>CM020517.1:11147500-11747500 GCA_009823395.1 Thamnaconus septentrionalis | reverse complement strand
GTGCTTCAGTAAATGAGCTGTCTGATGAGCGGCTCTCGGGTTTCTCTAATATCTCTACCACATTGCGCCGCGCCTCCTCCTTTAACCCGAGCGGCCCGGGGGGCGAGATTATTTCAAGATGTGGACTCTCTCCACCTCCGCCTGCCTGCCTGCCTCAATGCGCCCCGCACGGCCGGCCTGCCGGCCGGCGGCCCTCCTCCTCCTCCTCCTCCTCCTCGCCAGTAATGCAATCCTTAGGTCGGCTATCACTCGTTACTTCTCAGGACTGGGCCGGGCTCCGGTAAACTCCAAGTGAGTCAGCCTGCTGCTCCTCCATGAGCTGCGACATACTACGATCGTTTCAGCGGTTTGGTCATCGGCCCCAGTCACATTTCTCATGCTGAATGAGACTATTATATCATATACAAAAAAGCAGAATGAGCCTACTTATTAAAATAGTGTACTCCATAATAGTAATTAGATTAGATATAAAAAGTAATGTGAAAATTAATTGTAAATGGAAGCGGTTGTTCAGAGTTTTTGCAGAATAATGTGGTAGTGACGCCGCAGTAGTCCTTGGGGAGAGCAGTCGCGCTGGGGAGAGAAAGGGGCTCAGCTCAAAGCACTTCATAAAAATGTCACCATCAAAAAGAACGTGGTTCCCATTGGAGGGTTTATTCTCTGTAAGAAATGTGGCGGAACACTGAAACGACCGCTGGCTCACCCAACAGATGGTTTTCACTCGGTTTAAATCCAAAGAGACGAAAAATGCGCGCTGAAGACTCCAAGTTTTTTGTTTGAGGTTTTGCTAAATTGTATCTTTTTGATATAGCACATAAAATAAATGATTTGTTTTAAAAATACTGTGGGGGTAAAAAACAACAACATCGTTTTAGCATACATGTTGATTAAAAACAAAAGTCCCAGTTTATTTTCTGATATCTCATCCACTATAATCCCTATTAGTGTCATTACAATAATTACAATTAGTGAATATGGAATAGTTATTGGCCTGCAGTCAGCTGATCATCTTGATAGTGAAGTGAGGAAGCAGCGAGAGAGAGAAAAAACTGCAGCCCCTTTTCTCAAAACAAAACACAACTGTTGACATGAGTGAGTTAAATGAAATTGGAGCTGCAATTATCAGCTTAACAGAGTTTCCTGTCATGTTGGAAAATTAGACCTGGTACAAGTGCACTGGGGTTATGTAGCCCCTCCAACACCCCGACAACCCCTCTCCCTCACCCCCATCAAAATCATTATGCATTTCCTCCGAGGACCACCTCCACAAATATGCAATTACGGCTCGGGTCTTTTACAGTGGTCTGCTGTCCAAACAGGCCTCAGGCTCACAGATGAAGGCAGTCTTTTTTTGGGACAGGGTAAATAAACCACGAGGACTGACACACAAACAAATAAACAAAAGTTACATTTTTAATTCAAACTGGTCGACATGTATATTTTTGCTACCGTGTTTGCCATACCGGCAGAAAGGGGGCGCCATGACAATGCAGTCATTGACGTCTGAGAGGCTGATGTCTCAGAAGACGTGAGAAATGTTAGTTAGTGTGTGTCTTTTCATGTTTTTAGTCCTGTTCTTGCAGATAAGTGACCACTGCAGCTGATACTTGCATGTGCGTGTGCCTAAGAACCACACACACACACACACACACACACACACACACACACAAGACACGCACACACGACTCCCCCTCATGTTGTTTTTTCTGTCCTTGCAGCCAGCGCAAAAAAACAGTGAATCACATCGGTCGTATCCGCCAGTACCCACACAGGGGGATGAATCAGACACGTGCACATACTTTCTCTTTTCTGCCAAGCACGCACTCAATCACTCAGAGTGGAGGTAAGTGTAGAATCAACATTTATTTCCACATCTCGTTCGCAAACGGCGCCTCGTTTTCCTGCGAGCCGGGAGTTGAGGGGACTTAGGGCTCCTCTCCCCTCGCCTCTGCCCAGTAGTGGTGGATCTGTGCGAGCAGGCTGGTACCCGCTGACCTCTGCCCTCTCATTAGTGGGACGCGGAGCACCGGAGTACCGTGCTCCCCAGGTCATGTTACATATGGCTTGCAGTCTGCTGCGCCGCATTAAATGTCAGCTTTGAAACCATCTGAAAGATCAGAGGTCAGTGTTTTTAATAAGGCCGCAGTTCTGGGAGAGTTCCTCTTTTTTTTTTTTTCCAACTTTGCAGCGTGTTTGACGTCGCGTGTTGGAAATTATGGACAAAACGATCCACTACTATTTAGATATGGGGTTTTCCTGACCCTCCCACTTGAAAGAGGTAGTTTTCTTTTTTTTCTTTTTAGATCAGCAACGTTCCCCACATAAATCGTCCTAAAAGTCTTTTGTTAGTGAACAACTGTGGCCCTCTCCTGTCTAATTTATAGGCACAATACAAAGGTGGAATTTAGAGTTCTCTGTGGCCCCCCCTGCCCCCCTCCCCTTTACCTCCCTCCCCGTGAGACCAACGGACCATGGGCTCCTACTGCCAATGGGATATTGTTCTGGGCTCCAACAAAGCTGTTTTCACCCTGTTCAATATTACAGGAGGAGTTACCCGATACCTAACAATCAGCTAATCCACTGCCCATGGCGACGAGGTCACCGCTGCACAGGTAACTCTACCCCGGCTCCCTGCCTCTCCCTTTTTTTTTTTCTCTTCCCGCTCCTTCTGTGCTTCGACGGCGAGCACAGACAAACAGCCTCTGTTTATTTAGGTCATACGGCGTGTAACTCCTCCAGCCTGGATCCACTGAAAAGACAACTCCTATAATCCACCGCAGACGTGCTGGGAATAAAACAAAATCCCCCGCTGTTTGTCCATTTGTCAAAACTCGTCTCCGTCTTATCTCTCCCTCGGTGGTTCCCCTTGAAGAAGAAATGCGGAGGGGAAACGCACAAGTTTTCACGCAGAATCTCCTCGAGCCGCGAGAGCCGCTCACGCTCGAGGCCCCGCGTGTGTGAGTGACAGCGGCTCAGATTCGTTCTTCCACATGTTTGAGAGGACCCACTTTGAAGGAGGGGGTGGAAGCTGTGGGGGGGTTGTTTGGACCCTCGCTTGGGGAAGAAGGCCGCTGGATTGGACTTAGCTGTAGGGAGCTGCAGACCCCCCACCCAAAAGGAGCTTTACCTCTGGAAATCTCATTGCTGTTTATTTGAATTACAGGGGCTGAGATGAGAAAAGGAGGGCTAATGAACTCCAGGTTGCCAGGCATGTGCAAACGATCACTGCAGGTTTGCAGAGAACTGCTCAAGGATTGCTGGATTACTTGCATGCCACTCCCCTCCGTCCCCTCAGTTTTGGTTGCAGATAACTCACAACATGCAAGTTTTTTATTATCATTATTATTTTTAACATTTTTCAAAAAAAAAAATCAGCATTTTAGAATAAAAATGTTGCAAATAATTTCGATAGTGTCAGTTTGATGTTTTTATAAATATAAACTTTAATTGCAGAATGGAGATTTAGAAAAATACATTCAAATAATTTCGGATAACAAACATATTATTCAAACTAAGATAAAAAACAAACAAACAAACAAAAAAACTACAACAAATGACCATCTGTCGTAATATCTGCCCTTGATTCATTTTTTTGGTATATGATTAAAGTGGTGAGAATACTTAAAGTGTCCATTCAGATTGATGGGATTGAATCCTAATTCCTGACAATGAAAACTAGGACCTGTCAGCATGTGATGCACTGATTGCTGCGTGCGCCGTGTGAGTTGGCTGTGAGGCATGAAATGTGAAATGTTTTTGGAATTACGCCCTTTTGTTATGAAATACAGGTTGCACTCTTGACAAATGTGCTCCACATTTCCTCGTTTTTTTCCCCTCATTTGACACCCGGCAAATGAACCTGCAATGCTGACAGTGGTGGAGGTGGCGACAAATTTACTGCTGCCTGCGCCCTGTCAGAGGAGCTACAGCTTTCAGAAAAAAAAGTAAAAGGCACAAGTGGCCAAAACGCGCCATGCAACGAGAAATTGATTCTGTATTCCATAGAAAAATATAACTCTTAATTTGGAGAGACACGTCAGGATGAAATAGGGCATAGCGTCACCTCGTCAAACGTACTGCGAGTTGCAGCATTAGGAGCAACGTGACAGCGAAGGCATAGTGACCTTTTGGCCATCGTTCATACAGCGGGCGGTCCCACATGTCGATAATGAAACTTGAAATCGGAGCCGTCACTGAAATAGTGTGCATTTGTTGAGGTGTGTCGCGCGTGACGAACCCTCCGTTGCCAGGGCTGTTTTGAAAGGCCCTGTAACGCCATCACGGTAGTGCAAAAACCGACCAGCTCCGTTCTGTATCCCAGGTAGCAGAAAGGCACATGTGTCAAAACTCCGGTTCTACATCAACGCTATGTGTTTGTTTGGTGTGGGTTAAAAAAAAAAGCACAAAATCTGTGTGTCGCGATGTCTAAAGTCATGCCTAAAGGACACTTTATTCCCTAACTGAGCAGCTCCATGTACTTGTTGACATGTTCTCCATAGATATGTGCGCTTGTTTCGCCAAGCAGTTGCTTTCCAATTCACTGTTTTCACTCAGCCTCGCTCTCTCTCTCTCTTTACCCTCTCATCCCCCCACAGCGTGACCTTTTTGGTTTGACCCAGATGACGCTTTTAGTTTGGAGGAACATCCCGGTCACATGATTGGAGGCATCCCAGCACCTGCTTCTGTGGATCAAATGCACTCAGCGGGAAGTAGCAGGTGTTGTCTATAAAAATGAACATTTGAACGCGGCCCAAGCGCACACAGTGACTTCTTTTGTGGCCGTGCAACAGTTGGGATGTTCTTTCTCATGAATGGGAGCCGTTAAAGTTGTACTTTTTTTTTTTTTTTTTTTTTTAATTCCGTATACCAAACTGATAATGCCCGCCCACTGGGCTCCTCTCTGACTAGAGTGCATTTCTAAAGTCAAATGAGCAACAAATAATTTAATATCTTAAAGAAAATCAATGGTTTGGAAAGAAAAAAAACACACACACACACACACACACACACACGCACACACGAAAATGAAAAAGATTGACCACATCTCCACCGACGTGATTGGTTCTGTGAGGTTAAAGGTTGGACATGTCCTCGTCCATCTGTACTGTCTGTAGTTTGGCGAGCTCCTTCTCCTCCACGCCGTCCATGTCCCCGCACATGACCCGCACCATGTCAGTGACGCCGCCGGCCGAGCCGCCGCTCACCTTCATGTACTCGCTGTTCATGCCGGCGCCCATGAGGTGCACCGGCGGGTGGCCCCGGATGTCGTGGCCCCCTAGGTACTCTGTCGGGTGGAGGTGGTGGCCGACCGCGTCCGTCTGCGCCATTAGGGGCGTGCTGGCGGTGAGGGTGGTGTAGATGCCCGGCTCGGAGCTGGACGTGCTGACGACGGAGACCTCATCGCCGGGCGCAGGACCCCGACTGGAGGGCACCTCCTCGGAGGCGGTGGCGTAGCCCAGCGGGCCGCTGGGGTCCAGGTGGAGCGCCTGGTGGTACGAGGAGTAGACGCCGCTCTCCAGGGGCTCCTTCTTGATGGCGTTGCTCATGTTGTAGAGGACGGTGCCGTGGTGCAGCGGCGTCATGGTCAGTTTGTCCTGCGGCTGGAAGGAGTCGTCGCTGGAAGAAGAACTCACCGCCACATTGTTCAGAGGCATGCTACCTGCAGCGGGTTGGACAAGGTGAGGGTGAATACACACACACTGAGCCTTTTCACTTTTCTCAGAATCATGAGTGTAAGAAAGTAGTACATTTTATTTATATAGGACTTCTCACAGAGAGGGCTAACAAAGTGCTTCACAAGCTAAAATACGAAGAAAAAAATCATTGCAAATGCAGGTTAGAAAAAACGTGTGAGTGTCACTCACAGGAAGCCGCCCCCTCCTACTGAAAAAAAAAAAAAAATTGCTGTTGTGTGTCTCACACACTTTGTGCTTTTTAAGTAAGACCCTGCGGTGCCCCGCAAATCGAGCAGAAACGCTTGCCAGGACTCAACAGCGAGCTGCAATTTTCTGTTTTTCCTTATTATTGTTCGTCCCGGCGTAGACGCTCTGCTTCATGTCAGAGTGAGTGCTGTAATGGTTCCCTCCGTGTTAGTGTGTTTCATGGCCTCTGATTGTCTGAAACATGTCTCACCCCCCCTCACGCCCTCCCTCCCTGCTCTGCAGATCAAGAGAGCGGTGATGATGAGTGATGGCGACTACAGAACTTGCCTTTATTCATCTCTGGGGTTTTCAAAGGACCACCTCATGTGTGTGTGTGTGTGTGTGTGTGTGTGTGTGTGTGTGTGGCCCTGCCCTGGCTTTGCTGCTGTGTGTTATGTGTAGTATCAACCATTTGGGCCGCAGCCCAAACACAGACGTGCCCAGAATAAAATAGCTGAGATATATTGGACGTGTAGATTGCAGTGAAACATTTCACGAAGACAAAGTTCATGCCTGGGGATTTTTAAGAAATAACACAGAATATTTTAAATGGCAGGAGGCGTTGTTCATCTTTGTGTTATTCGTATGTATTAAAGTTTACGTGAATATCACATTGATGTAACTCTTCAAAGGCAAAGTTGCATGTCTGCAGTTTTGTTTTTTTAGTTGACACACAAAATAACAAGTTAACCTGGCCCCTCTTTCCTGATTCTCCCTGGGTGCGTACTTGCAGTGTGGCACCTGGTGTCTGTGTCTTTATTCAGTCTTGACCTGACACCCTGTGCTCGGGTATTGGCAGGGGGCCACTTGCCAGCTCCCCAGAGCTTGACACTGAGAAAATCCTCAACACAGCAAAAAGAGGGTGAGGGTTCACTTGTAGGAGAAAAGACTGTTGTTTTGTTTTAGGGAGGGATGATAGGAAAATCATCTAAAATGTTGTATCAGGATGATTTTTTTTCCAAATACAAGTGGAATTAATTATCTTCACATTTAATTAGTCAAAATAATTTTCTTCCCTCAAGAATTAGACACGTAAGCCTTGTCTTGCCCTTATTTTGCCCTTTCTGCTCGTTTCCACTCAATATTTTTAAGTTCCTGGCCGTCACTACCTGGACAGAGTTGTTCACTCATCAATGACGACCCATGAACCCACCTTGTTGTGTGATTGTGGCAGGGGACGAGGCAGAGGACAGCTGAAGCGGTGGCAGACCTACGTCGCTGCTGAGTAACGAGCTGCCGTCGGCGTCGGGAACTCCGCTTGGCACCTGGACCAGATTGTATCCACCCAACTGCAGCGCACCTGACGAGGAACTGAATGTGAGCACCGAGGAGCCTCCGTTCTGGCCCGGCATGGTGTGAACGCCCTCCAGCTTCACCTCCGTCCCGTTCACGCAGCCGCCGTAGGGGGCGTACTGCAGGGCCGAGTCCTCGGCGGAGCTGCCCAGTCCTTTCTCCTGACCTCCGGCCTGCATCTGCATGTCCACCCCGGAGCCCCCCAGCAGCATCCCGCCGGGCGACCGCAGCGGGTTGAAAGCCAGGGGCTGGATGCCCAGGTTGAGCCCGTTGAAGAGGATGTTTCCGGGTGCGTGCAGGTAAGATGAGCCTCCGTTGTGAAACACCGACGAGGAGGCATTACAGGTCACCAGGTTGCCATTGTAGAGGCTGCCGCTGCTGCTGCTGCTGGATCCGGGGGGCAGTTTAATGTCCCCAATCTGCTGGATAACTACCCCACTGTCCAGAGTCTGAATGGGGAGGCTCCCATGGGTGATTACGCCATCGGAGGAGTTAGAGAGGGGCCTGGGAGACAACTCCTCCTGGCCTTTGCTAGATTCGTCTTCTGTGCTGTGGTTTCCATCAGATTCACTGTCGAGAGGAAAATAACCAACAGTGTAAAAGACAGAAAAGCAAAACAAAATTGAGCTTGAAACTATATCTATCTATCTATCTATCTATCTATCTATCTATCTATCTATATATGTGTATGTGTATATATATATTTAGTTAAATAAACTTTCAGACGCACAAAAAACAGGGCTTGAAATTCAACATTTACAGAAAACATCTTCTACATATTTACAAGTCATGTAATAAGATGAACCTTCCCTTCTTCTTCCCTCCAATTTACTTCACGTCTGCGCAGCAGATGGACAGCACAGAGCTGCATTTGTGCGACTATACACACCCCTGAGGGGGCAGCTTCTGTCTGTTTATGAATGTGTAGCCCTCTCTTACCTCATGCTGAGCAGCGGTGACAACAAGCAGCCCATGTCAACAACCATGCAACCATTTGCTGCAATAAATTCTAGGGTGACAAAAAAAAATGCCGGCGCTGGTGGCGTGACAAAACAAATGGCCGGTGGCGTTTATGTGAATCTCTTTTTTTCAATAATAGTAAAAGGTGTGAGAATTTCCAACAGCCATCTTCTATTTTCTCTCCGCTCAGCACGACGAGGAGCCGATGAAGACTCAAGTTTTGGCCTGTTGACAACTATTCTTTTTTTCTCTTTTCAAAATAGGATTGATTTAAACAGCTGCTGCTGCTAGGTTGGCACGCGCGAACGCTCACGCACGCACGCACGCACGCCGCACGCACACTTCAACCCCATTGTTTTCTTCGCCTGTGGGGATGATTAACACCGAGTGAGTTTCTACAAAAATACATTTAAAAAAAAACCAAAACCTTTCAACGTATTTTAGAAGCGACGTACAGTAAGTGTGTGTGTGTGTGTGTGTGTGTGTGTATGTGCACATGCGCGCGCGCGCGCACTCAACAGAGGGGTTGACCTCCACCAGGTGCGCGTCAGCTTTGTTCAGAGAAACATGAAAGAGAACACAACTCTGTGTGTAAGATTATGGAATGAAACACGGGAGCTGATGGAGGCTCTGAGATCTATCTTCGGCACCAGAAGGCAGGGAAAAAAACGATAATGAGCATGATTTATGTCCTGGGCTGAGGACGCGCGCACGCGCGAGTGCTCGTTCACCTCCCACCCCTCTACACCCCCCCCCCACCAACACACACACACACACACACACACACACACACACACACACACACACATTCAAGCCCGCAAATAAACGGCAAGAAATTTCAGTGACTTTTGCAGTCACCTTGCCAATCTTCGTCAGAAGTCACCGTCTCTTTGTCTACGACACCCAGAGAGCCGAGCAGTGCAGTGGGAAGTCAGCGTTGATATTTCGTTGCTTATGGTTTCCAATGCCCCTTAGCACCAACACGCTTGAAACCGGATCTGAATGGCAACAGCTTCATATTTCAAAACATTAAAAGCGTGCTCCAAACCGTTTTTACGCACAGTTTTCCAGCCTCTCTGCCTCCCGGCGACAGACTGTTGACATTAGAAGTTGTTATTGGTCGCCGCGACGCAAAATTTTTCGTGTGTGTCCTATTGTCAGTCCCTGACTTGTGTGTGAGTATAAATAAACTTCAAGTGTCCTTGCAGGGTAAGGGGATTCGAAATAGTTCGAATGAGTTTGACGCGCCGTTTACGCACGATATTGTTTCAATGTGTGTAATAAGACTTTTATGCGCGGCTGGAATTGCACTTATGGTTGCCTCACCTTTTTGATTGTGCCTCGGACGGGTTCCTGTCTCTCTGCCTCCTGTTTTTGAACCAGTTGCTGACCTGGGTCAAGGAGAGTCCTGTGATCTTTGCGAGGTTTCGTTTCTCCGCCGGCGACGGGTACCTGTTCTGATTGTACAGATCCTTCAGCGCGTTACGGGACCTCTCCTTGAAACAATAGACAGTCTCCTCGCCGTCCCAGATAGTTCTGGGGAGAGGGTACTTTCTCCGGATACGGTACTTGTCCACTGCGCCCAGGGGTCTCCCCCGCGCCTTCTCCGCCTCGGTGTAGCGGGCCTTGTACCACAGGTCTTGCAGGAAGGTGTGGTTGGTCGGGCTGAAGCTGTGGTTCTCCAGAACGCTGTACAGCTCCTGGTAGCGAGCCTGGTGGAAAGCGACGAGGGCTTGGGCTTTCAGGATGCTCTCGTTGCCGCGCAGCAGGTCACTCTGCGGCAGGGACCACAGGAACCTGGCCAGCCGGTCCACGTTGCCTCCCTGCTGCAGCGCCTCGCACACACACGCCACTTGCTCCGGGGAGAAAGCCAGGGAGGAAGCGGCGCTCACCAGCAGGTCCGTGCGCACCGCGTCGGCGCTGGGTGTCGTGCGCTCCATGGACAACTCCGCCGCGTCCAGCGCCACAAGCTTGATGCACTCCCGCGTATCCGCCGCCTTCACATTTTCCCTCTTGATGTCATTCGCTGTTGTGACTTCTCCCGCAGAAGAAGACATTTTTTTTTGTTCAAGCCTTCCCCGGCAAAGTCACTCCTCCCAGCTCGATCAGGTTACCTTCTCGCCATGCGAATGCGATCGGATATCTGACAGCAGCTGTAAGTAGATATCTCTCTCCCCTTTTCCTCCCCAACGTGACTTTTACTCTGCGGGGACTGGAGCTGTAGGGAGACGCACTGGGTCTATCTGCAGGAGAGCCACGCTATTGGCCACCGAGGGGCCCACAAGGGAGGAGCGAACTGCATTCAGACGCCAATGTTTGGTTTCCAGCTGTCACTCATTCAACTTATTGTATATTCCCGTAGCTCACCTGCGGAAGGTGAGCGCTTTTAGAATCGTGGGAACGGGACGGTGTAGTCATCCGTTATTGCTAGGAGCTGACGTGGTTGTATGCGGAAATATTGCATCCTCCACATCCTCTTATGTAAATTACATAGTTCATTGTACATTGCAACCATATTGTAAAAGGGAGATCTTGTGTGTATATTTTTTGTGTGTGTGTGCGGAAGAATTCCACCATTGTCCATTGTTATCTTTCACTTCTGCTGCGGTAACTCAAGTTTTAAGAGTGATTGCGATTAATATGAGGTGTTAATATGTTTTGCCATAGGTTTTTCCCATAATATCCCATTAAAACCGTCCATAAACAGAACTATAGAAAACTTCATTCATTATTATTATTATTATCGTATGTGTGTATATAATGCTTATATAATAGTATATTTTCACTTTTCTTATCTCCAACATCCCACAATTTTCAAGATTGTCTCTGTGACAATGCCATATAAATAATTCAAAATAAGAGTACTCAGAAAATGGCCTTTTATAAATCTAGAACATGTCTGGGGAACGGATAAGCTACGTTCGACTTTTGCTATAAATTGTTGGTCTAATGTGGCCCTCAGTTTTGCTAAAAGGATGGATGATAGCTGTCTAAGACATTTGCTGACATAAAGTCAATAAATCAATCTGGCACACAGACCTCTGCTTTTGAGTGTACTTATATCTGTTTTCAGCAGTGAAATTATTAGATTGTAGACTAAAATATATACCAATTAGTTGTCACATTGACAGAAACACTCTTTGGGTAGCTTTTATGACCCTTTTTTTGCCATTTTAAAATGATAATTGAGTATATTGTGGTGAATATTTTTTCCCTTGACAAAAGTTAATAATTACAGAAGCTGTAAGAAGCTCTGCATTATGAGTATGGGATTGTTTTTTTGTTTTGTTTTGTTTCACTTGCAGTTTACATTGAGATATGGTAACCATGAGATATTGTCGAATCAATAACACACACACACACACACACACACACACACACACACACACACACACACACACACACACACACACAGACAAACTAAACCTTTTGGGAGTTAGAACAAACACCTTAACCTCCAAAAGTCCGACCTCTTTGGTCGTTTCAAGGAGCGTCACAAACGCCAGCGGTGTGAAGTTCACTGACTGGGAACCCTTCTGTTAAGGAAACGTTTCCCGTCGGACCCGGATCTGTGTGACACAGCGCTGGCAGCTTTAAAAGAGATAGAGAAGTTGCCTTGTTGTTGACATCTTTCCCCTAAAGTTTTGTGCTGTTCTGCACCCACAGAAATGGACGACCAGAGTTGTCCGAGATGCAAGACGACCAAATACAGGAACCCGTCCCTGAAGTTGATGGTTAACGTCTGCGGTCACACGCTGTGAGTAATTTCGTCTGGGTCGAACATATTTTTCCCTAGCGCGACGATAATTTCAATTCAGACTGCAAACACACACATTCCACTTCTACGAACCCCTATATTATACTATTAAGTCGTTTTCAAAACTGTTTCCACTTTCCGCAAAATTTATTTCTTCTCTTAAATTTTCATAGCGCGACTAATCGACAAAATACGCTGGAAACATTCTTTAGCTTCACCAGTTTGTCAGCTAACAGGCTGTGGTCGTCTGCCTCATATTTTGTCTGGAAAATCTCGGGGACTGTTGCGTCATTTTACCTTTAGCTTCAACCACTTAACTGATAATATTTCAACACCGTGTTAATGCACTGTGCTGCATGTTTAATAAAAACGCATGTGTCGATTGACAGGTGTCAAGTGTTCTGAGGTTTGGTAGCTGACAGTTGACTGCATCGCCTGTCACTACCTCTGTTAAAATGATCTTAAAGGTAAAACAAATACTTGAATGCTTCGAGTCTTGGTGAAAGACTGAAACTGTCAGGAAGAATGGTGAATGGTCAGGATGTCAGCGAAAAGGGAAATGCTTAAGTTGAGTGGATGATGTGTCGTGAGCATCTTCATGTACAAAATCATCCAGCTGTTTGAAATTGCATATCAAGAGGCGTGCACGTCATGCAGCTTGCGTGCATGTGTGTTTCTGTTGTATCTGCTTATTATTCTACATTATATTAAAAAAAAAAGAGGGATTAGTCTTTATTTTGTGTCCAATGTAGAATTTGCTTTGCTTCAAGTGTGTGATTGATTTGAAAATACAATCATTTTATTTTTATTTTCCCTCAATGTCACCAGAAAATTTAAAACTAAAATTCAAATTTAGTGTTAGCTCAGTTCAAGTTGAGGTGATACTGAGTACAGAATACACCCTGATAGAAAAGATAGATAGTTGGATGCTGAAAATGATGACTTTCTACGATTATGTTAATAAATTAGTGTTATGCCTAATGTGCAGGTTCATAAGTGCACCATTCTCTTCTAAGTACTCATTAAAACATCCTTGCTGTGCGTTTTCACATCAGTCAACTTTGATATTTCTATAAAGCCAGTTTATTTAGATGGCGAGCATCAAACAGTCACAGCGTCAGCTCGGTGAGAGCATATTTTTCGACCCCGTCTGTTTATTGACCGTAGCGTCAGGAAGTAGCCGTGCTTTGTCATCAGGTCAGCGAGCTCATAACTCACTGCCTGTCTGGATGCTGGGCTACACATAGAAAATGAAAATGATTCTGCAATGAAGCAATTCGGAGAGACGTCCTCGCCCGGGTCACCTTGGATTTGTTTCTCTGAGCCTATGCGACAGTGAATCATGCACCACTTGAAAGCTGCTCTTCTCTCAAACTGCATTAGTATTATGTCGGTGGTGTCATTTGGGGATTTTTGTTTGCAGTGAGGCTGCCTCAAAAGTTGGTCGATACAGGCTCCTTTCTGTTGGCTTCGACTTCAGTAATGTTTCTGACCCCCATTTTTATTTAAATAGAAAGTGCTGAAAAAAGGATCAAGAAAGACAAAATATTAATTATTCAGATGCTTGTGTACTTGCGAGTCCATAGAGCATGCAATGAGTAGTCTGTCAGTGCAGCAAGTCCCTGTATACCCACTTTTGATATAACTTTCCAACTACTGCTATTGGAGGACATGCCCCCGACTACAATCTCAGCATTTTAGACGCTGTATTTTAGATTTTGCAACCGTTTTAAAAGCTTTAATCTTCTGGAAAGTGAACCTTCCAGTCTTTTACACAGTTCAGCTTTGCTGTGTGAGTCAATCACGCTGTAAAACATTAATTGTCTTAATAGTCTCTTCTTTATTATGTTATAAACACAATGTGTTTCTATAATTAATTTTTAGCTGAGGGTTGAACAAAAGAATGTGCCGTCGTCACCCTGCGTCTTCAAAACTTGTAATTGAATTTGTCATATCCATTTTTTTAAAATATAAATTACGGACACTGTGACTCACAACACTGACTCACTGGTGTAAATAACTAGTCGCCTCTGTCTGCCTTGACACGGTTGACCTGCTGTTCTACTCTGTGCTGACCAGACTTCAGCTCTGCCAATGCAGCTCTATATCAACAGCCACCTCTAGCACGTATATATCTAAATTTAACTCCTCGGCCCACAGCACATTTTGTGCCCTCTCGCTCAGGGGGCATTTCATGGCTGTTATTTATTACATTTGGACAATGACACCCGCTCCATGTCCTTTGGCATTTGACACTGGGCACAAGCAGCATCCTGGCTTAGGCATATGGTGGAGATTAGAGGCGTCTGCCCCCCCGCCCCCTCTCTGCCTCTGTGGTGTGGATGATGGGAGGGAGACGTGGCCAATTGTGGAAGATGTCGGATGGATTTTTTTTTTTTAAGTTCATATAATGTGATGACGGGGGTGAGTTCTGTTTTGAGTTTTATAGTGTCAGAATTTTTTTTCTCTCCCCATACGTAGTGTTGAAAAGCATCTGGAGGACCCATAAAGTAGAAGTAGTGAGACTTTGTGGAAAAGGAGAAAAACTGACTTATCTTCATCCCTGGATAGATAGATGGATAGATGGATGGATGGATGGATGGATGGATAGATGTCCTTTATTGATCCCAAATTGGAAAACTACACTCTTGCAGCAATAAAAAAAAAAAAAACTGTTTAAAAAAATATATCTCTTGAATTTTGAATTCCACTTCCTATTTCCCCTCTTATCATTTCATAATATGTCTTGAGTCAAACGTATTTGTCACAGAGTCCGGTTAGCTAGTTTAAGATTTCCTGACTAGGTTCCTTGTTGAATTACTCAGAATTGTTTTCAACCTCTGTTTCACAAGCTTTCAGTTCCGACATGGTTTGTCTTTATGCAGTATTGTTAAGCATTTCACATGCCTCTTTTACTTTTTTCAACTAAGAGATCTGCAGCCTGTGTCTCTGCCCTTTTGTTATTTAACCAAATACGCCAGTTCCAAGCTTTATTTTGCAAGACCACACAAGCCTGTCCTGACTTTCAACAGAGATAGACGCACACGTGGGCCTCAGCATTTTTCAGCCGCGTTGCACTGCGGGTTACAAAACTGGCGAGTGCGTCATAACTTGTTCATTAAGATTGACACAAAGCCGCGTCTCCACCTCTGGTCTCTGGGGATTTTTTGTGGCAGAAACAGATTAATCCCCTTTTTTGTTTATGGTGCAATTTCGTGTTTTGGTCTTCCTTTCGCGAGCTGGAGCAAAGATGCAGGCGCAGTCACCGAGCAGCAGCGGCGTGGATCGGTGCCGGAGCTGCGGCGGCCTCTTTGCTGAGCCAGGACCCTGTTTACCCTCCTCCCACCACCCCCGTCTTTGACCTGCTGACAGCTGCAGATGGGAAAGATATGAGCCTGGAGCTATAAGCAGGACAGGTGAGAGAGGGGCGGAGTCAGGAGTGGAGACAACAGCCCTGGGACACAGATTGGCAAGCTGCTGAAGATCTGTCGGCCCGCGTCGCCGTCTGATCATTGTGTTCAAGAAAGCAGGCGGAGCGCCGATGAGAGAATTAAAGTCTCCCTTTGATGACAAACTACATCAGAGACCAGATCCGAAAAAGGCTGCCAGTCGGGGAGAAGACGATTTGAGAACAAAGATGCCAGATCGACTCCACCCCCCCAACTCTTAAATGCTCACCCCTTCACTACACAGGATTTCCCCTTTTGCATGGCTGTGTTGTGTGGTCCATTTATGGGGCAGGGGGCAAGCTACGCCCCGCTCCTCGGCCCACGTTGATGAATGAGCTCTTTGTGGGCCTGTGGAAACAAGCTGAATCCCTCCATCTACCTCCATATGGCAAGGCCTCCACATCTCCTCCAGCCCCGGGGCCACAGTGAACATCTGCCTCTTCCAGGGTGCACTTGAGTGGTGGTGGTGGGGGGTTATGGGAGGGGCTCCTCATGGTCTGAAGCGCCAACTGGACAATGCAGATGTATCTGTTCTGCCTTCCAACCCCCCGCCGCCGCCGCCATCCTTCAGCTTTCGTTTTTTGTTTTTCGGCGTGAGGAAGCCAAGCAGAAGTGACGTGTTTGTCAGACTGGCTGCGGTATCAAGGCACCGAGTCGCACTTGGCACTT
The DNA here is from genome assembly GCA_009823395.1 of Thamnaconus septentrionalis. Taxonomy (NCBI): domain Eukaryota; kingdom Metazoa; phylum Chordata; class Actinopteri; order Tetraodontiformes; family Monacanthidae; genus Thamnaconus; species Thamnaconus septentrionalis. Next base: position 11,731,451 of record CM020517.1, on the reverse strand, counting down.
GGCTTTGTTTGACCCCTATCTAAGATCGTAGGTGTAAACAACCAAAATTCCATGCCTCTGCAGTTTCTCCTTTAACTGTTTTTTTCTGTTTTGTATGCTGCTGATGAAGCAAAATGTCTGACCTGACGTCTGCTTTATGACTTTCCTAAAAGGCTCCGTTCCCCAGAGAGCCATCTGAGCGGCAGAGAGGCCGCGTTTCAATCCCCGGCTCTTACAAAGACAACGAGTCGAGACGACGCTATTGTCGTCCGTCAACTTTTTCTCCAATGTAAAGCGTCCAATCGCAGGTATTGGCATTTGGAAAGCAGATGTGGTTGACGTTAGCCTCAGTGGTCGCAGGCAGGAGGAGGATTCCTGCGGACGCAGAGCTCTGCAGAGACTTAATGAAATGAGGCGACTGTGCAAACGTTTATCCAGGCCCCTCCGTCCCATCAGGGGAGGTTTAGGAAACATCCCCATTGTCCTCAGTGCCCACTCCTCACTCGAGTGTGACTGATGGGTAAACGCCTACCTGCGGAAAAAGTCTGATTGATGACTCAGCTCGGGTTTGTGCCCCCAGGTACGTCTATCAGTTGCCACGGAGCTGCGTTGAGACGGCGCGTGAAGTGAACCTACCTGTTTGAAACCAAGCGGCCTTTGTCTTAAATTCCTCACCGCAATTTGTGAGAGAAAGGCAGAGAATGTCTGTTTAATATTCTTGGCTTTTGCGAGCCACTGCTGGATCGGTGCCTTCTGAAAAACCCATTATGACTTTGCGTTCCGTTGCCTTGGAAAACAATCATGTCCATTGGACAGATTTACAGATGCAGATTGATCATAGACTGCCTGTATTTTATTGGTCATGAAATGTTTTCTTATACTATTTCAGAGTGGATTTATTTTGCACGTCACATATAAACAGTTTCCAGGGATAAAGAAAGTCAAAAATTAATTTTAAATAGACTAAAAATTCTCATTTTGCCTTCATTGATAGATTACTCTTATTTTCTTTTCTTCGGACAAATAAGTAGAGATGTAAAGATGTTACCTGCTTGACAGTTTCGACTGTGACTCCAGTCTTCCTCTGAGGCGTCATCCGACGTGCTGCTGACATCAATTTTAATTACTAATCTGAAATTTAATCCTTAATTTATCATCGTATCTTGAGTAACTGTTGAACTACAAAGAATGTTTCCTCAGTCTTTGCTCCTTTTTTTTTGGTCAGTGGTGACGACGGCGGTTCTCGCTGTGAGATGCTTATCTTGATCTTACCATGTATCATGCGGAATGACCGAGGCCTGTTGAAATAACAATAAAGGAAATGCTTTTCCAGCACAGACAGACTCTGTGCTGATGGGTGTCAGAGCCACTTCCTCCTGTCTGGGAAGTTGGAGGCAGCCTAATCGATGTTCCAATCACCATTCCAGCTCTCAGCACTAAGAGGATCTTGTATCTTTATTCCCAATTATCACCCGCCGCTCGTGACGCTAACGAACGGGGACGGCGGAGAAGTCTGGCTTTCATTAGACGCATGAAGTTGCTCCAAGCCTTCCTCACAAGTTTGCGTCTCCCTCTGCTTGAGTATTATCTATTCATCCCCCAATTCCCAGATGTGAGAACTGCGTGGAGATGCTGTTTGTGCGTGGCTCCGGGAACTGCGTCCAGTGCGACACGCCCCTGAGGAAGAGCAACTTCCGCGTGCAGCTCTTCGAGGACCCGACCATAGATAAGGAGGTGGAGATTCGCAAGAAGGTGCTGATGATGTGAGTGGGTGAGGAGGAGGAGGGGTGAGGGTGGGGGTGTGGGGGTGGCCGGCCGGGGAGATGAGGTAGTGGGTGTGTCAGCAAGTCCTGGGGTGCGGCTCTGTGTGTTTATGTCTCATCTGGTGGCTCCTCCCACTTCTTAAACCACCATTGTCTTTCTCATTACGTTGTTTGTTTTGTAGACAATAAGTCTCCCCTGGGGTGGGTGGGTGCTGGTGGTGGTGGTGGGGTGCTCAAAAGGGAAGGCTCTTTTCTCTGCCAGGTTTTTACTTCTCAGCCCCTCCCTGCCTCCTCTCTTTCTCTCTCTCTCTCTCTTTCTCTCTCTCTGTCTCTCTCTCATGCACACGCACTCTAATCTGCTCTTTAATAGCCCCTTAATTGACGTCTAATGCGTGTCTATTAGGCTGCTTGTAGACATGGGTCTTATAAAAAGGCTGTTTTTAATGGACTCCATTTATGACCGCGCATGCTTTCTGTCACCGGTGTTTTCTTCATCGCATCCCCCCCTTTTTTACGCTGCAGATACAACAAGCAAGAGGGCGACTTCCCCAGTCTGAGGGAATACAATGACTACCTGGAACAGGTGGAGGATATAGGTACGGCCCACTGCCGCTAAAGGGCTTCTGCGAAAATAGTTTCACGGTCACAAGTGTCTCAGATGGAAATCTGGCGTGTGGTTCACAAAAAAAATGAAATATAATTACCAGAAACACTAAAAGTGGCACTATTAAGAGTTTTTGGTGCTTGTTTGTCATCCATTATGCAAATGTTCACATTATTTGAGCTTTTTTCCTCCTTTAATTGTGTAGACGTCCTGTCACTTGAGAAGTTTGAATAACATTCCGCATTGTGTTTTGAATAATAGCCGTGCGAAAAATAGAATAAAACAGAATAGTTCACTTTTCACGCGGCCAGCTTTTGTGGTAATTATCCAGAGTATTATGTCCAGTAAATTGCAATTGATATGCTCCTCGTTTAAAGTGGACAAAGTGCTGGACATTGTGCTATTATTGATGGGGCAGCAGAAAAACAGTCGTCTGGCAATTTAAATTTGAGCTCATTGTCAGTATTGTCAGCAATGGCAGTTTGTTGAGATCAGTGCTTTGTCCCTGTGACTCTTTTTTTAATCCTACTGGAATTAAACTTGTTAAAAAAATATATATTTTAATGTTGTTTAAAATACTGATATTTTAAAGAAGCACAAATACTTTTAAAAAAATAAGCAAGTGCATGACGAGCTGGAACTGTGCTTCGTTTTATATTTGACAAATGTCAGGGAGCCACATCAGACCATCCTCAGGTTCTTCGTTTGGCCCTGGCGGAACTCCTTCCAATGAAGTTTACCGATTTGAATGTCGCTTTGTGTCATCTTCCCACAGTGTATAACCTGACAAACAACTTTGATGTGGAGAACACCAAGCTGAGGATGGAGCAATACCAGCGGGAGAACCGAGATGTCATTCAGAGGAACAAGGCTAAACTCGTACGCACCAAAATCTCTGACCTGTACACATCTTTTTATATATTACATTACTGGTGTGCAAAGGCGAAAAACAAAAGGAAGCCCCTCTTTGGCCCTCGCTTCAGAGGGTGAAATCTAGGGTCAAGTATGACTCTCCATTACCAAAAGTTGGTGGTGATTCATTGCCGGTGCAAGGCGCGATTTCAGCAACATCTGCTCTGTGTCCTGCGCCCCTCAGACGCGCGAGCAGGAGGAGCTGGAGGAGCTGCTGCTCATGGAGCAGCAGGGCAACGAGCAGCGGCGGCTGGACCTGCTGCAGGAGGAACAGAGGCAGCTGCAGGCCAAGAAGAAGAACAAGCAGGCTCTTCTCGACGAACTGGTGAGAAACGTGTTGCATGGATGTTTTTGTTCTCGCTCAGATGTTTCGTGCCTCACGGACACACACAGACACATACGCACGCCCACTGCCTGAGGGTTCATGACTGTGACATCATTAAAAGCTTATTACCAGTCATTGTGGTGCGGCCGGCAATTGTTCTCATTCTGCGATTCCAAAGCCTCTCGGCTCCATTGTTTTGAGCTGCGGGCTTTGGAAGTGATTGTTCCTGCGGAGTGGGCTGCCGAAGGGCCATCGCTGATAGCACGCTAAGCTCTGTGTTTGTTTGTTTAAGGCACAGGGCCTGTTGACTGTAGGCAGATGAGATCAGCATCACCCCCCCTCGAGATCTGACATCTGTCTGCCCTCGTGTTTAGAAAGCTCACTGTCCACCCCCAACGCATGCGCGCATGCGCGCTGACATGCAACAACAAAACCGCTAGAAATTCTTTGTTTTTGCTTTCTCCGAGAAAAATCAATGACAATCAAACAATGTTGCCTGGAACTTGATCCAGTTTTTGTTCTTTGCTCTCGCTGAACTGGAAAATACATCAACATGTTTCGGGTGTTTCTTTGTTTTCTTTATGCTATGGTTTTTGGGTAATGAGCAACACGTCTGTCCTTTCGTTCCCGTTCCCTCTATCAGAAAAGTCCTGCCCCTCCGGTAAAGGATGCGTCCAGGCAGGCTTGTGTTCTCAGACCTCTGTACTTGGCAACACTCCTCTGGAGAAATTGAAACGTCTGACCTTGCGTTTAATGGAGGTGAAGGCGATGCAGTGCACTTGAAGTAGCGTCCCCCTGCACCGCCAGAGTTTTGTTAATATGGTTTGCATCGTAAATGCCCCCTTAAAGAACCCCGGGGTGATTGTTATCTGGGCCTGTTTTTAAGGTCGGATATTATCCCCATTTTGTAGAGCTTTAATTTTCTGCCTACACTGCAGTGGAGCCACGTTATTAACAATAATTTTAAAAACATGTATAACTATAAAACATTTTATTTAGCCCTCTGTTTAAAGCCTTCTGCAAAACCTGTGGTCAAAACTTCCTGATGGAGCTGCTTTTATACTTGGTTGTACCCTGCAGCCATCCTCACATTTCTTATTAGCAGTAGAAGTAAAGGATGGACCTTGCTTATTTTGGAAAAGGCAGTCACAGGCTCTCCTTTTGTTGAAGAACATTGGTATTGAGTTTTGCATGACCTTTAATAGATATTAAAAGTCATTATTATTTTCATAACACTTCATGCATACAAATTAAAGAGTTGGGGGTGGGGGGTGTATTTGTTGTGTAAAAAAATGTATCAGATGAAAACTATTGAAGGTAGCCGACATGGTTCCAAGCTTCTCACCAAGACTTTCTCCATGTTCCTAGGAACACTCTCAGGTTCCTGCCGCAATCTTGCTCGCCCAGCACAAAGTCCGCGCTGCCCAGCTGGAGACTGAGATAGAGCAGCAGAAGCAGGTGGTCAAACCCACAAATCTGTTTTCCACTGGAATCCACATGGTGAGTACTGTACTGCACTTTAGAAAAAAAAAATCTCATTAGTCGTAAATCTTGAGCAGATAATTTAATTAGCCTTTTTCCTGGTTCGGTTAAAAAGTTGCTGCTCCGACATGCAGCAACAAATTACCTTTCTTAATGAATTAACGTATCCTCTAACAATATTTTTAAATGATAGAGCAGAAAATCATGTATATTCCAACATGTTACTTACTGGAATATACACAGAATTGAAAGCAGCTACATCCAGCGCAGATAAAGCTCTGCACACTTGTCACTGGCGCTGGTCTGCGTTCACTGCTAATTTAACCGTCATGTGGCCTGCACCGGAGTGACGATAACGGTCTAGATCTTCAAAGGGATGAAGTTCCTCTGTGTCTGCTGTGTCTTCAGTTGGGGAAACAGACCCTCACCCTGTCAGTCATGTCATCACATTCCCCTGGGCAAATGGCGGGACCCACAGGGAGAGCGATGAGGGCTCAGGGTTTTTGGCCACTTTCAACTCGTCGTGTCTGGAAAGAGCGTCCGTCCCTTTGCCCATTTTTCTTTTCAGTAGTTTATTTTCATTTAACTGCGACGATATACACTACCAGTCAAAAGTTTAGACACGCCCTATGAATTCAATGTCTTTTTCTTTCATTCTCATGACTATTGACGTTGCAGTTCTCACTGAAGGCATCAAAACTATGCATGAACATGCATGGAATTATGTAGGAAACGGTAAAAGTGTAAAATAGCTTGAACGTGTTTTATATTTAAACTCTTCAAAATGCTTTCATCAAAAAGCTTATTTTAGAGTTATTTAACATGTGTTTCTTGCTGCATAATTACATATATCTTGCTCATATATTTGATGTCTTCAGTATCTATCTGCATTGTCGAAAGTTGCAAAGATAAAAATAAATGAATGAGAGTGTGTGTCCAAACTTTTTACTGATAGTTTAGGCTGTATCAAGTTCATTGGTCAGATTTCACCTTGGCCTACAGTACAATTTCGACATGTTTTGCAATCAGCAGGTCAGTCCCTAATCTGTTCTGCCTCTTCTTCACCGTAAAATCTGTACAGTTATTATCTAGTGTTATTGAACTCACAAAAACTTTCAACAAGTTATTCAGTTTTACAAATAAAGCTGCCTCCCCCAGTGTGACAGCATTGAAATGATCCAAAAGGGACGATGTGGTGCTCTGATTCTCACTTGATGTAAATACCTCATGAAGTAAAATTCGCTGATGGAGAGAGAAGCAGCACCAGTCTGTTGCTCTTGGATTCCTCAGCAGCTGTTTTCCCTTCGCTTCCTTCTCCCCATTTCTCCCCGTCCTCCCAACCCTGAACTCCCGTTGGTAAAGGGGAGCTCTCACCGAGCGTCTGCTGCGTTCTGGCCCCGATGGAACCGAGTCAGGGGAATGTGTGGGTTTGGATTTGCCTTCATCTCAAAGGCCGTAAGAATGACTTCTGTTTGACTTGGTGGAGTTTCAGCACAGAGTGGTGAATTCCTGCAGAATGCTGGAATTCATTTATCTGCTCACTCTGCGTTCTGTCGTTTCAAGGAGAGTTTCTGCTTCTTCTTCTTTCTTTTTTTTCCAAAGGAATTAAGGGATGTCAATACCTTTATATAATAATCTGATATTTTTATCCAGATCTTATATGGAAACTTTGTAGACAGCATTTTAATAGGCTGTTTGTACTTTTGTCCGTTCTTGTCAGTAAACTGCCCCAAAGTGAAGACACTCCTTTACTTAATTGTTTTTTTACACTTTGGAAGGCTTGAGTTTAATACAAAGTTCTGGACACTGGCTTTTTGTGACATCACAAAGGGGCAGTGGCGCCGCACTGATGGCTCTTGAGGTTAGTGACAACACCATCAGCCAGGTGTTCATTCCACCCTCTGACACCATGTCACAGCTGTCTTGTTTTTCGCTCCTTTCAGTGTGTGGAAGGAACAACAAAGCTTTAGCAGGGAAGCTAAAGCAGGAGCCAAACCCTCACAGGCTGCCTGCTGCCTGAAGGGGCTTTGTTCCTTCCACCTGGCCGTTTTGTGAGTGAGGCTCAGGCCCATGGGGTTCAAATGAGCCACGGCAACAGTCATATGTACCTGCGTATATGATTGTTTTTTAGAAAAAGAAACATTGATGAATGACAAGCTGTTGATTTTGTCCCTAGTTATCATTAGTTGTATGTTTTTTGGTGATATCACTTTCAGTGGAGCACCAGCTTCTCCACCAGTGTCTTTGCTATCTGCCTCAGTCCGGCCCGAGGTCTTGTCTTTGAGCCGACCAGTCCGAGGAGCGTGTGGAAAACATTTATACTCTAACTTCTCTTAACGACCCCTAGCTGTATTTAGAAAGTGACCGAACGGCGAATCTTGTTGTCTGCGGCTGTTTACTGGAAACAAGACGATGAACATGTCAGTCATTCTGGCACTGCTCTCAGCCTGGATAATTTTCCAAAGATAGATGAAGGGGACTCCGACCCCTGTGATCCTAATTATCCTCGTGGTACGTCAACGTGCATTATGAACTTGATGCTTGAAGAAAACGAGCAGATTTGGGAGAAAGTATTCCTGGTCCTTGTGTGATCTCAGGTGGGATGGGTCCGGTCTTGCCTCAGGAGTAGTCTGGGCTCACGCACTAATCCCTCACTTTGTTGGCTTTCTATTAGACACACGAACACACATGTGCACTTCCGACACACACACACACACACACACACACACACACACACACACACACACACACATGCACACACATACATGCACACTCCTCTTATGCAGTCTGAGTAAACATCCTTTGAAGAATAAAGTGTCTGTCTGAAATGGACGTCTGCTGGTTTCAAAAGAGTGTGTGTCTGTCTGTCTGTCTCTCTCTCTCTGTTTCTCTCTCTGTTTCTCTCTCTCTCTCTCTCTCTATCTCTCCCTCTCTCTCTGTGCGTGTGTGTGTGCAAGAGAGAGAGAGGGGGGGAAGTATTCACTGTTTAAACAAGTTGCTTGTTGTTGTCTGACACAGAAGAGCGGCCCCGGTGCCAAACCTGATGACAGGAGTCTTCAAGCTTGGCACCTGTTCACAGCAAAAATGGTCACAAGTCTACAGTTATTTGCATTGAAACTTCACTGTGTCAAAGCCTCGCACAAATAACAATGTATTGATTTTTTTGGACAGTGTTTAAACTCGCTTGCTTCATCTGCTAGCACGAACCTCTTTGTATTTTTTTTTGTTTTGTTTTCCCTTGTTTTTTTTTCTTCCCCCCAACCAACCCAAGCACATGTGAGGTTGGGGATTGTCCTCAGCTGCTATGCCGTCCCATTCCTAAAGTGGATGACCGGTGGGGAATCTCTCTCTACCTCGGCGCAGCTTTTCAGCAGCGTCTTAAATGAAAGGTCCAAGGTTCCTGTCCTCTCGGGGGGGCCCGGTGCGCTTCCCACTGGCAGCGGTGGCAGCTGACATACCTGAAAGCAGGATATGGGCACAGGGCAAAAGAGGCGGGTGCACGTAAGAGACAAAGCGCAGCTCACGCAGACAAATGTGGGTGGAAAGTGTATCCCTAAACACGACTGGCTGGCTGGCTGGCTGGCTGGCTCTGGCATCGTTTCAGTTGGCAACTTGGTTGTTGGAATAAAGACTCCTATAGTCTATCAAAGGGTTCATCAAACTCATACATATGCTTATGCTGCAAACCTATAGTGGTCCGGTCTAATGTGAAGTCGTCCTTCACGGTGACCTCGGCTTGGTAGATGCAGCCTAGCAAACTGGCCCAACCTGTTTTGCCTGTGAGGTTTTTTGCTATGCACTCCCCCAACCACCACTCACTTCCTTTCACTTGTGTCATTTTCATTCCCCTTATTTGTATATACAATTTTCAAGGTCTAGTGTGTAAAATTTGGCTTGATTTATGATTTTTATATTGGTAAACTCTTCACATACTGCCCATAAATACATTAATAAAAGTGTATACTACCAGTACAATGAAAGTAATTTGGTTTTTCTACCCTTAGAACGCTTCTCATATATATGAGAATATACATAGAGCAATATCTTGCGCTGCCATTTTTTAAGGAAGCCCATCTGACAGTGGCCCTTAATATGAAAAGTGCTGTCAGGTGGGCTTCCATAAAAATTTGTTACACACTGGACCCTTAGGACAAACATAAGCAGAATGTGATATATGTGTAATATTGTATTTTATTTTATTTTTAAATTAAATTTGAGGACCCACATCGCACCTTTCCTTCTTTCCTATTAATGTCATCAGCACATGTGGGCATTCACACCTCTGCCCCTTCCCCTGCCCCCTGGCACAGCCCTGCTTAGGTTGGCCTCAGTAACCCGTGCCCAGGGGCGACTCGGCCAAGCCCACCGGAAAAAGGAGTTGTCAGCTTTAGGAGCTTTGCACCGGAGCAGCTGCCACTGGCCCGGTAGATATATTTAAACTTGTAAGGCGAGGGGCGGCGCTGTATGGGCCGCGGCTTTTACACTTGCTACTTGCTGCTCAGCCCCAAAGTTTTTTATCCGCACAGAAGCAGAAGCAGCACCAGGATAGACAGTCGGGTAGTGGGGCCAGCGAGAGGGGCCGGCCATTAACGAAACCTCCGTGGTGGTTAATCCTTGATATCCATTCTGGCCACTGTCTGACTTTCCATCATCCTCGTCGCCACTCAGTGCTTTCGTGGCAACGGGCCCTGATTTCCCCCGGAGCTGAGCTGCACTGGTGCTGATTGTATTTCCATAAACTGTGTTTGTGGATGAGTTGGGAAGGTGCTGATGGTGAGGATTGTCTCAAGGCGACCTTGACGTGTCCTGCTGAGCTGCAATGTCAGGAGATGGTGGGGGCGGGGCGGAGAGTGCTGATGGTCATGGATTGTGCAGAGCATGTGTTTTGAGTGGCGTTCTCGTTGTTAACATGTGGTTTATTACTATGTTGTTCGCTTTTCAGTTTTTAATTATTAGAAATACTGAACGGGAACAAGCAGCCGTTTGTCAATCTCCTGTTTTTGTGGCTGTGTCATTATTTTAAAGAAGGATGAGCCCTCCTCCCCAAAATACTTCAGTCTTTAACAATCACCACACAGGTTCAGAAGGAGCCTTTTTGGTGGGTCTCTCTATCTGAATTAGTCCTTTATGACCGAGACCTTTGGACCAGTTGTTTGGTGATCAATAAAACAACCGTATTCCTCCGCCTCGCTGTATTGGAGTAACTAGGCCTTGCTTTTAGGAGCACGGAGATGAGCTTCACTGTGTTTATTACCAACACAATGTAGGCAGCAGGCTTAGAAATGAATCCTGCTGTCTAATTATTTTTTTGGATAAACTACCCTTTAGTAATAAGCTTAATTTTCTCATTCAATCAGTTAAAAACTTTAAAAACTTTTTTTTTGGCAATGAACTGGCCCCATTGTACTACATACTTTTTTTTCTAGTGTCATCCATGTGGTGCCTTTAATGCAGCCCCGGGTACATTGTCACAGAGACAGATTTCTCATACCTCTCAAAAGAAATCTGACTTTTATAAGACCGATGTCCAACACAAGGCGCACATTTCTTCCATGCCACAGTTTCTGATGTGGTTTTTCCCACATGTGGCTGCTGGGGCGGACAGCAGAATAACCGGACGTAACATTATGGGCCCCTGGTAGTGTGCTTAATGCTTTCCGAGGCCCCTTCACCAGCATGGGGTGAGACACCGGTGGGCGCTTTGCTCAAATCTTTCCAATTGCTCCATGCCCGCGACTGCAACTCGTGTCCGCCATAACTCTGTCTGGACCCAAGGTGGGAGTGCAAAGATCACAAGACCAAGGAGAGGAAGAGGACGACTATTCCCTTTGGCGCGATGGTGATTTCCTCAAATCATCCCCCCCTGCTGTTTTATTAAGATGGATGGCCCCTTGAGTTTCGCTTTAGTGTCTCGGCGGAAAACTGCAAGTCTTTAATACCAGTCATACGCCGACTTGAAAGTGTCACGAGCATACACAAAACATTGTGAAAGTAGTAAGATGGGGCCTCTGTGATGTTAAAAGCAGATGTTTACGTTGGCTGATTCACTGGTGTTGTTCCAGTGGCCCCAGTCTCCAAGTTGTTTCTGCTCTGCTGGGCCTGACTGGGGGACCCCCACCACCACCACCACCACCTACACCACCACCACCACCTCTACTTCCCTCTAATTCTGGTGCTTTTTTCACTGCAGAATTTGGGGGAAACATCAACATGCTGTTTTTCATGGCTTCTATAGTGCTTGACAATTTCTTGAGTCAAGGTAAAGTCCTCTTTGATAGAGGACAGGGCATGTCTCCCAAGAACTGTCCTCCTTCCCTCATAATAAAGCATTATAAAAGTGCCACAGGTCATTAATGTTCTTTTTCTTGTAAATATATTCAGCGGAGCAAAGCCTCCTCTGTCTCTGCTTGTCCTGCGCTGTGTTTGTTCAAGATGATGTGTCTCTGCCAGGTTTCAAGGTGACTTTGCCGAGGAATGTTACAGACTTTTTCAAGCCTGGGGGTTGGCTCTGCTCTGTCCGTTACTTTCAAATCTGATTTACTGCTTTTTAGCTGACTGAAACTCTCAATTTGCATCTCTCGTCCTCCCAAAACGTTTGCCATATTTTCCTTTGCTTCTCCTTCCTCCCCCTCCCCCGTCATACACCCTGGTCCATCCCTTTGATTGGCACAGCAGGGAGGCGTTAAACCGCGCTGAAAGTCTAAAAAGAAGATGAATGGGGAGACTGAAAGAGTGTGAAAGTCAGGCAAAGTGTCGGGTCTGGGTTTCATTAGCTTGTGGCGGAGCCCCGCTCTGTTGGATGGATGGATGGGACAAGATATGGGGGCAGTGGCACCTTTGGGTTAAAGGTTGAGCGAGAAGCACTGAGCAGCATGCCATGAGTGTTTTGCTGAGTTTGGTGGGAAAAAGAAAAGCCTACAGTCTCAATCAAAAAATGGAATAAATATTTAAAGCTGTTTGTCCAGCTGATGTCAGTTCAGATGAATATAAATAAACCATGAATAAACATTGAACGTTTTCTGTTCCTCGGCTTCAGGTCTGTGTGTCTGCGTTCAAGTCAAACTGTTGCATTTCTTGGCAGGCAACAGTCTCGTACTGTCAATATCGCGGCTTTCGCTTTTATGAATCGTGCTGCGTGTTGCAAGTTTAGGCTTGTTCCGTCGAGGCATCTGACAGTGATTCTGGGAAATATGAATGGCTGATATGGATGAATTCCTGTGAAAGTGCTGTTAATGTCGCATTCATTGTATTTTTTTATTTTTGGAAAAACCCATTGCTATGGAAGATCGGAAGAAGTTACACCCTTATGTTGATAAGGCGGAGTCACGATAAAGGAAACAAAGGAAAAAGTCCATCTTTTGGGAATTTATTTTGCCCCATACATTAACACAAGGCCATTCCATGTGTGCACGGTGTCTGATTTGCCCAAGTGTCCTGCTTGCTGCCCTTGTTAAGACCATTTACACTGTGTTACGTTTGGAAAAGTGCCGTCTCACTGTGCAATGCGCATTGCTCGCTGCGTTTTTAACCTCAAAGTGTTGGCTGCTGTATGTCCCCATTGGGTGAGCTCACATAGGCCGAATCCTTTGTGAGGCCGGGCAGTCTTTGGCCATGGGGCACATGTTACTCATTTAGTTTAGTTTCATCAGCTCCCCTCTGTGCTCTGGTGTTTATTCTCCCCCACTTCTCCTCTCTTCCCCCACTCGCTTATCTTTACATCTTTTTCTTTGTCTCCATGCTCCACCGTGAAACAGTCTCTGTTTGTTTAGACCTCATCTCTCTAATTCCAGGCTTGTTTAATGGCCCTGGCTCGTCTTCTGAGTCTTATTCCTTTTTAATGCCGAAGAAAACTTAGCGGTCTCTCATACTTTGGAAATTCCCCTTCCAATGTCCTGCGGAGAAATCCGCTTTCTCGCTCTAACACTTTGGTCAAGCACGTCGAGATCTGGCGCAAGGCGAGATGGGATCGCAGTTTCTGAGAAATCGTTGGATGTCATGGTGTGTTTTTGTGAATTCAGCAAAGATTTTTAGAGTCCAACAATGCAGAGTTGATGAGTGAGGACATTTGATTGTGCAACGTTTAACAAGGAAAGTGTTTTCCTTGTCCTGGTGGCTCCACGGCACTTTAGCTACAATTATGGAAAGACAATGCACATGGAAATAACAAACGACAACCCAAATACATGTCAGTGTCAATCTGGTTAAAGCATTTGTCGAAAAGAAAAAGTCCTGGAAGATGATTAGACAAACCGTCTGTTTATCAGATTCAAAGCTGGCCAATCACATTCCTCTACTTCCCTTTGAGCCAGTTGGTAGCAGCTCGAAGCTCCCTGTTGGTGTAAGGGGCAAACTTAGACTTGCTCTGATCCACCACAGTGTTAGTCAAAGCCTTCCCAAATCCATTCAGGAGGAGGAAAAGCCTTTGGTGCTCCACTTTGCTCCTCTCTTAATGAGGAAATGTGTCCATTAGTAATCAAACTAACACCACTGCTCTGTATAGCTGCTGTCATTGAAAATCTTGCGGTAGCTTCCTGTTTTCCCCGTGGTTAAAACTTAGCCCCCCTCTCTCTTTCACATTTGAAATGGACTCATGCTTCTAATGATATTCCGACCAGTTGACATTCATTCAGATTGGCACTTTCCAAAAAGTGTCTGCAAGAATTCAGACTTGAAATGAGCTTGAGCTGCCATGCAGTATTTGGTAAATATACACGTCATACACCATGTCACAAATCTATCCGGTTGAAGTGCCTTTCATACTTGAACTTCTCTTCTAACTCTTGAAGCAGCTGCGTCGCTCCCTTGTTATGCTTTTGCTTGTTATATTTCCTCAACAACCCTTCAACTTTCCTTTTGCATAACTTCATGTTCATCCGTCTTTGATCAGTTGTTTGTCAGTACTGATTGGTGAGTTGCCAGCATTGTGTCGTTGAACTTAAAAAGAAGAAAAAAAAGAGCATAAGCTTTTATCGTCACCTCAAGGTTTTTCTCAACAGGCAGGCAGTGCCTGGGGGAAAGTGCACTCCCATTTTCAAACCAGTCAGTCAGGAACTGGTTTGCAGTTTGATTGACAATAAGTGTTTTCAATTTTTTTTTCCTGATACTGTCCCACTGATTGTGCCACTGACATGGTTGTCTTATGATGAATGATTTATCCTTGCTTTCTTCTGGGTTTGTGTTTTTTTTAGCGACAGGCGGTGTCTGTGCAGGCTGTTCCTAAGATAGAGGAAGTTCTCTACCACTACAAGCCCCTCCACGTTAAAACGTACGGACCCCCGGTGCCTGAACTGGAGCAGCTGGGCAGACTTGGGTAAATACTAACACGCTTGACAGCCAAACCATTTTTTTTTTAAACCAGACACTACTTATGAATTCTGCTTCTATCTTTAGATGTTTTTTTTCCATTGAATATTTCCATAGAACAAACAACAGCTTGGTTGTAATATTTTACATGGTAATTAAATGAATCATGTATTGCCAAATAGCCTATAGGAATGGGTAACTAACTGGCAAATATTACACCCATCTATTTTTTGGATACACTGACTATGCCAGAAAAGAGTAAAATACACACATTTCATGAAAAAATATATCTGTGTGTGTGTGTGTGTGTGTGTGTGTGTAGTGTAAGTGTAAGTGTATATATATATATATATATATATCCTCAAAAGATATCCACAAAATCAAAACTAGCCTCATTCTAACACCAGAAATATTGCAAGATACACAAAAGGTAGCCACATATCAACAGAAGTGTGACTCTTCTTTGTGTTTGTTCTGAAAGTCTAGTTTTCCTGGTTCAGCTGCTTTCCAATTAACTGGAAGCATAAAATCAAATGAAAGGAGTGAGCGCTGGCTGGGTGAAATAGAGACTGAGAAGGAGAGTGCGGAGTAGACTGGGAGTAACAGCCATCATCCCATGCAAGAAGCCACAGTGCCTCTGCAGGACGACTGTCCATTAACACACACAGGAAGTGCTTTCCCCCGACAGTCCCTTTGGGCCAATCAATCCAAGTGACGCCATTGGTCCAGTCTTCACCAAATGTATGTGATTCATCAGACAGCCCCAGCGCCCAAGCCAGTCCTACTGCAACTGGCTGGCACTAAAGCCTGCTCACATACTGAGAAACCAGCCACTTTTATTGGGTGACAGGAGCAAAACGGGGTCAAGCTCCATTTGGGTGAGCGCCTTGACTTTTACCGCCGCTTGGCAAAAATCGGCTCTTTACGGGCACAAATCATGCTGCGTTTGGGACCAGGTTTTTTTTTCTTTTCTTTTTTCTTCCTCTGACTTTTTCCATGGAGCCACGGTCGCCCAGCTGCCCTGGAAAATCACGTGCTCGAGATGAATTGCTTTCTCAAAAGTGTTGTGCAAGAGTTAAAGCAGAATTAGAGGATTGATATTTAATTATGTATTCAAGGATGTGCTGAGGCCCCACGTCTTTTAGCTGCAACGATCAATATGCAAATAAAGCTCATCTTTTTTTTTTCTGCCGCTGCATGAAAGCAGGGAGAAGGAGGGTGCTGCTTAGACGATGCAGTCAGCAGTTCAGGAGTCCAGGAGGACTGATCCTGGGTGAAGAGGTAGAGGTCTGCCACAGAGATAAATGAGGTTCAGTTTTGTAAGGAGCCCCAGTCCCACCGGTGTGCAGGCTGCAGGGCTGCAGCCAAGACAAACCACAACTCCCAGGATGCAGTGTGCGCATAAGTAAACGCAAGGAATAGTGCTTACACTTCTGCAGCTGTGATTCAGCTGATTTTCAGGCTCGCTCCCTGCCGTTACACGTATGCATTATAAAGCCAGGCTTGTGTGCTTCGTGTCACGCGTGCTCACACTCACCTTCATTATTGCCGTCGCTGCAGTTCGGCCACGACGGCATGCGTGTGATGTGGGACATTTTCACAAGTGTGTGCTGAGAAGAGGGAAGGCAAAGCGGCGTCGGGGCTCTGACAAGTAAGTCCCCTGTGAGGAACGTTGGAATTCAGCCCCGGCCCTGTGACCTGTGAAGGGAACATGGCTTGGAAGTGTGATGGGACGTGGCGTAGAGTAGCTCGGACGAGGCGAAACTTGCTGCAATCGGGGGTCGGGGGAGCCAAGTACTTATTTTAAAGCACGGCTGTTTGTCTTGGTCAAGGCCGTACGGCGACAGCAGCGCCGCTGGTCATTTGTCATGGACTCCACCATGACGACTGGAGACTGGAGAGTTGGGCTCACACACACACAGACACACACACACACACACCCTCCCGGGGACTGTGGGGCCAGGCCCCTTAACACAGGATGTCCAGTCAACGCAGGGCTGGCTGAACCATGCTTTTTATTTCAACACTGTTTTCCTAATGTGCTGCTCTCTCTCTCTCTCTCTCTCTCTCCTCTTCCTCCTCCTCCTCCTCCTCTTCAGCCTCAGCGTCTGTGTCTTTTTTCTCCTTGTCCCTTTAGCTCCCCCCCTTCCCAAAAAAAAAAAAAACCGCAGGAGTGCTGCATGGCTGCCAGGAAAAAGAAGGGCCATGCCTCCTTCAGTGTCTCTCCCCCTCTGTCAGCTGTACCTGAATAAATATGGGCTGAGCTGTGCGCTTATATTAAACACAGCTGCCTCAATACTGAAGTCGAGTTGAGGTTGCATGTCGGGGCAACGGGGGCCTCCGAAAGTGTCCATTCAGCTTCCACCTCAACATTCACTCCCTCCTCCTTTCACGCTCACGCATAGCAAATGCCCCGCCCCTCCCCTAATGTGCAATAGATGCGCATGACTTGCATGACTAGCGAGATTGTTATGATAGCCGGACAGTGACGCTCTGTCTTCTTGACTGGCACCTTCAATTCTGAATGGATACCACAGCCTGTTCTTCACGATGTGCTGCAGCTCCTCTCCCAAGTCCAAGTGTATGAGGTTTACATTAGCTGCGTTTCCATTACAGTTTTTCGCAAATTAAAAGCGCCATTTCTAAAATTTCGACAAAGTACAAATGCGATTTGCAGGTGTTTCCATTGAATGGTGTGAAGCGCATAAGCTCTAATTCTTGTAAAATCTCGACACGCAAGAACCCACTTTGAGGAGGATGGAGGTACAAAACATTTTGTGATAAATCTGCATTTCAATGTTGTTTGCTGTCAAAAATCATTGTTATGTTTTTCTCTTTGATTACTTGTAAAAAATATTCCGTTGCCTCCTGACGTAACACATAACGTGCCATTTTCACTTGGAGTGAACTGGTCACGTCCGTATAAATGCGAAAAATGTGTTTCCATGACACTTTTGCAATATATCTTTACATGGATAGGTCTGAAAAACCACCTCATGAGAGTGTGAAAAATCCTTTTAGCAATATTTGAAAGGTTTTTCGAAGTTTATGTGTTTCCATTACCAGTTTTTTTATTGCAGTAGTTAGGTTTTGTGCAATCTAGGGGTAATGGAAACGCAACTATTGACATGACTGAATTGCGAACCTCAAGAGTCTCGGCGGTTGCTGGTTTAGCTTCCACCTCCTCAAACCAGAAGGGATGTGTTGGCGTACATACAAATTGCGCAGCGTCAGTGACGTCATACCGGCACCACAGTAAACAAACCCTGTAGGAACGTGTTGCCATCACGGTGGCAACAGAAGAGAAAAATGTCTCTTCCACTTGGGTCGGTGTGCAATACAGGCATTCAGGGGTGGGGGGTTGCTGGAGTTTGTTCCCTGCAAGAATGCTTTAAAGGCGATGAAAGACTGGACTGGGATGCTGGATGAGGACAAATCATCAGGGGCTGGTGGGGGGAGAAAGAGAAAACTGGCTGCGGAGGAGCATTCAGAAATTCAGCTCAAACCTCAAGCGCTGACAATGAAAGCGAGCCAGAACAGTTGTTTGTGTTGGCACAGGTCCCCCTAAAATTAGCCCATCTCCTGCTGACAGAGGTTGCTCAATACCGCCCCGTCGAATGCCAGCGTGTATAATGTATAAAGGATTGCTGCCTCCTCCCCCTCCAGTCCTGCGTTGCTCTCAATAATTGGTGGAAAAAGTGAGTTTTTCTGCTGGGAACACTTGTCAAGCATCATCTCTTGTCGGCGGGGTGAAGGGCAGCAGCTGAAAGAAGGAGTGTTTAGTCTGGAGCCCCTCTCCTGGGGATGCACTTCTCTGCACCAGGAAGTCGTCATCGGAGCTCCTTCCCTCTGCAGAACAGGCTGCTAGTGAGCAGCTAATGGGTCAAGTCACAGTGGGCTGTCAGACAGAGTGTACCTGTCCGGACCTTGAGGACTCGCCTGCAAATGTACCCCTACGTTGAAGACAATATTTGGCGCAAATACACACAGAAACGATACTCAAATCTTCTGTGACTAGACAAATCCAGAGTGCATCGCGGACTTATTGGGCACCTGCACCCTGCTCTGGTGTTTAGCCCAGGGGTTAATGGGTCCCTCTGCTTCCAGTGCTCTTCAGCCTCCCAAGCATCCCTCGGCGTCTGCATGTTTATCCGACGGCCGCGTGCAGCCGTTTGTTTGTGGGCGTCTTGAATCTTACTTCGTGTTAAGTGCTCGGCTGAGAAGGAGATGCGCAGAAGAGACGGTGCTGCCATCACGGCAGCCCTCGCTTCCTGGCAGACAACTTTCGCGAGCCTCTCCCTGCCTGGTTGGCTGGTCTCCAGCTCTGGCCGAGATGGGCGAGAGCATCACCAAGACTTGGCCAGATCACTCTTTAGTTTTATCTGCCCTTTATTAGAATAACTTTTAAATGCCGAGCTTAATTTGTGAATTTTCTTTGTTTAATCAGATCTAGTTGACATTTTCACATTTAGCAGAGAACGATAATACATCATTTACAGAGCGTTTCTGTTCAAATCCTGAGTGGCTTTGGCAAGCGTTTAGTTGAAGACCATGGTTGGTACCTCTACTACTCACAACACATTGGTTCCTGTAGTGCCTCTTTCCCATAGGTTATAAACCAGGAGTCATAAATGATTGGTCTCCAGCTGTAAGGGGCCTGAGGTGCAGACCCATCAGTGTCAGTCTTCTGAGAGTGACGGGAGCAGAGTGAGAGCCGCACCTCGTATGGCCTCTATAGTCATTCGCTCCTTCTCACACACACATACCCACCTTCTGAAAGTTACGAGCTGGGAGGTTGAGGCGGCGGTTAACATGACCTTGGACGAACTGGCCCATGTCCGGCCGTCTTTGATGTCCTTTTGCCACTATTAGATAATACCTCCAAGCACATATTTAGCCCTCGGTTGGGCTGTATATCTTCTGCGGCTGAGCCAAATGGAATACAGATTTATTTGGCTCTTGCATAACAGTGGGGTTCTCCCGCAGCTACTTTTGGGGTTGCCACCTTAACCGAGACCTGAAGATGAACTCGGTTTCTTCGACATCCGATCCCACCTATTCTTTCCCACTACGCGCTCCTGGCGTGTGCCAGTGTCTGGTGTTACAGGATCTGTGCTGCCAGTAACTATAGACTCCAACGCAGAGCTGCTGACCTTTCCTAAGTGTTTTCCATCACTCGCGTCTGAAAGCTCGCAAAGCTTCCAGATTTATGATTTGCATAGCCAAAAGAGGGAGCTTTCACTTTGAACGCGTGCAGATTCCGGACCGACTATTTGACTTGCAAACCTGCACGGCCCCTGTAGCAGCCAAAATGTTGTTGTTTTTATCTGAGCCAGTGAAACAGTTGTTGTTACACTCTTTATGCTGTGGGTGTCGCTGTGTTCCGGTATTGTTTTTGGTTTAGGGGTATAAAGGTAGCCATGTCACTATTGTCGTCAGGTGTTGTTGACCCGGAAGAGCAAATGGTTTTTGACCGCTCTGCCGCGAAATGTTTGTTTTGTCTGCTTGGGAAAATGGAACTGGAATAAAAGTGGAAAGCCTTCTTTCATCGCAAAAGAGGTTTAAGGATCGTTTTTTCCGAAGCAATATATAGCAACACTAGCGGGCGCGTCAGCCAGGTAATTTAAGGGTCAAGCATCGAAGAAGCAAAGCACTAGGCTTCGCTCCAACATTAGTCAAAAACCGCTCTAGTTGGAAGTTCGTGGAATCTTCGGCACGTTGGGGACAGTCAGGAGGCTGCTTCGGAGGACGAGTCGAGCTGCTGGAAATTGTCTGGATGTACGTCAACGTTTGGAGAGCGACGACGGCCATTGGTATGCAAGTGCGGGAGCTGCAATGCTAATGCGGAGCTGGAGCTCTTGAACACCATTGATCACCGCAAGGCGCCCAACGCGTGGAGGTATTTGTAGCGCTACACTATATGGCCATTTATAAATTGTGTGCACACAAAATTGACACAAATCCAATGCATTGGTAGTCGAAGTGGGGGACAATAAACTGTGTATCCTGTGTCGCGCGATCGGTTAATTAATTGACTATTTCGGATGGAGACGCGGGACGCGACGTCCGGACGGTACCGGTCTAATGTGCGCACTGCTAGTAAACCTGGTAGTGTAATGAGCGGTGTTGACCCACAGAGTGGGAAGCGAGTTATCAAACTCTCTGCAAAGGCAATTGCCAATATTTTAGATAGATTACAGTCTGACAGAAAAGCTAAATTTAATAAAGCAGCTAATATAAGAAAATCAATAAGAGGTTCAATGGAAAAATATGATGAAACACAGGTACAAAAAGGTCTTGAAGAACTAACTGAAGTGTGTGATGATGTAAAAGGTATTCATGATCATTTGTTGGGTCTGCTACCGGTTGAAGAAAATGAAAACATGAAACATGGTTTAAAGCAAAGATGTTGCCTATCAATGACTGTATTGCTGATACAAAAGAGTGGCTTTCATGCAACAAAGGTAAACCTAATGAAAATGCTCATGTTGTGGATGATGTTAAACCCAATGACAGTGTTTCAAATATTAGTGTACGCTCAAGTCATAGGAGCCGTAGCAGTTGCATGTCTAGCACTACATCCTCAGCAGCCATAAAGGCCGAAGCAGAAAAGGCTGCTCTTATTGCACGTGCTGCAGCTTTAAAGGAACGGCATGCACTTGAGGAGCAGGAACAACAGCTGAGGAGAAAAAGAACAACTTGAAGTGGAAACTGAAATAGCAGCTTCCAATGCAAAACTAGCAGTACTTCAAGCATCAGATGGGAGAAGTTCTTCAGGATCCACCAATGGAATGAATTCTTATCTCAAAAGGGAGCGAACCAAAAGGAAACTGTCAACGCATTAAATCCTCTGGCAAAGGAGTATGAGCCAGAAAAATGACAACAAGCCAGCATTTGACAAGGTTGTCATTGCCTCCCAGCCAAGCTCTATGGATGAACGTGCAACCCAAAGAAACAAAGCACCAGGTCGGAGCTGCTTCATTGCATCAACGCAGCTTCAACGAACAGCAACAGGAAAGCAAAATACTGCAATCGCCGCAGCATATTCACCATCATTCAAGAGATGCTCACCCTTCATATCATCATCAAATTCAAAGTCAACCTGGAGACATGCTTTCAATCATGCATAGGCAGAATGAAATAACAACAGCCCTCGTGCAGCAGCAACGCTTGGTGTCACTCCCGCCACGAGATATTCCCACATTCGAAGGTGACCCACTGCAGTACAGGGCATTCATTAAAGCTTTTGAGCATGGAGTGGAAGAAAAGGCAGGTCAAGCAGATTGTTTGTACTATCTGGAACAGTTTACTAGGGGACAGCCACGTGAATTAGTACGTAGCTGCCATCATATGGCCCTGAGCGTGGCTACGTGGTAGCGAAGGAGCTTCTACAGCAGCATTTTGGAAATCAGTACAAAATCGCAAGTGCTTACATGGAAAAGGCTTTGGCGTGGCAAACAATAAAATCAGAGGATGTCAAAGCTCTCCAAGCCTACTCGTTATTTCTGCGAGGATGTTGCAATGTCATGGAGGAGCTTCAATACCTGCAGGAACTGAATATGCCAATAAACATGAGAACCATTATGTCAAAGTTACCTTTCAAACTGAGGGAGCAATGGAGGACCAAAGCTCATGACATAATGGAGACCACCAAAGAAAGAGCTTGTTTCACCAATCTGGTCATGTTTATTGAGCGCCACAGTATTCTTTCTTTCTGACCCTCTGTTTGGTGAAATACAAGATCCATTGTCTGGCGTTGCTGGGGTAAAGACTGTCACCACATTTAAATCACAACCCAGAAACAGAGTAAAGGGAAATGTTGTTGCCACCACAGTAACATCTATGGAAGTGACTGATGGAAGTGAAAGGCCAACGTTAGAGCCAAAGAAGGGTGAGAAAGCTGGATGCCTATGCTGTGCTCGTAGTCACTTGTTGGAAGAGTGCAAGCAGTTTAAGGGAAAGATGCACAAGGAGAAGATGCAGTTTCTGAAGGGAAAGGGAGTGTGCTTTGCATGCTTACGTGTTGGTCACATGAGCAGTGCATGTGAGAGGCGCTTGACATGCAACGATGCAGTAAAACTCATCCCACCGTGCTTCATATTAAAAGACCATCATCTCCAGAACTGTTAAACCCATCTGACCAGCCAGCTTCACTTAAAACATGTGGACATACAGGGGCCGGGGTAGATCGATGTGTTCTATCCATTGTCCCTGTGAAAGTTAAAGGTGTGAAGGGAAATCACATCATAACAACCTATGCCTTTTTAGATCCAGGTAGTTCAGGCACATTCTGCACAGAACATCTAATGCAGAAGTTGAATGTCACAGGCAGAAAAACCAACTTCCTGTTGAGCACAATGGGACAAAGGAAAGTTGTTCAAGCATATTCATTAACTGGTTTGGAGGTATCTGATCTGGACGGCAGTGATTTTCATCTTCTCCCAGAGGTTCTCACACAATCAAAAATGCCAGTCACTGTTGATAACATGATGACATCTGAGGAACTGGCAAATGGCCGCATTTGTCAAAGGTAAAGATTCAAAGAATAAAAGCGAACGCCGACCTGCTAATTGAACCAATGCACCCAAGATTTTGGAACCTTGGGAAGTCCTCAACAGTTGTGGGAATGGCCCGTATGCTGTGAAGACGGTGTTGGGGTGGGTTGTGAATGGTCCACTGAATGGAGATAGTGCTGCTTTGGAGGTGGAGCGGCCTTTGGTCACAGTGAACAGAATCTCTGTGTGTAAGCTTGAAGAAATGTTGGCCACACAATACAACCACGATTTTAATGAGAAAACAGCAAAGGAGAAGGAAATGTCCAGAGAAGACCTAAAGTTTCTGGAGATCATGGAGAACTCAGCAATACTTCAAGAAGGAAGATATTACTTGAAACTGCCCTTTAAGAACAAGGACGTCTGCATGCCCAACAACTTTGCAGTGGCAAAGCAAAGGATCCAGGGGTTGAGGAAAAGGTTCCTGAACAACAGAGACTTCCACCATGAGTATGCTGAGTACATGAATACTCTCATTAGCAAGAGTTATGCAGAGCCAGTGCCTCGGCAACAAGTGCACGGTAAAAAGGGGAAGGTGTGGTACATCCCTCACCACGGTGTCCGCCATCCAAGGAAGAGATCCCTCCGAGTAGTGTTCGATTGTGGAGCCACATTTCAAGGAGTTTCACTGAATAGTGAACTTTGCAGGGGCCTAACCTCACCAGCTCGCTGCTTGAGTCCTTGTACGGTTCAGAAAGGAACCGGTGGCATTCATGGGTGACATTAAAGCTATGTTCCACCAGGTGAGAGTCCCTGAAGAGGACAGAGACTTTCTTCGCTTTCTCTGGTGGCCAGACGGGGATGTCACCAAGGAACTGTTGGAGTACAGGATGACTGTGCATCTGTTTGGCGCTGTGTCGCCTCCTAGTTGTGCAAGCTACGCACTGAGGAAAACGGCTGACGAGAACCAGTCTGAGTTTGTGCATGAGGCAACCCAATCTGTCAAGCAGAATTTCTATGTGGATGATTGTTTGAAGAGCTCAGCCACTGAAGGAGAAGCTGTCCAGATGATCCAAGATATTGGTGCTCTGTGTCAGAAGGGGGCTTCATGTTGGAAAAATGGACCAGCAACAGTCGCATTGTTTTGCAAGCCATCACAGAGGATCAAAGGGCCAAAGACCTGAAAGAGCTGGATCTGGATCGTGATAAACTTCCAGTCGAGAGGGCTCTGGGTCTACAGTGGTGCGTGGAGACTGACTCTTTTGGGTTCAAGATGGAGATGAAACAACAGCCATTTACCAGACGTGGTATGTTGTCAGTTTCCAGCTCAGTGTACGATCCATTGGGTTTTCTGGCACCAGTCACTTTGCTTGCCAAGATGATGCAGCAAGAACTTTGCAGAAGAGGTTGTGGATGGATGATGAATTACCACAGGACATCTTACCCCAGTGGAAAAAATGGCTGGAGGACGTGGATCAGCTGTCTGCATTCAATGTGGATCGGTGCATTAAGCCAGTGGATTTTGGAGCAGTCAAGCAAGCCCAATTACATCATTTTGCCGATGCCAGTGAAAGTGGATATGGAACCGTAACATACATCCGGATGCAAAATCAGGAAAACAACACTCAGGTCACCTTTCTGCTCGGCAAAGCCAGGGTGACACCGCTGAAAGCTGTAACTATTCCCCGACTTGAATTGACGGCAGCCGCCCTGCCACCAAAGTGGACTTGCTGCTAAAGTCGGAGTTGGACTTCCAGCTGGAAGGTTCTGTTTTTTGGACTGACAGCACTTCGGTGTTGAAGTACCTTAACAATGAAGATAGGCGCTTTCACACATTCGTAGCCAATAGAGTTTCAATCATCAGAGAAATATCTGAACCAACACAGTGGAGACATGTCGGTTCCAAAGACAATCCGCTGACTATGCATCCAGGGAATGAAGGTCTCTGACTTTATGAACAACATCAAGTGGCTGGAAGGTCCCACATTTCTTTGGAAACGGGAAGAGGATTGGCCTGACAGTGTGCTGGACGTGTCAGTGGACTCAAATGACCAGGAGGTCAGAAAGGAGGCAATGGTGAATACTGTCGGTGTGTGTGATACATCTTTTCCTACGGACCAGCTGATCGCCTATTTTTCCGACTGGAAGAAGCTGAGGACAGCCGTAGCCTGGATCCTCAGGTTGAAGGCCATGTTGTGGGCACAGAGTCGCTCAAGGAAGCAGGTGGAGGCTTCTGTGACAAAGGATCCAGAGGGAAGACAAAGGGCCACAGTAACATCCACAAAGGGCAAGCTGACGCTGGATGATCTACTGGAAGCAGAGGTTGCGATAATTCGCTACTGCCAGCAACAGAAATTCAGTGAGGAAATTGCAGCTTTGTCTTCCGGGAGGGGACAGTGAGCCGACGAAGTCCCATATACAGGCTGGATCCAGTTTTGGAGGATGAGCTCTTGAGAGTTGGAGGAAGATTGAGCAGGGGAGCAATGCCAGAGGAAGCAAAGCATCCACTCATTCTCTCCAAGGATCAGTACATTGCTACGCTCATTCTCAGGCATGTACACCAGCATCTGGGCCATGGTGGACGAACTCACACTCTGTCTAAAGTAAGGAAGAGGTTTTGGATCACAAGTGCCAATGCAGCTGTCAGGAAGATCATCGGTGAATGCAGTTTTGTCGACGTTACAATGGAAAGGCAGTGGAACAAAAATGGCAGATCTGTCACAGTGAGAATCCTTCCTGACTTGCCACCATTTACCAACACAGGAGTGGATTACTTTGGACCAATTGAAGTAAGGAGAGGCAGATCTACCTGTAAGCGATATGGAGTTCTATTTACATGTATGGCAAGCAGGGCTGTTCATCTGGAGGTAGCCGCTTCACTGGACACAGATGCATGCATCAATGCTCTGCGGCGTTTCATCAGCAGGAGAGGTCAGGTGGCACATCTAACATCTGACAATGGTACCAACTTCATAGGGGCAGACAGAGAACTCAAGGAGGCTCTTACCTCTTTGAATCAAGACAGGATTCAAGGAGCTTTGTCACAGGTTGGAATTCGATGGAGCTTTAATCCACCTGCTGGTTCACACCATGGTGGTGTGTGGGAACGGATGATCCGCTCGTGAGAAGAGTTCTCAGTTCGGTCCTACGTCAACAGAAGCTAGATGATGATGGACTACATACAGTGTTCTGTGAAGCGGAGGCTATTTTGAATGATCGGCCAATTACCAAGCTTT
Source organism: Thamnaconus septentrionalis (assembly GCA_009823395.1). NCBI lineage: Eukaryota > Metazoa > Chordata > Actinopteri > Tetraodontiformes > Monacanthidae > Thamnaconus > Thamnaconus septentrionalis. Next base: position 11,705,355 of record CM020517.1, on the reverse strand, counting down.
CAGATGACGCCAATGACCTAGAACCTCTTACGCCTAACCATCTCCTTCTTCTAAAGGGTAAACCAGCTTTGCCACCTGGAGTGTTTGAGCCACATGACCAGTACATTAGAAGACGTTGGAAACAAGTGCAGTATCTTTCAGACCTTTTCTGGAAGAGGTGGATACGGAGTATTTGCCCTTGCTCCAAGAGAGACAAAGGTGGAATGAAAAGAAAAGGAGTTTGACACCAGGGGACATTGTGGTTATCATGGATCCATCAGCTCCACGTGGTTCATGGCCATTAGGCAAGATTCTGGAGGTTTTTCCTGACAAACAAGGGCTTGTGCGTTCTGTTAAGTTACAGACAAAAAAATAACATAATTGAAAGACCTGTGACGAAGCTCTGTTTGGTCCATGCAATTTAGATTTATGGATCTGCACTTTAAATTACTATAACACACTTTTTGGTTTCCTTTTTTTTTGTTTGCTTGTTTGTTGTTGTCTTTTGTTTTTTTTTTTTTTTGTTTTGTTTTTGAATTGGTATGTCAATCAGCCATTACCAATTAGGGGCCGTGTGTAGCAGCCAAAATGTTGTTGTTTTTATCTGAGCCAGTGAAACAGTTGTTGTTACACTCTTTATGCTGTGGGTGTCGCTGTGTTCCGGTATTGTTTTTGGTTTAGGGGTATAAAGGTAGCCATGTCACTATTGTCGTCAGGTGTTGTTGACCCGGAAGAGCAAATGGTTTTGACCGCTCTGCCGCGAAATGTTTGTTTTGTCTGCTTGGGAAAATGGAACTGGAATAAAAGTGGAAAGCCTTCTTTCATCGCAAAAGAGGTTTAAGGATCGTTTTTTCCGAAGCAATATATAGCAACACTAGCGGGCGCGTCAGCCAGGTAATTTAAGGGTCAAGCATCGAAGAAGCAAAGCACTAGGCTTCGCTCCAACAGCCCCCGTCTTTATTCACAGTGTACAGCCGCCACCTTGCTTTAGTGCTCATCTCCTTGCACTGGAGGTGCTTACTCTCCTCGTTGCTAACTCGATCAGAAACCGCATGGAGTGTGGCCAGCGTCCGACTCCCCCAACAGCACCCCCTCCCCCACCCCCACCCCAACCAGGCCATTATCCCGTCTGTCTCGGTAAACAGACCATTAGCAGACCAAGCTTGTGGAGCCCAGATCACTATTGTTTCCCTCCTGGAGATCTGTGCAAATATTGATTTTCTCTTGAAGCATGAGTCAAAATAAGCGCGTGCTGTAGTCGACTGGAGGCTTTTTTACTTGCGGGGTGAGTCATTTCTGACCCAGAGAGGGGTGGGGGTGGAGGGCGAGGGGGGCAGCATTACAGAATGACAGAGTCGGAGAAACATTTGCTTTGTGTGTATTCTGGTCATCTGAATGCGGTCTGCTTTTAGTGTTATTGTTTTCTCTCTCTGGGCCCTGCGCCAGGCAGACGAGTCGTCTCCGCCCGAGATGAACCCAGGCCAGTGCCAGGCCAGACCGGGCCAGCGCTAGCGAAGGAGACACCGGCGGCAGGCGGGCAAAGGGAACTCCTGGGATAACGGCTTCTGTGGCCTCCAGGTTTATTTGTGTCACAGCCTAGAGGCGACCGGGTCGTCACCCCGCTCTCCGCTGGGTGACGCCTGCCGACCGTTTTAAACACTCGCCGACCCGCGCGGAGCTTTCGGCGCCATCTTAGCCCCTTTACCTTGATTTGACTACGACGGGGCTCCTTACCGACGCCCTGCGTGCTCTCGGTTTACGTGCGTTTTCCCCATAAACAAAACCAGCAGACCCAAAGCTGCTCCCCTGCTTCCCCCCCCAAACTTCCCTGGAGCAAAAGGGCCTGGCGATGTACAGGGGGATTAGCTGGCTCATTTTCCCCTCTTAAGAGCTGGAGAAAGAAAACAAACTCCCGTCTTGTTGGTCTCCGACTGTGGAAACCTGCCACACATGCACTTCATGGTAGGAGGGTCTTCTCTACTCTGATGTACGGCCTTATCTCCCTCCCCTCACCGCACCTTCCTCTGCCTTTTTTTGCGCTTATTCCCCGCCTCCTCCATAACTCCTTTCCCATCTCTCCGTCTAATTGAAATCCTCTTTTGCCTCTCGCCCATTGATGAGGTGCTTCGGTAACTGATATCTGTGGAGAAAGACCCCTCCCGGGAAAACCAGACTCTTCCTCCTGCCGTATTGGTTCCCAGAATGCTACATCCAACTGTCGAGGCTGCGTGCCGCCGTGTGCAGTGGGTGTGCCGCGCGCCCGCAGCCATTCGCTGAACAGCATATGTCCTCCCATTGTTTACAGCCCCATTTGGTTAACGGCGACGCTGATGTCATGCCATTATCCCCGGCCCCCTCCCCTCCCCGTTGGTTCTCCGGGGGGCATGGTGATCATGTAGCAGCTCAGGAGACGAGAGAAAGATGCTCTCTGTTATCCGTTGCCCAGCTTGGTGTGTGTGTGTGTGTGTGTGTGTGTGTGTGTGTGTGTCCAAGCCGGCAGAGCAGCTGAGTGATCCGCAGACAGCCTCTACTGCCCCCAGCAGGCGAAATGCAGGAGGTGCATGGCTGAGACACAAGGGAGCCCTGGACGAGAAGTGACAGGTGACTCCTGGAGCAGGAAGTCATGTTGAAATACGGGGCAAGTTGCACAATATGCGCACTATTGGAGGGTCATCTCCAAACTGTCGGTAGCAGCGAGCTGCCACCTTGAGGACAGCTCGCAGATCGTCAGTCACTCTAAACAAGAGCGCATGTCTTTAAGCGTCGATGTCAAGTGTTGCGCAAACCCCCGTGTTGACACTTAAACATGGTCTCCTCTCTAACAAGTGACGCTCACATCCGCCTCCCCACTCCTTCCGACTCTTTTGCGCCGTTGAGGCTGTCAGTGATGGCGGTAAGGACCCACGGTAACGGATAAGAGGCCTGCAGGCGCCCGTGTGCAAAACGTGACCACGCCAAGCCCCACCTCAGAACAGAGCACGGAGATAATCCGCAGGACGGCGGGGCCGGGCTAATAGCTGCGGATCTGTCTCTCACACACCCGCACATCCCAGAGGAAGCCGCACTCAGTGGAAAGGAGTGCAACCTCTGACCTGTGGCGATGAAAGAGCGCCGCTGACGGATATAGTATACCTGTGAGAGCACTCTTGTGTCTGCGGGGGTTTCTGTTGTTCCGGACTTGCGTTTCCCCCATCCAGATTCACACGTCCCGCCGCTGCTCCTGCTGCTCAAATTCGGGGTTCGCTTCAGGCGTCGGGACAAACAGCTCTGCCTTTGGGTAAACGCTGAGATTTAGTTTTTTTGTGGACGCACACAAACGCCAGGCGTGCGCGTCCCACACACAATGTGCTCACTGTCTCCCGCAAGGGTTGGAGGCGGGGGAAGGGGGGTACATTTTCTCTCGGGGTCGGGTGTAGAGAAGGGAGGGGCAGATGGGGTAGCAGCGGCGCGAGTGAAACCCGAGCCCCCCGAGGAATGCAGAAGGTGTTTTTGGAGGGCTGGAGCGGAGTTTGGGCTCGGCTTGAAGGGTAAGATGGGTGATTAGAGGGTGACAGCTGAGAGCTGACCCCTCTATAATGACAAATCATCTGGCAGGTGTGTGGCTCTGCCCCCGCCCTTCCCCGCCACTGCCAACCCCCCTACTCCCCGCTACCCCATAGCTCCCATCGCTTCCCGGCCAGGAATCCTCCACCGCTCGCTGCAGTGCTAAAGGAAGACATCCGGACGCTCATACCGTCACAGAGCAGCCCCACGGCTGGCCTTTCACAAACACGGGACAGCCTCTGCTGCAGAAATAGCCTGGCCCTGTGCTGTCAGTTGCCCCCTTCGTGCCCTCCACGCACCACTTTTAGCAGGATGGCTGTAATAAACAAAGCTAATGAGAGTGCAAGTCCTTGAAGCAGGCCCAGGTACGGTGGGGCTGTATTGATTTTTAGTTGCCGATGCCCTTTTTTTTCCTGCTTCTTCTTCTCCTTCCAATGTAGTAACTATGGAGTTTGATCTCCTTGACGGCCTGAAAGTCAGCAGGCCCTCTTTTTTTGAGGTTGTGAATCATGCTGACGACAAGCCTGAACCCAAAAAGCCTCTAATCTTTTCCCAAAGCAAAAACAAAAGCTGACCCCAAATCCGTTAGGCTGATGTGAGCGCGGACAGGTGCCAAGCCGAGGGGCTGAGCTGGGGGTCACAGCGCTTTGAAGGGGAACTGTAAGAGTGGCGGCGCTCCTCTTGACGTCTCTCCCAAAATCCCATTGACTCAAGACGTCGGCCCCGTGTTTACTCTCACATTGTGGGAGCCAGCGAGGCTTTCCTTTTGAAGTCGCTTTCTATATGGCGAGCAGGAATGTCAAGTCTTCATCAGCGAACGCCGCCAGACCGCATGCGCTAAGTCCACAGCGAGTGCTGTTTACGACTGCGTCAGAACGGCCCATTGTCCCCGCGCGTCTGCCCTGTGGTTTCCTCGCGCTGATTAAGTGTCGCTGAGGAGACGTAGCAGCGTTCCAGTCTTTTCCAGCCGCTCCGGGCTCTCACAGCTGTTCCGAATCCACTTCCTGTCATCTGACGGAGTCTAGACTCAAGGCCCCCATGTCGCACCTCCGTCTGGTATCGCCTGTTTTTCTCCACAAGGGCCCGTCTTCAGCCGACACTTTCTCAAAAAATAAAAAAACACTGCATGTTCAACAGGCGCCATTGCTGAGCCAAACACAGAAAGAGAAGCCACGCGTGTTCAGCTGGAAATCGTGCAGAACCCGCCAGAAGATTTTTTGCCACTTATCTTTTCACTTTGAATTATGGATGGGACTGCGCAGCATGCTGCAGGCAGCTGGAGTTTTCTTCAGGAAAATCCCTGACTATTATTAGCATTAGCAGCCGACATTGCCCAGGTATTTTAAAGGTCCCAGACCAGAAGTGGAAACATGCCGCTAGTACTCAGCACTTGTGATGTTGCGCTAGGCTGGACAGGAGTGGGCGAGGGCAGATGGAGATGAACGAAGCACTTCATCCTGCTTTTGTTTTGTTTTTTAAGGAGAAGAAGTCTCAAGCTCTTGATTTCTTACTAATACACCAACAACTTGCATATGTTGCTCACAGTGAAGCATCAGACTAATGTAAATCATTCTTTTGACTTTGTGCGCCGGTGGAAACCACCCCAACTCAAACGCCCCGCGGTAATCGTCTGACACGCACGCTCTCGTTGTGCGTCAGTCAGTTGTCTTCATCACCTGCACTCGTCTTTTCCCACTCTCCACCCACCACCCCTGCAGAGCAACATAATGGCCCAGTCCAAAGTGACCCATATTTACCCAATAAAACAAGGCTTTGAAAAGACCCGTATCGGGTTGCAGCTAATGCTTCAGTGGGGCCCAGAGAGTGAAAGATGTTACCGGACGGAACGGCTTGAGTTTCAGGGTTCCTGCGAACAAAAGGCAGTCCAGTCCTCCGAGAGAAAAGGGAGAAAGAGGGGATTGGGGGGAGGGGTGGGGGTAGGGTTGGGTAGGGAGGTAGCATCAGATTGGCGTGAAGCGTGGGGATTACAGCCTGCCGTTAGTCATCCTCTGACAATTAGAAACAACAAAAACTCTAGACATTTTAGGTCGCCGCTCCTGCGTTTTCTCCTGGCCATGTGAAAAAATAAACCGAGTTAATCTGCTGTACCTGCACGCACTGGGCTGCAACGCTAAAGCAAGATGGCGGACCCAGGCGGCGAGTTAATGGAGCAGAACTGAACTAACCCCGGGAGTTCGGGGTGAGCAGAGGGCGGTCAGGGTTGGTTTAAGAGGAGAGTGTCTGGGATGATGATACCCATAGGTGATTTCCACTTTATTGACTCCCTCCTCTTTTTACTTCCCACCCCAGCCCCTGCCCACTGACACCACTCTTCCTCCATCTCCTTCATGTTCTCTCTCTTTTTTTCTTCCCCCCCTCCCCTCTCTTGCTTTCGCTCTCCCTCCTTAGGGGCAGGCATGTATAAAGTTACACAGAGCTCTCAGCTTTCTTGGAAGGAATGACCACATGAGTAGCTTGGGGATTAGATTAGCAGGAAGAGCAGACTTAGCCAGGCTGTAAATAGCCCACTTTTTTCACCATTAAAAAGGGCCCGGTACAATATAATCAATAGATAGCACTCATCAGATGCAGGAAGCCATATGAGAAGATCTCCCTCAAGTGCTCTGAAGGACGGGCTACAGCAGCTTGGCCCTAATGAAGTTATTATTAATCACTGGCCCTCCTGTTTTGAACTTGCGTGTTGTTGCTCTAGTGGGTGTTGAGTGGTCATTGTGTGCAAGATCTGACCGACCGATCTTATGGGCACTCTTCACTGGGACTCTGTAGGGCATGTCAAGGTCATCCTGTGTGACATGATGTCACGTGGCCTAGTGTCGTAGCATTTGAGATTGGTCTTGGTCTCCAGACCACTTTTTAAGGGTCTCTGTATCTGTGACTCTGAGGCATTTTTACTCGGTTTTGACGAGAACACTAACGCGGCCTCTGCGCTGGACCAGAGATGGGCTGAGATGCAACAAACATGAACGAAAATCATCCCAATGTCTTTTTTTCCATATAGTCTAGAAGAAAAAAAAAAGTTCCACTAGTGATCCGTTACTCTGTGAAGCAGTTTGAATGGGCCCAGATATCACAGAAGTTCCCCAGTGCTCTTAGTGTCCCTTTCACGGGAGCAGAGCTGCAAAGCCTGACTTGTGTAAAGCTTTAGCCCACCCTGCTGACTTTTGCAGGGTGAAGTGGAGGTGATGGGGGGGAGAACTGTATTGACAGGCAGGTCAAGATGTTGTCTCACTCGCTCTATGACTCTTGTTTTTGTCTTGTTTTTGATTTCAGGTCCTTGAAAAAAAAAGACTAAATTAGTGATGAACTTGTGTGCAGCTCTCCTGCTATGGCAACATACATTAGATGGTGGGATTAGAGTGGGCAGGGAGACAGCTCTCTCTCTCACACACACACACACACACACACACACACACACACACACACACACACACACACACACACACACACACACACACACAGAAACAATTCAAAAGTGCAAGGCATCCTTCACTGACAAGATGTGGAGGCTAAATTAACAGCTCAAATGTTTTTCCTGTCTGCGATCGAAAGTGAAAATAAACAGTGCTTTTGGCTTCACCCAGGAACCTGAAAAGAGGCACTGGCAGGACACATCTGTAAGCACTTACAAAATAAAAGACACCCATAATACTTTAATAGAGCCATGTTGGAGAGGCTTTTAGACGCAGGGTGTTCCAGTGTTGGTGTATGGGTACGTCTGTCGTCACTGATCTCATCAAAGGGCCAAAGGGGGCAGCGCAGAGCCAGAGAAAACAACGTCAAGTGTGGATTTAACAAAGAATAAACGTGCACTCGAGTTACTCTCGCAGGATCTAGTTTTGAGAGCAGCTCTGGGAACTGCCAATCAGTCACGCCCACATTATTTACAAAATAGTTCAGCGCTTGTCACCCACCACGGTTCTCTTGTGTTCTCAGGTATTTGAACCACGTGCGGGCGGCCATGCCCCAGGACACAGCTGGAGGATACACCTCGGCCCTGGCGTGTCACCGGGCCATTCAAGATGCCCTCAGCGGGCTGCTGCTTCTTCAAGGATGACCGTGTCCACGACTCGGCCGGAGAGATGTTACCAGGATGACTTGAGGACTGTAGGAGTGCACCGCTTCCTTCATGGCATAAGCTGCGGTGTACCGTGCTGGCTGATGTTCGATGATCTTGGTGTCATATTTTTTTATACTGTGTATTTAAATGACTGACAGCAGACACAAGGACTCTATTATTATTTTATAATTTTTCATTTCAAAGAGCTCATCTCGGAAACATGATCTTTGCTGATTTTGGAAGTAAAACTGTGATTAAATTGTGATTTAAAAAAAAAAAGTCTTGAAGATACCAGTTAAAATGTTCACTTGTCTGGAATCAGACTGTTTTCCTTGTATTCATCACAGCGATGGGGTCACGTGGAATCTGGAGCGTCTTCACACTTCTGTCTCTTTGGGGCTGGTTCTTCTGAAGGCTCTGCTGATAGAGAACGTTTCAAAAATGAACACTTCTGGTTTTGCCTTGACACTACAACTCCTGCAACAACAGCATTCTACATACAACATGAATTAGGTGTTGTCGAAATTCCTAATTGGCCATTTACCTCGTAACTAGACCTACATACGCAAGGTAATTTAAAGTCAACTATGCAACATTTCCTTTCCCATGGTTTTCTGTCAGAAATGTGTCTCTAACCTGCCATTCAATTCCTCAGAAAAGTCCATGCAACTGTTTTGCTTGTCCCTCATTTCAGAAATGGTGTGCTAAAACAAACAGTTCTGGACATCGGCCCTTTGTGATGTCACAAATGACGCTGATACTCCTCTCAAATTAGTGACAACACAACCAGAGAGATGTTCTTTGCAAAGCTCCTCCACCTTCCTGACTATTTCCTGCAAAATTGCACACTGTGTTTTTAACTTTTTGATGACAAGAAATCTCACCTGTTAATTCAGGACTGCGGCTGAAAAGCACCTCTTTGGGGAGCGAGAATCTCACACACATCATGTCTTTGTTGGGTGCGACGTTGCGCACGAAATGCACGGAGCAGCGGTTCTCCAGAGGGAATCCCAGGCTGAGGGAGGCCTTCCTCACCACGTCCGCCTCAGGATTGTCATCTTTAGAGAAGCAGTAGCAGTGCACTGTTGGTAGGTTCTCGTCACACAGGTGCTCCTCTGGCAGCAAACCCCTGAACGCATCCAGGAACTCCAGAGCCAAAGCCGGCAGGTTCATCACGAGGTGAACGTTGACTTTGTCTTTGAGCAGCGCAGGCAGCTCCTGCTTCACGGGCCCCTGGATGAAGGCTCTGCCGTCCAGGTTGTACGTCCTTACTTTCTTCTCCACCTTGTTGAGTTTGCCGTTGTGCTGCAGCCACCTGTAGGACTCCGGGTTCAGGTCGTTTGCCAAGACATTTGCGCCTCGGCGGGCGGCCGGGATGGCGAAAGGGCCCACGCCGGCAAACACGTCAAACACTGTGTCGCCACGCTTGAGGAGATCCACCACCCGCTGGTGCTCTGTGCTCAGCCGGGGGTTCCAGTAGACGCTGGAGAAATCAAACTCGTACGTCACCCCGTTCTCTTTCACCTGGAGATGGAAAAGAACATAGTAAGCGCTGATGGAAGATCAAGATACTTGATAAATGTACTGTGTGAAAGTGCACGCTTCACCTACTTTAGCAACCATGTTTTCTTCTCCTGCGAGCACTTGCATCTTGAAGTTGCGGTACGTTGAGTCAATCATGTTTGTCTTATTGACCACGCAGGTTACACCGGGGTTTTTGTCCATGATGACTTGTCCTGAAAACAGCAAATTGATAAAGAACTTTAATGATTGAATTGTTGAGTGATTCACACTGCCACCTCACAGCAAGAAGGTTGTGGGCTGGATTCTGGGCCTGGGACCTTTCTGTGGGGAGTTTGCATGTTCTACCTGTGTCCCACAGTCCAAAAACATGCATGTGAGAAGATTTGGAATTTCTAAATTGTCCGTAGGTGTGTTTATGAGAGAGTGAATGGCTGTTTGTCTTTGTTTAATTAAAAATAATTAAAAACACATCCATTTGAATTATCAGTGATGTCTTTCTCACCTATGAGGTTCTTGTAGGGGAGCTGGTGGTCTCTGAGGTTCATGTGCGCGATGTGTCCCACTCGGCTGAACGATGACGTCACATCCTGGCCCTGGGGGAGCACGGCCTCCAGCACCTCCTCGCTCTTCAGGTTGTGATAGGTGAGCTGCAGCTCGTAGTCGTGCAAATCCTCCGCCACGCTGAACGACCTCAGGGCCTCGGCTTCGGCTTCACTGAAGGAGCCTGGCGAGGACACTTTGTGAGGGTCCAGCAGCACCAAGCGGAAGTCACTGCAGCCCTCTTGATCTTGAACCACCCGGGGAACCCCTGGCCGCTGGATGGTCGACTTCTTCAGACTCTTCACCACTTTGTTTAGGACCCCAGTCGGCACTCGCAGAGCTGGGACGGTGATGGTCTGTGTGAAGGCCTCTTTATCCAGCACAGTCATGCCCCGGACCTCAGGAGGGGGTCGGTACAGCTTAGGCTCCATTATGAGCTTCGGAGCGAAGCGAGAACAAACCGAGGCTGGAGAGCTAAAGCTCCGGTATACCGAGACAACTTTATGGTTTCCTTGGCTTAATTCGTGTGCTAGTACTCTGCAGAGAAACCTGAAATCACAAGAACAAAATATAATTGAACTGTGAACATTGATAGTCAACTATCAAAAATGTATTTTAGCTTTAGAAAAAGTCTAATTCCGCGCTCACCTCCACATACTTCTGGCTCAGGCATGCTTTGTTGACGTCATCACGGAGCGACAATAGCCAACTGGTGATTGGTCGAGCAAGGCGATCCCTCTTCCCTGGTTGGACAATCTTCCGCATGACGTATTTAGTGCGACCCGGAAGCTAAGTCACGTGATCCCGCCCAGCCGTAATCAACAACAGAAGGCAGCTGACAAGAAAGTATAAGGAGTTGAACGTTGATATGTTGTTACAAGTCTGCAGGGTTTTTTTGGTCGCTGTCACTGGACGCAGCGGTTTTAAGTCAGATAGTTAGTTTGTACCGTTCCCTGTAAAAAAAAAAAAAAAAAAAAAGAAAGAAAGAAAAAAAGAAAAAAAAAAAAAAAGAAGAGCATGAATGGAAATGCTGACGTGAACACCGAAAGTGCAGTCACGGAAGACTCAGAAACTGCACCTTTGTTAAATAATGTAAGTACTGACACAGCTGAACTCGGAGAAACGTCAACGTATGAATTTTAATTGATTTTAAGATGATCACTGCAGTTTTTCCTTCCGTCACTGTTGAGCCAGTAATTAGATACCGTAGATACGCTGACCTTGACAGGCATCACATGCAGTCATGCCTTTTCGTTTTTTCTTTGAATTCTGCCTTTGTCAGCACTTTCACATGAAAGCAGAAGTTAACCGTGAATGTGCTCTGATTTTTTTTTTTTTTTTTTTACAGAGAAGATATAACGCTATTGATTAAGTTTAATTTTAAAAATTAAATTAGTTTTTTATTTTTATTTTTAAATCAGCATGCCACGTATGCCATCAAAGACGCAAGCCTCCAACTGTTTCTGATTTTTCGTGGTGGCCATACAGTGAAATGCAAATCAATGAACTTTTAAAGTTTGAACATGTGCTGTGGCTGCGCTAGATATTTTCCTCACCTAAATTTAAAACAGGAGTTTTATCAAAAAATGGTGTCATGTATTTTAAAATACATTGTGTTCACATCACTTAATGTAATGCTGATAGCAGCAGTCATCAGAAGCTCAAGTAATTCAAGTTTAAGCCGTCCAAGACTTCTGGCTGAGTCTTGAAGTTTGTGATTCTTTATTAATGGTCAAGTTCTGTCATTTATTGCCAACTCCAAAGTATTTTAGATCATTTCTGATTATTACATCTGATGAATTATAGATTTTGCCAGTATCTAATATACTGTATGTTTTGTATGATTCCAGATAAATTGACTTAATTGGTGGCATTATATCCCGCATGGTGTCATTGTTTACTTCCTGTCTTCAGTACAGTAAACCAGAATGAATCGGATTCAGCAGCTCACAGGTCAATCCATGCTTGTTGTGACACTGACACCATAGTTGCTGCTCAACTCTCCAGGATATCCCCTATTAAAGGGGTCAAGCAGTTTGGGCAGCTCCCCTTATCCAAAGCTCAGGCAGCTGTCCAACAGTCAGCGGCACAAATCCCACTCCATGCATTCTCATATGAGTTCCCTGATCAGGCATACCTCCACCATTCTGTCTCATTGACATCCGTCATCAGGCTCAATTCTGTTACAAGCCCCTAACACAAACAAATAACTGTTTCCTCATCTCCTTTTTCTTATTGTTGAGCGCTTTATTTTGAACTAAATGTCAGTGGTGCTCTCGGTGCAGGGATCATCTCCGCCAAGAGCCAGAGGAGCCTCCTTTGCCTCCTCCGTGTTTAACTTGATGAATGCCATCATGGGCAGCGGTATACTGGGTCTGGCTTATGCAATGGCCAATACTGGTATCATAGCTTTTTGGTAAGAATGCATTCACATCTTTAACTACCATGCATGCAACTGTCTGCTACCTTGTAAGTAAATCAGACATAATAACATGTGCAGTTGAACTAATATCTGTTCTACATTCATTTCCTCATAAGCATCCTGTTGATAATAGTGGCCAGTCTGGCTGCTTACTCCATACACCTCCTCCTGAAGCTTTGTGATCAAACTGGTGGGTGAATATTATTAAAAGTTCTAATTTTGTTTAATGTATATAATTTGGTTGCTTGTCCTGAACCTTCTCATGAGACACCATCTGTCTGTTCTGTTCTATTAGTTTACTGCTTTTGTTTCTAAATCTGCCAGGACCTGATGTCGCAATAAGGACTAATTTACATCTCCATTCCACCGCATGTTGAGCTTATTAAATCAGACCCAGGCCACAAACAACTGTTTAATAGAATCCACAGACTTGAGCGTGTAAACACATATGGCAAAGGCATAATGGAGCTAGCACATATGAATAGACAAAAGCAGAAATGCATCAGCAGAGAACACGAGCGTACTTGGTAAAAAAAAAAAAAAAAGAGGTCCATAAAACCAACAACATTAAAAGCAGACAATACAAAAGCGCATCCAAGACCTGAATGCTTATACACAGAACCAACACTGACAGGCACAATTTGCAAGACAAGCAAGAAAATCAAAACAAAAAGGCACGCTGCAGAGGCTCTGTAAAAACTAGATGGCACAGACACACAAACTTATCAGGAACGCGAGCGAACATGTGCTGCTTGATTTAAGAGAAAAAAACGGTCCAAAATCTGAGCAAAAGAAGCAAAACAAAAACCTCTCATTTTCTTGCTGTCCCATCTTGTATATGAAAGGACAATACAGGAGTTCAGCAGACTTTATTTATAGTGTTGTTCAGTGTTCTCTCAAGAGGTAGATAGTTGACTCTCCATTGTTTTTTTTGTCTGTTTTGAAAGGTATCAATTCGTATGAAGATATCGGAGAGAAAGCCTTGCAAAAGCCCGGAAAAGTAGGTTGACTTTGGAATTATTCTGCATTCAATTAATCTTAACTTCAAATTTCCTGAAAACATATTATTTTTAAGCAACAATGTTGATGCTTATTGTTGTAGGTTATTGCTGGGGTTGCTATTATCATCCAAAATATAGGTGGTAAGTTTATCCCTTTTTCACATTTGCATTAAATGCTCTCAAGACTTAACTGTGGGAGGTTTTTTTGACCCATTATTTGTCCTGCTGGCCAGATGTTCAGTTAGTTTTGGTTGCAGTGCCTCCTACTGGTGATTAAAGGCAGAGTCAACCCCTGTGGTCAGATCCACCCCCCCCCCCCCCACCCCCGCCCCCCACACACACACACACCTCCCTATAAGGCCATTATGCAGATTCCTTGATAACCTTTGACCTCGTCGCCACCATCACCTCGGCCTCCCGTAGCCGAGCCTGAAACCCGACTACTGGTCTAATTGATCACTGACGCTCAACCCACCCAGGGTGGAGTGACCCGGTGGGACCCCCTCCTCCTCCCACTCGCGTTTCCCCGACACATTCCCCCACTCCTCCCAAAGCACGGGCCGTCTCCGTCCAGCCCCTCGCTGCTCCTCAGACGGCGGTAGCGAGCCGAGTCGATAGCTCCTCCGCAGTCATTAGTGGCACAGCTGAGTGGATTACTGCACTGCCCTCTGGTATGTGTTGTGGTTTACCCAGCATGGGGCCTGCATGTGCGCCAGTGTTGGAGCCTGCACTCCAAGCATGCGCCTATCTGCACCCCGGCCCCCTGTTTTATAAGAGTGCAATTAGCCTCACTCTGGGTAAACATTCATGTGCTCTCCTAAAGCCTTGATGGGCCAATTGACCTTAATTAGTGAGCAGCCCAGGGCTGTTGCAATGCGCTACTCCCCTCACTCTTAATAAAGCCAAAGTGGCTCTGTCCTGCGTTGAACGTGCGTTCCTACCATTCATTGACCACACATGGGGGCTGCTTGATTTATTTACATTTATGCAGATTATAACAGCTGTCTCTTCTCCACCTAAGGGCTCCCATTTTAGAGACGTAAGTATCAGGAATTCTCTTGCTGTTGTGTTAACAGTAATCGAGTGCATGTGAGTGCATCTGTATGGGTGTTTGTGTGTTTCTAATTCATTTTTGGTGTGTTTTTGTTTCAAAAACATCACCTGCCTCTGATTAACCTCCTATTGACAGATTCTACCCTACCCTTAATAGCATCTCACCGAGTGATTGTCCCTGCTTGTGTGGGCTGGTGGTTTTTTTAAAGGAATTCTCCTTTATAAACAAAGACAGGATCTGAGGGATTACGGCCTTGGTTTATTTAACGGTGAGTGCAGGACCTGTCCCTGGGGCTCGCTCCGGCTCAGTCTCGCTTCGCAAACCCCGAAATCCTGCGACTCACCTCAACAGTAACTCGACTCGCGACTAACCGCGCACTGCGTCCAAATCCCAGTGCCGCCGGTAAAGCCCCCTCCACCTGGCGCAATCTCCCTGTCTTCCCTTTTTCTGTTTTTCCGAGTGCCGCCGCGACCCTCAGGAAGTGACCTCGATCGCCCCTCTGATTGGCTCAGTGTGGAAGGATGTTGCAGCCTGTCGGAGGCAGATAATATCCTGTTTCCTCGCGAGGCGAGACACACCTGGATTAGCGCTGGCGATCATTATTGTTAGCATTCCACTCAATTCCTCGTGCGGCCTGCCACCCCTTCGTCCTCCAGCGCTGGCAGGCTCACATCACGTCTGCTCCTCTGCACCGAGGGCTTTGCCGGTGATCCCCTTGAGCTGCCTGCCCCACCCATCTGCATTAACTCAGAGCCACAGTTCCCCCCGCCGCCCTGCTTTCCAATTCCCTCCACTGGAAAACCCACATGGCCCTCACACGGTGGCCTCGGAGAGCCGCGGCAACCTTCAGTTTTGTGACGACTATGTGCTGTTTGACGTGAATATAAGTCTGAACCTTTTATCCTCTTTCCTTTAGCCATGTCATCCTATTTGTTCATCCTGAAGTCAGAGCTTCCCGCTGCCATCAGGACCTTCCTGAGCCCAGACAGCGCAGGGTGGGTATCCATCAGCAACCAGGACCTGCTCAGTGCTCTAGTGGTAGCGTGTCCGCACTGAGACTGGGAAGTTTTGGGTTCAATTCCACGTCCGGGTCATACCAAAGAAAATGGTAAATGTAAAAATGGTACCCATTGCATCCCTGCTTGGCACTCAGTATTCTGGATTGGACTTTAGATCAACGCATTTGACGAGTGGATGGGTCAAATGCGGAGAACAAATTTTGTGTCATTCGGGATGTAACAATAGCTGGGACTTTAATTATAACTTTATCCAATCAGCATTCAAATAACCAAACCATTCTTGCACTTGGACAACAAATGAGCCAATCTGTACCCTGATGACGTATATTGATCCTTCAGACTCTACACTAAACCTTTCAATGCTTCACCAATTTACTTTGCTGTACAACTTTTTGACTGTGAGCAAAGAAGCTAGCTAGAAGCGTGTCCAGAGGAAATATATGTGAGTGCCAGTGCAGTGTGTGTGTGTGTGTGTGTGTGTGTTTCATTGGCCTACATGGACGAGCCCGCTGCTCCTCGTCTAGCACCGGGCCAAGAATGTAACTTCGATCACTTTATTATCGGTCACACTGGTTTAAGTGAGAGTTGTAGCTGCTCTCGGCCCAATCCATCAACATGCGGGTCTTCCACGCACAGCTGCTTTGTATTAGCGCCCTCCTTTCACCCCCAAAATCTCTCGCACATGTTCCCCCCGGAATCAGACTGATACAAGGGGATATCAGTTTTGCCATTCTAATTACAGCTCGCTGCGGATGGAAACAAAACATTTCTGCTAATGAGCAGCTCCAAGACGTTAGCGGAGGCACGATCCAGCCCGCCCGTAAGCGTAGACAAAACGGCTTGTTGTGTGTTTAAAAAACGTGTTCCTCCTTTCTGCCTCGTTTGCCGTAACACGCCGCAGCAAAAACACAGTTGCTCCCAATCTCTTTTGGGTTTTCGTCTGCCTCAAATGGGGCAGGGGGCTGCCCCCTTGCACTTTCGTTCCTCCTGTTTGAGCTGGGCAAGAAGACCGGAGAAGAGAGCAGATGTGGATTTGTGCAGCGTCGGCTGGATTTGTGCTGATCTTCACACCGCGCCGGAGACAGAATCGTTGGCGGCCAGACACGAACCCTAACCCAGAGCTATCCAGCACCATCCTGCGTCTTGTTATAGCATGAAATGTCCCACATTTCACGGGCTGTCTAGTATCCTGCACCTTTTACAGTAAGCTACAGGCCGGATCCGTGCGGTGGAGGAGATTTTCCTACATCCCCAGGTCTGCATAAAAAGTATGTTACGGTCTAGAGGAGAGTTAGTGAAGCTGTTTGCCGAGCACTGCGGCTAAACTTGGAAGATCTTGACAGGAGAGAGTTTGCTGGGTCAGAGCAGAGGCCTGAGCGGCCCGGCGGCTGGTAACGGGGGGACAGGGCCTGTAGACCAGAGGTGGGCAAACTTTTTGACTGGTGGGGCCACAATAGGTACACTAAAATGTGACAGAGGAGCCGGAGCAGGAGCAGATTGATGAAGTGTTTTGATGAGCCACCTCATAGGAGACAAAAATATATCATGTGATATGTAGAAAACGTGTGCTTTAATGCATTACAACAAAATATGTGTCTTCCTTATTGAAATGACTCTTAAAACACTGAAGAAATAGATGAAATGCAGCTGTTTTATGACTTACTTACTATTAATATAATTTCTTCAACTTCGGCCGGCCGTATTCAAAAGCTTAATGGCCTGCATATGGCCCCCAGGCCTTAGTTAGCCCTCATCTGCCGTAGACGCAGAGGCGAATCCATCAGCGCCCACGGTACGGCCGCAGCTGTGAAACTGCCAAACAGGGGTCAGTGGGTGTTGATGTGGTCAAAGCAGGTGCTGCCGACTGTGGGAGCCCCATAAAGAGCGGCGGAGCCAGTCCCCGCTGACCCCGGCAGCGGCCAGCAGCAACCCCTCCTGGCCGACCCCGACCCCGGCGGAGCCAGCATGCCTTCCACATGTGTCACCTTTCGACGCCGCCTCTTTCCTCCGGCTCCCAAATCCCGAATAAACCACCCAGGCTGTCCCCCAAGCATAGGAAAATATTATTATCCCCTCTATGTTACAAAAAAAAGACAGAAGAAGAAGAGAGAGAGGAAAAAATAGCCCTCTGCAAGTGAAAATGCGGTCTCGAATGACAGAGTGGCACAGCGTTTGCATGTGAATTACATAATTGTTATGGTTCGCAAGCGCTAAAGCCCTTAATTCGTACCACATGATGAATCTGTCACTTTGTATTTGAGCGAAAAATGGAGGCAAGTTTTCCAGAGCCGCTCCTTTTTTAAAGGCAGTGAGGATTCCTCTCTGCCATCCGTGACGCCTGCAGAATGCCAGCGTGCAATTACTGGAAATGTGGTTTGGTTCATCTTTTGCCTTTTTTTTCTTTTTAAGAAAAAAATAAAAATTCAGGGCCACTTTGTTTTTTGTGTGTTTTTTTTTTTTTTTTAGAAATGCCTGGTACGAAGATGGCAGGTTGCTCCTGATCCTGGTGACGCTGTGTGTTGTTCTGCCTCTGGCCATGCTGCCTAAAATTGGTAAGGACGGAGCAGCGTACGACCTCCTCATTTTCATTTTCCACCGCTTGGAAATGTTTTGTTTTTATTCCCCGTCTTTGTTTTGGCCTTTTACCGGTGGCAGGCTTCCTGGGCTACACCAGCAGTCTGGCCTTCCTCTTCGTCATCTACTTCGTTGTTGTGGTGAGTGGAAATAAACTCCCGATCTGCTCTTGTTTTCATTTGTTTCTGTCCTCTTGACGTACTTGCGCTCCCTCTTCCAGATTGTGGTGAAGAAGTGGTCCATCCCCTGCCCGCTGCCTCACAATGTGACCACACTCTCTGGCGCCTTCCAGGTAACTACAACAATAACAACAACAATACTTGTGTGTGATACTTATAACTCCTTATGAGTCGCCATTCTCACCCAGAAATATGAATTTCCCTTTTTTCTTTGTCACTAGAACCTTGAAAGGTTGGTAAAAGGTCATTTCCTTAAAATGCTCCATCGGATTGGAATGACCTCGCTCTTTTTTTGCGCTCTATTACATCTTTTCATTGTTTCAGGAGTTCACTTTACTCTCACCTCAAAACAAATTGCTCATGTTTCTAATTTGTTGATTTATTTTTTCTATGCCTTTTTCTACTTTCTTTATTGCTGTTATGTTTTTATGTTCACCTCATTGTTCCTGTTATTCAATTTGTATATTCTGTATGCTAGACTTATGTGGGTGAAGGGGTATTTGTTATATGTTCTGTATGTCTATATTGTAATGTAATGTTGTAGATGTTTTCTTGGGACCCCCTTGAAATTGAGATGGCACATCTCAAGAGGCCTTTCATAAATTCAAAAATACGGCCAGTCTGGTATTGGCGGTTGTCCGGATTAGCAGGGAAGCCCTCCAGACTGAGGATGATGAGGAGCAGAGGAAGCTGCAGGGAGCCGTGAACGCTGCCTTTTCTTTTCCCTGAAGGGGAAGGAAGTTGAGCTGACCCGGCACCAGTCTGGAAATGACCTCTGGCCTTTTTGAATTATACAGATTACGGTATCGCAAAAGAGCGGTGCAGACTTGTTTTTTTTTTTTTTTTTGCTCCAAAGCCAAAGTCCAAGCTCAAATATTCTCCCTTGCCCCTACAGAAGCCTCACTCCCTCTTCCCTCTCTTGTTTTCTCCCTCTCTCTCTCCCAAGCAGATATCCAATTCCACTGAGTCAGAATGTACGCCCAAACTCTTTGTCGTCTCCAGTAAGGTACGTGCGTGAGTCCCGGCAGAGTGAGAAGTTGTTGAAAGTAGCGTTTGACTCTGCTGACAAGCCGCACTCCAACGAGAGTCGGCGCGCCTCTGCTCGGAACTCGAGGGCGGTGCACAGCTGCAGCTAATGTTGAAGTCACACCTAAAAGGCCAAGAGGCAGGCGGAGTCCCACACAACTCGCGCTCGGTTCTTTATTGTAAAACTCAAAACTCACTCTTGTCTCATGAGAAAAACTGAAAGTCACACTTTCCAACATTCTACAAGCCAATCTGTTGCACATACTAAATGGAAATTGTGGCTCCGTTGACCCGCCTGCCCTCAGCGCTCCTGCGCCGCGGTGTGAGCTGATAATTTGTGAATGACGGCTGCTTCCTGTTGCAGAGTGCCTACGCCATTCCCACCATGGCCTTCTCCTTTCTGTGCCACACGGCCGTCCTGCCCATCTACTGCGAGCTGGACAGGTGAGAGCCACTGCGTTTCCATGACAGTTTCTTGCAAAATAAAAGCATTACATCTCATATTTCCACAAAGTCCAATTGCGATTTACAGGTGTTTCCACTGAATGGTGTGAAGCGCATAAGCCGTAATTCTCGTCAAATCTGAACCTTCATCTCCTTGTGCCTTTCAGACCTTCCAAAGGAAAAATGCAAAACGTGACTAACGTCAGCATCAGCCTCAGCATGCTGCTGTACCTCGTCTCTTCCGTCTTCGGCTACCTCACCTTCTACGGTAGGACCCTCGACACCTGACCGCCGCCAACCAGCCTGGGCCTCTTCTCACCCCGACCCCTCACGCGCACATGCCTGCGCTCTCTCTCTCTCGCTCGTAGCTCACGTGGAGTCGGAGCTGCTGCTCGGCTACGACAAGTATCTGCCTCACGACATTGTGGTGATGACGGTTCGACTGGCCATCCTGCTGTCCGTTCTGCTGACCGTGCCCCTTATTCACTTCCCTGTGAGTGTAAAGTTCCTGTTCTTCATCCTCCTCTCAATAGCTCAAAAGAATTCTATTTTTTTCTCCCCCATAAATAGATGTCTGGTCACTTCCTGTTTGCACATCTTGAGACAAAATAGCAACAGTCGCACTGCCTTCAAACCTCCCACTCCACTTTCTTTTTCTGCAGAATCTGTATTCCCTCTGTGGTTGAGTGTCTTTACAGTGACCTTTGTTTGTGTGTGTGCGCTGCAGGCTCGTAAGGCCGCCCTCTTGCTGCTCTTCGGAAGGCGCCCTTTCTCCTGGCCGATCCACATCGTCGCGACTCTAACCATCGTGGGCGTGGTGCTGCTGATGGCCATTTTTGTGCCAGATATCAGAAATGTGTTTGGAGTTGTCGGTATGTGGTTTCTTTTCTTTTTCTTCTTCTCCTTAAAAGCAAAGAAAAGTGAAATAAACAGACATTGAAAGCAGCCCAAGATCGAAGTCGCAATGTCACTGCTCCATCTCATCGACCGCAGTGGCTAAAATTGCATTATGTGCTCATGCATAATTAACGGCGCGGCGCACAGACGCTCTATAAAGCTGATATCAGCCAGGCGTACAGAATGTCGGCCGGAACATTCAGATGCCTTTTCTGTCTCTTTTACTAGGATCCACAACTTCCAGCTGCCTGCTCTTCATTTTCCCAGGAATCTTCTACCTCAAGATCAGCAACTCGTCTCGCAGATCTTTTGACTCCATTGGGGTAAATGCAAAATTAATTTTTAAAAAAATAATCGACAAACAACACTTTTAAATATAGTTCTAGTACTTTAATAAGGTGACCTCAGTGCTTTCACTGTGTTATTCTGTTTTCCATGATGCTCACTGTATTTTTATTCTCTTTCTGTCCCCAGGCTGCTTTTCTGGTGGTGTTTGGGGTAATAATGGGGATCTTTAGCCTCTCTGTAATTGCCATCACGTGGTCACTGAACACCTAACAGCTTCAACCCGACCCGACCCACCCACTACTTGGATATGCACACCTCACCTACTGCCGAAAATTAAATACAATAGGGGAATAAAGGGAAAAATGTGCCAGTGTAGCAGAATCAGCAGAATCTCACTGAAACAGAAAGTGTACTGTGTTACTTCCTTCCAACTTGACACTTTATTCGTGGTGCTCTTCAGTCACAGACCAGAGTTGGTGACAATTCTGATCACCTTTGCACTTGTTTTCTTCGTATTGACTTTGGTGCAGACACTTAGATAAGAAGGTTTTTGTCCATTTCCCCAATGTTCATTTTATAAACCTTTCACATTCCTCTGTATAAAAACAATAATGCACCTTATGTAAGCAGATTAGTATATGAAAGTTGATCAAGCCAATGTTGATTTTAACACTTAGAAAAATGAAATTGATGGCTTGAAATTTTTTTCCCCCCTCAAATCAATGAAGTATTTTCTCTGGGATTTCTTCTTCCAAGAATGTGTTTTATCTGTGTAACTGTTTGCAACACCACTCACAATCCAAACCTCTGGTGCTGCTAATTGCAATAACTTTATTTTTGACATGACCAAAAAATGTAAATCAGAATTTGCCGTCTGTGGCTTTAATGTAAAATAATAACAATTTTGTATTGACATCTATTAAAAGGAAAACAATGTACTCTGTCAGTTTGCTTGGCTCGGCCCTCATCTTGTCTCTATCAGTGCTGCGGAAAGCTTGTCTGTCTGACTCGTCACATTCACAGCCGTGAGCTTTGATTGGCAGCCGCGGTCTCGACGCAGAGCCCCGCTCCTCTGACATTTTGCTGTCGAAGTCCAGCCTGCGGCAAATGAAAGCCACATGCTCAGTATGTTTCCAATCGCGATGCTGTTTAGATTGTCTTCGTCCAGCCTCTGGAACCTACAGGCAGCCGACGGCTGCTTTTAATCAAGGGCATTAGGCAGAGCAGGCCCATTGTCCCTGCGGAAAGCAGTGGCTGCTCGCTCGTGCTTCACGCCCCTCAGGGGAGGTTCCCCAGTGCAGGACTAAAGCTCTGACCTCCACCCTCCACTCCTGTGTTGAGAAGCTCAACACAACCTCAACTAAAACTTTATATCATGTGGTATCTCATTATGTTAAAAAAAAAAAAAAGGACATACTTGATAAGAATAGATTAAGTATAATCAAAGTTTTAAAAAAAAGCACTTGAAATGTTAAATATACTGTATATGTATTAAGGAATTAGCAGTTTGCGCCTGCAGCAGAGAGGTTTGTCCTACCATATAAATCTTCATTAGGAGGCTGATGTTGCCTTGGGTTATGGGCCCCTTCTGACAGCCACTGGGTGATTAATTGAGTAGATGTAAGGAGGGAGAGAGAGAGAAAAAACAACAATGAACATGAATGTTATTGGGTAACTTTTTTGTAACTTATTTTATATCGTTTTTGGACTAAAAAGCAGTTATTTTATATCCTTTTGGATTAAAAAGCCGTTTTGATGAAATTGTCGAAATTCATCCCAGACATCGAAATCAACTATTGGAATGAGAAATCATTTGGGGGAAAAAAAGTCAATAAATTAACTTGGTTGTGTGTAACATTCAGTGGTGACAGATGGAAAAAATAATAAAATATCATTGTTGGATGCAGTTCAGTCTCTCACCTGTAGCGGCGCAAAGCCTTTGGGTTGAAAGTCGCCATTTGTGACACAACACTGCCTCCTAGCGTCCTAGCGCTATTTTCCTACGTCGAGTTTTATTTTCCCTCTTCGTTGACGTCGTCTCAGCTCATGAAATCCTAACTGAGAGGTGATACCGCAGATGCTTCATCCCAGCTTTATCATGTGCTGGAAACGTCCACATTTCCACTGAGCTGTTTTGAAGGCGGCCTGGCGTGTGTCCTCAGCTGAGATGGGAGTGTTTTTGTTTTGTTAAACTCACTCACACCCCCGGGGCCCGTGTCCAGCAGTCTGACAACAGCGGCTCCCTGGGTTCGAGAGCGCGGAGAGAGAGGCTGAGGAGGGACTGTGGGCTGAACCCGATCCCCTGTTGGCAGCCTGTTGTGTTGTTTTAAAAGGTGTTGCCTGTTTACTCTGAAGAATGATGGCTAAAGAGCACGCTTTCTGCTCGTCCGATGATCCAAAGTACTGAAAAATAATTTTCAAATCCTTAGGAATATCTTCTACACAATCATGCCCTCTTTTTTTTTTTTTTTTTTTTTTAGTTTGTTTTCTTCTGAGACAGCACAGTCAGCTGGTACTAAACCATATTTTCTGGCCTATAAGTGACATTTAGGAAGTTCTCTGCATTTTCTAAGATTGGAATTATTATTATTTTCTTTTGGACATTAGGGACGACGTTTCCCATCTCCAAACTGTCTAGCAAAAGTACCTTTACATTATTATTATTATTTCTTTTCTTTTTTTTTTTCTTTTTTTTTCTACATTGATTCAAACTAAAATCAAATATTGTAGCATTTTCGAACAGTGAATAAACCAAAACAGCATGAAGACAAAGCATGTAAAGACGAATAAACTATCAAACCAATTACAGCCCTCAAAATCCTATAATGCAAACAATTCCATGCCATGGTGACGAGTGTTTATCAGTTAATGACTTATAAATTGGAGGGTATTTACCAGCCCACTCCAGCGATGTGTGTCTGTTCATCAGACAAAAGGTTGAGAACCTCTGGTTTCGATTTTCTGCCTCTGCAGGCTTCACTTAAAGAGTCTGCGGTGAGGTCACTGCAGTCCCCATACTAGGCGCTTATTGGCAGAGAGCTAGGAGTTGCACTTCCTCATCCTGTTTGCCATTCCAAAAGCATAATCACATCAAACCAAATATTCAACAGGTATGGCGGACGTCGGGAAGTGCAGCCGGAGCTGAGACCACGCACATCTGCTTTCTGTTTACCCGCAAAATCTTGTTCAACAGACATTCCTCACTGAACGTCGCTTAGGGGTCTTTTCACGTAAGCCCTGTAACGCCGCTTAGCCTGATGAGTGGTTTTCCATTTGGTCACGGCGGCCGACTGTAACTCGGCTATTGATACACAAGTGTCACTGATGATGAAGCGCTTCCATCTAAATTATCTTCCTGTCCTTCTCATCGCTGCGTCGTCTTCATTCCATGATGTCTCCATTCAGGCGGCACATGTTCTGGTCTCGCCTTTGCCACAATACCGCCGGATACCTGAAATTTTCTCATCGGACATCCAGAAAAACCTGTGTTGAAAAGTTCCATGCTGAGGCATTTTCAGACAGTCATACTTATCAACCAACCAGCAGCCTTGTTAATTATGACAAAAGCAGGAAGTCACGGCTCAGCGAGCGCAGCTGCCATTTAAAACCACAGAAGATAAGGCAGGAGTGAATGTGGATGGAAGGGCTTTTACCCAAACTGGCCTTGGGTAAGTTGGTTTAGCTACACACAGTGGTGTATCGCTGCTCACCATGGTGCTGTGACTTGTGTTTGCTCCCCTTAATATGCACCTCCCTATTCCTATTTGGCTCAACTGGCAGTGGGGAAAAGTTATTGGTCCACTTTCCATCAGATAAAGAGTTGGACAATCAACTGCTTAAAAAAAAAGACTGTTTAATAGATGCTTCAGATGGAAATGTGCAATAACATTTAACGTTCCATCTGGCAAGTTAAAGTCCCACTGGAAGGTGGAATAATGTTTTACTTCTAAATATCCTCCTTTCATTAATTTGCATTGATGAATTAAGAATGCTGCTGGATGCTGCTCTTCTACAGTGGTGGATCCTCAACTAAGGCGTTTTTCTACTAGCCCTGCGCGGCTAGTGCCAGCCGTTCACGGTACAGGACAGCTCGGTTGAAAGGCATTTCCATAAGCCTGACCAGTACCTGAGCGTGGGCGGAGTCACGGTTGCAAGGACGAACCGAAGGTCCTTGTTACCTGCTTCTGCTTTCAGGCCAATTAACATCAGCTGTGACTTGCTGTGTTTGTGTAGATGGGCGATGTCCTTCAGCTTATGTGTCAGAGCAGCGAGACCTGCACAGGGCTGCCTTTCATCAACAACAGCTGCGTGCGGTAAACGTATTGCTTTCTTGAATGAAAACCTTATTAACAGGAGGAGTTGTTTGACCAACTCATCGCCTTTCAGTCCACCGTCGGGGCAAACACAATCGCCGCCACACAAAGACGCAAAAATGGACCGAGCCCCGGGAACTGCTGTCGCCATTGTCAGCAGGATGATTGAACTCCCACGGGGAAAAATAAAGACTGTTCAGTGTTGTCAGGGCAGACATGGAGGTCAGGAGTGACACGGCTCTTTGTTGGATGGCAAGTGGTTCAGCAGGGCTGCGCTGCCAAGCAGAACTTCAGACATGGGGAGGCTTCTTTGCGGAGGCCCAGTTGGTCAGCGGCATGATATCGGGTTCAGTCCCAGTGATTCCCATCAGTTATGGACTGAGCTCTTAATGCGGCCCTTGACGCCTCGCTGGCGCAGGGGCCACACTGCCTCACATCTGGAGCCAATTACTCTGGAGGGGCTCTGACATATAGACCCTCCTCCCAGAGCCCCATCACCCAACTTGTTCATGCTCTGCTGTCCGGTCAGTTCTGACTGAGTCTCTCCCTCCCTTCTCCACCCCCTCTCTCCATTCATTCCTCTGCTTTTCACAACAAAACTTTTTTCCATTTCCTCCTCTTCCCAACTGCCTTAAACACACACTCTTATTCATTCAATATAAAAACACTGACCGCTGAAACAGGAATAACAGGAATATGATGGTCCAAGACTAACCACATAAAAGTACATAACAATGATTAACTCTGTTCTATCTTTTGTCAAAGAAAAGCTCTAGCGGTACAGCTGCCTCAAAGGTACAGTAGTTGAGATACACTAAAATTCCCATATTATGTAACTGTATCCACAATTTAAGCAGAGCAGCCTTTCACTGTTATCAAAGAACTGTTGCAAAGAAATAAAATAAAATAAATTGTTGCTTCGCATTATAACTGATGCTTTGTTGGGCCTTCCAAATATTTACAAGGGACAAAACTAAGCTGAATTAACGCTTGGCGGGGTGTCGCTACTGAGCTTGGAGGGATGTCAGTGCCCTTTGTGACATCACAAAGGGTCTCTAATTTCCCAATGTACAATTTAGTGCACACTTCCATAGAACTAGACCATACCACTCATCTTTGCCATACTCAAATTAAGCACTGTGCCCTTAAAATAACAAAGCTTGGGTGGCCTTCCCGTTAGCTTGTGATAGAAACCTCTGCAAAATAATCCCAGCATTGGCCGTGTTTATCAGCGAATGAGCTTGTGGCGCCTCTGCGTCCGCACAGGCGAGTCCATTTTTAGGTCTGCTTTCATATGAATGTTGAATACCCGAATAGAGGCTGCGACTGTGGGTGGAGGGTTTGCTGAGTGCATGGGGGGTGAAGTGTGGGTGACTATTGGCTTTGAGTGGAATTTTCTCTCACCTGGGTCAAAACAGTTAAGTAGAGGCTCGCTCATAACTGGTCCATACGCTTGTCTCCCCACTGAGCCATTAGCCACCACTGCTATGGCTGATTAGCTTCAGCTATATGGGCCGTACCTGGGCAGGAAGCCAGATGATTGAGCTGCCAGGGTGACCACGGACATAAAGTGCCAAAAAAAAAAAAAAAACCTGTGTCATGAATGTGGAAACTCTATAAGTAGCTGAAATTGAGTCTATACAGAGAGTCAGCCTGTTTTGATATACGGGCCGCTGCTGGTAGCCGGCACTGGGGGGGCTATAAAATCTGGCGTATTGAGGACTTTTGGTCTACATCCTCAGTATTTTATGTATTCATGCCTGTATTCTCCACACACTTCAGTCTGTGTACCTGTCAACTTCCAGCCTATAAGTCTGCGTCAAGCATCTGGAGTCATGTGAAGGTGCAGGCTTCTTCAATGAGTAATAAGTCATGATTAAGCCGTGACAACCATTAAGAGAAAGAAAGCCATCCTGGAATGAGGGGGAATGGATACGGGGCAAAAAAAAGACAGAACAAAAAATGAGGAGAACCAGACTTGGAACAAAGAAACAAAACAAATCATCCCGGACCATAAAGATGCCAGTTCTGGTTCTGAGTTGGAGAAGAGAGAGATGATTTCTAAAGCTGCCTCACTGAAGGACAGAGGGCAGAAGGCTGGAGGGAAAAAATACTTACAGGTTATCAATCTTGTTGTCTTTTCTGCCCTCTGCTGGACAAGGCGCTTAATCATGTGCCTTGTGCCTCCATCAGAAGGTGCAGTCAAACAACAACATATTTGGAAAAAAAAAAATCTTGAGCACACAAAGATGTTTTAAAGCACTGTACGTATTTCATTATCATGATATACATCACAAAATGTGTCACGACAATTGATATACTGACGTGCAATTTTCACTTTCAGCCCATTCATCACTGTGAGCTTCTCTCTCGGTAAAGGTCACGTCTGGGACAATGTTTACACGTCAGCCTGTAACCCGTGGATGTGTAAGATGTGTGAGCTTTGCTCTTTATTTAGAACAGCTGCAGCGAAGAAATGTGGAGTGCTGAGATTCGGCAGAGTGGGGTGAGAGGTCACGTCTAACACCAATAAAGCGCGACTTTGATCGTGGCGTTTATGGAAGCAAGAAAAAGGGAGAGGGAAGTCAAGAGAAGTCAAAGCAGAGGGAGAGAGTGATAGCATCAGGAAGAAAACAAATTCATTTCAACCGTGTGTGTGTTTTTTCTACTGACATCACTTTTTTGTCAGGAGAGTGTGCTGTCTCTTTTTAAAGAGTTTATTTGTCCCACATACTGTAAGAGGTGGACTGACACAGTGCAACACAACCACGGAAAGTGCTTGTGTTGACTACAGACAGCCTGAAAAGAAATGAAAGATTCAAATTGCAGACAATAACTGAGCTGATAAACATCAATGAGGTTAAATAATATTGATACACTGCAAATAAAGAAAACAGTTTTGAGGTTGACTAGTAAAATCAATCAATAATTTAAATAATAATAATCCCCTGATGGATGGATGGATGAATGAATGAATGAATGAATGAATGAATGAATGAATGAATGGATGGATGGCTGGATGGCTGGATGGATGAATGAATGAATGAATTTTATTAATGTGTCATGTCCAAATAGGAACCATCCCTTTTGGGATTATAAGACGCCACAAAAGCCATATTAAATTATAACTACTACTAACACTTCCTGCAGATGATGACACAATTCACCGCAGGCTAACACATAATTTTTTTTGTCATATCACCGCCAACGCATAAAAGGCAATTTAATAACAAAAATGACTAATAATAATAATAAGAATGAAATAAGGAAAAAAGAAAAAAGAAAGAAATACAGGACAAAAGCAAAAGGAGAACAAAATAAATAAATGAGTAAATAAAATAAAAGAACAAGAGATAATTAATAAACCCAAATATCAAGTTATTTGCAACGAAAAATAATCAAGAGTGAAAAATTGTGATGAAATATTAAGTATAGAAATATATAGCAATTTAAATCTTCATAATTGTAGTAATGTAATCTATTACAATGTATCGAGCGTGCGGCCGCAAAATCAGCACAATTAAAAACAAAAAACAAAACTTCGTGTAGTTCTGCATGACAGCCGCAAGAGGGCGCCCTTCCAGGTAGGGCAAGGTGAGTCGTCTTTCACCTTCAGTCCGCAGAGCGTTGCATCATGGTCCATGTAGTAACGCGCCCGTGTGGACTAGTTTGACAAGAACTACAAAGGGCGCCACATGACATGCAGACAGGCAGGCAGTCAGACTCCGCTAAACAACAGTGACAGCAGCGACAACAGAGTGGGCGTGCGTGAAAAAGAGTTATGCGGAACTGGTGCGTGGCGACTGCTTGCCTGTGTTGTGGCTTCCTTTTCGCTGAAACTTTTTCGAAGCAGCTTCAACGGCGAAGGCGGCGGCAGCGCGGAAACATGTCTCTCCAGCAGCCGGAGGGGACGTTGTTGCCTCAAGTCACGATGGAAGCGGCGCCGCGCAGCGGCTGACACTTTGCGCTTGTTTTTAATATAATTTATCTACGTCATCACCATCTTTGATACACTGTGTTGTATTTGTTATACCCTCTCTTTTTTTTTTCACTTTTACGCCGTTTGAGCTGCTTTTCCTCCCAACTTGAGGCCCCAAACAACCTGCTGCGAGATGAAGTTCAACGGCTACCTGAAGCTCCGCATCGGCGAGGCGGTGGACCTCAAGCCGACCACCTTCTCGCTGCGCCACTCGGTCATCTTCAACAAGGCGGCGCCGGCTCTGGACCCCTACATCGTGGTCAAGGTGGACGACTGCAAGATCGGACAGACCCACATCAAGCAGAAGACCAACGCGCCGACGTACAATGAGGAGTTCTGCCTGAACGTGATGAACGGCAAGCAGATCGAGATGGCCGTGTTCCACGACACTCCCATCGGATACGACGACTTCGTCGCCAACTGCGTGGTCCAGTTCGACGACCTGATCAAAACCTCCAACACCGGAGAGCCCTTTGAGGGATGGGTGAGTGCAAAGTGGGAATTGTGTGACATTTTCGCAGCAGGGCCCTCCTCGGGTATGTGGGAAACCAACATTCACTGATTGTAGCATCATCGTTGATTATTTATATCAACGTACCTGCTGGATGATTCATAGGAATGCCACACAAGCAGGTGTGCATCTATGTCCTCCATGCAAACGTCAACTAAAACAACAAAAAAGATGCAATTTCTTCGTATTGTAGACAATAATGTCCTGTTGCAGATGTTGCAGAATTTTTGTAACGCCTCAGCAGAAACATAAATTCCACATTCTAGCATCAGCAAAATTCACAGCTATAATCCTGGTGTCACAATTCTGTTTGCAATAAGTTTGGTGGGATGGGGGGGTGGGGGGGCTAAAATGAAAACGTGTTTCAGCACGTTCTATATGTACGCATCAACAGGTCCTTTTTAGCAGACGATTTGCGGTTTGTACGTACAGGTTTTGAGTTGACAGAGCGAGGATGTAGCTCAGGAAGTAAAACATACTATGTCGTTGAGAGGGGTGTGCATTTTAAGCGTCAACGCCTGAGTAGTTTAGCAGGTTGTCTGTTTCTTGGTTGTTTATTTGCATGTAAACTTGGAGCCCACCTTGACTGCCTCATACTTCAATTCAGACATTTCCTCCGCAGAAAGTGACTGGTCCTCAGAGGAATACATCAGATGAGAACTGGTTTCAATCTAGACAACACTGTATGTAATCAATTTAACCTCTGAACTAGAAACAAATTCTGTGTTGTCATGCGTGCTCATTATTCTGCTTTTTCCATTTCTTCTTTTACCGTCCGTGGGCGCAGTTATCCCGAGTCACATCTCATGACACCATAAGGTTCTTGGTCATCGGTTAAGACGGCCCGAAACTGCATGCACCCCCTGCAGTGACGAGGTCGTCGCTAAAATGAACCTGTGTGTGTAAGCGATGTTTATAAAACAGTCCCCTCACGCTTCCATGTTGAGCACACGGTTGATTTGAGTGTGCGAAGTCGGCCACTTGACAAACTCATCTCTATGGAGGTCGAAACTAGATGTCCTGCCGTATAGTGTTACCCGTCCAACTCTCAGCCAGGCACATGAAATCTCTCATCTCTCATCTGGTTTTATGCCACCTGCGGGTGTAAACTGTAACATGAACCTGTCCGGGCCTGGAGCAGACCGAGTTGGTACTGACGACATATAACAGCACTCTCTCCTCAAGCAAATGTCTCAATCAATGTCCTGTACAGGTTTTATGAAAACCGCCAAGTTAACCTGTAAAAAATAGTTTTACAGCTGCGGAAAACTTGCGGTGAGATGAAAGAAATTCATCAGCAATTAGAACTACGGTACCTTTGTATCAATCTCTTAAGCATAGCCCGACATGTAGTAAGCTAGTACCCTGCTTCGTTAAAGCGAACTCTATCTTTTGATTTAAACACGTATTAATTGCATTTTGATTTATTGTAAATTCAAACAACAATTTACAAGATGGCTTTAAATGCGCTAATAAAAGCTACTAAACTATCTATTATTGTGGGTTTAACGAGTACACTCTTGTATACAGTACAAGTACTGTGGTCAAGCGGTGTTTAAGCCGAGCCTTGAAACCGGACGTGTGAAAAGGAGTCAAAAAAACGATTCTCACTTCAGCACACAAGCGCTGAGTTGTTATCGCCACGATCTGAGCTGCCAGAGTGTTTTCAGTATGTGTGCGTCTGCATGTGTGTGTTTGTGTGTGCGTTGATGCACATCAACAGACTGGTTTCTCTCACACATGTGGCTGCAGAGGCCTCCTCGCAGGCCTCCACACGCCCACGCCGCCGTTTATCGCAGCTTTCCCACCACCTGATTGCCGCTCAAGGGCTCGCTGAGAACGTGCTGGCTGAAAAAAGTGCTCGACGCCGAGCTGATTGAGGAGCTCGCCGCCTCCTGGCGCCTGTCCAGGTGCTCACCTCTTATCGCCTCTTCGGGCTCTCCATCGCTCTGCGCCACCCCGGTTAAATGCACAAAGGGAGTCCTGTCTGGAGTAACGTGTCGGTTCAGCTTGAGCAGAAAATCTCAAATGTTATTTCTGCCTCTACGTTGACACCAGAGCTGTGGTTCTCAACTGTTGAAGTCTCAGGAGATGTTAACAATTAATCGATTATAGATTAGTTGTCGATTAAGAATTTAATGGTTTAAATTAAATTAGTCGCAATTAATTAAAAAATTTTACACAGGGTTTTTTTTGTTGTATGGCGTGGTGTATGCCTGCATACCTAGAACAAGTTACTTTTAAAAAACTTTTTTAAACAACTTTAAAAAGTTGAAATGTGACCCATTAAAAGTCAACTTAAAGTCAGAGGATAAATGTTGAGGGTGTTTTTACTGTTCACTAATTTAGAAATGGGTCACATTGAACCCTCAACATTATAAAAGGGTTAAATAATTTGTTCTTTACACGTTTTCCTTGGTGAAATTTAGGTTCTCAGGAAAAATTGCCACTTATCAATTAATCGTTAATCGTTCAATAAGGTTTTTTTTCCCTATAATAAAGTCACGACCCAAATTTATTTCACAATAATAAAAATGCTTCTTTTCTATTCTATTCTAGTAAATAAATAATTGAAAATATTAAGTTGAAACTTAACCACGTGGGAAATGCTGCGCTAGAGTAAAGTTGCCTTGGCTGAGATCTCACTGTGAGAACACTTTGATCACATCAAGTCTGTCAGTGGTGGTGCCTGTGTTTCAACATATTCAGTGTGTTGCACATAATTGTCATGAATGAGTTGTGCATTAAGAGCAAATACCCTTTTTTTTTGGGGAGGGGTTCGTGCAGGTCATGAGTGTAGAAACTGAGAGTGGGTTAAATATGGCTCCTCAGCTTTTTCCACTAAGCGTGCTGCTTGATGGAGTAAATCGTCAGCGCGACCCCCGTAGCTATTTAAGAAAACAGAAAACTTCCCCTTCCAGTATATGCCATTAAAAGTTCTGCTTTTTGAAGGCACCACGCTGCTGCTCTTCTATTCTCAGCCGCGCTACACCCTGGGTGTGCGCACATTTGTCCCGTTATTAACTGGCCATATTAGTGACATGGGACCAAATTCTCTCACTTCTGCCGCTGCAGCGATATATTGGTGTATTCTCAAGGGGCATTTTTCTAAATTTTCGATTCGGAAGAACTTTTTTTTAACACATGGCTATTGTTAGTGAATCCTGTGGGCGTGGAACCTGTGATAATAAGTTTTATTTTTAAGCAGAAACTTCTGAAGCGTTAAATAAACTGAAAAAAAGGAATTCCGGTTTTGTTTTGTTGCTTTTCTTCACCTCCAGTCTTCACCTACGATTCAAGATTGATATTGTTGGGTCGGCCTGCATGTCCGGCAAGTCTGTTCGAACCAGCAAAAGCCTTATCGTGCACTCCTGTATTGTTGCGGTTTAAATCATATTAGGATTCTTTTTCTTAATGTTGTTGTCATTGTTGAGATGATACATTTCTCTTAACTGTTATCAGTAATGCATTTCACTCAAGGACGTCATGTGATTATTGTTTTTTTGTAGGATTTCAGTTTATTAATTTTTTCAGTTTTTTTAGTAAGCTGTCTCTCTCTTTCTCTCTCTCTCTCCACCATCCAAGTTTAACCAAAGTTTAGTTAGTTTGTGATGTTTTTTTTTTTAATTGTTTCACTGCGTGGACGATGGACATGTGACCTTACCACATTTCAGATCAACAAATTTGCATTAATCATCATTAATTCCGTCAAAGGAACAACCCAAATTCAACCGTTCAGAAGATCCCAACACAAAAAACAATCAGTTTTTGTAAGTAATGAAGGTTAAAAAAAAAAGTAAAAAAAAAATACAGGTTTTCCATTTTCTGGTGAAAAACTGCTACACAGCTCGTTTTATTTGAAAAGTCTTAAAAGCTTTTTCTCCTGTTCTAGAACAAAGCAGGAGAACAGAATTTGTTGATCCAAAGATACAGACAGTTGTTCAACAGTGGGTGGTGCGGCGGGGCGGCATGTCGTCGTGTTTGTGTCTTAAATTGGCTGTCGCTGGCCGTTCTCGTATCATGGTGTCAGCATTTGTGTTATTTTTTTCAGATGAGTTAAACATATGAAGTCCATGAACTCTAGTGCTCGGTGACTTCAAAGTTTCCGTTTGTTTCTTCTTCTTCTTTTTTTCTTGCTGGCTGCAATCGATATCTACTGCTTCGTCAGCTCGCTGATTAAGGGTTTTCGTCTTTGGTCATTTCTGAGTAATCGCTCCATCATCCTCTGCAACCAGTCTGACCTGCTACACCAGCTCTCGTCATCTTCTCGGCATGCTCTCGGAAATTCCTCCGGCGTTCCGAAAGCGCACGTCAGACAATGCCAGAATGTGCAGTTTCTATAGTTTGCATGTCGAAGCCCTGATTGCGCCATTGTTTGTTGTTTGACACGACAGAATATCACATTGATTCCTATTTTAACGAGTATGTACAGTTCATCCCAACAGCATTATTCAGTGCTTTTGCATTTGGCTGAAATTGCTTGGAAACCGTCTGCATCCACTCCTGCGTAACTTTTCAAAGAATGCGACACTGAATATTTCTTGTTTTTATTTGTCTCTCTGTCTTCAGATGGACTTGGAGCCAGAAGGAAAGGTTTACATCTGCATTTCTCTCACTGGATCCTTCGTTGACGGTAAGGCTACCATTAAGAGCGTGTACGTACGTGTGTGTGTGTGTGTGTAGTCGGTCACAAATTGTTTGTGGCCCTTGTTATGTAATACATATTTTGCATCATTTAATATTTGGGTAGAACATTTCAAAGGTTTTCTGCTGATTAGTTTCTCTAATCTAATCACTTGTTTAAAATAAAATCTCAAAATTGTCTGAATTAGCCTTTTAACTGCAATCCTGTTTTCAAAATTCAGTGTTCCATGAGCTCCTTGTGTGTTCCGTTCATGAATGTTTCTAATAAGTGGCAAAAGCTGAAGGCATCAGTGGCGCAGTAGAGCCAAAGGGACGTCTTTGAAAAAGAAATCTCAGTCTTGCAACGCCGAGGATCAAGTTCAAGTTCTCAAATGCCCATCTTTTCAAGTTCCAGTCTAAGGTGTTTTTAAGCTGGTCTTAACATCATGAGACCAATTAACATCGTTTCAGCTGCGGTAAAAGGAGGAAGCAGCCCCTGCAAGCTGCCTTTAAAAAAAAAAAAAAAAAACCAACACTGAAATGAAAAGGTGACAGGAGCTGAAAGTAAAACTGTCTGCTAGAGAGATGAGCGCAAATACTGCAACAGCAGTAATACTTTTAGCAGAACTTGATGTCATTTTTATATTCATTTGAGAACGCATGACGTTAAGACATTCCCCCGTTTAAAGATGTTGCTTCAGCCCTGTCAAGTTTTACGGGGAGGTTTTGTCAAAGGCTGCAAGCCAGCATGGCCGGCTGCAGGGTGGTGGCCTGCGTCTGCTGACTGTCAGCCTCTGGTGTCGTCCTTGCAGTAATAGGGAACTGGGAGTCGGAGATAACTCATTCAGCTGGCAGCAAACTATTGATTTGGGCCACCTTTATTGTGATGTTCCCTCTGTTTTCTGCTGTAAGTTTTCTCTTAACGTTTCCTGTTGACCGTCAGAAGGTTTGCAGCGGAAGCTGCAAACACTCGGGTTCAAAAATATACGCCAGCACCGTCTCGTCAAACCAGCAAATCGCCCTCTGAAAGATTGGAAACCCAGTGTTAAATTATTGCAGTTTCGATGCCTTTTGAATGTCACTTCAGCGATACAGTTTAAATCGTAACCTTTCTTCTTGGCGAAGAGTGCATCTACAAGGGAGAGAGCATTGACCTTTACCAGAGCCATGTAAACTACTTTGAAGCGCGTTGTAACGCGAAGGCCCCCCCCTCACCTCCCCTTTATCACACCCCCCTCCCCCCCGTCCTCCACCACCACAAGTATTTCAGTAGCGAAGGCGGCGGGGGCTCAAGCACGCAGGTTTCCATAATGCATGTGTGGTTTCGCATCGTGAGCGCTGTGCAGCGACCCTCCATGAAAGCAGGTAGCGCAAGCAGAGCAGAGCACCAGCGAACTAAGCCCACTAACGTGCAGAGATCTCCGAGGATAATACGATTGTGTTACGGATACAGAGTATTAATTCTTTGTTCATTCTGTTAATCCACCCACTTGAGTCTGTCAGCTGAGATGAGTAAGCGGGCGTGTCAGTTTAAATACCCACAACTGTAGGTCTTTTCAGAAAGCCTGTATGAAAATCAGAAAGCATCACAATGATCACACTGATGGCAATTCATTTCTTTCTGCTTTTGGACACTTAAAAAAAGATATTGGGGAATATTTTCATATTTATATTTTTATATTTAGGAATACTGTCCTGTACACTTGATTATCCAGAATTCAACTTATCACTGCTTTCTAACAAGGACATGTGCATCTTAACCTCTCTGAGCCTCCCAGGAAAGAGAAAAGTCCGTCCTTGACTTATTTTTTCTCGCTCCACTTTTCAGAAGGTGTGTACTCAAATGCACAGACATAGAAACAGCCCTGTGATGTCACAAAGGGCATTGATACATTGTTGCAATATTGCTCAGCCCAGGTATTCACCCCTCCCCTCCAGGACCTTTAAAACATGTGCAACAAAGCATCACTTTTAGTAGGAAGCCAAATCTTCGCACATAGTCTCAAAATAAGCTGCAGTTGCGACCAAGAGTCCGTTCAGAGCCAAACGCAACATCCTACAGCGCTGAGCTGTGTGTGGCAGCAGGAGGCTCACTTCAGTGTTTCACTTTAGCGTTTTTGCATTCCGTGAGATGAGTTTCTATGGTTCTTTGTGTGGTGACCTGGACATGGTCGGGTGGTTTGTGCCACCCTCAACTTCCTTTAGCCACTGTACGCTGCATTTTTTTTTTTTTAACTTGACCGTACTTCTGCATGAACCACCACAAATAATTGGAATGTTTCTAAAATCAAGAGGAAAATGTCTGCGGCAGTGTCAGAAAGGGCCTTAAGTACTGCTCAAAGTTCGCCGTCCACTAGTTGAGCCTGATTTAGATATTTCCATACACATTTAGTACGTCATTAAGTACTAAATGTGTATCAATGTTGACTTTTTCTTTGCTGGGTACATTTGTGCGAAGTGAAGGTATTGGTTTGGGTTAAGTCCGTTACTCTAACACTTGTTAAGTGTTGTCCTCAGCTCTTGACAGTAGAAAAGCCGTCTCACCACTGCCCCTCTGTGTTTTCTATGTCAGAAGAAGCCACGGTGAAGGAGAAGACGTACAAACAGTTCACCAGGAAGCGCAATGGGGCCGTGAGGCGAAGGATCCACCAGGTCAACGGACACAAGTTCATGTCGACCTACCTTCGGCAGCCCACCTTCTGTTTCCACTGCAAAGAGTTCATTTGGTGAGGCCCGTCGCCGCGACGCAGCGCACTTGCGTGTCCAGCGGCAGCTCCGTGTGACCGTGTCTGTCTCTGATTTTTAGGGGCGTTTTCGGAAAGCAGGGCTACCAGTGCCAGGGTGAGAAGCTCTCATTGTCTCTCAGCGCAACTGTTTCACAAACACATTGACACAAGTCGGATAATTGTTTTTTGTCGTCGTTTTAATCAGTGTGCACCTGTGTGGTACACAAGCGATGCCACCAGCATGTCGTCACCGTGTGTCCTCGCATGAAGAAAACGACAAAAGAGCAGGTGAGACACAGAGCGCACCAGTCAATGACGCACACACTGCAGCATCTGCACCTGTTTCACGAGCTGCGTTTCCATGACTCCTAGAATTGCGCAAAACCTAAATATCACAAATAAAAAACTAGTCATGGAAACACCTTAACTTCGGGGAAAAAAACTCAAATACCACTAAAAGGTTTTCACGCTCTCATGAGATGGTTTTTCAGACACATCGATATAGAGGTATATCGCAAAAGTGTCATGGAAACAGATTCTTTTTTACAAATAATCAAAGAAAAATATAACAACCATACTTGACAGCAAACACAGGTAAACAAACAAACAAACGCAAACGTAATTCTCGTAAAGTCTCACGGGACAAGATTTTACGAGAACTACGGCTTATTCAATGAAAACACCTGCAAATTGCAATTGTACTTGTTGAATTTTTAGAAATATCGCCTCTACTTTGCAAAAAACTGTGATGGAAACGCAGCGACTGAGATGCTCCTGCTTGACTGGGGAGTTGGTTCATGGCTTTTTCCTGTCCACTTGACTGCATACTGCTGAACTTGACAAGTTTCTCTTCCTTGGGGGATTTCACAGAAGAGCAAGTCTAGCAATAAAAAGCGACCAAGCCTCACTGTGACACAAATAGGAAGTGGACATTCATTTCAAATGCGAGCGCCATTTAGCACAAGGCCGTGACATGACAGCCCTTAGTCATGTCCTGTCTCCCTCCAGGCGACGAGTCCGGGCTTCAGCATTAACATCCCGCACAAGTTCAGCAGCCACAACTACAAGTCGCCCACCTTCTGTGACCACTGCGGTTCGCTGCTGTGGGGAATCGTCAAGCAGGGCCTACAGTGTAAAAGTAAGAGCCTTCCCAACGCTGCCTTTGCAGATCACCATGTTGTGGATTTTCGCACTCACTCTCCCCCGTCTGCCTGCGTTCTCACCTCGCCAGTATGTAAAATGAACGTCCACATCCGCTGCAAAGGAAACATCGCTCCCAGCTGCGGGGTCAACAGCATGGAGCTGGCCAAAGGGCTGGCAGACATGGGTCTGCAAGCTGGAGGAATTGCAAAACGCAACTCGGTGGTAAGTAAGCACATAGGGTTCTTTTGTCAAAATAAAACCATTTTCCATAACTGATATAAACTGAGCTTGTCTGTCTGATGTTTTTGAACTCCCACAGGTCAACCATGTAAGTCAGAAGAGGCCGCTGTCTGAAAGGAAGGAGAACAGAGAAATCCAGCAGGTGCTTCCTCGACTGGGAATGTCAGACTTCACGTTCATCCAGGTCCTTGGCAAAGGCAGTTTTGGCAAGGTAACGTTACACTAAACTGCATTTCGATTACCTCTAGAATTGCACTTCACAGCATTCAATGGAAACACCTGCAAATCGCAATTGTACTTTCTCGAAATTTTAGAAATATTGCTTTTATTTTGCAAAAAACTGTCATGGAAATGCAGCGATAGTCATGTGAGAATTATTACATATAATGACATTAGTGACAAAATTGTGAAGACACGAAATTTTGGCTGTATTGCTATTTTCATGAATGTGCACCGCTAGATTGCTCTCGTTTGACTGTTTCAAATGATCTTCCTTAAAGTTGTGACCACAGTCAGACACGGCTGCTGCTCGCCCTTTACCGTAAGCCGTCACATCTTTAAACGCCTATAAAGAACAGAGAACAGCACAGCAGACTTTCAGCGTTTTCACTCTTGATTAGCTTCTGAAAGTTTAGCAGAGTCGGACGTGCTGTTTGCAGCGAGTGTCCATCTAGCAGTGAAAAATCTGTTCCATCCGGCATGCCAGTTTATTTGGAAATGTGCATGGAGCGTGAAAAGCAAAGTGTTGTTTAATATGAAAATATTTACATAACAACATTTCCAGCAGCAGAGCAAATGAACACACTCACAGAAACCCATTTTTTACGTGTTGGATGGCCTCGGAGTCCAATATAAACTTTCCTCCATGGTTTTTGCAGGTGATGCTGGCAAAGCTTAACGGCAAAGAGAAGTTTTTCGCTGTCAAGGTGTTGAAGAAGGACATCATTTTACAAGACGACGACGTGGAGTGCACAATGACGGAAAAGAGGGTGCTGATGCTGGCCCGCTGTCACCCTTACCTCACACAGCTCTACTGCTGCTTCCAGACTGCAGTGAGTACACATAGCATAACAACAAAGAGCTTCTTTATGCCCAGCAGGACATGCAAGGACCTTAAGTGCGCTGCAGTTCTGGCACGTAAACCCTTCCGTTCTGTGTAACTGAAGGGGAAATCATGTCTTTACAGTCTTACGTAACGTCTTAATTGTAGGAAACATTCTCATGAAATGCATGGAAGAAGTGAGTTAGACATGCATCAAATAACTTTGACCAAACCAATTCTTGTTTTCCAGTATGATGCATCTTTATGACACCAATAATTCTTTTTTTACCTTTATAGTTATCTTGCTATCATCAATTTGTTCATTGTATTGGTATGTCAAGCAAAGCCAAATGGAGGTAGCAGTAATTATTATGGCATTTAGTTGAGTCATGCACAACCTTTTTTCTCCTTCACAATAATCACGTGCAGTGTCCTTCCCCCTTAACTAGTTATTTTAAATCATTTTCTTTTTTAAGCTTTTTAAATTTGCTGTGCGTTTAATAAACTTCAAAAGTTTAATTAAATATTGCATTCAATGATAAATTGATGCCAAGCATCAGTGCTTACCAATGTTTCACAACTGAAAGTGGCTGGAGAAGAGAAGTATAAATAAATAGGCTGCTAAAATATAGTAATGCCTCTCAATTTATTTATTACCAATGGCGTTTCATCAGCTTGCAACTCATTGTAATGCACAAAATCTCCAGCAGGTGTCAGCAGTTTACCAATCGTGTCCTGCGAGCTGCTAGGCTCCGCCGTCAGAGCCGCGGCTCAGACAGCAGCGAACTAATCAGATTTTACTCTTTGAACCGACGCTGACCTACTTCACCTCAAGTCAAAATAGAGCAGCACAATCAAAACTTCAAAGCACAGACTCGGAAACAAGCGTTCAGGAAACAAAACTGGTGCAAGCCGAAAAGCTGGAAAATCATCGTCCGCTTCAGCCGCAAGCGAAAGTGGCTGTTCGATCTTCAAGCCATTTTACAGGAAACGAGTAAACACATTGAGATGCTGGCCGATTGACGCACACAAGCGATCGCCACTCATCTCACGACAGCACAAAAACAATAACAAAACTTTTGTTGTTCTTGGCAAACGCATGTTTCTCCGAATGAAGTAGACCTTTCTTGTGAAAGTATGAGTGGGGGAGTGGGGGTGGGGGCGTGACTTGTATCAACTCACTTGCGCCAATATTCCTCGTAATTGCGTCACCACTGTGGTGAAAGGAAATGTAAGCCTCTCTGGCTGTGATTTACACTACCAGTGAAGTGAATGCAATTTCTTTTTAATTTTTACAACTTGTAATGTAATTATGCAGCAAAGAAAAACACATTAAATAACTCTGAATATGCTTTTTATGAAAGGTGACTTTTTGTTTGAGTTATTTTGCACTTTCATTGTTTCCTACATAATTCAATGTGTGTTCATACGTAGTTTTGATTCCTTCGGTGAGCAACTGCAATGTTAATAGTCATGAGAATGAAAGAAAAAACAAATTCATAGGGTATGTCCAGACTTTTGACTGGTATTGTATATCAAACATATCAAAAGCGGGAAACATGGTGACTGGGAGGTGAACATGTTAATGTGGGCCGGACACACATTTTCTCTTTGAGCGAGTGATGCGTCTCTGGAGCGCCTGGGCCTGGCGGGGACATTTATCACTGCTGCTCGTCCTCAGACGCGGCGTTAAATCTCGCCTCTCGTCGCCACTCTTTCTGTCTCATCAGGTTCCCAGCGGCTGTATCCTGTAAATTAATTAGCGACATTAAACTCAAGCCACCGTGGAACTGGCTCTGTGCGTCGGGGATGTTCACTTTGAATAAAAGTACTTTTTTTGCGGACAAAGAGTCAAAGTCGTCTCTTAGCTCGGCCGTCGGTTTAGCATTTTTAAATATGCCACTCGGTATAAAAGTTGGAAATGTTATGAGGCTGTCTCATTGAGCTTAAAAAAAGTCTCCCGCAGCTGGACCTCCCACTGAGTGCCGCTCGCTGGGCTTGTGCAGCACATTATTAAACAGAGCACCTATAATCTCTGGGTAAATACTAAACCGCAGGGCAGATTTAACACTGCCTGCTCTGTCTGCGTGTCACGAGCACATGAGGAAGCTTTATGGTCAGAATCTGACATCACATTTTCCTGCAGAGTCTTATTTTTCCCACCCGGTCCACACTCTAATTTTCTAGATCACGTATTGACTGGAGCCTGCGTCTCCGTAATGAGAAAGAAAGATTTATGGGCTTGATCGGGCGCAGAAAAATCCATTAAAGAGACATGTGAAATTTACGACCGGCCTCGCCGTTTCATCCTTGGAGGCGTCTCGGCACGCTCACGCTTCCGGACTTTTGCGAAACATTGGGGGAGGGTGGGGGTTGGGTTGGATCTCCACCATTGGATTGGCAGTTTGAGTTGCGCTCACGCAATTGTCATCTCCTCTCCTCCCCATCGCAGGACCGCCTCTTCTTTGTGATGGAATTTGTGAATGGAGGCGATCTGATGTTCCACATTCAGAAGTCCAGGAAGTTCGAGGAGCCCAGAGCTTGTTTCTACACGGCTGAGATCACGTCGGCGCTCATGTTCCTCCACGGCAAGGGAATCATCTACAGGTCTGAATCAGTGAGCGCAAAACAGCAAGAAACATTCAATCACTTTAAATCTGCTTTTGGAAATAGACGTATTTGCAATTTCTTTACACGTGCCCCAAAGAATATTTACAGTTCTGAGTATTTATTCCAGGAGAACCCAGAATGTGCAGGTGCTTCGTGTCGTTCGCAAATCTGCAATATTGTTGCCGTAGTCCTCAGATGGATGCGTCCCGCGTTGAAAGCAAAATCCCCCAAGGAGCTCTTACAGAGCAGCGGCTCGAACCCGAGCCAACGCCTCCCGCATCCAAATGTTCATTTATAAGGTTATCATCATTCATACATAGCCCTGCCATCATAATAACCAGCGGTTTCTTTCACCTCGCAACCGATAGCACATATTTTTGTCTTCCATTTCCATGGTAATGATGTCATTGCCGTGTCACAGCTGCGCACACACAACATGAGCGGGTCTCTGAGGACTGTACCGGATGCTGTGTTCTTATTGTGTCGGCCAACACACACATACACACAAGGTTCTCTTTTAGTTTTCTAGCCTTTGCTAGAAGTCACACCCTGATGTGATCTCAGTTGGTCTGTGCTGTATCTTTATTACCTCTTTCCTCCCCTTTGAAAAATGAAATGCTCTTCATGTTAAGATGATTGTTTAGATGTTGGAGGAACAGAGATATGCTGCACCCTGGCTGGCTAACATTAACAATTTAAAAGGGAGAGAGTCCCCCAGGAGGTGGAGAGTATCGTTAACAGCTGCAGGACTTTGGAACTCGTGGGCTCCCCGAGTGTTGCACCTCCTTTTGCACCCTGTCAAGAAGCACCATCTATCCAAATTGATTTGATTAATATTGGCAAAAAAACCCAACCTGCCTATGTGTCGGTCAGAGTTTTCTTTTTTTTGTACCGTATTTACTTTTACACTCACGCCATTTGCTGACAAAAAAAAAGCTGACGCACGTCACAGTGTTGGTCAGCGCTTCCTCTTGACTACAGTGGAAATTTATCTGTTATGGCAACTTTGCTTGCTTTGCAAATATGCATTTTTTTGTGGAAGTTAAGCTGTCATAAGTGCGTACCGTGAATTTTACACCATCCAAATGACCCAGCTCTGGCAAGAGGGAATTCCAAGTCCAGTCGACGCTCGTGTTCCTGGCTGCAATTACACCCATTTTGGAAAGGAAATATGTGTTTTGACCTTATCAGCAAAACAGCAGCACCAACTGTTTACTACACAGTTGGCCGCTCATGTGTGAGCATCATCTCTCTTTTTGGCCAGTTTACTAGGCGGCCGCGGTCAGTCAGCAAGGGCACCAGAGTCACTGTTACACAATCAGCTTACTGTAGAGACAAGCAGACCGGATTAATCCAACCAAAGCAGCATTACTAGACAGGAGTGAAT
Source organism: Thamnaconus septentrionalis (assembly GCA_009823395.1). Lineage (NCBI taxonomy): Eukaryota > Metazoa > Chordata > Actinopteri > Tetraodontiformes > Monacanthidae > Thamnaconus > Thamnaconus septentrionalis. Next base: position 11,662,213 of record CM020517.1, on the reverse strand, counting down.
GCGCCTCCCTCGTGCATCAACTGACTCTCTGTTAGAGAACTGAGAGTAATTATTTCCTGTGAAGCAAGTGTTTTGTGTGACGGCTCAGCAGCTGTTTAATGCATCAATGTATCAATTGTTATGATCTTAAAATCTCCAATTCTTATATTTACATGAGTAAAAACTGCATTTCCTCTCTGTTTCTCTTATTTGTACTATGAAATGTTGCCTTTAAAGGCCTTTAAGTGAAATACATCCAGTATTTTACTGGACGTCTCCTTTGTTCATGCTGTCAGGTGTAACTGCATTTCTTTTTTTTCATATTTTAATATAGATTAATTTGAGTGTTTTAATATTGTTTTTTTAATGCTGCAACGGTGTAGTTTCCCACTTTGGGATCAATCAAATCTATCTATCTGTCTATCTGTCTATCTGTCCATCTGTCTATTTTTAGGATGCAACTGTAGACGAATGCACACTTAGGATGCTATTGAGACTTTTAGCTCATCCCATTCAACTTTGCAAGATAAAAAATGTCTTGTGATGATAAATCTGTGCTCTTCCTATTATTTTTATTCCCCTGCAGGGACCTTAAACTAGACAACGTCCTCCTCGACCAGGACGGCCACTGCAAGCTGGCCGACTTTGGCATGTGCAAAGAAGGCATATGTGACGGTGCGGCCACGGGAACCTTCTGTGGGACTCCAGATTACATCGCTCCAGAGGTCTGTATTCTACTCTCTCGCTGCATCAATACAAGCCAAAAGGCTTTGAGCTACTTATTAATGAATGAAGGGCGTTTTGCTCCTTCGGCTGCTGCACCTGTGAGAGAAGACGGAGAGACGGAGACTCTGGCCAAGATTTAATACAGCCGCCCCCTCGCTTCCCTGCGGCGAAGGTTCTCTGGGTTCATATGATGCTGCTCCCAGTGCCGTCCCCTCGCCATCACACCACCTCACTACAAACAAAGACTGCGGTTGCTGCTGTCACTCCAGATTCCCTGGAATTTCACAGGAAGGCAGCTCGCTCACATCGTAAATGGCCCTGCTGACCCGACCGGTCCTCGGTCCCTCCTTTTTTTACAGTCGCGCTTGGCTTTCATCATTCAGGATTAGGATGTTCTCTGTCTGTCATGTTTAAGAGGAGTTTTTTCCTCCTCCTTCTTCCACAAAGCAAGACTGTTGCTTCTGAATTTATGAAAGGCACCTTTTGCTGCTCTCAACATTGGCCTCCTCAGCGCGACGGCACCAGGAACACATTAATCCCACACAGAGAGTGTTTATAAGAGGACTTTGCGACTCCTATTGCACTGCGGTGGTGTTTTTGCTCTGACTGTTACGCCTTGACGTGTTTTCACAGATCCTGCAGGAGATGCTCTATGGCCCCTCTGTTGACTGGTGGGCTCTCGGCGTGCTGCTGTACGAGATGCTGTCGGGGCACGCCCCCTTCGAGGCGGAGAACGAGGACGACCTCTTCGAGTCCATCCTCAATGAGGAGGTTGTTTACGCGTCTTGGCTCGGCGCGGAGGCGGTGAATATCCTCAAGGCTGTAAGTGTTTCCATTTTACGCTCGCGGCGAGTTGGAGGAGGGGAAAAAAGGAAAAAATACACACAGAGAAACAAAAGCAAGTAAACATTGGCGATAAATATAACGGGATGAAGGACCCAGACGGAGATGTTTTAGATCTTTCAAATTATGTAATTGCCGCAAGCGATTTTCAAATGAACTGCCGACAGTGGGAATCAATCACCCGAGAGAGAAAAACCAATAGACGGCGCAATCATCTAATAAAGGGCCAATTCCCTCCCTTCCTGGAGCGTTATGCACTCGCGTGCGCCATGTGACAAATTAGGATGGCAAAGGTCGCAGGAGCTCCACTTGAGATTTCCATGACCGTCCTTCAGGCGGAATGATTCCCAGAGAGCGGCGTGACTGGCAGCCCACGGCGCTCTGGCAGCCAGCTGTTTGGCCTGGGCCTCTTACATAACTATATTAAGGCATGGCTCAGTGGCCAGCCACAGCACATAGGCTATAAATATGACGCCAACGCCTCCCTCCATTCCTCCACCGCGTGGTGCACCCCTAGAGTCGCGTCCTAGCCTTGTTCCCGTGCCAGCCTACTCAAGGAAGTGCCACACACCCCGCGTGATCCGTGTCGCAAGTTACATAAACACGCGTGTCGCTCTATTTTTATTGGGGCCTGATCCATTGCAAGGGTTCCCTTTGTCGGCGAGTGAGCCCGCCGTCTTCACTGTGACGGTGTCTTCAGGGTTTTTGAGTGGCTTAAATCTGGCAGAAGTGACACAAATGTTTATTGACAATAACAACCATAAAAAGGCTAAAGGTTCGAGCTTTGCGGCCCATAAATGAGCACACATTAACGAGAAACTACACCAGCGAATTGGCCGTCTAATGCATAAATATGAGAAAAGCAGCGTTAAACGGTCGTCACGTTTTTTCCCCAGTTAATATTTCATGAAAGGAGAAAGCAGCGACGCTGCAGGAGCCAAGATTCATTGGCTCGTTTACCTCAAGTAGCTTATCAGTTTGAATAGAATCACTTGGAATCAGGTTGATGTGGCTGAGAACAGCTGGACACTTGTGCTGACTTAGGATCGTTGTGCAGTTGTGACATCATATCCTCAGGAAAACTGTTTATCACTCATTAATTACAAATCACAGCATGAAAAACACACTGGCAGCTGCAAAACAGATTGGCATGCATCAACTTGCAATACAGTCATTGCTGTGTGAAAAAAGCACTTGGTAAGAAAAGCACAGGTTGATTGTTACGGTGCTATCTCTCAACAGTGTGTGACACACTAGACCAAATTACACAAAACCATCATAAGAGTTATTAATGAATGAATGGACTTTATTATTGTGTCATGTCCAAATAGGACCCATTACTTTCAGATTATAAAACACCACAAAAACCATAATAAATTATCACATTCACTTTCTGTAGATGAAGCCACAATTCACCGTAAGTTAACACATAAATAAAGGAGTAAATAAAATAAAAGAACAACAGACTTAATGTCTCCCCTAAATGTACTTTTTGCTTCTCTTGGCCCAGGCTTTCTCTAACCTTGTAAAAAAAAACATCTTAGTTTGTCTGCATCATTCAGCCACATCATATCAACATTTTAACACCTATCAAACAACTTCTGACGCAGTTCATGGTACAAAGGGCAATAAAACGCAAAGTGGAACTCATTGTCAACATCGACTCTACATTAGTCACAGAGTCTTTCTTCTTCTGGGAACCCCCGGTAACGTCCCATTTCCAGGTGCAAGGGCAGGAGCTGAGTGCACAATGACCTCTATTTTTTGGTAGAGGAGCACACACATGTATAACAATACATATATATTGATCGTAATTTACCCGCTTCTGGCTTCTGTTTGGTTCTGCCGCTGACAGGTCTCCTCGTGAAGGCCTCAGGTCGCTGGCAGTGTTTTTAAACCGATATCGTAAACAGTGCAGATCTCTGCGATCATCGCCGTCACCGCTGTGACGGGGGCCTGTTGTCTTTCTGTGCTTTCTTAAATGTCACCAGCAGCCTTAAGGTGTGAAAATAAAGAACTCTGCAGCCGAAAAACACTTTTGTTTTTGCAGCTCAGCTCCCCTCCCAGAGGCAGATTGAGACAGAGAGCTTTTCAATCAGAAGTGCAACAGGCAATCCACTTTACTTTCCTATTGTTTAGCCGCTGTGCACAGCAACCAGGAAGGAGGAAGATCAGGATGCACCTTTGAACTTTCCAACGTGGAAAGGCGCCAGACACAATCAAGGGTGTGCTTCTTTATGAGTAATGCTGCGCGTATTGTCAAACTGCTGCGGGAGTAAAAGGAAAAGAGACGGGAAGTGAGCCTTGAGCCTGGCGTCGCTCCAAAAAACTGATCTTGTTTACTCATACTTCACGTTTTACGACTTTGCACCAGCTAAAAACAACCTACAGGAATGCAACCCCCTTGACAACAAATCCATTGTGTGGTTGTTGTTCACAGATTGATGTTATTTCACATTTCTTTCGTTGGCTTGTCTTTGGCTTCTCATTCAGACGAGCCGCATCTTTTACAAATGTCGCCTTTGTTTGAAACCCACAGCTATTGACCAAGAATCCCGCCCGGCGTCTCGGCTGCGTGGCCTCGGAGGGTGGCGAGGATGCAGTCGTCAGCCACGCCTTCTTCGCCGCTATTGATTGGGAGAAGCTAAATCTTCGAGAATTGGAACCTCCGTTCAAGCCCAGGATTGTAAGTCAATACATGTCAATAAGTGATTATGAAATCCCTCAGCAGAACCATCTTGTGTTGTGACTTGAACAGCCCTCTCCCTAGAACACGACCTCAGGTTGCTCATTCACTTCCTTTCTTCCTCCTGTCTGTCGTGCCCAGAAAACGGCGGAAGACGTGAACAACTTTGACCCGGACTTTACTCAGGAAGAGCCCACCCTCACGCCAATCGACGAACCTCTGATCCCTTCCATCAACCAGGAGGAGTTCATCAATTTCTCCTTCACCTCGCCTGAACTGCTGGAGGGCTTTGGGTCTCCTCACTGATACTCCTGACCCGCCGCACTCGACGTCGTACTCTCCCTCATGCTCGTTGACAGCCAAAAATGACCAAGTGTTTCAAGCTGTGACATTCCCCAACCCTGTGAGGCACTCGGCGTGCCGAGAAGTGAGTCACGCACAGCACACAAACCAAGACTGCAGCGCACGAACTCCAAAGCACTGCTGTGATTCCAGGAACACGGTTCCCGAACGACTTTTGAAAACAAAATGATGTTTCCACTGTGTTTTGTCTTGACTGTTAAAAGATTTATTTACGCGTCAGTTATGTTCCATTTTTTTTCATCGTTGGAAACGTGTTGTACAAAAGTGTACAATATCAGGTTTTTTTATGAGCATCTGATTTTTATTAGGTGAATGAATTTGCTTCCACTTTCTGCAAATGAAGTTGCACATTTTGGAGCATGAGGCTGTCGTCTGTGTTTCATTTCGAGGTCCAGCGCTGCTTAAAAAGGAAAAAAAGGAAAATAATTGGCTTGTGGAACAGTTTGCCTGAAGTTCCCAGAAGAGCAAGGCTCACAGTTTAAACCCAGGAAGAAGTGAGAGAGCAGGAAAAATAGCTTTTAAATGATGCGTCCCTCTCTGGGAAAAAACTCACACTCACATGCACTCTCTCCATTTTACAATCAAAGGGATAAAAAGAAACAGATGTAGAAAAAAAAAAAACACGTCACTGAATAGGTCACATGACCAATGTAATTTATTGAAAGATACTGGATGGATATATACATATCTATATGCATATAGATATGTGTGTATATGTATATGTATATATACACTTTCTACACTGCATAGATACTGAAGACATCAAAAATATAAGCAAGATATGTAATTATGCAGCAAAGAAAAACATGTTAAATAACTAAATATGTTTTTTTATGTGTGCCTATTTTGAAGAATTTAAATATAAAACGAACGTGTTTGAGTTATTTTACACTTTTATTGTTTCCTACATAATTCCATATGTGTTCATACATAGTTTTGATGCCTTCAGTGAGAAACTGCAATGTCAATAGTCATGAGAATGAAAGAAAAGACTTTAAATTTATAGGGTGTGTCCAAACTTTTGACTAGAAGGGTATGTATATATAATTATACACATACATATATGTGTGTGTATATATTTTAAATGATGCATATATATATCAATATATATATATTGTCAAAACAAAATCGTCCACCTTCCCCTGTGTAATTTGATCAGTCACATGAAGGATGATGCAAGACTGCACCTGAGGAGAAAGCGGCCAAGTGAGTCATGCTAATTGTGAAATGGCCAAACTTTTGGAGATTTCATCACACCGTTTCATTGAACAGGGGAAGAATTTTGAGGCAATGACTAGTATCAAGCAGTTATAGTTGAGAACAGTAATCTCTCGGGCTTTGGCTCTCTGCTCACACACGCACATGCGCACACAAACAGTCTCTCACTATCACACACTCTCCCGTAAAGCACAGGAACTTTGAAACCTCCCGTGTCCTTGGGCAGACGGCCAGTTTAATGACTGTTTTTAGTTGCTTGTTGTTTTCCTTATTTAAGCAACCAAATAAGTTGGGTTGGGTTTTTTTTTAATCTTTTTCCCCCGAGTCTGCCTCCATACACGGAAATAAAGTGAAAAGCAGGAAGAGGTAGACTGAGACCGTGAGGGTGACTTTAACCCTGCAGTGCTGAAGCGTGTCCAATCATCTTTGGCCGCGCTTATCGTCATTGCAAGCCAGTACAGAATAAACAGGAAACCGCACAGCATCGTTGCTGTCGCCTGCAAGAGAAACAGGAAGACACAAACTGGAAATGATGCCTGAGAGCCACACTGAAGGGCATGAACTCGGCAGAGAAAGAAGACGTGTTGCTGCTTCGTCAAAAAATGGTTAATGGTTAAAGAAAAAAAGTTTTTTTGTTACCAATACTGAATTTGAACTGTAACACTCGGCTCTAAGTTTAAAACATGGAGATGATCTTCCTATAGTTTTTGTCAATTGGACGCTTACTTTGCCCTGATCGTTTTGGGTATAGTCTGGAAGTATTAATGTCTGATTAAAGTCTGTTTCTTTCAGTGGCCTCCATCCTGTGGAGCACTGTGCTTCCAAACACTGGAAATTAATAGATTTATATATCGTTTTAAATTTCTGTCCAGGAGAAGCACAGAAATATGAGTTTGTTTTTGCAATATTGCACTTTTAAGTGAATTTATGAAAGAAATAATGGATACTATTTTGCCCTAATTTTCTTCAGGGTATGTCTCAGTGGTTGTGCAAAGAATGGGATAATCGAATAAGCGACATTTTGTTTACTCACGAATGTTACCCTGCTTGACTTCTTTCCTCAGGATATCTGAATTGATATTGATATCTGAATGAGAAGAAAAATTTAGGAGCTGTGTCAGCGGTTTCATTACAGAGACATATTGATAGCTGCTGGCGTCGTTTCTGCGCTGCTCGATTGAATCAGTAAAACTCGGTACGATTGCTAGACTCAAGAAGCAAAAGATAATAGAAAAAAAACTATGTTGACTCTGTTTGTGAGCCAAGATCGGGAGAATTTTGTGCAGTTACGTACACATAAGGGATCGCAATCATTGGGAATGAACCATCTTTGGCAAATAAAATGGAAAACTTCTTCGGAAAGGTTAAAGTTCCCATACTATACTTATTTTTAGGTCTTCATTTTTCATTCTGGAATTCAGTGGAGTGAACTAAAAACAACAACCAGCTGCTCCCTCAAGAGAGCAGTATGAACACTTGGCTTGGGGTGCTGTTGCAAGTGTACGGGGTCCTTTTGTGACATCACATATGGCCAACTTCGAGGGCTGTGTTTTAGCACACACTTTCTGAAAAGTGGAGCAAGCCAAAAAAGAAAAGGATGAACCTTTCATGGGATGTCGGCAGGCCAGGAACACAGATTGTTGTGTGAAAAACCTTGGTGAAGTGCATTAACACAAAGCAGTGGTAATGATGACAAGGGGAGAATACAGCTTTAACTGAAGGCTGAGGCTCCAGTAGAACGATGTGCAAAATGTCAGTTTGGAGTAGTGTCGTAATCAAGACTGCACCAACCGAGATCAAGACATTATCAAGACTAGAGAATATCGAGATCGAGACAAGACCAAGACATTTGTGGTTCGAGACCAAGACTATATATCAAAGAAAAATGACAAAACAGAAAAAAATGTCTGTCCAGTCTGAGACCGAGACAAGACCGAGTGAAAATACCTCCGAGTCTGAGACGAGACCAAGACCCTAAAAAGTGGTCTGGAGACCAAGACCAATCTCAAGTACTACAACACTACTTTGGAGAGGGCAGAAGAGTTGGATTATTTCTCCAACAGGTCAACAGCTCTGTCACATTTCCCTCCTGGAACATGTGGCACCCTCTGTAAGACCTGCCCCTCCACCCCCATCATCTGCAGTGACAGTTTCTTTGAAGCCCAACCCCCTCCCCTCTGGTGGAAAGCCTCCCTTGCGACGACAGCAGGCTCGGTTTGAAGACGGCTTCAGAGACTCCAGAGGGAAGCTGGAGCTTCCTGGTGGCTTCAAGACCTGTGCTGCCTGTCAGCGGTCGACTGTCCCACAACGTTCCGGAAGTTCTTCCGCCTGCTTCCGATTTCTGCTGCTGCTGGCCAGTGTGTGGTCAGAGGATGGTCCTGGTTGTCCTTAATGGATGACTGTTTGTTCAGTGTCCTCTCGTGCTACATTGATTATGGAGACAGCCATCCTAATCACGTAATTGATTCTGCTGGCGCCCCTTGCCTTGCAGTGGACTGATGGGAAAATCTCCCACGCACATGGAAAGATCCCTGCTTCTTCATACCAGCTGCATACAAGAAAAGTCTGTTCATCCCCTTTCTTGATCAAGGCCAGGAGAACTTTCACCTGTGGCCTCAGGTGAGCAAATACAAGGGCAACAGGTCAACATATCTTACATTATGTAAGTGCTGGAGATACCGGTCTTGGCTGGTCTGCCAGTGGTGGCCAATGTCCCTTTTTCTCTGTAATGGTTTGTTGGGGGAGAAACATTTTAGCCAGCGACAACTACAGAATCAATGGTAACCCAATTACGAGAGAGCGCGCTCGACAAAAGGATGAGATCTGGGGGACGCTGGACAACAAACATAATGGAGAATCAGTGCCAAGCTGTCCACATGCTGGAACCTTCTCCTTCTGACAGACTGCTCCATGCCTCACACAGGAAATCTTTTGCTGTCTGAAGCCATCAGTCACCAGGAAATATCAGCCTGGCACACAAGGCTCTTCCCTAGAGATGGTGACTTCCCCCCCGAGCACAGAGGCAAGTGCTAGTGATGAGTGGTTGAGATGCAGATGACTGAAAGCTTTGATGATGGCACAGATTAAAGGGAAAGGCATCAGGAGTTGATGTAGTGTAGGGGTGGATTCAAAAAAAAATGAGAGAGCAGTAGAAAGAAGGTTTCTATCTATCTATCTGTCTGACTGTGCAGCTCAAAGCCAGTTCTAGAATGGTCGTTATTGCTAAAACAATACTGTGTTTCTCGACCATTTCAACAGCTTCCCTTTACTCGTGTAAATGTTCATGATGAAACTACTCGAGAAAGTTTCATCCATCCATTCATCCATCTTCTATACCCGCTTATTCCTATTCAGGGTCACGGGGGTCTGCTGGAGCCTATCCCGGTTCATCGCAGGGCCACATAGAAACAAACAACCATTCACACTCACCAGCACACCTATGGACAATTTAGAATGTTCAATTGACCTCACATGCATGTTTTTAGAGTGCGGGAGGAAGCCGGAGAACCCGGAGAGAACCCACGCAGACACGGGGAGAACATGCAAACTCCACACAGAAAGGTCCCAGGCCCGGGCCCCGGAATCGAACCCACGACCTTCTTGCTGTGAGGCGGCAGCGCTAACCACTGCGCCAAGTGTATAAAGTTTTAAGATTATTAGTTGTTTTTTTTAAGCTCAACCTATCGAAATACAGCGGGTGTAGTAGTCCACTGGATTAATGATTGTTCTGCGGTGAGTGTGATTTGTAACCAAACATGGCGACGGTGTCTCACTCTGCCTTCACCTTTAAACAGATTATCAACCACAGAGGCAAGGTGTGGCCCACATCCCATGTTGCCGTCAGTCGTAAACCTGAGAGGAATGACTAATAGCTAGTTGGGCAACTAATTAGCTTTTCACACAGTATTGATAGTTGTTCCGCACAGGTTTAAAGAGCTCCTCAGTCACCGCCACTGTACGTCAAAAGTGGGATATATTTTTTCCTCTGTAAGTTTCCTCTTGCAGTCAAACACACCTGAAAATGAAATCCACACAATAACAACAGCATACCGGGGCCTGCCCGGTCATGTATTTATTTTTTCCTCATGCAAAATGAGGCTCCACAGAGAGTTTAAACCATGTGGAAAACCAAACCGCTGCCAATTACATGTTAACCAAACAAGAAACACACTAATAGAGAGCATAATTAATATTTTTTATAAATAAGAAATATGTAAGTTTTTTGATACTGGGCAGGATGTGAAAATGTTCTTTTGCTCTTTTTTTTTTTTTTATGTTCTGCTTGAAAGAAAATAGCTCAATGTTCATTGTGTTCATCTTGATCTCATGGCCGACTTGCCAAAACTTGCTGAACTGGTTTTCAAGAAATAGTTGATAAGTTGATGTGAGGTGAATTCAGAAAGGCCTTCTACTAATAAAACAAAAACATTATACTCGTACAGTCCTCAGTCTAGCTTTTAAAAAGTAAAATAAGATCAGATGAGTGAGATAGAGCGTACAAAAAATTGCTGTTTTCTGAAGATGTTGACATCGATGTCAAAGACACAGGTATGAAAACTCAATGTCTCATCAAGCACTTACACAACACTGTAAAGTATCGTTTTAAATTCTACCTAAACACACAGTAAAACTTCCTCTGGCACAGACTTTTGTTGACGGACACTTTGACAAGCAACGCCTCTCAAAACGCTCTTCTATTTTTTGTGGGCGTCCCCCGTCCCCGTCGAGCATGTGACACCGCGTTCTTGAGGAGGCGAAGGGGGAGTAATCCTATCCAGCCCGGTTCAACGTAGTCTCGGAAAGTAGCAGCTAAAGCTCTCCAGCGTGGCACTGTCTGCGGACTGAAGAAGGCGATCGGGTCGCCGTTTTTGCGGATGAAATCTCTTAGTTGACCACTTTGAACCGAGTGAGAACCCGTATGTAGCCGCAGTTTGATGATATAATCTCCGAAGAAAATCGTGTTTTTTCGGTTTTGCTTTTTCGACGGGCCCGGATACAGCTTGATACGAAGAGAGAGACTCAACTCAGGTCTTTTCGTCCTGACATGGACACAGGAATTGTACCAGAAAAGAAAAGGTAATGTAAAAATGCTAGCTGAACCTCTGTTGGTTGACTGTGGTGTTGTTTGAGCGCTTACTTGACAGCTTTGTTCGGTGCAGAGAGTTCCCTTTTCACCCACAAGTGACATTAAGCGCCGTATTTTCAAGGTGAATTGACAGTTCAGCGAGTTAGTTCGACAAAATGCGCTGACTGGAGCGCCACTGTAGTTAGCAAGCGGCTAATGTGGCTAACGATCGCTAGCCAGTGTACAATTGAAGCTATTGCTCGCTGTTTACTAACAAAGGCAGGCCTGCTCTTCCCAATAAACTTCTCTATATTTGGGAAATACAATCAAAATATTGTTTTAACTAATTTAAACTCTTTTCACATCAATGTTAGCCGTGAAGTAATGCCTCAACATTCGTGTTTCAAATCGGTCCCAGAGCTTCCGTGATGTAATGTCAGCCTTATTTACATTTCCTCTTGGTGATAACACGACAAGGTGTGTGACCTTATTATTCTAAATTACTGGTGTTTTGGTGATGTTTCATACCGGACTTTCTTTACGCGAACGCTCCAAGAGCGGTGTTTCGTTTCAGGGAAGTAGTCGTGGTTCAGAGAAAGTGTGTATTCCCTTGATGGTTTTTCTGTTGATTTGGTAAAGTCTGTTCACGGACATAGTCGTTTCTATCATGTCAAAGCATTTGGAAAGGCTGTTGATTCACTTGCGAACATTGGGGGGTACGGTTGGGGCGGGGGGGTGGGGGGGGGGGGGTACAGTAGTTTGTTTAAAAAGACGTAATTTACGTTTGGACCTTCCCAATTGGATTGTTGATGTCACTACACATATTTAGGTGCAAGTAAATAGCTGGTTTATTCATTTTCACCGTCTACCCATTTAAGTCTTGCACAAAATGGTTGTACTTTCAGTCGATTAAAAGGCCAAACTTATAAATTGCAAAACAAATCACACACTATTAGAAATGTTCACAGAGTCATTATCCAGTAAAATACCAGATGGTTGAAAGATTTTGTTGTCAAAACCATATTATAAAGTTAGACCATATATGTTTTGGTTTTACCTGTTGAACTAGTACTGTGATTTTAAATTGATTGATTCAGTTCCAGTTACCGTAATAAAACCATTCAGGCTGTCAGTCAGGCTTCTTTATTTGGAAAATGGTTCGTCTGCCTTTGTGCCATTTCCTGTGACTGCTATGCAAGCACAGTCATTTCCAGTCTTTGAACTCCTAATTCAACAAGTGTTACTCTTGATACTGAAAAACCTGACTTCCAACCTAACAATTTTCCTTTCAATCATTTCAATGTTATAATTGAGATCAAAATTGTGTCAAGCCTTAACTTCAAAGTGTTTGTAAAGATGGTTTGCAATTGTGTGTGATTTAAAAAATGTACAAGATTCACATTGAGGTCCCTAATTTAACAATACGAATGGCGGAGTGATGGAGGAAAGCCTGTATTGTACCAAGCTGGACACTATTTTTAGCTTTATATTGCGGGTTCTCAGCTGACTGCTGTGGATCTGGGCACACAACAGTTTGCTTGAAAGACCTGTCTAGCTTCACAACCTCTTTGTTGTGCTCACTTAATTTTGTCCTCTTCTCAAGTGGATGCGATGTCTCTGCCTTGGGTTTTCTCCACCAGTTTAAACAAAGCAAAGAAACAAACCTACTTCTCTGTTCTGTAGTATATGAGCTTGTGACCGTCGCTGTAGCTGTTACAATGACAAAACCAAACATAGTTATCGTTACCTTCAAATAGTCAACTTGCACACATGGATGTTGTCAGGCTCTGCTCCAGATTAGAGGGGTTTTCAGAGACATTTTCTTGAGTTTTTCTCTTGTCATCTTTTTGCATCAAACGCTCATGGACACTTAAGTAAAACTGTTGTTGTTTTCTCGATTGGATTAATTGGAGCTCATTATACTGATGCAAAGCACCAGTATAATAATGAGCGCTTGACGGTGTCTTCACCACCAAATTCACTTCCTGTCTGTCATCTTCATTTCACACTTTGGCGACTAAAGGAAGTGACGACAAGTGCAGCTGTTTCCTAAGTTTTAAAAACACTGCTTTTATAATTTTCTAGGATGTAGGATTTCTCTATCATATGCACCTCATCCATGATTCTGATAGCTTTAACCCATGTGTGAAGAAGGCGGTTTATCCCTTTTTTTGTTGTTATGTACTGGAGTTTGTCAGTGGCATGGTGTAAAGTTTTGATTCCGAGGTAAGAGAACATGGAGTTTTGTAATCATTGCTTCGTGCAAATAATTGCAAACTGACACTGGTTGACCCCACCTTGATAGTTGACACCATTCTATTGTTAAAAAAAAAACAAACCAAAAACAGAAATTAAATTGTGTTGCACTTTTCATCGCTGTCCGATGATGCAATTAACTTTTTCCGAGTGGTATTAAATTTCTTCTGCGGTCAAATATGGCTCTTCGAAAAGATAAAATGATTAACATCCTGTTGCGGTTTTGTGTTTGTGAGATGTGTTCGGGTTGAGTCCATAAGAGTGAAGATTGCTCGTTCTGGCTTGATGCAGTTTTGTCTGGCTTTGTGAAGTATTTTGGAATTGCCATTTCTGGCTCATCTTTTAGTCACCAGTGCATGACGTCAATAGGAGTGGCCAAATGTGTAAACTGATCTTCTTGAGGAGGAGTTTTCCTCAGACATTCAAATACAGTCACCACTCGAGTGAAGCCTTGTTAGAACTTGAGAAATCATGTCGTTCGTCTCGACAGGATGTATTTGTGGTTGGAGTGGTGCATGCTGATGTATTGGGGGAGTGTTAAAAAAACTCATAAAGGCTTGCTATGGTCTTTAATGTAGGTGAAGAGACTGGTGGATCTTTGGCAGTGCTGATCTGGCACGTTTTTCTGTCATTCCGACATACGCATCACTTTTTCCATGTTTAAAATCCAAAATTTAAATTAATGTGGTTGTCAAGTTTCAGAAACACTAAGTAATGTTGAATGTCCTATCAGCCACTGTGACATGGTTACTGTTGCCCCTCTATTACATAAGAGAAGCAAATTAAAATTCAAACTAGATCCAACTATGTTGCCCATTTCAAGCAGTCGTTGGTCTGTAAAATGACTTTATTTCCAGTCACCACTTTTGACAAAGGGTTTAGGTCAGGTTACTCCCCTTAATGTAGTTATGTAATATATTAGATAGCATTTAGTGTCCTACTACACCAGACTGGAAGAGTCAGAACATTACTCTAGTAAAATAGGTCAGTGCCTATTAACAAATCAGTAGACCTGCAGCTCTGGTCCTGTTGAATGTTATGGTTCTTATTTGAACTCTTTGCACTTGTTTTTGTCGTTCTGGAAATCCTAAATCTGATGTGTAGACAAGGCAGAAGATATTTTAACTGCATATAATACATAACACACAATGCAATGTGTGTAATTTTGTTGCCTTTACTAATGCAAATAAACCAAACGCGTTAAATTTGCAATGAAACTGAAAACACCCCACAGTGTTTCCACTGAGGTGCGTCGTGTAGACCCCAGCTAGACATACATGAACTTGTGCATGAATAGTGTTACGTAACAGAGGCCTCTTGGCTCTGCTTTGTTTTAACATTACAGGGACCTTTTTGTTTACATTTATTGGAGTGGTCAGAGCCGCTGTTTGACAGCCGATTTCTTCCCCTTTTTCGGAGCGCATTTCTGTTTGTGTGCGCACATCGAGAGTAGCCTCTTTTTTTCTTTTTTTTTTCACGCTGTGGTGGTGGCTCACAACCGTGGCTGACAGACAGAGGTGACAAACCCGCGTCCAGGAAAAATCCACCAGGTGTTCAAGCATAGATTATACTTTGTCTCAAACCTTATGCTTTAGAATATAGTGTTTAGTTTGTTTGTTTTAGGCAAGGCAGTTTTATTTATTTATTATTCATACACAAGGCAACTCAATGTGCTTTACATGATTAAAGGTTCAAACATTTTAAAAGCATTTAATAGAAATACAAAGATGGTAATAAAATATAATAAGATGAACAAAAGCAGTCAATTATAAGCATACAAGAAAGTACCTGGATTTAAAAACATTCACACTTGGGGCTTCACTTCACTTCTGTTGGCAGCTTATTCCACTTGTGTGCAGCATAACAGCTAAATGCTGCCTCACCATGTTTAGTTTGAACTCTGGGCTCCACTGTCTGACCTGAGTCGACTGATCTCAGAGTCCTACTGGGTTTATATTCCATTAGCATTTCATTTATGTATTCTGGACCCAACTTTAGTGGCGTTGTCTTTATATTTCTTGTCTGGTGTCTAAATTTATACCTCAAGGAGGATGGGAAAAAAAGAATAAAACTGCATCGTTATTGACAATTTGAAATGAGCTCCGTGACATATTTCTTTGTATATACTTCAGGAACAATAAATTGCTTTGACTGAGACTGAGTATCGTCATAACATCTTCAATCGACCGTGACATCACGCGCTCTCTCTCTCTCTCTCTCTCTCTCTCTCTCTCTCTCTCTCTCTCTCTCTCTCTCTCTCTCTCTCTCTCTCTGTTGTACTCCAGCTCCTGGTTTACTAACCAGGGTGGCAGTTGCAGGTCAGGTTAATGTTTGTGAATCTCCTCTGCCGTCGCCTGCCTGCCTCTGGAGGCGTAGCCCCTCCCCCAGGAAAGGGCAAATGGCAAAGGAAACAGTCATTTGCATTGGCTGCATGATGAATTCAACCCACTCTGTTGGACAGCTTGGCTTCAGCCTTTCACTGTGCTGTGGATGTACGTTTAAGTTGGTTAGCTCTGCTGTCCGACTGTTATCTGCTACCATCAGAGTTAGCGCTAATGATGTTTACTCTTGCTACATGTGACGATGCTTCTGTTGCCTGCAATGTTTGTGAAAACTGAAAGCTCCAGGGCACTGTTGGGCAGCTCACTGAGTAGAGATCATTCAGCATCTTTGCCTCTGACTTCAAGCGATCGGTGCTGAAATGAAGCACCGACATCTAGGATTTGTTATTTTTGTGTTGCCTTTGTAGTGGATTGCAGGCTGCTGGATTACTGGCTTTTAACTAGGTTGAAAATTTACCTTTTGTATATGAACTTAATATTGTTGGAGATGAATGATCTTTGTCTGGCCGTGCAGTGTAGTTGCCAGACGATGTAAACATTTACAAATGGACCTACATGAGCGTGAATGTGTTGTGTTTATGGCCTGTTGATATAAGCACATGCATGAACATATTTCAGAGAGGGGGGATGAGCTCTAAAAAGACCACAACGTTAAACAGTTTTCACGTCCACTACGATACTATTTGAAGCTACGGCAGCCATGCTTAGACTGACAAATCCATTATTAGACGTGCAAGATTCTATCTTTAGTTTGTCTCGTCTTTATTTTATAGAGGCTATAAGTTAATGTTGTGCGGTCAATGTGTGCTGTGAATGCAGATCGATACGGTTTTACTCTGCATTGCGAAGCCACAGGTCCATTCTGTTGTTGTGCACTTGGTCCAGTTTCACGCGACTTCCACGAGAGGTTGTGTTGCTTGTGGTGGCTTCCCCGTTTATGCAAACCTAGAGAATGTCAATCAATCAATCAATTCGAATACAAATCAGTGCAGCAGCTGCCGTCGTGACGCCGTGTTCTCCAGAACCGAACGAACCCGTCGCGTCCTTCAAAAGTCTTTTGTACTTTTTAATTTCTTCGAGCGATGCCAGATCTTTCTGATCTTGTTTACAGAATGCCGGCTCCATTAGCCAGACCGTTGGACAGCGGCCTGCATTAATTTTTAATACAAAAATGAGGAGTTTGCGAGCCAAAAGCACTGAGCGCCGGTGCTAATGTCGAGAATAAGCATGAAATATGAGCCTGTTTGTTTGCCAGTGTAGGTGAAGGCGTGGCTCCTTGCACTCTCTTTGTGAGCGTCGGGTGTTTTCATTCCGCTGTCTCTCTCTCTGTCTCTCTGTCCCTCTCTCTCTGGCTCCGTGCGAGCCGGGCTCTTAAATGTCAGAGTGATTGGTGTTTGCGCTGCGAACCGAGCGGCAGACGGTGTGTAAGAATCCACGCCGGCTCTCTGGCCAATGGCTGTCGGGAGGCGGATCCCATTTCATTTGGGCGGCAGCCAGTGGGACGCTGGCAAACGGCCATTTATGTAAATAACCCTGACGGGGGTCTAGACGGCAGCCTGTCGCAGCCAGCGATGGCCGGACGGAGGCTGCACACGCACGAGCGCGCCGTCGCACCGCTGATGTGACCCGAGCGATGCCGGCTGTTGTGTTTTTCGCCGTGGCGCCGAAACCTGTGGCTGACCTGCCGCCCGTCTCCCGCAGGGTGAGCTCAGAGCGCAGGAAGGAGAAGTCGAGGGACGCGGCGCGATGCCGGCGCGGCAAGGAGTCGGAGGTCTTCTACCAGCTGGCCCAGGAGCTTCCGCTGCCCCACAGCGTCAGCTCCAGCCTGGACAAGGCCTCCGTCATGAGGCTCACCATCAGCTACCTGCGCATGAGGAAACTTCTCAGCGGTGGTCAGTACCTCACAGTTGCATCCCCACCTGGATAAAAATCACATATTGTCTTAGAACACCTTTTTGAAAATTTGGCAGCCAAATTTAGACCATACTGGCACAGAATAATAATAATGATAATACATTTTATTGATTGAGCGCTTCTTCAAAGTCCTTAAAGACGCTTTGCAAAAGAAGGTTAAAACTTATCAGAATAAAATCTGCAGTTAAAAAATACTTAAAATATGAACAGACAAATAAATCAAATGCAGATTAGAGTAAAATAAGTGAAAAGAAGGAGGTTAGTATCAATTGTAGTCAATAAGTAAAATTAAAACAGTAACTAAACATTAAAAGCAGTACAGAAACATCTCAGACACCAAGTCATTAAATCATTAATTTGTCCAGATTTTATACGCTGACCTTTTTTTTCGTTCTTTGGGGGAGTGAGTGTTTCCTTCTCTGATAGGTTTTTGTCTGTATACTGTTGGTATACTGACTGGTTTGTATACATTGCATATATAAAGCTGAAAATAAAATGGTCCAAAAAAAAAAATTCTAACAGCCGTCGGTGCCTGTGGACCATCAGCTCAGTGGAACTTTCTCACTCTGTGTGGTGAGGACGAAACAGAAACCTGATAGATGTTGAATACCAAGTGTCTGTGTGTGTTGTTCTATTTTGTGGTGTCTTGTTCATAAGATTTTGTAGCTTCCTAACTGTGTCACGCACCTCTGATGCCTTTCTTCTCATCCGCTGGGCTCTCCCCTCCAGATGAGCCTCTTCCCGGGGAAGAAACAGACCTGGATTTGCAGCTAAACAGCTCCTACCTGAAGGCTCTGGACGGCTTTCTGATGGTGCTGTCCGAAGATGGAGATATGATCTACATCTCCGAGAACATCAACAAGTGCCTCGGGCTGGCACAGGTACGCCGGACTCGCTTTGCACGCGTAACAGAGACGACAGTGAGGGAGCGAGAGTCGAGGGTGGAAAATGTGTTTTATTTCAGTTGATCGAAGTGGGAACATCTGTGTTTCTACGTCTCTTTCCACTGCAGTTTGACTTGAAGGGACACAGCGTGTTTGACTTCATCCACCCGTGCGATCAGGAGGAGCTGAGGGAGATGCTGGTGCACAGAACAGGTGAGAGATGAGAACAGAGAGCCGTGTGAAAGATTAGAAGATCTCACTAATGGAGAGAGACGGGCAGAAAAAGACACTTTGATCCAGTGCCTCCGTCAGTCAGCAAGGAGGCCAATTTATTCCGAGCTGGCGGTGTCAGACTGGGGGCGGGTGTCAGAGCAAGTTATTATTTTTCCACTTCAGACCTGAGGTCACGTAGACTTGGAGAGTAGCTTCAGTGGCCTGTCAGGCGGTTCCCTGCATTATTGGGTTTTAGATCAGAGTCTGTTGTTGTTGTCCGACTGGGGAAGTTCACTTCCATGGTATAAAGCAAAAAGAGAAGAGAAGAGTTAACACCAAAACTCTCTACCAATGAAATGATGCAATTTTTAGGTGTGAACCAGCTGGATGTGGTGATATGAGATGGTTTCCTCTTTTTATAAACCACCCAACTTCATTGCTTCATGTGATTTCAGGATCCAAAAAGGGCAAACAGCCGAGTACACAGCGCAGCTTTTTCATCCGGATGAAGTGCACGCTGACGAGCAGAGGCCGCACCGTCAACGTTAAATCAGCCACCTGGAAGGTAACAGGAGCCGGACTTGCTTGACATTGTCAAGACTAGAGAGTATCGAGATCGAGACAAGACCAAGACTTTCACAACAAAACAGAAAAAAATGACCAGTATCTGTTTTAAATTCAAGTTTGCTTCTAAATTGAACAGTAACATCTCTTTTCAGCAAGGTATCTTTTAATCATTTTCTTTAACATTTTGCTGCTTTGCCAACTATTTTGAACCATTTTCAAAAAACACAGCTTTGCTTCATAAAATTAATTAACTAGGAAAAAGGGGCAGTGTCACTCTGGGTGTCGCAAACAGAGTGTAAAACAGCAGAAGCTGGGTTCTTTTCCATTATTATCTGTCATTGTAGTGTTGACAGATTCTTGACTGGTCTTGATCAAAACTCCCAAATCCGTCCAGTCAGAGACAATGACAAGTCTCAGTGAAAATGCATCGGAGATGATACTGAGTCCCTTAAAAAGTGGTCCAGAGACCAAGACCAATCTCGAGTACTGCAACACGAGTCTGAACTGTGTCAAAGTGCTTTCAGTGCGCCGTCTGTTCAGTGCGGCCGGTGACCCTCCTGCTCTTTCTGCAGGTGCTTCACTGCTCAGGCCAGATCCGTGTGCACGAGAGCCACGCTGACCAGACTCCCAACGGACAAACGGAGCCTCCTGCTCCCTACCTGGTTTTGATCTGCGACCCCATCCCCCACCCCTCCAACATCGAGGTCCCCCTGGACACAAAAACCTTCCTCAGCCGCCACACGATGGACATGAAGTTCACGTACTGTGACGAGAGGTTTGTTGTTTTTACCCTCCGCTGGGATATTATTATACACTTAAATGGCTTAACTCAGTTTGTCCTATAAGCCTCCAGTGAGAACATCTCACTGGCAGTCGCAGAGCTCTTGGTCATGTGGAGCCACCTAGTGTTCATTTTTGGCACTTGCAAAACTTGAACCAGGCTGACAAATCTGTTTGCTTGTTCAGGATTACTGAACTCATGGGTTATGAGCCAGAAGATCTGCTGAATCGTTCAGTCTACGAGTACTACCACGCTCAGGACTCCAATCATCTTACCAAGACCCACCACAACTGTAAGAGCAAACTGCAAAAAAATGCAAGAATACTTTTTCTTTGATTGAGGTGGTTCACTTCTAAACTGATTTGCCCCTCTTCTTTTGCTTCTCACTCAAAGTGTTTGCAAAGGGCCAAGTGTGCACAGGACAGTACCGGATGTTGGCCAAGAGGGGGGGCTTCGTGTGGGTGGAGACCCAGGCCACCGTCATCTACAACAGCAAGAACTCGCAGCCGCAGTGCGTGGTCTGCGTTAACTTTGTGCTCAGGTACTCATCAAGTAATCTCCTGCATGTGTTCCCATGTGCCACACGGTCTTTGGTGTCTTAAAAAAAAACAATGTGACTGACGGTTTTGTGACCGTGTTCCAGCGGCATTGAGGAGGAGAACATGGTCCTGTCCCTGGAACAGACGGCGGCTCTGAAACCAGTGAAGGAGGAGCTGGTGCGGCAGGAGGAGGAGGAGGAGGAGGAGGTCACCGTGGAGAGTCGCCGGCCGGACGCATCTCCGAGCCTGCTGAATGCAGAGGAGGAAGTGGTGGAGGAGAAGCTGGAGGAGGAAGAGGAGAAGGGTCCGGAGGTGGACATCATCAAGCAGTTCACTCTGAGGGCGGTGGTGCAGCCGCTCACCAGCCTGTACGACCACCTGAAGGATGAGCCCGAGGCCCTCACCCTGCTGGCGCCGGCCCCCGGAGACACCATCATTGCCCTGGACTTCAGCTGCCCCGGTTTGTTCACTAGCACACACACACACACACACACACACACACACACACACACACACACACCACTGCAAACGACTGACACAAACGCTTCTCTTTTTCTTTAGTTGTGTTTCTTTTTTTTCCTATTTGATTTTGTATTACTAATATTCCGAGTGATCGTACGCACTGCAAGAATAAGCTTTGGCTACAGCCCACTCCTTTTTTCCTGTACAAAGTTGTTTTATTTTTATTGTGAGTGTGTATAATGTGCAAATTTGTTTTGGGAGGTTCTTTTTCATTTTTGTCAGTTGATTGCACAAGATTGCATTCATTTACACCTATAGACGAAAATAAACTACTCATTCATTCATTCTCACGTGGCCGACGTCCTCGTCCTCTGCAGATTCAGACATGCAGCTGCTTAAGGAGGTTCCTCTCTACAACGACGTCATGCTGCCGTCCACCAGCGACAAGCTGGCGCTGCCGCCCAGCAAGAGGCTCCACACCCCCTCCACCGCCGAGGGATCCAAAGCCAAACACTACACTCCAGCCCCCTCCTCGTCCTCTTCGACCGGCTCGTCCGTGGTAAGGAGGAGTAGAGAGAGGCCGTGAATTTAACTGTTCTGCTGGCAGCCGTGCGCAAAAAGCAACATGTTCACATCCTCTCTGCTTTTTTTTTTTTTTTTTTTTTTTTTTTGTTAGGTCGACAGTTCTCTGGACTTCTGCTTCCCCATGGACTCTGAGATGAACACAGATTTCAAGCTTGACCTTGTCGAGAGGCTGTTTGCTATTGACCCAGAGCCCAAGACCCCCTTCACCACACAGGTCATTATACCAGAAGTTTTTTTTAAACTTTTGTATAAGTTGTTCGTGGATCTTGGAGTGTTTTTTTTAAAAAGAAAAACAAAACAGATTCTGACTATGAGACTATTTTCTCCAGGAAATGGAGGACACGGACCTGGAAATGTTGGCCCCCTACATCTCCATGGACGATGACTTCCAGCTGCGCAGCCTGGCCCCAGACGAGCCCCTGCCGAGAGGGCCGGTCAACTCTCTGGAGAGCCCCAAGGTGTGCGTCACCACGCAGGACGTCCGCAGCTCCCCGCTAAGCTCACCGGGCAGCCGGACCGCCTCGCCAGCACCGCCGCCGGACCCGGTCAACACCCCCCACCTGGTCACCATCATTAAGAGGTGAACTGTCGTAGAGTTGTAGTTGTTAGAATAGAACAGAATAGGATGTCTTTATTAATCCCACAGTGGGAAAACTTACATAATTACAGTATCATTATAGTGCAAAGAGAAGAAACATTATATTAATTAAAAGCAAGAAAATAAATCTTATGGATAGTTATCTACATTATATTGACAGATAAATATTTTATTGCACCTTTGTGTTTTATTGTGTGCAATATACTATTGTGTGAGGTTGTTGTGGTTGTTGTTCGTCTGAGCTAATCAGCTAATGTTGTACTGCAGGCCGACACAAGTGGACAAAGAAGCTGCACTGCGGACCCTCGCAGCTCAGAACACACACCGCAAAAGAAAACTGGGTGACCTAAAAGACATCATTGGAGAGGTGAGTCCATCACAGTGGGGAAGAGTTCTAGAGGGCGATGGCTCCGGCCAGGAAGGATCTCCTGAAATGTTCCTTCAGACAACGCAGCTGTTTGAATATTTTTTCTTTGTTTTTAATGTTTGCAGGGAAGTCTGCAGCTGGGTCAGCAGGAGCAGGGCAAAAAGCCGAGGGCGTCCGAGTCGGGAGCAGCCAAGAACGCACCTCTGCTGCCTTCAGGTGAAGCACACTTTCAACAGCTGCGTCGGCCAACATGGCGCTCTTCGTCGGCAGAGTTCCAACTTTTCTTCCTCCTCTCCCTGCAGATATGGCGAGTCGTCTGCTGGGCAGCATGTCCGAGGGCAGCCTGCTCTTCAGCCTACCGCAGCTCACCCGCGACGACTGCGAAGTCAACGCGCCCTTACAAGGCCGCCAGTACCTGTTGCAGGGGGAGGAGCTCCTGCGCGCTTTGGACCACATTAATTGAGTCGATGCTTCGCCTGCTCACTGCTCAACTAGACACAGGACACTACAGTTCCTCATGTTTTCACTCCCACTTTGTGGCTCCCATTACCCCCCGCCCCTACCCATCCCCCGACCTTGCCGCCCCTTATTTATGTATCAGAGTGAATTTGACTTTAGTTTGGCTGCCGTTTGTACACATCATTTGATAATTGCAGCATTCCACCGTGACAAACGAAGCGTCTGAGATTTTGGCTCAAGGGATTCAGGCATCATGAGATGTCCACTTTTTTTTTTTTTTGTTTGTTTTGTTTAATGATTTGATCCCTCCGACGAGGGAGTATCTCAGCACACAGCGCCTCGACAAGATGACCCCTTTCCCTTTTCAGGTCACCACGGAACCTGGCGCTACTGCCAGCAGTGTATTGTAAGCTTCAGTCGCACAATTTATATTTTCTTAAAATGAAAAAATATTACCAGCAATATATATTAATCCTTTTTAAAAGTGGTTTTAATGGGATCTGAACAATTTTATTTTTCCTCCCATACTTGTATGTTGTAGTACTTGTACCTAACAAAAATGTCTTTAGTCCAGAAGTATGCGCTTATTGTTTAAACCATAGGTGGTTTGAATGTTATCTCCATTTAATAGTTATCAGTCTCTCAAGTAAAAAAAAAAAAAAACATTTGTGTAGCAGTCGGTACATGTCACTTTATTACTTTACTGTAAGTGTGTGTAACTGTACATATACCAGGAACATTTTTATTGGCCCAGTTCTGCTTCACAGCTCGGACTAGAACTCTCAAAATTAACATTTGAGTTTTCACCTTTGTCTCAATCTCCTCATAAAAATGAACATGTATTTTTTTTCCTTTTCACATAAAGTGATTATGTGTTTATGGTTTTAACTGTGTGCAAACTCAGCAGTTTTTAAAGTGGAATCTCAACCATTCATATTTTACGTGTGATCAGTCACCATGATAGCATCTGTGAGTTGTCAAACCTGTTTCCTCCATTAATGGTAGTCAGTTTAATGCCATTGCTCCATGCCATATAGTTGGGTCTGTCATGCTTCTTGTTGCTGTCGAACATTAAATAGCTTTAATAAAGTGAAATGTTTCAGGTTTCATTAACTTGCACAAAACGCCTTTATTTGAGCCTGCAGAGACACAACTCCGTGCAAGACTAGTTACTGCTCACTTTTCAAAAACACAACACAACACATTGTTTCATTCTTGGAAAATGGGAAATGAATACAGACCTGCTGTTTCCCAGCTGTCAGCAGGCTGTTACAAAACACCCAACCCATGACACAGCGAACAGCCACCAGCCAGATGAGCATTTCACTGACTGATATCTTTGAAAAATAGAATTTCCCACCTACATGTATCTGAACTTGAGACAACAGATTGAAAATAACTATCTCTGCAGTGTCAACGTTCTTAAAAAAACATTAGTGGTTACTTGATGTTTGTGTGATCACAAACACATTTCACAGTTCTCTTCACACTGTTGTTGTGCAGCAGCTGTCACTCTGTGTACTCTGGAGTCATCTGCAGCTGCAGCAGCTTGTGTCCTCTCTGCACCACCATGGTGATGCTGTCGCTGCTGCGGACGGCCTGGTAGATCTCCTCGGAGGTGTTGACCTTCACACCGTTGATCTCCACCACGATGTCTCCAGGATGCATGCCGGCTCTGAGACGGGTACGTCAGATCAGACTGGTGGTGATGGGTCTGCGATCCCCTTTGCACTTCATACAGCGAGATTATCCTTTTACCTGTTGGCTGGTGATCCTGCGATCACTCTGTGGATCAGGATGCCGTGTGTCACATCTGGGAAGGAGGGGTCCCTCAGCTTCAACTCTGCAATGATGCTGTAGCAGAAGGATGAGGACGTTTGGTTTTAGTCATAGTGGTGGAGGGCCTGCTGTAAAGTGACTAAACTCGACTGCTCAGATTTCCTTATTTACCTCGGCGTCAGTGTCAGCATCATAACACCGATGTAGCGCCGCTTTGCCTCAGACTGGCCAAACCAAGAACCTTCAGGGTCATTCAAAACACAGGACGTGCAGAAAAGACTGTTAAGTGAATCCAACGGCTGACACTGTGATCAACAGTTTCCAGTGGCTGCACTTACTCTTCTTTTCCGCGGCTTGATCGAGAAAAATTCTCAGGTGGTCGGACGGAATAGCGAAGGAGATTCCCGCAGTGACCTTCATGGTGTTTATTCCAATGACTTCACCATCCTGATGAGTGCAGATACAGACGCGTCACTAAGTCGTGAACCAGTCCAGTGTGCCAGGTGGTCACAGCTAGTCAGAACTGGTTTGGCAGGTGACTCACCAGGTTAATCAGGGGACCTCCAGAGTTTCCAAACTGCAAAAACAGAAGAGTCACACATGACTCTGCGGCGCAGACGTGATGCAGTCAGAGTGAACTCTGCCACACTCATTTTCCACAGTTCCACTTAAGTCAGGGGTGTCAAACTCAAATACACAGTGGGCCATGAATTCAAACCGACATTTATATTTATTGAAAATCTTCCTCCAGATATAACAGTGAACCTTTTTACATTTTTTGACCCAAATAAGTTTTGCTTCAACCTAAATATGGAACAAGCAAAGCTTAATACTGTACAATAAATAACTTCATATTGCACATTTTGATTTAAATGTCAACAGTAACTTTTTTTCCCCACGAGATAATACATTTAAAAATAAAACAACAATAAACCAATTAAGTAATAATATCTGTCAATGAATGTCATGTCCTGATTGACGTGCCAGAATACCAGCAGAATCCCCAGCACTCTGGGATTTGTAGTATTAGCGGTATATGTGTTGTATAATACCAGCGGGCCAACTTTAGTCTTGATTTAGTGGGCCAAATTTGGCCCACGGGCCAGAGTTTGACACCTATGACTTAAGTAACACTGTCCTACAATTTGTAAACTAATTTTGGATTATTAACCTTGAAATGAAAAATACTTTTTCCATGGAAGCAAACTTTTACAAAAATAATTTGGGATATTTTGAGTCGTCCCATTAATGAACATAATCAAAGTACTTGCACAGAATGTGTCGACTGAACACGGCACTCACGTCGATGGCAGCATCGGTCTGGATGTAGTCCATGTTGGAGTTGGACAGACCGAGCTCCTTGCTGCCTCTCTGCACTGAACTGACAATGCCCGAAGTTATGGTGTTCCGAAGAGCAAATGGGCTCCCCATCGCAACCACAAACTCTCCCTGGCGAATGTCAGACGAGCGGCCGAGCGCCAGCGTGGGTAAAGGATTCTACGCTTCCAAAGGAGAAGAGCAGAGAGAGGAATAATAGACTTTCCTGTTGTGTCTTTTCCCCATCGTGAAGAGACCACATTTACAGCAAGTAGCAGTAGTAGTAGTAGTAGTAGTAGTAGTAGTAGTAGTAGTAAGCTGACAAACCTTCCATTGTTCCCCTTATGGAAAAAAGTGAAACTGTGTTTTTTTGTCTCACATACAATAATATAATTTTTCACTGATTGACTGAAAAAAGACCATTAGAGGCTCACAAAAAAATGACAGTTTAACACACATCGTGAGAGATGGTGTATTATCATTGACAATCGTGTTAATGATGAGAACATGGGGTTTGTGTCATACAAGGGCTCCTTCTTTCACAACACGTATGAACTGTCCACTCACCCTTGCAGTGATTTTGATGGTGGCGATGTCTGCCACTGGATCAACATCTTGCACAGTTGCATTGTATGTGTCACCATTGGTGAGCTTCACTCGGACTCCTCTCTTGTTGGCCACAACGTGAGCATTGGTGACGATGAGGCCGTCACTGCTGATGATGAAACCTGAGCCGTTGGACACGGGGGTTTCTCTTCCCGAGAACGGGTGCCTGTAAAAAAAAAAAAAAAAAAAAGAGTAAAGCAGGACCTTAGAAAGCGGAGAGATGTGCACGTTTTCATTTTCATTTTCCTTTCATACAGGTCATTCTTGCCCATAACACAAATAAACACATTATTCCTTTTGAACACGTTATTTAAAACTTCCTGAGATAATAATAATAATAATAATAATTATTATTATTATTATTATTATTATTATTATTATTATTATTATTATTATTATTATTATTATTATTATTATTATTACAAACTAATTTGAACATGCCAAATATCCCTCACACTCACCTTCCCAGAATTTCAATGTACACAACAGCCGGCGTGGACTTTTCCACCACGTCGGCAATGAAGTTGTATTTAAAGCGGGGGCTGTCGGGTTTAAAGGGAGCAGCGCAGTGCGCTGACGGCAGGATGAACTCCAGACACTGCCGTGATATCGACACTCGTCGGTTCTTTGCTCTTTCACTGTCCAGAAAGGCGACACCACACAGTCCCAGGCTCAACAGGAGCGGCTTGGAAAACGAAGAGCTGTGATGGTCCTGGTCGCTCCTGCTGTTCCAGTCAGTTGAAGGGACTTGGAGGTCCGGGCTAGGTTGTCCTCCTACTTTCTTGTGGTTCCGTGTCGCAGCTGACGGCAAGAGGCTGACAGTTCTCACCGCCTGGGAGTTTATGCCTCGGCTCTGACATCGAGCCTGTGTCCTTAGTGTTAAAAGAAAACACTTTTTTACAATAGTTGCTGCCATGTTGCATCACACCGACCTGAAAGTTTCAAGACAGCGAATCACTACACATATTTTTTTTTTTTTAATATAATGTAACCGCGATTAACAGCATCCGTCGGTTGATAAATCGTTCATGAACCAAAACAACAAGAAGGGAATCCCGATTGATTTTCCCCTTGCTTGTGTCGGTTTCCTTTTCTGTCAGTGTCAGTGACACTGACTGGAAAGCCAACCCGGAAGTGTCATCCATTTGGCGGCTGCGCAGTGCGGCTTCCTTCTTCTTCTCACGTTTGGGCTGAATTTTGATTGTCACAGTTTCCATCTTGCTGCTTCCCCGTGGACAAAACATAAGGCTATGCAAGAGAGTGCATCAATTTATAGGCACAAGACACGAAGGACATGAAGAAAACACTTGTACAAGATAAGGAAACTCAAGACGAACTGAGAAACGGTTAAAAAAAAAAAAATCGCAGTGTATGTAGTGTATGTGTAGTAGTAGTGTATGTAAGTAAGTAGAAAAAGGATACAAACGTGTCGTCAGTGCAGAAAATCTTGTTTTAATATTGTTTACATAACTAAAGGTGAACATATAATGAAATGTAGAGCACCTACTTTCACACTTTATCAGATTATCATCTCCATACATATACAAGGCTGATGTTTTGGCAAGCTACTTCCTACTCCAGTCCAGTAGGTGGCGGTCGCGGCAGTCTACCCTCAAGGCAGTTGCCAATCACCGATTTAAAAACAACCGAAGAAGATTTTCAAACTTGAGGACTAGCGGGCTAGCGAACGCATAGAAACAGAAGTATTTTCGAACTTTTGTACCATCCAGAAAAACAATGGCAGCTTATCAGCGTATGTTTCAACATACAACCTCGAGTGTTGAATCTCCTGCGAAGATCTTTGCCAAGCTAAAATCGAAAGTGGACCGAGAAGCGTCGTGTGGAAAGGACGGAGTTTACACTTGCAAGGACCTACTGGGCAAAGTTAAAGAGAAACACGGGGCAGAGTTTAAGTCGCCCAGAAAGAGAACAGACCGCAACTGGATTACCGACGAGCTCAATGAGAATGATTGCGAGGCGCGGGCGCTCACCATCTCGCCAATGGCGAGTCCCCAGACAAAATTCGGATACTGTCATCCAGACTGGAGCAGCAAACCTGCGGAAGATGCTCTTTGTGTCGGCGAGAGAGGACACGGATGCACACCGAGGAAGGGAGGCTTCCTGGAGTCCACTGTTAAGTCTCAGCCCTTCTACATTGCAAGCAGAACCCAGAGCCTCACTGAAGCACCTCAGCTCAGAGATGGCTTTGATGTGATTCATAGAACGCAGCAGCAGAAGATCCAGGAAGCAGAAAATGAATGGCTGGTGGAGGAGGTTCGCGCTCCTCTGACGCCTTCATCCAGTGTGTTTTCTCCCATGAGGAGCAAGTTGAGAAAGAGAACATTGGAGTCGTGGGGTTTACACAGTGAACCCTGTCCCGTTGGTGAGCCACAGGCCGCCAAAAATACTCACAGCGAGGATCTGGTTCACCTGAAAGGGTTCTCTACTAGGCAATTAGACACGAATCAACTTGAATCAACGCGTGAATCCATGTTTCCAGCACCAAGCCTCCCAGCAAAGACTCGTAAGATCTCCCCACTCTCCTTTTCTCACAAATCCTTCAGCTGTTATTTAGCTAGATGTTTCAGAATGGAGCTGACTGATGGTTCTGCTTCAAATAGGCAGCAGTGTCGTCGAGGACAAAGTTCACCTGCTGTCCCCAGCCAAGATGTTTGCCTACATGAAGGAGAGGGAGAATAGACCAGAGCAGCACGAAGGCCGGAAGCTGGCCAGCTCGAGGAACCTCTTTGGGTGCAATCGCGGTACGTTTTGAAAATCCTGCTGTTTAAAAAAAAGAAAAAAGTACTTTTGGATTGTACAAAAAACTTATGACTTTTTGAAAAATATTTCCCTCAGGCAATTTTCATCAGTCCACAGCTCCATCAGCATCATCCGTATGCGGTACGGATGAAGACGCTGACTCGATGAGTGTTGTAGAAAGTGGGACACCTGCCAGCCAGCTGGATGTGGAGCTGGCGGACAGTCAGTCGGATACAGATGCGTCAGTAGACGTCCGGGTCCCTGCTGTGCTGTCACATCGAGTGCTACTGGAAGACCCGCTCATTCTCAATTCGCCGCAGGTCTCCATACCAAAGAAATGTGGGCCTGTGTACAAAACAAAGAACTGGCCACTGCCTACTGATTACCCATGTGTGAGTTAAAAAAAAAAAAAAGACCTAGATGCCAAATGATGGCATTGTATGTTATGTTGACGTAACCTGCAAGTAGGTAACCGATTTGATTGTTGGAAGGGAATGCGAGAGGTAGTGATATTTGTCTTTGCTGTCTGCCTTTGCAGGAGAATGGGATTCACCTGAGAGGCTGGTTCCTGAGAAGGAAGGGTAAAGACCTGTTTGTTGAAGGAATCCACAGGTGAGTGCTTCTCGAAATGTCAACATTTTGGAGGTGCAACATTTTTCTGCTCACTCATTCCCTTGCCGGTTTATTTTTGTTTGTTTTTTTTACATATGTGAACGCCTCATTTTGTGTCTCAATCCTCGCTCAGAGAGAAAAACATACCATGGAACAGTAACATCATCGCAGACAGAGTCTCGAACTGTGTGCTGAAAACCATAACTGGCAGTTTTTACATCTTGGATGGCAAGATGAACCTCCGTGCAAACACCGGTAAGATAAGCTGGGCATGTAGAGGATTTTTAATGACAGAATGTGTTTTCTCTGAAGTTTGTGGTGTGTTAAAGACGTACAACACCTTAATTTAATACTTTATCTCTCGTTTTCGGAAGGATTTCCCAAGTGGTTTCTGAAGAAGTTTCACAGTGGTTTTCCCTCCAACTGGAATAAACTCTACGAGAAGTTTCTGTCAGCGTAAGACTGTTCATTCTAATGAAAACAATTTTTTCAGATTGAGATTTATTCACATATACTTTTCTAATGAATCTACTTACAGTATATGTATTTAGTCACTTTCATAAGAGCACAATTTTGCTTTGTTGCAGCAGAAAAAAAGAGAACAACAGCAAGGTGTTTGGCTGTTTGGCGACGGCGAGATCAGAAGCAAACTTAATCATGCCTCCGCCATCCATCACACGGAAAGCAACACAGTCTGCAAAGACACGTAAGTACTTGTTAAACACTGTTGCGCAACAGTCACATCAGTAGTCAAATCTCACTTTTTTTGCTATTTAGATAAACACATACATTACAGTCGTGGAAATTGCAGATAGCACTGCCATTCTTGGATTCCTTCCTTTTTTCAGTCCAAAGGCCCAAAGTGGTCGACTCAGTTACTGACTGACAACAGTAGAACAACATGAGGCAGATTTTGATCGTTTCATCGCTGTCACTCTATCCCACTTCATTTCTTTCCTCTTTCCTCTCATCCTTTCGCCAGCGGAAAACCGTCCTCTTGACCCAGCGGCTTCTACAAAGGTGTCTCGAAGCGGCCGTCTCATCAAGCCACCACTGGAGTACTGGAAAGGCGGGAGGGTCCTTATAGATGCGCACATGAATGTGACCATCCATGAGAGCTATGACACCTCCCTCTGCAACCCTGTAAGTGTCGACAGAA
This sequence comes from Thamnaconus septentrionalis, assembly GCA_009823395.1. Taxonomy (NCBI): domain Eukaryota; kingdom Metazoa; phylum Chordata; class Actinopteri; order Tetraodontiformes; family Monacanthidae; genus Thamnaconus; species Thamnaconus septentrionalis. Next base: position 11,631,133 of record CM020517.1, on the reverse strand, counting down.
CGTGGCTCCGCTGTACTTCAATACCTGCAAGCTAATCACATTCCCATCGTTCTAACCGACAGGAGGCCAACACAACGATGTCTCTGCGGCCGTCCGCCCGTCTTTTCTCACCCTGCAGCGACGGTACTGACAACAAGAGTTCTAGTCCCTTGCGATATGAATTCAGGGAAAACTTGCTTTTACACAAAACTCTCTGTTTACAGAATGTCAGCCAAGCAAAGCAGCCACTCCCAAAGAAACGTCCGGACCGCTGAGGAAGCTTAAACTTCCAGTCCCCAGGCGCAACAGAGCCAGGGCCAACCACTCAGAGAAGCCCTCCCTCCCAGCTGAAGCTCCTCCGAAGCCGAGCCGCCGCCATATCAGCAGCAGCAGCAGCAGCAGCAGCAGCTCTGAAGGGGAGCACGGCAGAAGACAGAGGTCCCGCCAAAAGGGCGGCGCAGTCGAGCAAACGCTGCGTGCAAACAGCGACGCTCGCAAACAAACTGAAAACTCTTCAACACTGAGGAAGCCCAGGAAGCAGAAACGTGACAGCAAAAAGCCTCCAATGACGGCGCGAGGAAGAGAGCGGTCTGCCTCAGCCTGCCGCCTCTCTCCTGCCAGCGATGCCGACACTAATGATCCGTCACCGCCAAAGGAGTCAATCGCCAGCCGGAGGAGCCAGAGGAAGAAGGAAGTGCGGAACTACCGAGAGGAAGAGTCGCACCAAAGCAGGAAGGCGACGAAGAAGACGAGCAGGGCCCCCAGACCGGGAGTCGCAGCACAAGAATCAGAACAGAAACAGTGCAAAGCCACCAAGACCTCAGGACGCGCAAAGCCAACGCAGTCTTCCAAGAGACACAAGGCAGACGGAGGAAACGCACCCGGCCGACTGGAGGAGGAAGATCAGCACAAGTGGACTGAGTCGGAGCTCATGAAACTCAATGAGTACGTCCCACACGTTCACAGAATAGGGGGAAATGGGGAACGTTTTCGAATAAGTCGTCTGTCTGATTGCCGCTTTGTTCAGGGCGGTGCGCCTCCATCCACCCCACATGGGTGATCACTGGGCGAAGGTGGCCAGGACCGTCGGAACGCGCTCTGCGGAGGAGTGTCACGTGGAGCACACCTTCAAGAATGTGGTGAAGTCTCCCGTCAAGAAGCAGACGAAGAAGTCGGAAGAAGCAAAACAACAAGGCACAGGAAGTCAAGCGTCCCAAGGTGGGTGTTTAGTTTTGTTTTTGTTTCCACACCTAAAGTCCGGACATTAGCAGGGAAATCAGTTTTGGGCTCTCAGCTTTCATGTTTATTTTATCCCCTGGCATCACTTAAAATGTTTTGTTGAAATATTCAGGTTGAATAAATGCTAATTTGACAGCGCAAGTTATATTTTTGCTTCTAACCACTGTGGATTGCTCCCAGCTGGGATTCCCCTGATGGTTCATCACGTTCAAGATCAGAGTTTGTGGCTGCGCTGCGACGCTTCAACGGGTTCAACATTGTGACTGGAAGCAGAATATTTAGTTTGATTTCAATTAGTTCTCGACACATCTGTCTTTTTATAGTCCCTACACGCACATTTTGACAGCACATTCACATGTGCGTCACTGGTTGAGTCAGAAGTAACTTTATCTTTAAAGCTGCAGCATTTGGTCTTTTATTTTCTCTGTAAAATACCAACACTTGAATACTTGGCATGCAAAATCTCGCTATGTTTGCACCGTGCAACTGTTTTCCCTTCACTTCTATCCGGAATTCCTCATTGTCAGATCCAGTTTCCAAACTGTGGTGTTGTGGTTGCAGATAAAGTTGTGATATCAGCCCGAGTGGGGACCCTGAGGAGGAAGAAGCAGGTGCGACAGTTCCTGGGGAACATGGCCAAAGACAACAACAATGACGCTTTCACCTTCGCTGCGACGATGAATAATGCCTTTGAGGTTTGTTTCTCTGTTGTGTGTCACTACCAAATCCTCATGTTTGGTTTCCAGGTTGTGTTGTAACATGTGTCCCTGTTACCCTCCCCTTATTAGAGGGCCACCACCTCTCCTTTCAGCACCACCAACAGACGTCAGTTAACACTGTCCAATGTGGGGCCCTGACTCCTGTGAAGACATCTTTTCCCCTTGTGAAAACCCCACACGCTCTGCCCATTAGTCCCAACATGCTGGGCTCCCCCAACTGGTGAGCAATGGTCTTAACTAGTGCTTAAGTTGCATCATTCATCCATGCATCCAGCTCATCCTTTTCTTTTTCTTCTTTTTTAGTGTAAGTGATGACAAACTGGTCTATCACATGCAGAAAAGGGTGAAAAAATATCAGGTCAATGTGTGCAAACCGGCTTCTTCGAAGGTACGGCATCCTGTTCTTTTAAATGCATTAGTTATTTACTAATGTCTTTGTATTTACTTTTTTATTATTATGTCTTTTAGAGCTTCAAACTCACACCATCAGTTCAGCGAGCAGTGAAAAGATGTGGAAACACAGGTTAGTTCCCATGCCTCTAAATGGTACATTCATATTAATGCCAAAGCTGTGCAAAATTTTTATTGGTTGTTCCATTTGTATCCTGATACCTGTTGCCTAATACAGTCTGTTTTCTTTTCTGACAGAAAACGACGATTTTGTTGTTAGGGAGATGTTTTCAGGAAAGGATTCTTCAATACTGTCCGACAGTGAGGAGGAAAAGGACTTTTACTTCTCAGACGATGACTGATTGTACCATAAATATCCTGATCTATTTTTAAATAAAAGTAAATCTACAATTCACCTAAAACAATGAAACAGAGGAGTTGTGATTCCTTGTTTGAATTTGGTCGATGGCAAAGACACCTTGATGTGAAATATGTTTTTGTAAATATAAATGGCTTTTATTCTTGCTTCAAAGAGTTGGTAATGAATTTATTTTTTCCCTCCAATAAACATTCAATTTTGGTTCATTCTTCGAGGTTCAAATCCTTTTTTTTTTTTTTTTTTTTTTTTTTTAACTAGATACCTGTAGACACATCTTCAGTGAGATTTCAGGACCTTGTTGTTGTCTCTGGTCTTTGAACATCACACACCCTCCCCCAGGACACATGCTATGGACTGGTCAGACCCTAGGTGGCAGACTACCATCAGCAAACGCAGGATAACTCTTGTCACCTGAGCAGAAGAAGCCAGGTGAGGAGTAAGTGATGAATCAGGGCACACCTGAAAGCTCTGTATCTCTTTGTTTACAATGTGCCCAACTAGTTAAATATACACTGTGACAAAATATCTATAATTGAACTTGACACATCATTCTGATGAATACAATCTGGAGTCTAATGATTCCTCAGTTATGATGTATTCACGGAGGCGTAGAGTTTATTCATTTCTGTGTAGTTCTTCCTCAGCTTGTCATGTTTATGTCTGTGTACCTGGCCCTGAGAGCGGCCCTGAGAGTTTTACAGGAATGCCTATCAGCAGGCAGCTGGCTTGTTAAATACTCTCCAGGGATTCGCTCACGCCAGACATGCGGCACCGAAGTTTCTTCCGCTCGAAAAAAACGCAACAAGAGTCTCAGTTCGTTGGCACTGGGGCGTAGACGTTGAGGCAACAGTAATTAAAGTCTCTCACACGCGCTTCCCCCACCACTCAGTGAGAGCAGATGGCGCAGTACAACTCAAACTGACTGGATCACAGACCCCCCCACCCCCCACCAAAATGCTGTCAAACATTTCTCTGCTCTCATTCACAAAGATTTGTCCAAGAGAAAGAGTCTTGAGAGTGGTTGAGAGACAGAAAGAGTCTTGAGGGTGGTTGAAGTCGGAACAACCGCAGCTATGCAGCGAGCCAAGCTGCGGCCTCCAGATCGCAGCAGAACCTCCCCCTCCGTCTGGAAGCTGTTGAGCCCTTATCCAGATGTGGACGCCTGATCTTTTTAATGATACACTGGAGAAAAACAGAAACGGCGTCGAAATAAAACAAGCAAACAGGAGTGGAGGAAACCTGCAACCTGCCTGTGTATGCCCCTTCTTAATTGCAGACATTTATACTCAGAGACATTAAATAATGAAACAATATCTGTCCGATTGGCCCGTTTGTATATTCTGGTGTTGATACTTTTACCACACATTCTCTTGTATAATAACTGAAAAGCATGCTTTAATAAAACACTGGGACTCAAAGTGCGTGACCTTATGACACCAATGCTTCAGTTTGCAAAAATATGAGGAATTTATCTACCGTCCATGAAAAAAAGGCTGTTGCCAATATAGTCTACTCACATGTACGCATGAATATGAACAAAATAGCATGAATTCCATGTAATAACACACAGGCGGTAAAAATGCCTGCGTCGCTAACAGCAGGTGTTTCGTCCTTGGTCATCCTCCAGAGAGAACAGGTTGCACAGCTGTCAGGCGTGTGTGTGTGCACACATACTTGCGCGAGCACACACACACACACACACACACACACACACACACACACACACACACACACACACACACACACACACTCTCTCTGTCTCGGGGAACAATGAGGCACATGATGAAAGAAAGCAAACATGCTTTGACTCGGCTGAACCCCGGGATTCTTGTCTGTGCAGCTCCGGCTGAGAGACGATGTCCCCTTTGAATGCAGCGAGCAGGACCAAACAAAAGCTGAGTGAGGAATCTCCGGGAAGCCGTAGCTGTTGGAGAAGAATGCAACTTCTTCGTCTTCTTCTTCTTCTTCTTCTTCTTCTTCTTCTTCGTCGTCTTCCTGGTGACTCAGTGTGTGCGAGTCCCAATCTGTCACTGTTAAGAGCTGCTTGTTCCTGGGAGCCAGTGAGCAGGCAGGAACCCTCTCACTGCTGACCTCACTCGCTCCAAATAAATCTAATGGCTGAACACAGGCTGGGGGAGAAAAGTACGGATAAATCACGCTAATTACCCCCATTCAGCAATTCCACTGGCATTCTGTCCAACTCCCAAAGTAAACACAGTCTAAATTGCGCGGGATAAATGAATAATAGAAAACACAGGGGCTTTCTTTCATATTTTATGGGGTGAAAGTTAGTTTTATTTGCCATGGAATCCTATGGGTCTGTTTTCTCGCCATGTAAGGAGGCGGAGTGTTTCCTTCCTTCGCCCTGCGGTCCTGAGCCAAGCGGCTGTTATGTAACGGATACTTCACATCCCTGATGGAGAGTTAACACGAACAGTTGAAGTGCAGCGCAGCGCAGCAGTGACTCCAGTGGGACCAGCGAGTAGACTGCAGGCGACTGTTGGAGTTGGTTGGTGCGCCTGCGGATCTGCGCTGGAACTATTGTGTTGTTGTTGTTGTTGTTGTTGATCCTTTTGATTATTTATTTTTTGGCCTCAAACTCCCTCGCAGTCTCACTTGGAGGGACTTTAAACGCAGCAAATGAGGACACATGACGGTTGATGTGCAACCTCTTGAACGCCTGGAGGTGATTCTGCCGGACATGGGCAGCGGCACCAGCCGAGGGAAGAGGGTCGCGCCGGCGCGCGTCAGCGAGGCGCACGCGATCCTGCGCGTCAGTGCGCGCCACCGCGCGCAGCAGCCGGAGTGTCGAGGCGAGGGGCGCGACCCCGAGCGCTCCTCCCGGGGCGACGACGACGACGCCGCCATCGAAGCGGACGCGGACACCGCGGTTGCCGACGAGCAGGAGCAAAGCTGGGCTTGTGTGAAGAAAAGCCCCTCGAACCAGAAGAAGAAGAAGGTTGTTAAGAAGAAGAAGAAGGAGGAGGAGAAGAAGAAGAAGTCTAGAACTTACGGACTGTGTCGTTCCCGCCAGGAGGATGAAGAGTCTGGCGCGGAGGAGCCACGTGGGTCCCGGGACGTAAACAAACGGGCTTTTCTTCAAGTGGGGAAACAAACAGCGGCTCCGTCGGGTCACCTGACCGTAAGAACCTTCTCGAGTATACAACGGCTCATTTTTTTTTAATTTTCTGTTTTTAAAATGGCGTTTTTAAAATATTACTTTTTTCCACGGTGGCTTCAACCTCCCGTTTCTTCTCCTCTTCCTCTTCTTCCACCGCCTCCTCTTCCTCCACCTCATCCCTTTTAATATATTTATTCACAAATGCAGACATACATATATCATTCATCCAAACAAACAAACAAAAGATTCCCCACCAAACAAACAAACAAACAAACAAAAAAACAGCAAAAAGAAATAAATAAAACAACAACCAGGCAACAACAAAACAGGAACACAACATTACAAACACTATTGCCAGGGTTTACCAGTACAGGTGAACATCCACCTCATTAACTAGAGTCAACATTGAAGCTTAAATATACGATTTGCTCTGATTTCTTTCTTATTTTTACAGCCTTTAATTGTCACAGCATATCGATGAAGCTCTAAAATAAGGAGATCAGCGTTTGGTTTGGAATCTGCCCATTTTTCTCTTGTGCATTTGAAATTTTCCAGGCCTCAGAATTAGTTGTACAAAGAAAAGCATATCATCTTCCAGATTTTTTTCAAAATCTTCTTCCTCCTCTCTTGTAGTCCTCCTCTCGGGCCTTCCTGACACAAGATGTTCCGCCGGAAGCTGTTCCCACACCGAAGAGGAAGCCGTAAGTGAACAGTCCCGATGAATCATTAATGGACGAGCTCAGCGGAGTAGTAAAAGCCGAGTTGGGGGTCCGTATCACATTCACTAGAGAGAGATTGAAATACGGCCTCCTTTATTCTCCGGGCAGATCAGATTAGTCCAGCAGCGCAGAAACAAGCAAGTGTCTGTTGTTGCTGTTGTCATTGTGGGGTTGAGTGTGAAAAGTGGATGCTGTAAGGAAAAAAGATTTGTGTTCACCTGGCACCTCTTTCAATTTTATGTTGCTCCTTCTCTATGATTGTGTTGTATCTGATCGGTCATATGCTTCACTTTTCTTTGTCTTCTTTTCTATGCTTACTTAAGTAAAAGTAAGAAAGTACAGTTTCTGGGATGTATTTGAGCAAAAAATGAGTGCATTGTAGCATTATTGAAGCAATTAATTTGTTAATCATTTTGGCAAAAATGAAAAAATTGCGGCAGAATAATCTGGACTGACCTGTCCCCTAAAGCCGAGCTACTCTAAAATATTGTCCACTGTTAGCTGGATCACTAACTAGCTCCACCTCAAGCAGCAACAACAAATTGCAAAACAACAACAACAACAACAACAACAACAACAACAACAAAACCTTTTAAACCCAAAAGTAACAAGTGTTTTCTTTCCAATGTAAGGAGTAGAAAGTACAGATATTTCCTGTACAAATGTTGGGAGTAAAAGTTTTCAGAAAAAGAAATACTCAAGTAAAGCACAGATACCTGAAAAATGTATTTAAGTACAGTAACAAAGTATTTGCACTTCGTTACTTCCTAGCTCTGGGACACGCTGAGGCTGGTCAGAAACTTCGGTAAACTTCTTCTGTGTCAGTGGAGATTCCTTCATCATCTACACATCATCGCTGCATAACGAACCACAAAAACTGTAGACCTTGTCAATTGAAATGTTAATCATGCCCCAAGTTGACACAAGTGTGAGTGTTCATATGTCCTCAGTTAAACTAATCGTGTCTACTTCCTTCCTTCCTTCCTTTCTTCCTTCCTTCCTTCTTCAGGACTTTTAGCAAATGGCAGAACTCCTCTCTCACGCCAGTCATCCTGTACGATGGCTCAGATGAAGAGCTGATGGACACTATTGAGAGAGAGTTCAGCTGACCCAACCTGTCTTTGGAAATGTCTTCTGGTAGTGGGTTGCCAGAAGAAATGTAGATAAAGAAAAGGAAAAAACAAAACAAGGGAACCAGGGTTTCTGCTACTTTGGACAGCTGAAGGTTTTCTGTTTGTATTAAATTGATGTTGCATTGCCTTCTTTTCTTTCTGATTCTTTTTTTTCTTACCAAGTCTTATTTAATAGTGAGCAGGAGGTGTAATTGCAGAGTCATAACAGCAACTTGGAACCAGCTCCAGGAGATTCTTCTCACAGCTCAGGTCAGTGCAATGACAGAAGCCTCCTTTGGCTTGTTATCTGGGCTGATACTGTGTCACCGTCACCCCCGGGAGTTCCGCCACTCTCCCACAGAGAAAGACGCCTTTCTCCGTTGTAACTCATTACTTACTTCACTCAGACCTGCCTGTTAATAGATAAAGAAGAGACTGCAGGGGGTTTGTCTTCAGTGGCTAACAGGGAATCTGGGGAAAGGGCTCTGGTTTTGGGTGGACGTTGCAATCTATAGGGTGTCGTTTTTCATGGGTTGCAGCCCCGCTACGGTATGAGCTAGTGTTGCTTATTTAAGGTTTGCTTCCTAACCGCAGCTTCTGAACTTCCCCACCCTGAAGGAATGTGAGGGAATGAGCCCAGTCTTGAGCCGACTAGACGCTGCGGCATTCGTTGTGAAACGTGCTGACACCTAGCGGCCATACGTCGATACTCGCTGCTGCAGGTGACGTCTGAGTGATGAGATGAACTTTTGTTAGTGGGTTAAGTAACGCGACAAAGAACTGCAATTTTTCTGTCCTCCATATCTGTAACTGCAAAAATAATTTTTTTCTCTTAAAAATTAGTCTGACTTTAGTTAATAATAATTAAAAAAAAAAAAAAAAAGACTTGCAAAACTGTGTTGGCGCCTTTTAATCATTGCAGTGATCAAATCATTTTTGCTTTACTTGGGTATCAAGCCACACAATAAAATGTACATCTGTAAAACCTTAAATACAACACAATAAAATATTTTTCACATTTCAAAAAAATATTTAAAACGCTTCCCCCAACTGCATTTTGGCGTCAATAAGGGAGTACAGTACTTTAGCAGGATAATGCATTGATTTGACAATTAAGACGACTAATATTTCTGCTTTTTCGTAGGCCTGTAAAAAGAAACCCGGCGCTTCACTGCTGTCTGTAGTTTGGTGGGCAGGCACGGGAGTTGATTTCTTAGCCCCTCATTGTCCTTCACATTCCTTGCAATATAATCTTCACAGATCCTGTCAGAATTAAAGACACATTGGCATTTTGAGAGAAAGACTTGAGTAAATAAAACATATCTGACAAATTAGTTATTTGCACTTTTAGAATTGACAAATTAAAATACAACAGCACAAGTTTACCTGAAAAGAGGATAAGGTTGCATCTGGAAAACAAGTGCATCGTTGCAATGACCCTGAAAAAAAATATTTCTCATATTTCTATTTCATCAGACTTCCTTAAAACTGCATTCATTTTTCATGCAGTTTTTCATCTGAAATTATGAGCATCATGTACTCATTGCTCAGTAATTATTTTCCACATTATTCATGTAGAAAGAAGATAATTTTGCTACTGGTATAGACTTTTTAAAATAAACCTCTGTATCTCTTTGATACTTACAGTGTCCACAAGGAGGATGTAGTCACAACTTCCACCAAACACAATCACATCTGAGTCTTTGCCTGGAGAAGCTGTGTGCCACAGCCTTGGAAAAGGTTAAAAAGAATATGTGAACATGCACAGACCCTTGGTCTTGCATAAATTTGAGCATCATTCAAAATCAATCACGCCATAAAATTATTAATGCAAAATCCAAACATGTAATAGCACCTTGGCTTATTCTTAAAGGGATGGTCGACCTCTCTCCATTTCCTCGTTTCAACATCAATCAACCACCCGTCACCTAAATTTTGGAGAAATCAGTTTAATTAGGGGAAAGGTCTGAAGTAATGTGGAACTGGAAAGGACGGCTTTTCTTTGAAATTTCCTTACTCATCGGTTTACAGTCTATACTGAGACCTCCAAACAGGAACAAAGAGCTGTCCGATACTGCTGTGAGTGTATGCCAGGATCTGCCGACCGGAGTCGGGGATGCTGGGACTCTGGAAAACATATTCAATGCAACACTGTTAATAAAAACCACTGGAACATTATAATTAGGAAAAAATATCAAATTATTAAAAAATAATTTGAAATTTAGCAGAGAAAATGTTCTATAACTAGTGCCGTTTATTTTTTGGGGAAAAATATGACAAGTGACAATAACTATATGTCGATGATTTGTTGTGACACATGAAGCAATTTCTTGTCAAAGTCAAAAAGAGTCACATACATTTCTGACCACGTCCAAGTCTCAAGATCCAGGCAGTGAATGTCACTCGTCCTGGTTTCCTGAATCAAATAACAAGACGTAAACATTTTTCAAAATAAATCATTTACCTTCAAGACTGATTCATTAAAAAAAAAGTGAAGAAAAATACATTTCAAGTTTGATGAGTTCTCACCATAACTCTACCTCCACAAACGTAACCTCGATGTCCCAGAGTGGCGCTGGCGTGAGCAGCCCTAGGGGCGGGAGCACGGCCCTGCACACAGTGACCAGCGACATAAAAACCATCACTATTGCATTATTATTATATATAGTATCATCATTGTATAAAACCAGGATCAATCTAACATGTGTTTTTGGCTCACTCCAACCAGCCTCTGCTGGGTTAAATACGTGAACCTCATTGTTCCATCCCCAGAAGACGTCTTCCACCTACAAACACAAACAGATTATATAAAAGAGGCAAATTATTCTCTTTTTATGCCAACAAAACAAATAATAAAATATGAAACACATTTGAAAAATGACTCCGATGCAGCCTGTGCTGCATTTATAGACAATAACAAACCTTACCCATGATGCTTCGTCCACAATGAAGTTTTTGTTCTGGCTGTTGACATCAGTCAGTAGTTTGTGACCATATCCTCCAAAGTAGATAAGCCTGAAATAAATGGTTAAAAATGTCAACAATTGCTGACATCATTCATGTATCAATCATGAGAGGGTCTCTTCACATTTCTTCTTAAACAAATGTATTTGGAAATACAAACATGTATATATGGAACAATTTATGGATTGTTTACTGTCTAATAGTCTCAAAATCATACATGTAATATTGTTAAATGTGTATGACAGGTTTTTCTTTTGTTGGTACTCTGCTCATGAAAATTAGCATTTTAGGTTACCTCCCATTGTAAACCCAGCAGGACAGTTTGTCCCGAGGGGAAGGAGCTCTGCTGCTCTCATGCATGATCTTCCTCCACATGTACTTGTGGTCAGTCAGGTTGACACAATAGATCTGTGGTGAATCAAACGGTGAAAAAGCTGTAAAATATATAAAGATGTTTGTTTGCATCACCTCAGGGGCTGAGATTTTTTTGTCGCCACTACAATATAAAGCAGGTTTTAATTTAAAAAGCAATTTAAATGGCAAAACCCCTAAACTCAAGGAGATTTTAGTGTGAAGATTAAACCATGCGTGAAAATAAACAAGTACTCCACATAAAGTAGACCACGTAATTTACTGTGAAGCACATTAGTAGTTGTCCTTACCAGATTGGTCTGTCCATTGTCATCACAACCACCAAATATGTACATATGTCCATTCAGGCAGCAGCCACACGTCCCAGACATGGCGGGCGGAACTTCCCCTGTCATGTGAAACACTTGCCTACAAAAAAATGGGTGGATCAGAGGCCCAAAGTTCAAAAAATGTCAGCTTAGGCTGCCTTGCTTCCTGCATACAAGTTCACAAATAATGCCACACATTCCAAAAGCTCCTAGGTTCACAGAAAACGTCAAGCAATTTCACAGATACATGCGACCTAACTGGACGGTGTCAGTTTTGGACAGAAATGAACAGGTCCTAGTCTAGAAACTGTCAACAACAGCATCCAACACAAAAACCAGGATATTGTGTTTATTTAATAAACTTACCATAAGCCTTGCTCTAGGTCGTACACCCAGATTTCATCACTTGGTAGGAAAACCTCGTCATCAGCAACCGACTAGAAAATGAAAGTAAAGAAGGGATAGCTTTTTGTGTGAGTTGTTGCTGCTGTGGTAATACAAGCCACAAATACAAATAATGATACAAGTCAATCTTTCCGTCCTCCCCAGTTTCCAGGTTCATCAGCTGTTACTGCTGTCCATGTATGTACTAGTGATTGAATAATGGAGTATTTGTCATGGCAATACTTATTTTTTTAATTTTTAATCGATGATACAGAAAATTCCCATTAAAATGACATAAATATTTTTCTCATCGTATTTGTCTAAATATCCAGTTTTGTTGTCCAATGTAACAAACGCCAACGTCAACATTCTGTGTTTACTTCCCCCATCACCAACTCGCCCGAGTATTTGGTTCAGAAAAATGGTCCGAAGCATCTCGGACGGCGCCTCTGCTAATGTTTCGCTATGTGTGTTTTCCTCACCATGTAACCTCCCCACACATACAGCAGGTTGTCCTCAGCCACAGCCGTGTGTCCGCTCCTCTCCCGGGCTACCACCTCTGAGAAGTGCCTCTCAAAGGCTGAATCCATGGTTGGTGGCTATTCATAGAAAAAAACCAAGACATGTCTTTGAGACTAAAATAACCCCATTTGTCTAAAAATGTCACCTGCATTTCTAACTGCGGCAGTTCCTTCATTGTAGTAACACTCACATACGACGTTACAAAACAGATAGCAATCTTTGAAGAAGGGATGTGAATTACGTAGTATTTACGTGTTAATATGTTCCCAGAGAAAAACATGAGGAAACACGACTAGTGCGAAACACCGAATGATATTTTAAAAATAACAACAACATCATTCAACCACATATATACCTACACATACATGTTTTTGTATGTGTAGGTATATATGTGGTTGAATTACTCTCAAAAAGCATATGTAATGCACTTACCAACACTTCGCGGTCACGATGCACTTTTTGCTGTCTTGCGTTTTTTTCTCATGTTTTGACATGCACCACACAGCGGACAGACAGACGGAAGTTTTTCCAGACCCGACATATTTACAAAATAAAACACACTTCCTGTCCCTTTCTTCCTATCAAAACAAAAGTCTCAATTTAGTTTTTTATTTTACTTTATTGAAGGAAAAATAAAAATAAAGTGCAATACGTCACAAGTACACGAAAATGAAGTTCGTGATCAAAAACACCGGATGAGACACCGGATTGCCGGATGACAATAAAAATACAAGCTATGGCCAACAATTCTTGATCTCGCGACATCACTAGTGGAAGTGACGTGATACAGACGGAAGTTGACATTTAGCGCCAAGTCTTGAGTTGTGCGGGGAAAATCATGGATGTCACTCGCAAAATAAAGACAAAAGTCTCCGCTGGTTTTAAGATGCGGGGACTTATACTGCGACCGTAAGTTCCGTGACGCTGTACGCATGTTGAATTAGTTATTTTATGTCAAGTGCCGATGTTTAGCCATTTCTTAACTCTAAATGCTGTTATGGGCCAGACGCGACCATTACTTGCTAAGAATCGTCCGAGTTGAATGATATTATAACTCACGAAAACGTATTTTAAAGTGTTGCCTTGATTATTAAATATATATTTTCTCATAATTACAGTAGATACAGTAATTTTCTTTATAAGCTCAATTAAGATGGGAGGTGTTATAATTGTCATATTTCTCCTATATCATCTTCAGAAAATTGAATTGAATTAAATTGATATATCTGTTTTGGTTATCTCAGAGAAGCCAGCAGATACCTAGTGGAAGTGCTGGAGGCTGTCAGTCCCTCTGAGGTGGATGATGTCATTGAAAGGGTCCTGGATGCTGTGGAAAAACAACCACGTGAGTAAAGCAGCACCAGCAACCACAACAATCTAAAAAAGAAAAAAATTGAACTCCTACAAAGATACACTTGAGTCTTACCAGCAGTTTTGTTAGTTGAGCTACAGTTGATTTTCACTGTTTACAAAAGGAATGTTCATAGTAATAAGCATATGGTGTCTGACTTTTGGTTTGACGTCTCTTTTGGTTTCACTACAGTGTCCTCCAGCATGATCGAGCAGTCTGTGGTGGAAAGTGCTGTGCAGGATTGCACTCAGTCTTGTGATGAAGCCATGTAAGTCTTGTGATCACTCCTTCACTCTGTTAAATGTCTAATTGTGAATTTAATCTTTACTGTACATTTTTAAAATTAAAAATTTCTGTTTTAATTTGTGTCTTAGCTATTTTGCCTAGTGATAGCATTATGCACAACCTAAAAGTTGACATGTGAACAGAGGTGTCATGTTATAAATAAACAAATGTATAAAATATGTCACTTAAGGAAATATTCTAATCATGTTGATGATGTAAGGTCTGCAATTCCATCCTTTCTATATTTAATGTCATAAAAGCAAAGAAAGCATGTTTTGCATGCAGTTATATGTTGCATTTGTTATTAGGTAAAAATCTCAATTTTGTAGCTTTTACTTGCAGAGATAATGTTTTCAATATCATTGGAGCCTTTGATGTGCCGCGATACATTTACAGTGTGGAGCGAAAGAAATTTGTCCCGTAAGTAAAAATTGGACTAATTCGAAGATTCTTGCTGCACGTAACGGATCTTTCCCTGACACAGTATTCTTTTGAATTGTTTTTTTTCCTAGCCTCAGTATGACAACTCATCCTGCTCCTAGTCTTTGCGGTACAGCCAAAGACAAAGCTGAACTGTTCCGGGAGCGCTACACCATCCTACAACAGGTCGCTACACCCTTTATGACCAAATAGTCAATTTAAGCGTTGATCCAGTTTATTTGCTACTTCATGTACAGCAGTGCATAAGGGTTGAATGTTGCATTTATTGAGACTCTGTTTTACAGCGTATACATCGACATGAGCTTTTCACCCCACCAGCTGTTGGAGCAGCTGTTGAGGAGGGCCAAAACAAATTTCAGGTAAGAGGCGGAATAGTTGGAAACAACATCGACATAAAACAAATTCACATTTTAACCATGAGGGTTTTGTTTTTGTTTCTTTCTTGCATTTATCCGTTCTAGCTCAGGACTATTGAAGCACTTCTTGGGAGCTCGGCCAAAGTGGGAGAGGTGATTGTATTCGGGATGGTCACACAGCTCAAAGAGGTAACATTTCAGAAAAAAAGGTTTTTATAACCACTGTTTTTCCAAGCACTTTTTTAAACTCTTCACAATTTCTTATAGGGTAAATTTTACCTGGAGGACCTAAGTGGAACAGTGCAGCTGGACATGTCCAAAGCAATATCCTTTCAAGCACAAACCTCTCTGCAAAATAATACTAGTATCGTTTGGCTTTTGATGCTTTCAAAATGCAAATAGTCCTTAATTTGTTTTGCACCAGTTTCACAGTGGCTTGTACACAGAATCCTGTTTTGTGTTAGTAGAGGGTAAGGTAGCTTATTATTTCACAAGTGCATCGGGACAATGAAAATAAATTCACAAAGGTGTGGCTGACGTTTCCTTTCATCCTTCAGGCTGGTACGAAGACTCTGTTTTTCATGTCAATGGTTTTGGGTTTCCACCAACGGAGCCATCTTCAGCCACAAGGTCAGTGGATCAGAAGGACAGTGAGAAGACACTTTCTGATTGGATCTATAAATGTTGAGCATTTGCCACATTAAGCTCTGTGGAAGCAAACATGGCAATGACAGGCAGAATAAATTCTGTTCTTTTTTTTTACTAGGAAGCTTGTTAACCAGCTGTGTTTGGAAAGTCAACACCTGTGCTGTTCAACAAGCTTGCCCTTCATCACTTTGCAAACTTCCCTTTATTACCAGGGCATACTACGGTGATATAAACTTCTTTGGCGGCCCGTCAGCCACTTCTGTGAATGCCTCGGCGAAGCTCAGGCAGCTGGAGGAGGAGAACGAGGATGCAATGTTTGTCATTGTTTCGGATGTGTGGCTGGATAACATTGAAGTGATGGAGAAGCTCGGCCTTATGTTCTCAGGTGTGTTTTTGTATCTTCAGAGGCTTCACTTCAACTTGACACACAAACTGTCTGCACTCAGTGACGCGCAAGTGATTAACCCCCCCCCTGCCTTTTTCTTCCAGGTTATGCCTCCATGCCTCCAACTTGTTTTATCTTTTGTGGTAACTTCTCATCTGCCCCGTATGGAAATGCACAAATTAAATCGCTCAAAGGTAGTGATTTCACTGCAGATTTGAAATCTGTGTTGAATGCAAGAAACACAGAATAATAATTTTTTTCCTTCGCTAGAGTCCTTGAAGGCTCTTGCTGATGTCATATGTGCCCATCCCAACATCCACAATGGGTAGGCTTGAGTAAAGTTATCACAGGGGTTTCCTCCTTGAACTGTCCGTTATTGAATCTTTTCATTTTGCGCCAACAGAAGTCGCTTTGTTTTCGTTCCTGGTCCTGAAGATCCTGGACCAGGCACCATCCTGCCAAGGTACGACTTCATAAACTTTTGCTTGTTAAAGTCATAATGTTCTTGTTATTGACATAATAGTCATTCTTTTCCCAGGCCTCCATTGGCAGAGCACATCACAGAGGACTTTAGACAGAGGGTGCCCTTCTCTGTATTTGCTACGAACCCCTGCAGGTAAAAAAAAAAAAAAAAAAAAAGAACAAAACACACAACTGTATTGGTTGATGTATAATATCGTATAACTTCTTCAACATCTGTGTTCAGATGTGTGGCCGTTTCTAAATAGAAAAAAATGAACATCATCTATCTTCTGATTTTGGATGTGATTTAGCGCTGTACAAATAAAAGTTGATTGATTGATTAATTGATTGATTGATTTATTGATTGATTGATTGTTGTCCTATTAGAATCCAGTACTGCAGTCAGGAGATTGTCGTCATCAGGGAGGACCTGGTCAACAAGATGTGCAGGAACTGCATCCGGTTACCCAATGACAGTCTTGACATTCCCAACCACGTCAGTGCCGCTTCTCTGTGCAAATCTTCATACATGTATATAATTCTGAATCAGAATACATTTCAAATGTAGTTGTTTGGTTCTTTCATCAAGCGTGGTGATTATTTTCATGTGTCCCTGTGTAAACCTGAGCACATCTGAAAGTAAAAATGAAACAGAAAATGCAAAAATCCTCTTTAACACTCTTTTCATCTGGTCTTGCTTCTCTAATTCTCTCCAGTTTGTGAAGACCATCTTATCCCAGGGTCACTTGACTCCTCTACCGCTGTATGTCAGTCCTGTGTTCTGGGCATTTGACTACTCAATGCGTGTCTACCCAGTCCCCGATGTACTAATATTTGCTGATAAGTATGACCCCTTCAGCGTCACCAACACAGACTGCCTCTGTATCAGCCCGGTGAGAAGCAGGAGTTCATGCAGTTGCTCTTTATAATTCTGTAAAAATGTCTTGTTTTGGACTGTCACAATGAAGGCATTTAAGATGTTTCAGTGATATTTTATATTCTTTCTACAGGGCTCTTTCCCAAGAAGTGGATTTACATTTAAAGTATACTACCCATCCAACAGGACTGTAGAAGACAGGTGAGTTTCACTCTTGTCTGGATGTGATAAAGATGAATGAAGAGAATGGTTCTGAAATGAAATAATTTGTGCTTTTGTCTTGACAGCAAACTTCAAGGACTGTAGGGATAATAATGCTCTTTTAACAAGAAACATTGTCATCAAATTTGTATATTGTCAGTGTAAAAATTGATTAGCAACTAAAACTGTAGCACTGTTTTATATATGATGTTTTATCTCTTGCTGTTTGTTCATGTGTATAATAAAATGATGTGTACTGACTGAGTTTGACATCTTGATTAGCAGTTCCCAGCACCACCCACTTTTACAATCCTTTTTTACATATACTGTAATAAAGAATTGTATCATCAGCTACAACATGTTTTAAAATTAAACAAATATTTTCTCAACTATCAGTAGATATAGAGAGATGAATATGAGAGCCAAATAAGACGTGTGTGGGAGGTCATTCACTGTTTATGGCATGTGAGTCTCAGACAAACTACTGCTATTTGTCAACATTTGTGGGATTTTCCATTACATGACCTGCTCACATTTGCCTTTCAAAACTAAATTGGAGTATTAAACAAAGTTTTACTGCAAGGTGTGCAGCGCAGTTAAACAAATACATACTAAGTTCAGTCAGTGGAGAGGCTGAGCCAGGCTGGACATTTTCTGTTGACATTTTCTTCACTCAATTCTTTAACATTGAATGTACACTACCAGTCAAAAGTTAGGACACACCTGTTTCTTCTTTATCTTTACTACTTTCTACACTACAGATACATACTGAAGACATCCAATATACACTGCTCAAAGAAATAAAGGGAACCCCAAAATACCAAACACAACGTCGCTCCAAGTCAAACACATTTCTGTGAAATCAGCCTGTCTGGTTAGGGAAGCAATGCTGATTGTAAATCATTTTCACCTGCTGTTGTGCAAATAGAATAGGGAACAGGTGGAGATGGTCACATTTGCATTTTGTCAGCGTCCCACTCTGGAGGTACCATGAGACGATATCTACCACTCGCTGAAGTCGCTCAGGTAGTGCTGCTCATCCAAGATGGCACGTCATTGCGAGCTGTGGCAAGAAGGTTTGCTGTGTCTCCCGCCACGGTGTCCAGAGCATGGAGGAGATATCGGGAGACAGGCCAGTACACCAGAAGACGTGGAGGGGGCCGTAAGAGGGTGACAACCCAGCAGCAGGACCGCTACCTCCTTGTTTCTGCAAAGAGGTACAGGAGGAGCACTGCCACAGCCCTGCGAAGTGAGCTTCAGCAGGCCACTAATGTGCATGTTTCTGCTCAAACGGTGAGGAACCGACTCCATGAGGTGGGTATGAGGGCCCGACGTCCACGAGTGGGGCCTGTGCTTACAGCCCAACACCGTGCAGCGCGATTGGCATTTGCCAGAGAGCATCAAGATTGGCAAATTCGTCAACGGTGCCCTGTGTTGTGATGATAACAGGTTCACACTGAGCACCTGTGACAGAGTCTGCAGACGCCGTGGAGAACTTTACGCTGCCTGCAACATCATCCAGCATGACCGGTTTGGCGCTAGGTCAGTGATGGTTTGGGGAGGCATTTCTTTGGAAGGCTGCACAGCTCTCCTTGTGCTAGCCGGAGGTACCTTGACTGCCGTTAGGTATCGGGATGAGCTCCTCAGACCCATTGTGAGACCATATGCTGGTGCAGTGGGCCCCCGGTTCCTTCTGATGCATGACAATGCCCGGCATCATGTGGCTGAAGTGTGTCGGCAGTTCCTGCATAATGAAGGCATTGATGCTATGGACTGGCCTGCTTGTTCCCCAGACCTGAATCCAATTGAGCACATCTGGGACATCATGTCTCGTTCCATACACCAACGCCATGTTGCACCACGGACTGTCCAGGAGCTGACTGATGCTTTAATCCAGGTCTGGGAGGAGATCCCACAGGAGACAATTTGCCGTCTCATCAGGAGCATGCCCAGGCGTTGTAGGGAGGTCATACAGGCATGGGGAGGCCACACACGCTACTGAGCCTCATTTTGACTTGTCCTGAGGAATTTCCACTGAAGTTGGATCAGCCTATATTCTGACTTTCCATTTTTATTAAGTAGGATTCTAAATCCAGGCCCCCGTGGGATAATATTTTAATTTTACATTGATCATTTTTATGTTGTTTTGTTCTCAACACCTTCCACTGTGGGATTAATGAAGATTTTCAACTGGAAAATTTCCTTAATTTATGTCTAGGATGTATTATTTTCGTGTTCCCTTTATTTTTTTTTGAGCAGTGTATGACCAAGATGTGGATTAATGTGGCAAACGAAAAAAATGTTATAATGTAATATATATTTTATATCAAGGGTGGCTATTCTAGATCTAAAATATAAAACTTGTTTGAGTTATTTCACACTTTTTTGTTTAATACATATTCCACGTTTTCATTTTTAGTTTTGATGCCTTGAGTGACAATCTACAATGTAAATAGTCATGAAAATGAAAGGAAAAACCATTAAATCAGAAGTGTTTCTAAACTTTTGACAGGTATTGTGTATATTGAATGGAGGGAAAAAAAATCAATTCTTATGAAAATTTTAGACTTAATTTCGCCGGCTACCAACAGGGGCAGTCGCGTTCAGGGTGTCGCAACAGAAGAAGAGAAATCCGCCTGAAAAACCTCTTCCACTGTCTCTGCGAGTGCGAGGTGCGGGCAATTGACAACAAAATAGTGATTTTGCCTTCGGACTACTGGAGAGAACCTCACAAAAATGCTGTTTTGATATTCAAAGAAAACTCACTTGGCCAGGTAACATCACGACAGACGGAAATGTGTCACCCGTTTCTCACCAAAGACGCACTTAACGTTTGTGTGTGATGGGTAATAAACACAGACAAATTATTTAGACAAGCTGACTAGCACGTTTCGTCAAATTTATACGCGTTTTAATATATGGTCGTTGTTTAACGATTGGGGGCGTTAAGCCGAATCGGTCATAGCCGGTTTTGGACGCATGTTTTGGCGTGTGCGCTCGGTGTCCACGACACTTGCTAACTAAAGGAGCAGCGAACGTATTTTAACCGCGTAACCTAATTTGCTAAGCAAGCAAGCAATGTAGGTCAGTAGTACCTCTCCTGATACCTAACATGATCCTTTCCGTTGACCCAATTCACAGTTCCGCTGGTTAACCTTCGCGGCAGCGACACAAGTTGCTTTGACATCGTTCCTCGCATAGTTTGATTTATCGAGTATGTCTTTGTTGACATCGCTACTTCCGGTATTCTGGCACCCGAAGTCGCTGCAGAATCTCCTCGGGAGGTCCGGCGTTTCGTTTACTGACGTCACAGTGTTCTCTGTTTACAAATCATTAGACTATCTAATTAGTTAATCGACTAATCGCATTACCATCAGGGAATCTCCTCAGATGTTTTGTTTTGCTCCCTGTGTCGATAGGGAGCAGACATGGAAGAGAGGATGGCAGAGCCGGCGGAAGAAGTCGCCCAGCAGCCTCCTGTGGAGGAGAATGAAGACTCGGACGGGGAGGAAGGTGGAAGGATGTTTGCCTGGGTGGTGAATGACAACATGGAAGAGGAAGAGGAAGAGGAGGAGGAGGAGGAGGAGGAGGAGGTGGAGGTGGAAGAGGAAGATGAGCAGCCGTTGGACACTGAAGCGTCGGAGTCGTTTGAGCTTGATGCCCCAGCAGAGCGCAGCGGCCATATAGCAGTGGTTTATGAAAACATCATGTATTTGTGGGGCGGATACAGAGTGAGTACATTGACAAGCAAACCCTTCTATCGATAAACACATTTAAAACAGATCCTAACATTTTGTTTTCTTTGACGAACAAGAATTCTCGAATCCACGGATTCTTTGACTTGTATCTGCCGAGGAATGAAATCTGGACGTACAACATGGTGTCAGGAGCGTGGTATGCCAAGCTTTCACACACACCTGTGTCCTCATGTGAACGTGATGTAACCTGAACACTCATAAAAGCAAGCTCATAAAAGCACAGATCCCTGTTCTTTCCAGGACAAAGCATGTGGCTGGAGGCAATCTGCAAACATCCATGTCGGGCAGCTGTGCGGTCTGTGTGGACGGAGTCCTGTATCTGTTTGGGGGTCATCACGCCAGGGGAAACACAAACAGGGTACAGTTGTCGTGGTGTTTGCCCATGTGTAGATGCTGCCTGTGGGACATTTTTTTCAGTTTGTAAGGTTTCAGCCTGGAAGGTTGCGATATTGTTTGCAGTATTGTTTTGGAGATGGTGTTTTGCAATGTGCTCTGCAGATCTACCGGCTCCCCCTCAGAGCCTCCAGCTTTGTTTGGGAAGAAATGAAGGATCTGAAAGGACTTTCTCCTTCTTGCAAGGACAAGCTGGGCTGCTGGGTTTACAAGAACAGGTGAGGCACAAATTCTTTGTTTGGCTCTTGAATTTTGCTTTACACAAGCAAGAATGTCAGATGTCAGTTATTTACTTTTCACTGTTAACAAACCATCTTTTAGCTTATAATTTGCATCAGTTCAGTTTACGATAAGAAATATATAGATTCTGATGTCCTTTTCCATTTTCCACAGACTAATATTTTTCGGGGGCTATGGTTATGCTGCACAAGGACCTCATCGAGGGACTTATGAATATGATGAATTATCTTCATTTGGGGTCAGTAAACCAGTTCGCATGAAAACGCTGCCATCGATTTGTTTGACGTGTCAAGAATAGTTTTGGCTTCTGTTTTCTGAACTAAGGCTTTTACAATTTTTGTTGTGGGCTCTTATGTAACATGTTGGACTGCTGCCACAGGGGGACAGTCCAGGGCGAGGCTGGAATAATCACATTCACATCCTTGACCTGGAGACGTCTACGTGGAGTCAGCCTGTCACCACGGTTAGCCCAAGACACAGCAAAGCACACTTTCAAAGGTGTTTGGAAAAACTACGCTGAAGTCTTCTAAAGATATCAAGTGTGACACTCTTCCTTTCTGTATGGTCTGACACAGGGAAACAGGCCGTTACCCAGAGCAGCTCATGCCTGTGCCACAGTTGGGAACAGGGGATACGTGTTTGGTGGAAGATACAAAGTAAGGAAGTGAATATAAATCAGAAAGTTGTGCATTTGTTCAGCTTTCATGATGGGAATCTGCTGTTGTCTTGCTTCAATTTACATCTCTTTTGCACCACAGGACTACAGATTGAATGACCTGTATTTCATAAACATGGACACCTGGGAATGGCATGAAATGTAAGTTCCTAGCGGACCATCGCTCAGTCAGCGATGACGGCTTTCAGAGCCACAGGATATACTGCAGCTCGATTGCACTGATTCCCATAGTTGCATTCCAAACGCTGTGTTTCTCATTCTGTGTCTTGTCCTCTGACCCCTTCTCCACTGCGATAGGAGCGTCCCTCAGCATGGTCCAGTGGGCCGGTCTTGGCACTCCTTCACACCAGTCTCATCAGATCACATCTTCTTATTTGGAGGTTTCACCACAGAGCGGGAAACGCTGGGTGAGTCAAACATTCTATTCCATCAGGGCAAAAAAAAGATTCCAAGCCGTCCTGAGTGCCTGTCCTGTTTCTTTTCAGGTGATGCTTGGCTGTACTGTGTGAGCAAAAATGAATGGAAGCCTTATAAACACAACCACACGCAGAGGCCAAGGTTAGTCTCACTTAATCCACTCAACACTAATGCCCCTGCGCTTTAGATGAGAATTGAGCCAAATGACGGTCTTGTCTTTGTCCCCTGTGTCTCAGACTGTGGCACACAGCGTGTTTTGGGCCTGAAGGGGAAGTGTTTGTGTTTGGAGGATGTGCCAACAATCTGCTGTCTCAACACAGAGCTGTAAGACTGATGCACACATGATACATCAATTAATACACAATTTTTTATTCTAAATGCACAATTTTCAACTCAACTTGATTTTCTCCCACACTCTTTATTTGAATGACAGGAGCACAGCAACGAATTGCTAGTTTTTAATGTGCAGCCCAAGTCGCTTTTTCGGTGAGTGCTAAAGTGGTGCGATCATTTATTTGTCTATTGTATTGCGCAGATGTAGTAAGATTTTCTCCTTTATTCAGATTGTGCACTGAGGCCATTCTGCAGCACAGGGACTGCCTGTCTCGTCACTGGGACTGCCTGCCTAAACACCTCTTGCACGGCCTCAAGCGGAGGATGGCGAGCGCCAACACGCTGGGCTCGTAGGCTGAAGGAAACCATCAGTGTTTAGTGTCAAATGTTTAGACAGGAGAGCGTGCGTATGTGAACGCGACAAGTCCTGTTAGAGTTTTAGGTCCATGTCTTGACTCTTGAAGACGGCAGCTTTGAAAGTGGGTCTGGGGTTCACACGCATCAGTCAGGAACACGTTTGCTTCTGCTGTTCAGTGACACCTGTAACTGTTTCCAGCTAAACTGTCAGATTTAAAGTTCTAATTTGTCACTGACTTGCAACTGGTGTTTTCTTTTGATCAGCTCATCTTTTCTGAAGATACATAATTTATAAATTAACTTATCTTTGTGAGATGAAACTCCTTTACTTTTTTTTTTTTTTACTGCACTTAAAGTTATGATTACTTATTATGGTACTGGGAGCTAGATGGCCACATCAGCGAAAAACTTAAAGTGTCAGTGGGAGTTTGTACATCTTTGCCTGGTTTGCACAGTGCTCTTTTAGTGTATTTTGGATTGTAGAATACAGTGTACGTTGTTATGGAAATAATAAATACACATTATCTTGACAGATCATCTTGTGTTTGCATATTTTTCATTTGGAACAATTGAAATGCATTTTTATACAGTCATTTGCCATGTCAATGTAAAAAATTCATTGCCACTGCAATCAATGTTGATGTTGGAAAAGTGAAATTGGCACCAAACCCCCAGAACAGCGAAGGTTCTTCATTTAACTCATTTTTTCTTTGCGGCCAGCAGGTTTGGAGCAGAAACCTTCACTTTGCCTGGCATGTTTCTGGACAGATCAGCATCCTGGGTTTAAATAGAAAGAAATCGTGTATGTATACGTGTATAGCATCTATTTTAATAGTGAACATATACTTTACTATACTTTTGGCTCGTACAAAACGTGTGTGGGACAGGGCAGGAGAGAAAACTTACTCCTGTGTCATCGCTCTAATGTATACTGAACAGAAATTTTCAGTTTAGCAAAGGACACATTTTCAACTTGACAAAAAGGAAGCTTTACTTTCACAAAAGTGCCTAATAACTTACCTTAACACTACGGTACAGGTCTCTTTCTCTGGCTGAAGTCTCTTTTGCTTTCATAAAGCTCAGAACTGCAGTGCGTGCAGCTAAAAAGAACAGATGGAATGACGATTTTGAAAGCATGGAAACATAAAGCAAAGCTTTTCCCCTGAATCAGATTTCTACTGTTCTTACCTTTCCCCTTCTTTTGGGCACCAGGCGTCAGTTTCACTTTGTGTCTGTAAAAGGAAACAGAAAGTCGAATGAGCCTCTGCAGGACCTCGCAACTTATTCATCTCCAGTGCAAAGAGAAGAGAACTGCGACGCACTTGTAGTTGGAGAGGGCGGTGTACGGAGCGCAGACGGGCACAGCGAAAAGCAGCACGTCTTCGGGATGAGGCTGGCCTGACAGAGAGGTGAGCAGGTTCTCTGCTTCCTGGCAACACACAGCAAAACTGGGGTTGACCAACCACATAGGCCATAGGTGTCAAACTCTGGCCGGCGGGCCAAATTTGGACCACAGTGTTCATTATATCCGGCCCGTGAGGCAACACAAAAACAAGACTAGAGCTGCCCTGCTGGTATTCTACAGCACATGTACCGCTAATACTACAAATCCCAGAATTCTCTGTCTAAACAGGATGTTCATTGAAGTAGCATTACTTAATTGATTTATTGTTGTAATTTTATTTTTAAATGTATTAGTAGCCCGTGTAAAAAGGTTAATGTTTAAATTTAGATCAGATTAAAAAAAACAATTTTTTTTTTTCTTTTAGAAACAAATTTTCTTCCATCACAGAATGCTAAGAGTGACGCCTACCTCTGCTCCAGGGTTGTCCTGGTCGGCGTCATCGTCCTGAAAAGTCAGATGAATAGAGAGCGATCAAGAACAAAATTGCACCACAAAACAAAGCGGTGTGTCTCTAAACGTGCGTCGCACCTTCTCCTCCTGCTCAGCAGCTGCGCCCTCCTCTGCGTCTTGCCCTTCCCCCGCCTGCTCTGGCTTCTTCGCTGCAGCCTCCACAGGACGTGGTTTCTGGGGGGGTTTCTGAGGCTGCGGCCTCTTGACCGGCTCGTCCTTTCCCTTCCCCTTCTTGCCTTTCTTCCCCTTGTCCTTCTCCTCCTTGGCAGCGCCGGCCGACTGAAGAGGACAAAGAGTCACCCTGAGTCATTTACTCCGTCCAGGCCGCTGTCCATCTGATGGTTTTTCCTCGCGACTCACCCCGAGCAGCTGCATCATCAGCTCTCGGTCCTCTTCATCCTGGTCCTTGTACTTTTCCTTGATCTTCTTCAACTTGTTCTGAGAGGAAAAACAGGCGCGAAACATCAGATCACTACATCTCAAGAGAAGAAGATTTGTTTTTTGGTACACTTGTTAACTGGTTAAAAATTATTATATTTTGAGACAATTTGTTGTTATTTACAAGGAAGTTGTTCATATAAAATGAAGGAACAAAGTCAGTGTAATCAGTCATATCTCTGAATGAAAGGTTTATGCCAACTAGTGGTTAATGACGGGAACTGTGTTTGGTAAATATTACCAGTGGCTCATCGTGGTAATGACAACATGAAACAAGATATTTTTTAGGATGTTTTATAGTTGGATATTTTTCTTCTTCTCAAAAAACCGAGATGCTTTGTGCACACAGTCTAATGCCATTCTATGGGGTCAAAAGTCAACTTTGTCCTAGAGACATAGGACCACTTGCAGGTTCATCGGGATCCCTCAAGACACAGCCACGTCAAATTTGGGGCTTCTAGCCCATGAGGAACCCCGAAACCCTAACCCTAATTCCAGCAGTAACCCTAACCCTAACCCTAATTCCAGGCTTATCGCTAACACTAATGCCATGCAAGTCTATGGGGTCAAAAGTCAACTTTGTCCTAGAGACATGGGACCACTTGCAGGTTCATCAGGATCCTTCAAGACACAGCCACGTCAAATTTGGGGCTTCTAGCCCATGAGGAACCCCGAAACCCTAACCCTAATTCCAGCAGTAACCCTAACCCTAACCCTAATTCCAGGCTTATCGCTAACACTAATGCCATGCAAGTCTATGGGGTCAAAAGTCAACTTTGTCCTAGAGACATGGGACCACTTGCAGGTTCATCAGGATCCTTCAAGACACAGCCACGTCAAATTTGGGGCTTCTAGCCCCCAATTTGGGGGCGGGGGGCATGAAAAATGTTCTTCCTCCAAGGTGAGGCGTGACAGAGAAAGTTTGAGAACCACTGGCCTAATCATACCTTTTGTCCTCTCTTGGGTGGCTGCTGAGAGGGGCCTGTTCCACCTTTAGCGGCCTGCTCGACCGCTGATCCACCTGATGAAACCTTCTCGCTCTTCTCCTCAGCGTCAAGAGCTTCCTGCTTCTGTTTCTTCTTCTTTTCTTCTCTGGCGGCAAAGACAGAACGCATACAAAGGATAAATCCACGTTCTGGCCTCTCAGACTTTGCTCGCACTACTTCCCTTTGGAGGTTGTCTACCTTCTCTGCTTGGCTGTCATGTGCTTCTTCCCCTGCGAGTCTCCGTCAACCTGGAGGGAAATGAGTGAATCAACATGAGCGACGTTCTCTATCTTGACAGCATCTAGCAGCGTGAAGTTCTAGATAATTACCCGAGCGGCCTCTTCAGTCTTGAAACCAGGGTTCTGAGTTTTCCTAGATAGACACAAGGACAATTTGATGAAGAAATGCTCATTGTTGTTATTTTGTGAAGGAAGCAGTGAGAAAGTCACCTGCCGGGCTGTAAGTGAGAGAGGGAGATTGTTGTGTCTGGGAAGGCAAACTCTTTATCTTCCTCCTCACTCCTCAGCTTCTCCTCCTCTTCTTCTTCTTCCTCCGCACTCCCTTCGTCTTCCTCGGCATCTACTTTGCCCTCCTCTGGAATGACAGGAAGCTCCCCGCCATCATCTCCCTCCGCCTCCGGTTTGTGTTCGCTTTTTGTCTCTTTGTCATCTCCTTCCTCGGCCTGGTCTTCGTTGCTGCTGTCTTCACCTGCAGTGGCCAACAGAGTTGGCAACACCTGAACATTACTGTGTTCGCTGTGCATTCTTAGCCGTCCTTCTGCGGTAGCTTACCCATCAGCTCCTCCCCTTCCTCGTTCAACAGGTCGGAGGTGGTGGACGTGACCTCGTCCATGTCCTCCTCCACCGTCTTCACCTTTCTCTCCCCTCGGTGGCGAAAAACACTCTGCTCATCAACCTGCAAAAACGGAAAGTATGGAAAACGTGACTGTGCAAAGCAGACAAAGAGATGAAGAATCATGTAATAACTGAATAGGACTTTACCTTAAAAAGGAAGCCGAAGCCCATAATCAAATATGAGGGGGGCAAAAAGTTTTTCTTTCCTGGAGAGGAGCAGAACCGATATCCCAAACAGAAGCGAATTGAGACTCAGGTGGGCCAATTGAAGCTACTGTGAGGTAACCATGCCAACTGATGCTTGTGCTAATGCGATAAAGTTAATGTGACATCCATGACGGTGAAAACAGCCAAGTGGTATAAAAGCCAGAGAGCAACACAGACCGCAGGACACACCACAGTACTGTCCAACATTTCTCTTAAGGAATGTTCTATTTGTCTATAGACAGAACATTTGTTTATGAACTTACCTCTGATCATGAAGCTTCCTGTGGTCAGGTATTCCCCAGTGGGAGCAGTCTTAGAAACCTGAGAAAAGACAGCAGTAGATTAAACATCTTGTTAGTCAAATTGATGACATTTCTAGAGCAATTATTTCATACTTTTTTGTTTAATACATATTAGTGTTCATTCATAGTTTTGATGCCTTGAGTGACAATCTACAATGAAAAAAACATTTAATCAGAAGTATGTGTCCAAATCTTTGACTGGTAGTGTAATTATCATGGTTAAAATATAGGAAATCACAGAATTACAACTATGAGTAAATCATGTTGGCAAATGGCAGAAACTCACCTGATGATGATGAACCCACCAAGCGCTGGTGATGATCTTAGCATCCCATGCAGCGCTGTAACACACCGCCATGGTGCCGGCTTCAGTCAGGGTTCGAGGAGGGATGGGGTCACCTGCAGCACGACAGCAGAGAGGCACCATTAAGTCAAAGGCCATCACATGTTTCTACTCCAAGGATTGTAAAGGTTTTGAGAGAGCAAAGCGACAACCTGACGGGTTTTTAATGACACAACTGGTTGCTCCGTGGAGGTCGGCGTGCACGTAGACGTCACCTGGCAGGGGGAGAGCGCACGTGTTCAATTGGGCACCGAGACGAGCGAGGAGCAAGTGAGCCAATGGGTGGATTTGTTACCAGCTCTGAGGTAGCGCTTGACAATCATCTCATTCTGCTGCTGGTCCCTTCCTGCAATGACTAGATAATTCTCTGAGCTGATGAACCACAGGAACTTCTCAAACCTGGTGGAGGAGGAGTCACAAAATAAAGGTTATTTGTTCATAAAACTTTGATGAACATTGTGAGTTATGTTCCAGTGCGTTTCGCTGGTGAACCTTACCAGTAGACCTTCCTGGCTTTCTGGATGGTCGTCACAGTCTGAACCTCTTTTAGTGTTTTCTGAGTTTTCTTCTTGGCAGATTTCATGGCCTAGAAGAGCAAAGAGGACAGAGTGACAGTTACTGGGGATAGGATGCACCTTCACATGATATATAAGACTGTTCAAACCTTATCTGCCGCTTCAATGGTTTTGTGTTCCTTCTTTTCGGCGCTGCGTTTGTTGTCATAGTATCTGAAAGAGAGCACAACGATTATGCTGATGAGCAAAAAGTCTGACTATGAGTATAAGCATAATGCAGAACAACTACTAGTGAACCTACTTTTTAGCGTTGGCATATGCCGACAGGCCCAGATCCACATCCACTAACATTGGCTTGTTCTTGTCTAGTTTCTTGCTTTGTCCTTTGTTCTTGTTTTTCTTCCCTTTCTCCTCAATCACATGCGGTTTCTCCTCTTCTCCTTGGTCTTCCTCAGAGATAAATGGATTTCTAGAGGAAAAATAAAACACAAGGCCAAGTGTACATAACACAAGCAGGTTTTTTCCCCCTGAAATGTATCAGACGTGACAGCAGAAGTGGTCTCACTTTAGGAGCATGGTGATATGGTTGGTCTGCAGCTTCAGATCTTTGATGGCACAAGCCACAGGGTCTCCAGCAGCCTGGGCCTCTTTGACGATAATTCCAATCTCAGTCCAGTCCACCTGATTGGCCAGTGCACTGCGTACCACTTGCAGTGCCCTCTCCACCACAGGTAAGTTCATCTCAACCAGTTCTCCTTTTATTCGATCCACCTCCTGCAACATGTGGGGAAACCTTTCTTACACGTGTGTTTCAGATGTATTGAAACAAACTCACATGGTTTACTTTGTGTCGAGAATTGACTTGCTGCAAAACCACTGAAAGTCTTGACCTGTGCTTGGTGCAGAGCCTCCAGTCTCTGTTCATGGTCCCTCTTGACGTTTTCCAATTTTTTCAGAGCGTGTTTCTCCTGCTGCAACGCCTTCACGTCAAGTTTCTGACTTTCCATCTTGGAAAAGAACTCATCCACTGCCTGAGCACAAGGGTCAACAGTATTCACAATATAATCCTCCAAAGAAATTAATGAGTTCATTACAGTGCTGTAGTGTAGTGTACTCCACTACTACTACTACTACTACTACCACCACTACTGCGAGAAAAGTTGGATCACAAAAATATCAGAAAAGTGGTATAATACGGTACCTTTGTAAATATTGGACCTTTATAAAACAATATTTTGCCCTATTAAAGACAAATGGCTGCCGTGTTGAGAATACCTTGTCAAAAGTTTCAAACTCCAGATAAGGACTTTTTGCATGCGGTGCAAATAGGAAAGGGTGGAATTCATCATATCTAAAAAGAAGGAATAATTCATTAAAGGGTCATCAAGATAAAAAACAAAAAAAAGGTTTTTGTTTTCACAATAACGACAAAGTGTAACTTAAGAAAGTGGACATACGTGAGCAATTCTTCACTTGGAGCACCAGGATTTACATTTGGCTTCTTCTCCCTCTTTTGAATAATGTAGCCCTAAAATTAAACAGAGCACACTTTGTTGCAATACCGCCATTCTGGTAATATCACAAGTATTCCATATATTCAGTCTATGGATACATTGATCTTAAATATCTTACTTTGCCATCAAATTTTTCAGTTTTCTCCATGTATGTTTCTGCGATCTTCAAGGCTTCAAGGATTTTGGGTGCAACTAAAACAGCAAGCAAGCTTTAACAGTTAACATGAATGAATAATAGATAGTGGTTTATTTATAACAAATATATCTGTGAATATTATTGTATTAAAGTGTTTTCACTGTACCTTGGCCAACATCAGAGTCAACTTTCATAGAACCCGACAGCCCAACCTCCATCAAACTGTGTTCAATGAGAGTAGCTCCAAAAGCTGGTTGGACACAATCAAAACACGGCCAGTTTTAGCAGAGCGCATTTAAACTCTCACAGGGACTAACAATGCAGAACGTGGTGCATTCCTACTTACAAAGGTGAGGGTTCAGAACTCTTTTCACCTGATCCCCATTCTCTGCTGCGCAGAGAATTTCACTGAGTCTGCATTCAGAAACAAGGACAAAGATGAATTCATTTGGTAGTATTGTCAATTATTTATGATAGATTTCTGTTTGGTAAATAAGCTTAACATGGCACAAAGACGCACCTCTCTAAACTGAGGAGAGGTTCAGGAGGTCGCGCGTTCTCCACAGGGTAGCGCTCTCGCACAGCTATCTTAACATCCTCGGCCTCTGCTGTGCGAAAGCGCAGCAGATTCAGGATGGTGTACTCGTGGTCCGAAAGAATGATGTTGCCCTGGTTGTGGACACATGATTAGATACACACAGACACACTGGCATTTGGTCACTGCTGCACAGCAAAGCATTTACAGACATATCTCTTACTCACCCTGTCATACAGTTCAACTATCAAGTGGTAGGCGGCCTCATCAGAACCAAACTGGAAGTCAACAATCCTGTCCATCCCGAGCTGCTTGACGTGAGTTAAGCGCCGTGTTTTCAGATGTTTCCGACACTGCAGTCGAAAAGTTTGAATATTTTGTGTCATCACATCACATAAAAAACATACATATAATGGAACATTCTACAGTATTGTAAAATGATGCAGTCTTGAACATTAGATATGGCAAAGCCATGGCCTAGTTCAGGAAGCAACGCTGTATTCTTACTTTCATCGCAAAGCCAGACGGCATCATGTTTTTGGGCCATTCAAAGTCTGTGGAGTGAATGCGAGTCCCAGATTCTATCAACAGCACCGCTTTGCTGTCTGGCCTGTGGAAGTGACATAAATCATGGATTATATGGAGGGAAGGGAACTGAAACATATGTATGTACATATATATATATATGTGTGTGTGTGTGTTATGACATATTCATTTGTGTGTGTGCACTATAAAAGAGTAAGCTCCTCTAATGCTCTAATGTACATTATAAAACAACTTGTCGAACAAATACAGCCATAATATTGCAGCAATACCAAATGCTGTGAAATAATTCTAATTCCAATACAAAAATTAATAATAGTACATTTTGCATAAAACCTATAATACCATCACAATATACTAATACAGAAAATTATACAAAATAAAATCTTAGATCTTAACCACTAAAACTTGATGCAAAGTCTTGTGTTATGCAGTGCATTTCTTATATAAACTTGAGGTCACCTGTCACATGACAGCCAATTTTAGCCATTCAAAAAGAAACAGAAACAGCTCAATTTGAAACAGAGGAAGCATTCGAATGGTGTGTATAAAATGGTAAAGTAAAGTGTAGTCACGACCTTCGGCACACTGCGACAAAAAAAACCCCAAAAAAACACAAGGTGCAAATAAAGGTAACAGCTCATGTTCAGGAAGCAAGTTTTCGAACTGTTCTTACTTTTGTAGGCGGATGAGATACGTCTTGTTGTCAATGTCATAGACGTTGTATACTCTCATGCCCATGTAGCTGTAGGATAAAATTAAAAAACTTCCATGAATGACAAGTCAGCATCTGTTTACATACCAACACGGTGCACTAGTTAGTTAGCTTAGCAGCTAGGCTAGAGCTGGTAACACCTACTTGGCATTTATCTCGGCAATAACCGCCCGTATATCCACCGTTGTGTATCTCGTCTTCATGGTTGCAGACTTGTTTGTTGCGATTAATTAATAGAGAACATTGGGGACAAAAAACTTATGTATCATGCTAAACTGGCCAGAAAGTCCATGGACAACACGCAAGGGAGAACTTCACGGCATGCGCACTGGCGATGTTCGTACGGAAGCCTGTGAGGATCAAAACGGAGCTAGTCCACGCCTTTTCGACACGTTTGAAGATTGCGCTGCTTGTGAATGAGATGCTCTCATGACCGGTAACCTATATGATCTGACTTGAACGCCGTGCTCCGCCCGTCGCTCTCATACCTGGCTCATGGTCGACTCTGAGGAAGTTCGTGTGCACTAATGTTGCACTATTCAAACTGGCTCATTGGCGTGAAAAACAGGGCAAGTCTTCGAAATGCGTCCAAAACACCACCCAGCCCCGACTGTAACAATAGAGAAAAGACTGTGGACGTGCAGAATAACAACCCGCTGCCCAGTAAAAAGACTGCCGCGTTCGCGGTCACCAACCACCTCTTGGGGAAAGGTAAGACGGTGCAATGTACGCAGCGGTTAAAAGACATCGCCGCGTCAAAATATTAGGGCCCACAAAAAAAATTTATACATATCCGTTTTTAGCATCCCACCCCCTTTTGCCGTATGTACAGTATCATCCACTTTACAAATGTACTAATGAATTGTCGGGCCGGTTTGGGTGCGCTAAAGTCAAGCTTGCCGCGAGTTTCCCGTCAGCTCCTCGGGTCAGAGAGGAGGGCGAAGGCGTGCTCCGTTACCAAGGCGACGGTCAGCGAAAGGGCTCGCTAGCTGACTGGAGGCGCTAGGCTAGCGCCGAATAGACGAGTGCTTTACGGGAACAACTAAGATTTATTTATTTATTTTTCGCTAATGCTTTGTTAAAATGTACATGGAAATATGTGTCGTGGACGCCGCACCCACATACGGTGGTTAGGAATCGGAGGGATGCATTGTAAGTTGCCGTATACGGCGGACGTGGGGAGGGCAGAACCGTGGCACAACTGGCAGGAAGGAGGTCGCGGAGGTTTCTCAAACTCTGTTTATGTGCCTGATAGCTGGACTGTTTTTCGTGCTGGTAATCTAAAAAAAATACATAAACCAAAACAACAACAGACGAGATTATAGATATTTTTTCTTTTCAGTGACTAAATCTAGTTATCAGTGCTGGTCAAACCCGTGGGGAATTATTTTTGATGCTCTTCTGAAGTTCTTTTTAATGATAATGGCAAATAGGTAAAACATTTATGTTGTTTTCTAATTGTGAACATAGTGCACCCGGCTATTTAACTTTATGTTTATCATCTAATTCGCATGATATTTTTTGTTGTTATGAACTCTTAAAAAAAACAAAAAAAAAACACGATAAGTTCAGTGTTGTTATTATGGACTGAGCCCAAGCAATAGATCAGCTATAGAATAGAGCAGGTCAACACCACTTTGAGATAGTTTATCATTTTTCCTGTAACTGCATTATGATAATTGAAAGTTTATGGCAGTGTAATTTCAGGACTTCTGGTATTGAATTGTAATCTCTATTATTCTGTCTTTTCAGTGATACTACTACAGAAATTTGTAATTTTCTCTTACATAGGTGTTTGCCTTTACTGTCCAGGTTATAAAGTCATCAAGAAAATTGGAGAAGGCACCTTTTCAGAGGTGCTGAAAACACAGAGCCTGAAAGATGGAAAGTTTTATGCATGTAAAACTATGAAGCAGACAATTAACAGGTACGTTATTTTTCAAATAATTGTTGACTAGTGTGGAGGAAGTCTGCAGCAAGATTGGCTGTTGTTTACATAGCCAATAGACTTCTGAAACATGAAACAGCAGCCTGACACCCTATTTGAACTCCCTTGTCTTTGACCTTGTGGCGATGGGATTACAATAGACGTCTTGCTTGAAAAATAAGCTGCCTGACCACTGGTTGACATGACTGTGAGAAATCCAATGTTTCGCCCACACAGGAAGAATAGAAAATAAAAAATAAAAAATGATGTTTCTAGTTTCCTTTGAAAAATCAAAAAAGAGAGTTACAATTTTAAATAGCTTTTATTTTTAATTTCAGGTACTGTCTTTTTAAGACAGTTTTTTTTAAATAGATTTTTTTAAATAGAGGATCTTAGCTTAACAATTCAATACACAGTCTCACAACATATTTATGTTATAACTTAACACCTTCTTGTTGAATGAAATGTGTCTACTTGTCCCGTGTCATGAAGTCTGGAGCAAGCCAACAACCTGCGCGAAGTGCAGGCCATGAAGAGACTGAGTCCACATGCGAATATCATCCAGTTACACGAGCTGA
This sequence comes from Thamnaconus septentrionalis, assembly GCA_009823395.1. Lineage (NCBI taxonomy): Eukaryota > Metazoa > Chordata > Actinopteri > Tetraodontiformes > Monacanthidae > Thamnaconus > Thamnaconus septentrionalis. Next base: position 11,596,297 of record CM020517.1, on the reverse strand, counting down.
TTTTGTGAGTATTGAAGTGTTGCTTGTTGTGAAGCTGCTGCGCTGCATAAAGCTTGTTGTAATCATGACACGTGACGTTTCAGCGACAAAGAAACTGGGACGGTGTCTTTAATTTGTGAGCTGATGGAGATGAACATCTATGAATTCATACAAGGTAGGTGTCTGCAATGACTTGCATACTTTAATAAAGTCTAAGACACATGTATTAAGGGTAAAATGACTGAGAACTCTGTTTTTTTTAGCAAGGACTGACTTAAATGAATTCTGTCTAGGACGAAAAACACCCCTACCTGACCACATCATAAGGAACTACATGTACCAGCTTTGCAAGTCACTCCAACACATGCACAGGTAGTGATTAAAATCATTTTGATGAGTACAACCAACAACAAAAAAAGATGTTTTCTGATGTTGTTTTTCATTTATGCTTTCGTTCCTCCCAAACTCCACAGCTGCGGGATCTTTCATAGAGACGTAAAACCAGAAAACATTCTAATCAAAGTGAGTGATACGTCACTGTGCTCATTTTCTCTTTTGAAATGCAACAGTGTCCATGTCAAAGAGACGCAGCAAACTTTTTTTTTTCTTTTTTAAATTTTTTCATTATTTACTTACATTACAGCATAACAGTCTGAAGCTTGGCGACTTCGGCTCGTGTCGGAGCGTGTACTCCAAGCCTCCTCACACGGAGTACATCTCCACACGCTGGTACAGAGCCCCGGAGTGCCTCCTGACTGACGGCTACTACAGCTTCAAGATGGACATGTGGAGCACAGGTTGTGTCTTCTATGAGATCATGAGGTAGGTTTTGTATTAGATGGACGAGACATTTCCACGCTTGGTCGGAGGCTAAAAAAGGTTTCTCACATTTAACTAATTTTCCATAGTTTTCATATCTCAATTTCCTCACATTGAAAACACAAAAACATATATCATGTTACATTTAAAAGGAAATGCTAAATGTTAAATGTAAATACTAAATATAAATGTTAAATCTAAATGGAACAAACTAATTGTTAAGAACATGTGCATTTTACAACGTAAACCACAACCAAAAACACCCCTTTCAGCGACTGTAGCTTTGCCCACATCAGTGCTTGATCAAAAAAAGAAAATAATCAGAATGGCCAGTGGGTGGCATTCTTTTGGTTGGTTGCACTCTGTCTTGTACTCAATCAACAGATGGGTGACTGTCCTTTTGTGAGTTCCCTCCAAATTAGGCGGTTATTCTCCTTTAGTATACCAATGTAGCATTTACATTTAGATTTCAGATTTAAAGTAACAGTTACATTTAAATTTCACATCTGATATATTTTGGTGTTTTAAATGTGAGGAAAATGAGCCATGTGTAAGTAAAATGTCCAGGAAATGAGCTTTAAAAAATTATGCAAAATGTTCCTTTGATATCAGGTAGAAATATGTAGTTGAACTTTTACATCGAGCTCTCCTTACATAAGGACTGTCCAACGAATTAAAATGAAAAGAAAGCCCACATTTGGCTTTCACCGTTTTGCGTGCGTTCAACCCATCTGCCCCAGCAGCAGCCGTTAACAGATGTCAGACAGATAACTGTGTAAACAGCTTTGTGGCTGCAGTCAGTTCTTCTAATCCCCCTCTTTCAGTTTGAACCCGCTCTTCCCCGGAGCCAATGAGCTGGACCAGGTGTCCAAGATCCACGATGTGCTGGGGACCCCTGACCAAAGCGTCCTCCAGAAATTCAAGCAGTGGGTTCTTCAATATCCTCCCCCCTGTCACAGAAGCTAGATTGTGTGCTGTGCTTGGCCATGCAAAGCAAGCAAACGAGCAAGCGGTCTTGTCTCTATCGCCGGCAGGTCGAGAGCCATGCATTTCAACTTCCCTCCGAAAAAGGGCAGCGGCATCTCCAGGCTGATCCCGAGCTGCCCGGCCCCGGCGCTGTCTCTGCTCTACCAGATGCTCGCCTACGACCCCGACGAGCGCATCACTGCGGAGACAGCGCTGCGGCACACGTACTTTAGGGAAATCAGGTGCCACAAGCAAATAAGGCAGAAGAAGAAAAACAACTTTCAAAGATAATTTGCATTGACTGAAATTTGTCACCCTCGCACTGTTTGCTTGCAGACTGGCGGAAAGAAAAGCGGAGTCTTTCCACCGGCTCTCCAGCACCGTGGACTGTCTAGAGACGAGTGGCCTGCACACATCCCTGGACCAAATCTGGCGGCCGGCCCGGATCGGCAAACAGCTGAGGGGCAGACACACAAGGCAGACGCCCTTAATGAGCGTGAGTACAATTTCCAGGGAGGCAAAAAACTTGCCAGAGTAAACTCGACTCAAAACAGCCCCTAACCAAGGCTTGCTTTTGCACCGCCAGCACGCAGCGGAGGCCCTCGCCCGGCGGAATGTCCGACGCTGCCAGGCAGAGCTGCCCAAGCTGAACCTGGTGGCGCCGGAACCGGCACCACACATCTCCCTGACCCCGGCCTGCACCGTGCCTACGCTGAGCCTCGGCCACCGGGGCACGCTGCCAGCCATCGCGTCCAAAAAGTGGCAGTCGCGGCGGCCGGTCCAGGTAAACACATACAATCCAAATAACTGAACAAACCGGCATTTAGTGTTTTCCGTTAAATGAGACGGATGGAAAAACAACAGGAACAGGTCACATTTACATAACAGATGTTTACGTACCGCCTCTGTTTTCACTTTTAATGACTTTCCTCCCTCGACAGCCCCAGGATGAGTCACATCACGCAGCTCTCAAGACGTGCCACATGCCACCGCTGGATAGGAAACCTGGAAGATACTGAAAGATAACAAACAAAAAAACAACTCTTCCAACATTAAAAAAAAAAAAAGGGAAAACAAATCTCCCAGAACAGGACAGACCTGATATACAGAGCGTTAAGCCCAAGGTGTTTCGACAGGCCTAATGTTGAAGTTTATACACAAAGGTCCAATGAAAACCATGGAGGTGTTTCGCTCTCGCAGTTCAACTCGGATTGTTTAGTTGCACGGACCAGTTTTATCCCACCTGGTCAGGTGTTGTGCATGTTTACAGCTGCTTTTGGTAATTCCTCCTCTGTCTAGGCATAACTAACTACATGAGCAATAACATGTTTAAAACTGAGCAGCTGTTTCCCAAGTGACTCATCTGTTATTTGGTCTTTTTAACCGCAAATGGCGTAAAAAAAAATAAATAAAATAAAACTTTGAATATGAATATGAACAGCAGAGATACTGCTTTTTGTGCAATGATATCACATGCTGTAATAGTGATGTAATAAGGGAGATCCACCTAGTGGTTAGTCAAGTTCCTGGCATTGCATAGTTTCTTTCTGTCTAGGACACAAAAATAATAATAATAAATACAGAATTTGCCATTAATATTTCGAGAATTCCTGAATCATTAATGAAATTGTATCTCACAATAAATGTGAGGAAAAGAAATGCTTTGATTGTGTTGTCTTCTTTCATTTTTGAAGAATGAAACAGTCGATGGAAAAGCAGGACAGCTTGATGCCAAAGTTCTCCTTGAGGAACCGACATGGAGGCACAATTAATATAGTTATTAATTCACCCAATGTAAATCATCTGTGATCAGCTAACGTTTGACTCTGAACTTATTTCTTCCTCTGGATTTTGCAGTAGTTGTGCTGTACATGTTAAGCTGCAGTGGAAGGACCTGAATCATCTTCCAAACATGGAACACAAGACGCCTCGCACACACAAAGACGAAATGAGCAAACAGACAGGAAGTCAAACAACCGAGGGGGAAAATATTATACATTTAAAGTCAATGTGCTTCCTGACAGAACAGAACAGAGGGTTGTTTTTGAAAATAACACAAACATATAAATCCGATGAGACTGTCTGTATGAAATTCTTCATGGGGCTTATTTAAAATGCAAGGAGAAATCTGCAGCATAATACCATAACAAACAGCCACAACTTCAGGTGCATTTCCTGCTTAAAGTGTGTTTTCTTGATCATGAAAACTGTGCGTGTGACAAAAGAAGAACAGAAAACAGTGTATTCAAGATTATTTTAATATTATTAATATGTATATTTAGGCTTTAGAAATATAACTATCAATGACAAAACTTCCACTGGAATAATGGTAGTTTGCTGAGGCCCCCATCAAATCAATTAATTACAATATACACAGTATGATACAGAGCAGATTTGAATCTGAAATAATATTAAAATAAATGCTCAATAGATAAAGGTTTTAATAGTTTTTTTTTAATCATTTTCTTCACCTACTGTATTAGCCATCTGTGAGTTCTGAGCACACCCAAAAATGTAAAGCCATTTTCTTCTAATAAACTAATTTAAGTGCAAACATTTTTTTTTTCTTTAAAAAGACTATGATTGCAGCATCCAGCTTTATAGATTCAGATTTCAAGACTGAGGATGTTAAAGCCGAGTGCAGCAAGGCAGTCCTCAAACCTCTTTTTTTTTTTTGTTCCATTAGAGTAGTTATAAAAACAAAATAAGTAACAAAAATCAGTGCAAAGTCATAATGGAGAGATTATACTCAAGAAAAAGACAGAAGTGGTGGGTTACTGCGGATGGATGCCAAATTTTTCAGATGCTCACACGCTTGGTCATTAAGGGATAGTTCAGCCAAAAGCCATAGTTCTTGTAGTAACCCTGAGCAAAGACTGGGCCACACCACAAAGCTTTAAAAAAAAAAAAATAAAAAAAAAAAAAGATAAGGGGGGTACACACATATTATGACAATTAAATGAGCTATCCCTTCAATGTCAAGCCACAGTTGTTTGGTTTGCATCTAACAAAAGCCGAACTTTTATCCAGAGAGTGGTGGGGGGGGGACAACAGTCTGATCTGACCTGATACCAAACAGATTTCTTTTTTAAAACTCTAAAATGTATTAAAACTCCAGAGAGCCGTAGTACATGAGCGCAAAAAAAAAAGATCACAATCGCGCCACACCTGCTTTTGCTTCATTCCTCCACTAGGCCGAGTGAGTGAGAAACGCAAAGAACAGAAAAGCCGTCAAAAAACAGAAGGGAAAAAAAGCAAAAAAGATCAGGTCAAGGCAAGGCAAGGCAAGGCGGGGCGGGGCGGGGTGGGGAGGGGGAAAGAGGAGAGGGGTATCAAAGTAAAGGAAAACTTGCAATGCTTGCAGGATGAAGAGCAGCATCAGACTCTGGGTTGCAGGGTTTCTTTAGCAGCAGAAATATTGTGGCTATACTACTGTTCCACTGGGAGAGCTGGCTTGGTTTTGGGATGACAATAAACCCTGGAAAAAGGAAAACAAGGAGATTTGCATTGGGAAAGTTCACATACTGTAAGCAAAAACAAAAAGAAAAAAGAAAAAGAAGAAAGGAAAAAAATAGAGACAAAAACATGAACAAAAAAAAAGAAAAGAAAGAAAATCAAGCGACAAACAGCTCATTAAAACTTAGCCTCTAGCAGCCTCTGCACAAATCACAGTCCGAAGCGTCTGAGCCAGAGACTGTCCACCAAAGTCACAGTGGGCGACGGGTTTTTACAGTGTAACAACTACTGATGTCTTTGAGAGGTTTGCTTGATCAAGGCACTTCTGATTTCCATGGCCAAATCTGAGCACTTTTTTTTCTCCTTTTGACTGGGCAAACTTTTACCAGCACGTTCTGGCACTTATTGCACGCTCTTTAACCATAAAAAAATAAATTCTTTATGATTACAAAACACTCGTATTGCAGCTTGAATTCAGGTCGAAGGGATTCAATTTATACCTTTCCATTAACCCCCACAAAAATCTCCCTGTCGGGTCGTCCCGACACCGACTGTGTTCATGCTTCTAAGCAGAGACTTGTGATGAAGTCTGAGGGTACTTTTGCTTTTTGCTACGGCTAAATGTCTGAACGTCATTGACCGCAACCTTCTCACCAAAATAACCAGCCCTCACACTTGACTGCATTCCAAATTGAGAGTGTCGTGTGCCTCGTTCTGACAAAATCTCTCAAGACACACAGACAAAGGGGGAAGTAAAGAGGGAGCGTACATATTTTAAGGTGTTAGCTTGAGGGGAAACTGCGCAGCTTCCTCCGGGAAAAATTCTGAGCCGCTGGCATCAAAGCTGAAATGTGAGCGTGTATGCAAATGAGCTCTCAGCTATGCATTGTGGGATGATTTATGATGAACCAATGAACACACTTCATACGGATTAATGTCTTTTCTCTCCCCCCCCCACCCCCTCCCCCGCTCCCAGGTCTATACAGGAAAAATCCTTCTTATCAGAACGTGTTAGGAAACCAGACTGGAATATTTTCATAGCGACGGTTATACTGGAAACTTAAGCATAAACAGGAGGAACAGATTCCGATGCTGCCCGTCTACCTGCGGCGGAGACGATCCGACTACAAAAGCTACAAAATGTCTCACTCAAATATCTATAGCTGATTTTTCAATTTATAGCCAGAGCTCGTCTTGATTTTTTTTTTTACTTGCGGCCCCTAATAGTTATAGCGCGGCAACGAATCGACAGATGCAACGTGTCTCTTCTGACCTCCCCCAACATTTTCCTACGTTAAAAAGAACTTACCACTTTGCCTGGCCTCGCCCATGTGCAAATAAATCCCTCCTGACAAGCAGTCACTAAACAGTCCTCTAAAAATATGAGTACAGTCAGTCTCTCGTGTGCTATCTTTTTACAGATGAGGGGCTCCAGGAGGGGCACGTCCTCCATGCGCGGACACAGCAGCGTGCCCAGAGTCTTGGCCGGGTCCGTTTTGTTTTTGGTCAGCAGGTTGAGCTTGTCGCTGCTCTTGCTGCTGATGTGGCCCATGCTGTGGTTGCGCTTGTGGTCCTTCTCGTGGTGGCGCTCCTTGCGGTCGTGGAGCGACAGCGTGGCGAACTTGCTCACGCCCGTGGCGATGGCGCTGTCCATGATGCCGCCGCCGCTCTTGTTGTTGGTGCTGTTCGCCGTCTGCGTCGTCGTGGTGGCGGCGGCGGCAGTGGTGGTGGCGTTGCCGGCCGAGTGCGGCAGGCTGTTGGAGCGCGGCAGCGTGGCGGAGAGCGAGTTGACGGCGGGTGCGTTGCCGCCGCTGTTTCCGTTCGTAGCGTTACTGGAGGCGTTGGTGATGATGGTGGTGGTGGCGCCGCCGCCGGCGGGCGGGCTGGTGGCGTTCATCACGTTCGTGTGCGTCCGTGTCCGCGAGAGGGGCAGGTGGGGGAAGAGGATGTCCTCGGTGAGGTCCCACAGGCAGAGCTGCGTGTCCTGGCCCACCGAGCCGAACCGGTACGTGACGCTGACGGGCCGGCTGTCAGTCGAGTTTCGCTTGGAGAGGCGGGACTGCGTGCTGTTGGCGCGGTCGCGCCCGAAGTGGATCATCTGGTCCTGGAACTCCTCGTCGCTGCCGCTGAACTCCATGGGGTCGCTCTCCTCCACGCTGGTGGTGTAGTGGTCGAACGCCACCACGCTCACCCACGACTTGTGGCCGTGGCCGCGGGCGATGACCCGGCAGTCCAGGAAGGACCACACAGTCACCAGGTCGTCCTCGCCGCCCGCCACGATGTACTTGCCGTCGGGGCTCCAGCACACGCACAGCAGGCCGCCGAAGTAGCTCTTCATGGTGCCGTGGAGCTCCACCGCGTCGAAGTTGAAGACTCGCAGGAAGCCGTCCTGGCTGACGCACGCCAGGAATTTACCGTCGGGCGAGAAGGCAAACTCGTTGAGGGCGCCCTCGCCCACCGTCCATTTCAGGAGAGGGTTCCGCGTGGATTTGCTCTTACAGGTGTGCACCGAGTAGTTCTCCCCCTGTTTGAGCAGCTGGTAGTGAGGCGCCGTAGTGCCGCACGTATGCTCTACGTTGTACAGGTACAAGTTTCCGCTGGCGTGGGAGACCAGGAACAGGCTCTCGGAGCCCGGCACCCATTTCACGCACGTCACTCGCGACTTGTCTATTAGCCTCTGGCGGGTGGACCAAGCAAATGAGAGCCAAAAGAGAGGGCAGTGGGGGAGGAGAAAGGGGCGTTAGAAGGATGCCATCACTAAAATGATGCCTGACGCAACACTGTTATTCTGAAGGGGAAAAAAACAAAACAGTTACCTCCTCGTTGAACAGCTTGCTCGTCTCTTTCTTGATGGGATCGATGAGCTGCACCTGTCCGGCTGAGAAACCCACCAGCAGGGACACACTCTCTGCGGTGGCCGTGAGGTGGTTGAAGTCATGACACGTCGGCTGCGTCCCCTTGTAAATGCGCTTGTCTATGGGCTTGCTCAGGTCGGCAGCCTGGAAGGAAAAAGTGCCATTACTGTTATAGCATGCACTGAGAGTATGACCATTTAAATTAAGACAAATATGTTTTTGTCTTTCAGTGTTTTTTCTTCCAGAGGAAACTTACTGTGCTGCACTTAACTAGACACTTTCAGCATAGAATGTTGATATTGCCAGAGAAAACCCTACTAATTTTAATTATTTACAGTTGACACTAGTTACAGAATGGAAAGTGTGCATCTGGAAGATGATGAATGTGTGTGGTTTCTCTATGACTGGCAGATATGCTGGTGTGACACTGTGCCTTTTGAAATTACTCCAGGAAAAAAAAAGCATCAAAATCAGTTTGAGAAAAACAAAAGAATCCAATTTGTCAAGCTGATAATACTAATAATAATAAAACTTTATTTGTACGGCACTAAATCACAACCAAAGGCGTCTCAAAGCGCTTTATACAATCAGAGAGAACCAACCGGGCCCCCGGAGCAAGCAAGATGCGACAGTGGCTGGGAAAAACTCCTGATGGTTGACTCAATCGTCCCAAAACCATGTGCAGAGTCAAAAGTAAGAAGCTTATAGACACAAAAAGCAAGACATCTCCTCAGATGATGCAGCATGTACTGAATGCTGGCTTTAACACTTTCCCCTGTGATCATGACCCCTCCTGCTCTGAACCTGTGACCGAGTGCTCAAGATAAAACAACAAATAAAAAGAATCACCGTTAGCTGCACCTTCAATGATAAGATACATAATAACCACAGGGATAGAAATGCATTTCACTACCGCTGTACTACTTGTACTTTCATAGATGCGACAAATAAAACTTGAAACTTGAAAAGTTGGAAATAGAAATGTTTATACATTCATAAATGACAAAATACTGTTTTAACATTTTCGAGAAGTTAACTTAATGTCCAACAAAGAATAAAAACCTTTTTGTCACATTTTCTGAGAATTTAATCAATGTGTTGTATCTGTGGGATGAAGCTGTGGTTATGCGATGGTATGTACAAAATGCTCTGACAGACGCATTCAATTTCATCATAATATTCCTCTCAACCTTTGCTATGTCAGCTCATTTCAGCTATTTGCGTTAAAAACAAACAAACAAACGCACAAACAAAAACATCTTCAACAAGATGTGTATGAAAATAAGGCATGTCATCTCTAGTGGGGTGTGTAGTTTGTTTAATTTGGTTTTAGACAGAAAAAAATGAATTGTTGTGTAAGCTGACAAATAACACGTCACAAAGAATGCACCATCAAATAAGTGTCCGTACATGAAATCAGCATGAGTGAGGGTTTCTCTACCGCTGACTGTCAAAAGCGTCGACAGACAGGTGCATCATGGATCTGTCATTACCATCACAAACCACAAAGATTACCCAGCGCTAGCAAGTCTGACAACTTAAACCAAATGGGCCATCTTCAATTGTAGTTATCGTTCGTCCAACCAAGCGAAGCTTTCGACTGACAGAGTGGCGGAAGGGGAGAGGAATTCAGCCCCTGGCCTCGGGAGTAGCCTCTGCTTGTGCTAACATTAGCGCTATTGGCTATTTGCGCTGGCTAGTTAGCACTGAGCTAACTAGCTGTCAGCTAATTTGAAAGTCAAGCACCTGCTGGAGTTACCGAGCACCGACTGCCGTGCCAGTCTCGAAGCGACAAACAGCAAACAGGGGGCAGTCATGGCCACTGACCGACAACATGACAGACGTCCGCTGACATTAGCCGCGTTAGCACAGTACCTTTCTAACGCCTTTGTAGATGTAGAAGTAGAGCTCACGGCCCACATTGAAACAGATCCTGTCGCCGTTCCCCGACTGGTCGTTGACGTTCACGAAGGAGACCTTGACCGGGTTGGAGCCCTGCGAGTTGAAAGGCACCCTGTTAGGACGGCTGTATTCGGAGTGAGTGAGGAGTTTGTAGACGCCTTCCCGTGTGGTGAACTGAGTTTTAATTTCGTTCATCTCCTTCCCTCCTCCCTCCGCCGCCATCTTTGAAATTAACATTCATCCCTCTCCCCCAGGCCGGATCTTACGCACGGAGGGGAGCGGGGCCATGGAGAGGCCACTCCGACTCCACCGCGCCACCTAGAGGCGACACAGAGAACTGGAGAACAAATGCAGAAAGTTTCCAGCTTAAAAAATAATAATAATTAAAATGGTTCATTTTAGTTGTTGTTTCAAAACAGAATTTGCAGTTCACTCAAGAAAGTGTGCACCATATGCAACAAAACTGCAATGGCCGAGGTTTGTGTGCATGCTTCATAGCTGTTTTAACTTACCAAGGTTAAATTGCGTAAATGTTTAACCAAACGTTAAAGAGCATTTTTAAAAAGTTTTGTTTCAATCGAAGACTGTATTCATGTAAAGATGCTAAAATGTGTATTTAAAAAAAAAACAATGTCACCACGTACTTTATTTTGAAAAAAATAAACCACCGGACGTATTATTTTGTTATATTTTTTTAAAAATAGCGCACACTCCTCGGACTTATTTGGAACTTTACTATGCTGTGTATACCGCGTGTTGTCAGCTCACCTGCAACTCCAACGGCGGCATTATATCCGACACCTGTTACCTGTTTACCGGATTGGTTTCTTAAAACAAAGAAATTGTTGATGCATTTTCATTTCTGTTGCGGTCCAAATGAGCCACATGCCATGGCAAACAGGAGAAGACGACAGCCCGCGCTTCCAGGTAAGATTATTATTTATTTATTTTTTAATTGAAATTTGTATTTTAAATAAGATACTTGAATGGCCATGTGTTTCTGGGAGAGTCGCTCGCGTTTTGTAAAATTAATTTTTAAACGACTTTTATATGTTGTTGTTTTTTTTGTTAACTTAATTCATTATTTATCTGAAAACTTGTATCTTGGTTGTCCAAATAGACCGTAGTCACATACGACCCGCAAATAGTGTGGACCAACTCGCCTTCACGTACATGGTGAGATGATTTATCATATTATCGCCTTTACCAAAGTGATCTGTCTATCTGCAACATCAACATCTATGATACCTCCTTGCAATTAATCTGTCTCATGATTATATACAATTTAAATGACTGTAAAATGTGATTTTTAAAATCGTTTTTGTTTTTTTCCTCCTTTGGTTCTTTTTTCTCCACCCATTCATGGTTAGGAGATGTGTAAGGTGGAATCCAGCACAGACTCTGACTCCGAGATAAGTCCAAGATGGTCAGACACAAGCACATTGGTATTTCTGTGAAACACGCACACACACACACACACACACACACACACACACCATGTCATTTACATATAAGTTATGTTTTCACAGATAAAAAAAATTAAATGCCTTTACAATAAATAGATTACACCTGATTTTGGAATATTTTGATGTAAAACTGTTAACATCAACATTGTGATCTTAACATCCCTGAGTTTCTCTTTGGCCAGGGAGGTGTAAGCAGTGCGCCAGAAAGTGGTTTTTATAGGCGGACATTGCCATTACCACTCAAACCTGCAGGACGGGCTAGCTGTTGCTCTGTGGTAAATATTTTTTTGTTCTAAAAAAATACATTTCCTGCTGCCAAAGCATGTTGCTGTTATTTGTTTGTTAAAAAAATATGCATGTGTGCTCCTAACTATAGTTTTTGGATCCGTACGACGGAAGCTCAGAGGATTCTGACGAGTCAAATGTTGATAAAGGGGTTCCCAGCAGGCAGTCAAGGCAGGCTAAAGTTGGAGGAGGCACTTGTCGGTTCTTGGGTAGAAGCAGGAGATTTTCCCTTCATCACCCTCCCTCCCTCAGAGAGGCCAAGAAAATTGGGACGATTGATCCAGTCGCAGAGCAGAAACATCTACTGGAGGTCCAGATGAAATGTGGGAGCGGCTCTGAACTGTGGGTGTGTGAGCTTGACGTTCTGTCCTCCAGCAGCAGCAGGGATGGTGGAAGACCTCTTAAAAAAACAATGTCTACTGATTCAACAGTGCATGATCAAGCCATGGATATTGAACTAGAGTGCCAATTTGATGATTCTGGTTTGCACAATCCAGGATCCTTTGCACCAGAACCCCGAGCAGAAAGCAGCACGTTCCATGTGTTGGACAGCTCATCTGAAAGATCTCCCAGCTGCTGCAACCCCAGATCCCTCTACAAAAGAAAGCTGGACTTGCTTGGAGCAGAGATGGTGGTGCTGGAGAAAAGGAAGAAGCAGTGCGTGGTCAGCATGGAGGAGGAGCAGGAAGGAGGTTCTGCATCTGATCCATGTTGGTGCCATCTTACCACAGAATGACCCACTACAGTCCTGCATATTGGAAACCATTAAGGGTAGAGTGTTCCTGAACTGCTCGGCTGTGCATTTCATTTATGATGTAAATAGTTTTTTTTTTTTCCCCTCCTGCCTCCTTTTGTGTATCATGGGTGTTCTAGGGTGTGCTGTTTGTCTAAACCACTGGTGTATATATAATGAACACAGGGGCAGTATATGATGTACCTTCCTGTACATTTGACAATTAAATAAAAACAAAGCTACATTGAAAAGCATTCTTCTTTGGTTTGTGTCCACTTAATACTACATTCAAATGGGGCGGATACAATTGAAACTGAATCTCCAGACGTAATTACAGATGCACATCTAACCTTTGTGTTCAATCCATTTTGTCCTCAGTACAAAGATGAGACACAGGCTTACTACAGTTTAAGGATTGTTGTGAATCTTCCTCCTTTTCCAAGAGTCTTAGCTGAATCATTTAAATCTTAAGCTTTGCAACACATTTTTTTTGCTAGTGCATACCGTTAAAGGGACAAATTAATTTGTTATACAAGAAACCACTTCGTCCTCAAGTTGAGATCCCTGCTTACCATGTGGGTTTGTCTAATAGAATCAATCACCGCTTCATAAGAAAAACACCAGATTTTTTTTTTAATTGAAGCAAGCTTTATTTCATCTAAAAAACAAACATGTTCTTTCTTAAAAATCAATCCAACTTTCAACTTTCCTTCCCGTACTTCATTATCTCACCTACCATCTCACTACATCCCCCTTCACCTTCTTTGACACTTTCCAAAAACACTACGACTGCTTTCATGCTCTTATCTGTTACAAGACTATTCGGCTATGTTTTACTTTAATGAATGTGAGAGGCTACAAACTACTTCTGTAAGTGATGGCTGAAAAGCAATAAATGCAAAGTTTAGTTTGGGTTTATAATAGACTCCTGTGCTGTTTGTCGTGACTACTCGGTGCACAGGACAGCAACGCCGCGCTCGTAGAAGCTGTGTGGGTCTTCCTTGGTGGCGATGTCGAAGTCAACGGTGAAGATGAGATCGGACCTCGTGAAGTTCAGGTACACGGGAAGAGTCACCTGCAGCAACGTGGAATCAAATGTATTGTCAATGTTTCATGCAATTCAAAAGGAAAACTGATAATTAAGTACTCTGTTAAACAGAAAAATATAATGGTTGAATGATTTTCTGTGTTTATACCACGTGTCGCTTCTCGGCTGTGCTCTGCTTGATCCAGCGCAGGTGAGTGAGAGGCAGCTCAGTGGAGATGGAGGTGGACAGCGACAGCTTGTTGTTGGCACAAGTAGCTCCCTGGAGTTTCAGGCCTGGAGCAAACGGTGAACATATTCAACATTAGAAACAGTAAAAGAGCAGTTCAGAAAAAAAACAATTATCACAGCGATACCCTGGTTAACTATTTTCCTGACTGGATTCCTAATCCTGATCCCATGTACACTACCAGTCCAAAGTTTGGACACATACAAACAATTGTATCCAAACTTTTGACTGGTAGTGTACAGTATGTCCGTAACACATCTTCCAAGTTCACATTTCCATTGGCACACACTGACAAGATTCATCCCAGTTACTGAATCAAGTTTGGGGCGGATGTTGTGCTGCTTTATTCCAACCTTTAATTCCAAAGCTGCAGGCATCCAGCGGGGCGCCCTGGGCCGTGGTGACATTGACCTCCAGGCACAGCTCCTCCAGAGACCAGCTGTTGGCCTGGGCCACGTACTGGCGGGTAGCAGTGATGTAAGCCTCCGGAACAAACAGGCTGCCGAGGCACACGTGGATGTTCTGCGGGATGCGTGGAGGAAAAGAAGAATGGCGTCAGGGCGCGCGGATAAACAACGACGGTCTCGAGCGAGGGTGGTTCAATGAGCAGTACCTTCAGTTCCTTCGCACCCCCGTTGGCAGCCCCCTGCGAGATCTGCTGCAGCTGCTTGATTCGCTCACTGAAGTCTGCCACCCACTGGATCACAGTCATAGTGGCCGGGACAGTGTATCGGCACCAGCTGCGTGGGAGGATGCCTGGGAGGAAGAAAGACGCGTTCAAGAACATCAACGCAAAAAAGGACAGTTCTCACATTATTCTAACGCTGAAGCTTTTTTCTTGAATTATTATGATTGTCTATACCTTTAACGAGGTCGCTGATGAGTGTGCGCAGGTAGTTGGTCTGCTTCTTCTTGCCCTCGCACACTTGCACCACGTCGGACAGATCCTGACGGACCTCCTGCAGCATCTTGCCGCCCATCTTCACCTCACGCTCGAAGAAGCGGAACAGTGGATCCTGGTGTTGTGCAACGATGAATTAAAACGCATAACTGCCACAGTTGCACTGGTGACACAACAGAATTCTAGCACATACTTATTTCATGTTACCTCTGAAGACTTTGTTAGGCGTGAAAATCATATTCTTTAAGACAACTCAACTCCTTGAGGCTAACCCTCTGCAAATTTTCTTACCAACCTCCTTTACTCCCATTTGTTTTGGCCCTTACCTTGATGTTCTCCACTGTGCGCTTAAGCGGATTGACCGTTTGTGGCATGAGCTGCAGCCAGTTGCAGGCTGTGGTGTGGAGCGTCCTCATCCAGGCCGGCTGAGTGTCGGACGTGGACGCCGCGCGCTCCTTCTTTTCCGTCTCGTAGGCAAGGTCGTCCTCATCCTCCAACATCTGCATTTTCAGCATCTTACCCATCATGTCAAAGCCTGCGCAGCCCGGCGGAGGGAGCACAGTGAGCGGGGAAAGGGAGGTGCGAAGACAAGGCCATGGTGGGAGGTGGGGAGGAAGAAGAAATCAATAGTGGAACAAAGAAACACACAACTTACCACCAGGACGAGTTTGTTTCGGGTTGGTTTTTCACACAATGACAAACAAATAGGGACGACGTTGGGGAGGAACACGACAATTCAAAACAAACGACGCATTCAGGAGTCTGTTGAAAGTGGATACTGCATTCTTGACTGGCAGTGTTTGAAAAGGAAATTAACATATGTATAACGGGGGAAGCCAAGGGGTGGGTGGGAATATAAGGGAGGCTGGGAGAGGCTTGGACGGAGGGATGGAGGGAGGGAAGGATGCTTCGGCAGCCAGGGTTGAAGGAACTCGGGAGGAGGTGCAGAACTCAAATCTGACAAAATAAAGGGGCGGGAGTGGGTGTTTGGAATCTTAAGCAGAGTTTTGAATGGGGCTTCAGGGGGGTCGGGGAGGGGTGGTCGTACTTCAGCAAAAGCAACATGATGGCTGTGAAATACAGCTGCTGGAGGGTGAGGACACCCACACCCTTCTTCTGGTCAGAGCACCTTTGAAATGTGACAGCTACAACTACACGGCTAAAATATGCAAAAACTGAGTGAGTGAGCTCGACTTGAAGGGAAATCCGCGTCAAAACTGGTGATGCTACACGATGAGTTGGAGAAGAAAATGTCTGTGGTCAAACGTGCAGGGACACCGTACTGCTCTATACAGACATGAAAATACTAGATCTTAACTTCTTGCTGCAAAATCTAGAGAGATGGTTAATGATTGACACTAAGCAGAAGTGAATTCCTCCGAGACTGATGGCGGAGGAAAAAGTGGGGATGAGTATCGATCCCGGTCCCATGATCAGAACGATCAGCTGTGTCGTACCCTGCGTGGTGAGCAACACCTTCTCGGCATTGCTGGGCAACCCGAGCCATGATGGTGTTTGAGTGTCGGGGAGCATCTCCACCCAGTGCATGAACTCCTCCCGCCTGCAACAAAACAAGTTTTGCATTTTAAGATGGCAGGGAAATGCGCAACTCTATGACCAGAACGATCCGATCCACCACTGACCGGATGCCATCGGGCATCTTGATGTCCTTGTGTCCGTCAACCTTGCTGGCCAGTTTGAACTCGCTGTCAAAGCTTCCCTTGGTGAAGATGCGGTCGAGGAAGGTGATGAGGAGACGCTGGTCAAACTCGTTGTCGATGCGACCGCCATAGATGGACTGGGCCATCAGGGTCTTCAGAGCCGCCCAGGGGATCTTGTCCGGCGCAATGTTTTGACGACCCTGCGCGTGTGTGAACAAATGAGAGCATTCTGTAAAATGTGCAAGTAAGGAATTGGATGTCAGGATTTCAAAGTGAGAATTACAGGATTCTGTTGTTGCTGCTGAAGGCAGTTTCGACAAAGAACAAATCATTCTTATGAAGCCGCTGCTCCAGTGCCGTGTCATTTCTGTAACAGCAGCCAAACCTTAGCAGTGTCATCAAGCCAGGTGTCCACGGTGTCGCAGGCAGAGCGCAGGTCAGACTCTCCAAACTCGTACTTTTTGGACCAGCCGAGTGGTGCGTAACGCAGACGCTCTTGGATGACAGCGTGGAACCAGGCCAGCAGGAAGTACAGACGGGCACGCTCGTTAGGAGCCTGTGGGGGGGAAAAAATTAGATTATCACGGATGGTAAAGGGAGGGTTTGGTATGAAAGACGCGATAATGTTTCATTGTTCCGATTGATGTCACCTTGCACATGCGAGCAACAGGAATGCTGCTGAAGGTTCTGAGCATATTGGCCTTGACACCGGGAGGAGGTTCAAACACAAAAATGCGACCGGCACGAAGCAGATTCACCGGGACCTGGAGAGAAAATACATTGATGAGACTCAGAGGGGTTATTCTGCAGCCTAAAAGCCTATTTTGAAAGTCACTGGAGTTACCTTCGGGTTGATCTCCATTGTCAAGAACAGCCTGAAGCAAGCATGAGGCTGCATGGAGTGGAGCTTCTTCTCCAGCTGCATCAGCCATCCTGGGGCCAGGTGGACGTTCTCCAACATCACCCATCTGCCAGACCAAATGATTTTTGGATTTCTGTGCACCAACACTAGGCGCAGACGCCAAGAGTTCACCATGAAGAACTTGACTCACCTGCCAGACTTGACAGCGGTGTTGATGTCTTTATCTGCTTTACTGAAGCCTTCTGCCGAACCTGTGGACGTCGCAGAAACAACAGTTAAACGCCACCATCCTGTTCCCAACAGCTGACTACTGCTTTTCATTGCGGACGCTTGTTCCTTCCTTACCAATAGAGATGGAGGTGATCTGCTTGTTTTCCTCAGCGGCAAGATCTCTGACGAGGCCGCTGGCGTCGTATCCCGGCACAGAACACATGAGCACTGGAGTGCTGGGCTTGACCTGCAGGGGAAAGTAGGTCACAGAGGGTTTGAGAATGCCCGTCGCCACACGAGAGATAAAAATGTATCAAAAGTGATACTCTACCTCACTGTCCACAATGTTACCCAGGTCAAGAGGCTGCTCGATAATGTTCATGAAGGATTCTCCGAGTGCCTTTGAGACGAAGATGTGTGACATGGCAAGCAGGCGGTCGGGGCGGAAGGCCTGGATGAGCAGCAGCTGGTGCACTGCCTGACCAATGGGAGCTGAACAGGGAGGAGCAGAGCACCAATACACCCGTTAATGTTTCAAATATGAAGTCGAGAGGTTTCAGCTTCACTGGGGAAAATGTGAGGAGCAACTGTACTCACTGGACTGCTTTTCTTCTGACCACAGATAAGGAACAGCCAACTCTGGAGTGTTGCTCTCAAGCCACATGAAGAATTGCTAAAATAAAAAAATTATATTTATTAATTAATAAATATTTAACGAGAACCATTCGCGCTTGAGGCATAATTAGAAATACTAATTTCCTAATTTTACCACAGTTCATATTGTGTCTATACTTACTTCATCAGCTTCAACTTTGTCCACCAAGTCACTGAAGGCGGGCAGGCGGTTGAGACGGACCATGGCCTCACTCTGCTCTGAGGTCAGACCCTTGACTTTAGGCAGTGATGTGCCTGTCAGAACAATTTCCTTGCCGCGCAGGAAGTGCTGGAACTCAGAATCATATGAGGGCTCACTGAAAAGAAAAAGAGGGAGAAAAATAGAATTATATGTAATTACCTAAAAACATTTTGTCTGATGCTTTAAGGAAAAAGATGTGTATAATAACAGATTTTACCTTGTTATGCCCTTCAGGCTGATTTTAGCCAGCAGCATGGCAAAAGTGATGTGATCTTGGTGCAGCATGCCCCTGGCTGCCCTGTTAAACACCACCTGCAAAAGTAGGTCTATTTGAGTAACGGCAAAAGGAAAACAACCCTAGAATTTTCGAGATGTGCGTTTCAAACCTGAAAGAGGTCCTTGGTCAGGACGGCAAGTCTCTGCGTGTGGTCAGTGATGCTCTTCAGGTTGGGGTTCTCATACAACACGGTGTGGTAGGTGTCCAGGAAAAAGTGAAGGGAGTATTGGTACAGGAAGTGCATCTGGAGAGAGATACAAAAATACATTTTTGTTGCTTATTAGGCATGCAAAAGCAGAAACAGAACAGAAAATGTATGCTAGGTTGAGTGTGCACCTGATTGAGAGCCTCCATGGTGAAATAGATGCTGCTGCAGGCGGAGGACAGAGTGAGGTACTGCTGTGATACAGTCTCCACCTCTGCCATGACGATGTCGGTTTCTTCCACCTTCCGGGTCACTTCGGCCGCTTCCTTCTTCAGGTTCTCCAGCGTGGTGATGATGGTGTCGTCGTCGAGGATGCGGCCTTTGACCTCGTTGAGGGCCTGCAGCAGGGATTTCTCAAGCTGGCGCAAACGCAGTTGGAACTCGCCTGCAGATGGCAAAACAAAGTTATTGTTCTGTAAAATAAGGTTTCGCCGTGTTAATGTGTATATGAGCACATCAGTGTGTCCAGTCTCACCCTGCAGTTTGAGGAGGTCGGATCGCTTCTCATCCACGTCGGGCCTCTCAGCCTTGAGCACCTCGTTGAGACACTGGCTCTGAAGGCTGCTACGTGTTACAGTGAAGTTGACAAACGTAACACGAGAGCACAAGTCTGGTGGGAACTCAACCTGCGTGCACAAGCGACATCAAGACAGAAACATGAGTCTTTTTCAATACAATAGTGAGATTGCTCAATGTTAAATTGACATAAATGACCTCTCGCAACTCACCGTTGGGTCTCGTGTGGAGAGGAAGATGACGAATGAAGGAGACAAATCGATGTCCTGGTCTCCCAGAGTGATGAGGACACGTCCTCCAGTCCTCCTGACCTCTCTGTTCAGCACTGGGTTCAGGATTGGATCGTAGCTTTCTACGTCCTTTTGGAACATATCAAGAGATATTAGTATTAACCAAGTGTTTCTGAATAATGGGAAGGGGCTTCAGAGAAACCGAGCAAGTGCTTGTGGCAGGATGAAAAAATACATACCTGGACCAACAGAGGATTTCCAAAACGCAACGCGCTCTCCAGGTTCTTTCTGAAGGCGTCATCCAGGAAGCTGGTTCTGGTAATCTTACGATCTTTGTACTCATTCATTATGAACTCTGTGGCCTGGCCTGATGGATCAATGATGAGTGGGTACCTGGGTGAAAAACCAAATTGAGGACAAATTAGTTGGCTGCCCCACCCTCTCAAAGAACGGGTAATAAAACAAAACACAACTTTGGCAGAGACGAAAGATACACACCTGTTGAATCTCTTGAGCATGATGGCATTCTCAGTGCAGAGGTCATCAGCTGGAAGGGAGTTGGCTTGCCAGCGGAGCCGCTCGTCAGCATTGGACAGGTACTCAGTTCTTGCAATGTCAGTACGGAACTGGAACGACAATGTGCCGATGGCAGTTTAGCGCATCTCTCTTGGCGTGAAACGTGGTGTAGGTGTGTACGGTTTACACCGTCCGTGGTTTCTACCTGAATGTTGGCCTGCTGCAGGTGGTGGGACCAAGTGGTGAACAGGTTCTGCCTCATCTGCTGCTCAAAGTAGCCGGCATAGGTGATGAACGCCGCCGAGAGCAGACAGTCTCCGGCGATGGTGGACATCTGGTTCTTGAAGGTCTCGCTGGTCTTCTCCCAGCGGTCCCTTTCAGCGGACAGACTCTTCAGAAGGGCTGTGCTGCGATTCACCTGGGGAGGAGATGGGTAGATGTTCAGAGAGTGAAGGAGAGAGGGAGGGAGAGCGAGAGAGAGATAGATAGACTCTCCGCAGTTGGAGAGAAAACAGGCCTCAGCTTAGCCATCAGTTACCTTGGCCTCCACAGCAGCCAGGTCAGCTTTAATGGCCTGGGCCTCTGAGATGAGGACAGCGTACTCCTCCTTGTAGCGAGCGATGCTGCTCTCCAAGTCCCTAATCATTTGCTCCACCTCCTCTGCCTTGGTCTTGTTGTCCGTGGCGTCATCCTCGAGCTTCTGCAGCTCGTTGCGCAGGGGCTCCACACGCTTCAGCATGTCGGCGTAATTAAGCTAGGAGAAAAGAAAAGTATATTTAGACTTTTACATTCTTTAGCAATAACTGTGTAGGGTGTCACAGAACACTTTTAAGGCAGAGGCTTATTTACCTGAGCAATTGCCCATTTCACCATGGGCCCGCAGGCCAGAGAGGCTCTGTTCACTTGGTCATAGTTGTAGCCTGGGTTGGAAAGGTAGTTCTTTTTCATCTTGTCACGAATGGAGTCGCTAGAAAAGGTAAAAGGAAACTATTCACAAATCCAGACAACAGCAGAAGGTGAAATTTTTCACCTCAAATGGGCTAAACGATGATTCTCAGGAATCAAAAATATGTGTATAAGTGAAAGATTTCATTTCATTTCAATTCGTGTGAGGTAGTGAAAGAATGGATCACTTCTACAAAGGTCCCTATGGGAAACGCAGGACTAAGGCAACTAAAAACAACAGCAGGACAATTTTTTTCTACCATCTGAAAGAGAGACTCAGATCAAATTACAACTGCCAACTTGATTAATATATCAAAATCCTAATTTGATTAGTGCTCCCATCAAGGAGGAGATGGATGCTCCAGCACTGGTACCTCATTTCCTCAGAGGAAAAGTTGACTATGCTGCTGATGAAATTGTCTCTGATAATAACTTGTCTGATTTTTTTCCAGTCACTGGTCTCCTCGCCCAGCATAAGGCAGATAGACTCCAAGGCCAGCTTGACTGCAGCTGGAGGATTTGTCATGGCCCGCACTTCTACTAGGTGCTGCCGTTTAATAGAACTCACCGCTGGTGAGGGGAGAGGAACAGGTTTTGTTTTTTTGTTTTTTTAAAGACAGAGCAGAGGGACACCGGGGGAAGGACAGAAAAAAAGAGGGAGCGGTTGAAAAGAGTTGGACAGAGAGACAACAAGAGAGAGAGAGAGAAAGAAAAGGAACTTTAGTTAACACATCCACAATCTAGTCTCTTATTTCACCTGATCTCGTCAGCAGAGAAGTTAACAATAGTGGGGATGAAGTTCTCCCTCATGATGATGGATCGGATCTGCTTCCAGTCGGTGGTGCTTTCTCCCAACAGCAAGCAGATGGACTCCAGGGCCAGCTTGACGGCTGCGGGTGGATTGGCCATGGAACGCACCTCCACCAGGTGCTGCTTCTTGATGGACTTAACAGCTATCAGCATCAAGTTAACAAGGATGTGGATTATGACGGGAAAGGGTGGTGACACAGGGACGGTGTGGGGATAACATCACTTGGTTAACGGAGGCTCTCGCACCAACGAGCGGATGTGTCATTGTGACAGCAAATATGCAATATTATACAAATATGGACCTCTGACAGAAAGTCGGTGCATGTCAGTACTGTACCATTCTGAGCTTCAATAACAGCAGGCTCCACTTGGTCCAGGTCCTCTTTGACATTCAGCTGTTTGTCTTTGATCACCTCCTGCTGCTTGTACACGGCTTCTTGGATCTCCTGGCTCATCACCTGAAACACAGCAGCGTCGGGTCAATTATTTCAGAGGAAAATAGATCACTGTAAAACATTGCTTTGAATTTTCCTTAATAACAATCGTGTTTTGTTAAAGTATCCTATTTGTATTCCTGTATGTACCTTTTTCTTTTCTGCCTCCTGCTGGTCTTTAACCATCTTCTTCAGCTTGTCATTGGCTGCAGCGTTCTTTGCTTCCAACTCCTGGCTCTTAATTCTGAGATCGCGACGAAGCTCCTCCACCTTGTTAAAGTGGCAAAAAACAATTGGCTCAAAAATGACACAATAACTGGTGTCGAGAAATCACTAGTACAGAACGCCTGCCTACCTGATCCACAGTCTCCTTGATCTTGCGGAGACCAACGTTGAGGTGCATCTGCTGCTCCTCCA
The DNA here is from genome assembly GCA_009823395.1 of Thamnaconus septentrionalis. Classification (NCBI taxonomy): domain Eukaryota; kingdom Metazoa; phylum Chordata; class Actinopteri; order Tetraodontiformes; family Monacanthidae; genus Thamnaconus; species Thamnaconus septentrionalis. Next base: position 11,573,722 of record CM020517.1, on the reverse strand, counting down.
GCTCACTGCGTTTCTCATTGAAAAGGTTGGCATACTGATTGATGAAGTCCAGGTAGTGGCGAGGAGTGATGGCCATTGTGTGACCACCTCGCTTTGCCAGACGGTTGTTGGCCTGTTTTAGAGAGAAGAACACCACTTTAAGCATGTTTAACCAGATGGATCGATGCATCAATCATCTACAGAAATCATGCATTTTCTTTTATAATCAGCATTTCATGCTTGGAAAAAACCTCACCTGATGAAGAGTCTGGTGTACAAACACGCAGCCGTTGACAATCGCCTCACGGTGAGATGGTGGCTGGGGCAGTTTGTCGTAGACGATGGGCATGTAGTCCGGAACCTTGTAGTTTGGCTTCTCCAGATCCATCTTGCTGGTGAACTCCTTACCCACTTGATACAGTGCCTCAGTGGACCAGTCTCCAAACCAGTTCAGCACGCATCTAATATGTAAAAATGTCAATGGTTAACCAAGGAATGGCATCATCAACATTTTTTGCTGAAGTAATAATCGTCTCCTTGGTGTTCACACCTGTTGAAGAGAGCTGGAGATGTGGCAGCCCTGTCCTTCAGGCCCTCTGACGAGGGGTTCATGGTGAAAACGACATGAAGGTTCCTGATGACCTGGCTGGTGAACCACTTGTAAAGCTCCTCGTGTGTGTCGAGCATCAGGCCCTCTTTCTGGGCTCCCTCCTTACACTGAGTCATCAGGGTGGCGTACTCATCTCCTTCAAACAGGCCAGGAACCTACGAAGGAAAGGTAACACACCAGGAGTGAGAACTCAAATAGGTATTTTATTCAATTACCTGTAATGCTATGTTGGCATCTGGGCAGCAGATCACAATGGGAGTATGTTACCTCTCCATTGGCAAGCAATGTGTTCATTCTCTCAAGGAATCCAGAATCCAGAACGTTGGACTCGTCCATGATGAAGGCGATCTTCTCATTCTTGCAACCTGAGCGGCGCAGCACTGTACGCAGGTCCTCGTCAAAGTCCTCCCCGGTGTATTTTCTGTGCACCTGAACATCACATGCAAAATACACATATGTGGTACAACACAGAGGGAGAGAATTGGAGGGATGTAGCTTTGCATCTCAGGTACTAACCTTAATCTGGTACACGCTTAGTCCATTCATCCAGGCTACGAAGCGAGACAGCGTCGTCTTCCCTGCTCCACTCACACCGATCAGCAGGAGATGGCCCTGAGGTTGACGGAAGATTCTACCCAAGAAATTGAATTTTCAGAGTTGACTTCATTGTTTTAGACTACAATTACAAATATATCATATATAAAGACAATAAGATTGTTGTTTTTACCCACCGGTCAATCCTGAGGACGTGATCCAGCACCTCATTGAAGAGCACAAGAGGCACATCAAGCTCTTCCTCATAGAAGACTTTCAGACGGGCCTTCACATAATCCCTCAGCTCCTCCTGTTCCACTGGGATGTAGTCCTGCAAGCAAACTCAGTGTGAAAGCGGCCAATTCTGAAGCGTGATGATCAATAAATAACATCAAGATAAACCAGTTTCTGTCTTACCTTGGACAGCCAGTTGCTGTAGAGGATCGGCCTGTTGAGAGCCTTGTCCTTGTCAATATTAGGGAAATGTTTCAGAGCGACCATGTCAATGTTTTCGTCCGTCCATCTTCTCTCCTCATCACCGACCAGCCTGAGAAGAAGGTAAGGTAAGCCACGTTGTTGCCAAGATGATGTCTAGTAGTGTTATTTTCTTCCATTTTGCACATACCTGTCCTGGAAAAGACGCAGAGCTTCATGGGCCCAGATTCTGATCAGTCCCTCCACTGGCAGGGTCTCCAGAGGCCGCAGGGCCTCAAAGATTCCCCTCACCCAGCGGGTCATCTCTCTGGGTGAGTAGATGTAGTGTGGTTGGGTGTCCTGAGTGAAACGCTCCTGAAGGGGAAAACGATCAAAATGAGCTTCAAAATATGTCCCACCTACTGCTGCGTAGCACATTTAATTTAATGAACTATTACAAAGACAATATACAGATTTATTCACTTGTTTACCTGAGACATGGTGTAGAACTCCACCATGGCAGCAGTCAGAGGATCAGCATATGTCCGGAGCGATGGGATGAGGCGCAACATGGCGCGGTTAAATGTTCCATAAATCTGTGTCAGAGATGCTGGACCTGGGTAGTCGACGTACACCACAGGAACATGACGCAGGAACCTAGAAAAAAAAAAAATCATCACAAATGAGACGCATTTCTAAGCACTTTTTGTCCTGTGAAAAATGCTGCACTGTTGTTGTTTTTTTAAGAGGATGTCAAGTGTGAGAATTGTACCTGTGTGTCAGAGGCTTTCTGCCAGGGTCAGTGGGAGGATTGCAAGCTCCAACAAACTGAATCCTCTCCAGTTTGACCCAAGTCTGGTCCGAAGTGCGGTAGAACCCTCCGTGTTCCACCATCTGCAGCACACGGGAAATCACATCCAAGTCTTTAGTTCATACAGAAGGGACAACAAAGCCCAAAACAACTCTCTCCGATGACGACGACTCATACCTGTCTGATGAAAGAAATGACTCTCTGCGTGCAGTACTTGTCCATGTCTGGCAAGTTGATCTCGTCACAGAACAGCACCAGCCACTTGCCCAGTTGGACGGGAGCAAGGACCACCCCATTGGGAGTGCGGCGGTACTCGCAGTAATGATCAAAGGTTTTCAACAACAGCTCTGGGGTGGTGGCACTGGAGAAGTTCAGACCAACAACCTAGGAAGAACAAATTAGAAAAAAAATGTAAAGGCTGAAAATGAAAACATTTGCAGCTTTTCCATTTTTCCCCCACTCATCTCACCTCCATGTCCGGCAGGGCTCTGAGTGCACTGAACAGGGTCATAGTTTTACCAGAGCCAGGAGGTCCACAAAGCACCAGGGGTTTGTGCTCTGCCAGCCAGGTGTAAAGCAGAGCCTCGTGGCGAACGGTATCCAGGGTGGGAACCACCACGTCAGGCGAGGCCACTTTGTGGGTCTCCACCTCAATCTGAGGGACCTTGCCCTGCCAGGACTGCCACTCGCCTGTGATGCACACCTAAGCAACAGCAAACAGAGAAATATGACCCTCAAGCTGACATTAAGAACGTAATACTTTATTCTGCTCTGTAAATGCTTAGCTCAGTAACAGCAGATTACTCTTAAGAGCTGTACCTCGTAATCAATAATTGGGACATTTGGTGCAGCGGGGAGCGGTACAGTTGTGATGCGACGGATGTATTCTCCAAGCTCAGCCCTCATTTTCAGACGTCCATCTCCGGAGAAGGACCACAGCACTGCATAGATGAGATATTTCTGGGGGGCAGATGACACAAGAGAATATGAGGATGTAAAAATGTGTCTGTTAGTAGGTTCAGAGCTCATAATACAACACCACAGTGGGCACACTAAATGAAATGGAGATCAATAAACAGCCGTACCTGCATGTATTTCTCCAGCTGATCAATGGGCATTGGGAAGTCTGGGTGGTTGTTGTTGTAGAGCGCCACATTGCGGCAGGCCTGGTTCAGCATGGAGAACAGGGAACCCAAGCAGCGCAGGCGGGTGAAGTCCATGATGTGCTCCATCTTGGAGGCGTGTTCCAAGGCCTTGATCACCAGGCCTGTGGAGGTGAAGTAGGGCTGCAGGACAGCTGCAGCATCGCGTTGGATCTAGTGTGAAACAAACCACACGGAATAAAGGTCACGAAAATTCTGCCTGATGTGGCTGTTGCAAATGTGATTTGTTCTGAATCCTTAGTTTATCTAAAAGCACATCATCTTCTCTGTTTTCACCTGCAACATTGGCGATGCAGTCTCTTCCTCATCATCCGTGCCCTTCCGCTGACGCTGAGCCTCGTCCTCTCCCTCGTCCAAGGAGATGCTCTTGATGCGAGCCAAGAAGTTATTGAAGATCATGTCTGTGCTGAGGACATCCTCACTGAACCAGACCATACCGCATCGAGACACTGTAGCCAGGGTGGCGTACTTCAGGTCTTGCACTTCAAACATCACACGCACCTTGACAGAAAACAAAACAAAACATACATTTAACAGAATTTGTGACAGTGAGAAACTAAAAAGAGACAGTTCTGCATGAGACGTTGCGCTCCTACGTTTGGCGGCACACTGAGACGCTCTCCGTTAGGCAAGGTGAGCAGCTTGTTGTCATCCAGCACAGAGTTGAGATTTTCCACCCACTCAGGGTCGACATCGCCATCAAAGATGATCCACTGGCGTTTCTGCAGTTCACCTCGAACATTGTCGATGATTCTATAATTTGATGGATATCATGAACAAAAGGTGTCAGAAACAAGTGATTTTTTCCCCCTTGTAATAGTTATAGCTCCACAAAAATGAGCTGATATCCTACAAATTGTGTGATAAGACTCACTTCCTGAGGATGTGTGTGAACAAGCCATCAGTCCATTCACGTGTGTTGGGGTCCAGGGTTCCGTACAGGTGGTCCTTGCTGATGGCCTTCGGGTCGATGATGTGGGCCACACCCTCAACGCCCTCCAACCTCTCCAGAGCTTTGAGCAGCACCCTCCAAGCCATGGTCTTTCCACTACCTGATGGGCCAACCATCATCAGGCCATGGTTGATCTGTGTGATCTGGTACAACTGAAGCACCTGAGAAAGACGGGAGAGGCAGGTTTATAGAAAATAATGTACACCAGGTTGTACTTTTCATTATTCTGAGCACAGCAAGATAGATGATTAATCTTTGAATCTACTTACCTTTTCCACCCACATGCTTCCCACATCGTCACCATCTCCGTAGGTGAGGTACATCTCGCTGCAGACTTTTTTCAGCTCCTCCCTGAGAGCGGTCATCTCTCCTCGATGGTACTGGATGCCAGGGAACACATCAGAGAGCAGGCTGAACAGCAGAGGGATGTCCTCTGCCACCAGCTTGGGCACCATGGTCTCACACACACTCTGGATCAGGATCTACAAACACAAGAGAAAGTGAGTGAAATAACCAGTCAGCAAGGGGGGAAAAAAAAAATAATAATTTGATATACAATGATGTATGGTTTTATATACCTCCTGCTCTGGAAGGTTCTCTGCAATGTCATTCTCATCAACCACCTCTCCCCGTTCCAGCTTCTCCTTTTTAATCTTCTGGATACGCTCACGCTTCACATTACCAGCACTGATCAGCACACTCTTGAGGGCTCGCAGGCCAAAATCATAGTGACTCTGAGATGACAGCTGCTCATCACACAGTCTGAAATAAAAACAAATGATAAATTTAGAGAAGGACTTCCAAGAAGCGCCACGTGCATCATTTTCTTTAATCATTAGTACATACTTGAAGAAGGGAACAATCTTCTTTGCAAGGACCTCAGCTGTGCGGAAACCTTGAGAGTACAGCATGACCTGGGCGATGAGCTGGCGGTCAGGCTTGGTCATGGCCAAGCTGCGGAACAGCTTCTTCAGATTGTCTGGCAGGTTTGAGCGTCCAGCGTAGCCAGGATTCATGGTGATGAAGATGGCCATGTCGGGGCTGACCTTCACCTGCTTGTTCAGGAGCTCGGTGGTGACTGGCACACCTGGCGTATAGGCAAGTATATATTTTTATTATAATACAACACCTTTAATTTAAACACAAAAAAAAACACAAAAAAAAATTCGGCACACTCACTTCTGTCTCTGTTGGGGTTGCTGTGCTCCCTTAAAGCCACCTGGATGTACTGAACCTGCTGGGAGACGGCAGACAGCATTCTCTCCTCCAGACGGTTGAACTCGTCAAAGCATCCCCATGCTCCTACTTGGCACAGACCCACAAAAATACGACCCATAGCCTGTGGAGAAAGTGGGTCAGAAAATCAGGAATTCATAAGTATATAATCATTACGTTAATGAATAGAGGCAAAGATGTGAATTTGGTTATGACCTGGAAATCAAACGTTTCATCACAGTTGAACACCAGGACAAAGCGACCCAGCTGGTGGCCCAGAGCTTTGACTGACTCAGTCTTCCCTGTGCCAGCAGGACCTAAAGGACGACAGAGTCAGTGAGGTTGACTTCATATGTGGAAAGTGGTTCAAAATACGCATTATGAAAATTAATTTCTTTACCAAATGGTGATCCTCCAAGACGGGCCTCCAGGGCCTGAGTCATGGTGAGATAGCACCGGTCGGTCAGAGGCGTCTGGACCAGCTTGTCCTGAACACCCAGGTACTCAAAGCCATAGTTGAACTTGGCATTGGCCATCTGAATGGACAGCTGTTGCAGAACATCCGTCTGCTTGGGATCGAAGTAGAAGCGCATCTGACTGAGCCAGTCAAACGACTTGGGGTTGTCGATCTTGTTCTTGATCAGAGCCCTGGTCACGTCACGCTGGTGCACCAGCTCTGTGATCTAAGTGGGAGACAAAAGGAGCCATTTCAGACAAACATTTGATTGTGAAAAATGAATTTTCTTCCGTAGAGCAATGTTGGGACTATTTGTGTCGATGTCTCTTACCAGATGCTCCAATTTCTTCCTGCGAAGTGGAGGCTGTTCCATCAACACAGTGTCAGCCAAAAGGTTTAGACTGGCTTGTACATTGGAGAGCACTCCTTGCATTGGTGTCATGTCCCCACCAGCTGAGGCATTGGTCAAGGCAGACTCGATATTCTCTGACCAGGCAATCTGAGTGGACAGAACCACTAACTGGGCCTGGAAAAAGAAAACCACTCAAGTTATTACAATGACTGATTTTAATGTATTCTAAACCCTGAATTGGGCATCACGTAAGCATTCAATTCCAACCTGGTAGCGATCGATCCAGCTGATGTACTGGCTGAGGTCCACGGTGGTGCCCTTGTTGAAGGTCGTGACCTCTGTGACAGACTCGGCGAGCAGCTTGGCCAGCGTGACCCTCATTTCCTTCTCCACCAGCGTCAGCCACTCGTTGATCTTGGGGTGCTCCGTGATGGAGACGGGTGTTTTGTAGAGAATCTCTTCGCCCTCGCGGGAGGAGATGCCAAGCACCACCGTGTTGTCCTCATTGAGCAGGATGCTGGAAACGCCAGCAAACATCTTTTTGAAGTGCTTTTGCAATTTGGCAACATTCTTGCTGTTGCCGATGATCTCCAGCAGGTCTTCGTCTCCGACAAAGTAGAATCTGGGAACAAAAAAGGGGCAGGAGCAATCAAGGATAGGTAATAGATATGCCAAACAACGGACATGAGTCTATTGTTCGAAAGTGCAGTCCTCTCATGCTGTACCATCCTACCTGGGAAACGACGATCTTTCTCTCTCAAGGTACTCTCCGAGGGCTTTCTGAATTTTCCCAAGAAGATCAGCCAGACGTTCCAGAGATCTCTGCACACCCTGAATGTTCAGCACATCCATCACCAAGGGGGACTTTGACACTTTCTTCATAAGTGCCAAGAACTCTGTGCTGATACTGTGGAGGAAAGAATAAGAGAGATTTGTGTTTGTAGACTGTCAGTAAAAATGAAAAACCACAATAAAAAAAACACAAATATAATAATCTTTATAATAACCTCTGGAATCTCTGTGTTTCAACGGGCAAAAGATGTTTGATGTCAGCACTTCCTGTAAAGATACCCTCCAGATAGACCCAACGACGCTGGACATCGATCCACACATCAAAAAGTGCCATGATGCGATTGAGCTTGTCCTCCCAGCTCAGGGCGTCTTCCTCAAACACCTGAGGGAAGAGAGTGTTAATTCAGTTTAGGAAACTTGATATGCACATTTTAAGGAGAAATCGCAACATGCAGTTCCCGTCACCTTGTAGTATGGAGACAACTTCATAGCAGACACGCTGTTGATGTGTTCTTTGACTTTGTTGAAGAGGTCGTCCCAGCCTCGGATCAAACGGCACTTGTTCTGATAGTTCACCAGATCGAGCTCATACGAGTTCCACACCTCACGGATCTGCGGATCAAAAATGGATTAATTATTATTAAAATAAAAAAAATAATCATTTGATTGGATGCTGTGACAATGTCATCACAATACACCCTCATCTTTTACCTGTTTAAGGAACTCCTCCAGAGCCATTTCTCCCTGGGCTACCAGGAGAACGTCCTTCACCACCATTTCATTCTTTTGCAAGTCCACATCCCAGATTTGTCCCAGGGTCAGCTCTGACAGGACCCAGTTCACATGCAACCGTTTCATCAGCTGTTTCCAGTGGCGATCCTTCAGAGCCTCCGATTTCAGCTCAATCACCAACATGTTAACCTGAAAAAAAAGGAATACAAAGAGGGTTTAAAAACTAACCCGACATTTCCTGGTGGGTCGAAATATTTATGTGGGTGTTGTTTTGGATGTTGGCTGACCTTGAGGTATCCTTTAAGCAGTCTTTGGACATATTCGTAGGAAGCATACTGTCTCAGTCTTGCTTGGAAGTTCTTCAGTTGGTTCAGAAGAGCATCCAGACTCTGGCGAAGCTGGAAACGCAACACAAAACACAAGCTAAGCAATGCTTTTTGATTTTGTATACACTTTTTTTAATGTATTGATGGCCATGGGGCATTTGTTACCTTGCGGGGCTGGACTGACACCCATGGCTGCTCTTTCATCTGGTCAATCTGCTCCCAGACCTTTGACAGCTCAGACCAAACTTCCTTTAAGTCATGCAGCTCCTCCAACGCAACCTGCATAGACAAGAAGTCAAAGAGTTGAATGTGGACATCTTTGTTGACTTTCTTACGTGGAGTTATCCAAATGTACTCTGCAAGTACCTGCACTCGCTCTTCACTGCCACTGAGCAGGCCAGTATCAGTGAGCTCCAGAGCTTCTTTGGCACGAGCGCACTTCTCTCTTTCATCCTTCAGACGGCCAAAGTTACCCTCATAGATTGTGAGAGATTGAAGGGCCTCCTCTGGACGCAGGTTACCCTGTTAAAGCAGATTAACCAGCATTAAAAATATCAACTAAAAATACATTTGTCTTATTTCAGTAAGAAACAAGTAAAGTGTTTAATCTACTGTAAAAAGTATGGCACATATTTTCTTGAGATTTTTCTTACAGCAACTGGTTTCGTTTTCTCCCAGTCGTTGAGCAAGTCGGTGGTGCGGTTTTCCACAGCTTTGTCCTCCTGCACTATCTTCATCTGCAGGTTGGCCACCTGCTGCTGGATTGCAGTGTCCTTGCGTTTCATGATGTCACTGAAAGCCCCCCATTCACCCTCAATGTTGTCAATGTAGAGCCATGAGGGTGGGAACTGGAACCTCTGCTTTTCCAGCAAACGCTGTCCATTGCGGAACAACTACAAGTAAGATGACAGAGAGTCTAATTAGAAAACAGCATGGTTCTTAAACTAGGAGAATAAAAGTTGTACATATATTTCTTTAAGATGTATGGTCTGTAAGCTCGTACATCAACATTTTTCTCAAACTGTTTTATCTTGCGCTTTAGAGTCTGGACATATGTGATGAAGTTGACAGCATCTGATGTGCTTGCAGTGTCCACAGAGTGCTGCTCCAGTTCTTGACGAGACTGCAAGAAAGCAGAAAAATCAGAGAAAAGAAAAAATCAAAACGTGATTCAGAGAATTAAGTATTGAACAGCAAAACCAAATTTGCAAAGTGGTCAATTGGCATGTTTCACAATCATACTGAGTTATTTTTACCTTTGAGATTTGGGCATGGAAGTCCTGCATATTCTGGCCAAGCATTTGACCAAACTTGCTGAGAACCTCTTTGTGCCAAGAGTCATACTTCAAGTTCACCTTGGACTGGACCTGTTGTCAGCAAGAGAACACAAAAAAGAATGTTGTAAGAAAATCTAATGCAAGTCACTGTTTCGAAGACGTATGAACGGCTGTCATTACCTTTCCATAGTCAATGACCACAGGTCCGAACTCTTTCCTGGTCTCTGCGTTGTCAAAGGTTCCACGTGCTTTGCGAATCTGGACGAGCAGGGCCTGCCACTTGGTGAGATCTTCGCCCAGACGATTGTAGATGTTCTCAGCCTGCATGTCCCACAAGCACTGGTACTGCAGCCACACCTGGACAAAGGAAACAAGGACTCAAGCTGAATTTTCACACATGTATGTTCTGGAAAGAATGTTTTATGTAAATGTTATGAAGAAACCACTTTATCAACACAACTGGCATGTATTTTTAATTTACTGGTCAGGAAAAAGAAACTATAAGGATGACTCCTACCTTCACATATTGTTCCACTTCATTGACAATATCCTCCACTGCATTGTAGGCTTCCTCCAAGGCTGCAGGGCCATCAGGCATCCGAGTCAGTGCATTTCTGTAGAACTTCTCCTCCTCTGACAACTCATAGTGAACTCCAACCTGGTAAAAAGGAACACATTCTCTTCATCTTAAGAATAATCAATAGAGAAAAGCTATCCACTGTTCACAAACTTACTAGCCAGCATTATTATGTTGCTATATGCAAATAGAAATGAATAAGCTATTTACAAGGCATTCAAAGATTCTGACCTGATATCTCTGACTTTGGATTCTGGACAGAGACAGGATGACAGTCTTCCAGGAGAACATCTCCTGGTAGAGCTTGTAGCGACAGTCCTCAATGGGTGGGTTCAGATAGATCACCTGGTTAGTGATCCTCAGCTCATGGATGACGTTCTGTGGTAAAATAACACATACTGTGAGTTGACTGTGCCAAGAATTCATGGCTCATACTGTACTTTACATCATGTGTCACAAAAAGACACTGCATGTGATTTCAATGATCGGGGTAATAAAAAATATTTACTTTGATTTTGGGCTCTCCTCCAGGTTTGTGGCTCACTTGAGGAGCCTCTGTGTCCATGTCCACGTCAGCTTTGTCCTCGACCTGGCCTCGGAGCACCTGCGTCCAGGCTTTTAGACCGGCCTGCAGCCGCACTCCCAGGATACGTTCAATCTAAGAAGGAGAAGCAAGAATTAATCCTCTTTTGAAGAGTGCCAGCAATACGTAAAATAAGAAATTTAATCAAAAGGTCAGTGTTTGTGTTTTCGTTGCTGTGCCAACCTCAATGTCAAGTTTGTTGACCCAGATGGGAAGGTTGGAATACGAGTAGAGATTGAGGTCATCAACAGCTTTCTGGATTCGGCTGAGGATGTCAGTGAATGTCTTGTGATCGAACATGCAGGTTTCCAAAGAGCGGACCTCCAGGTCAATTTTCTCCTCAATCAGCAGAAGGTCATCCACCTAAACAAAAAAAGGGTGACAACAACACAGACACATATTAAAAGCACGTACAATTGTGACAACAGCACTCACCAGACTCTCTTGAGAACACCAAAAGAAATATTGTCAAGGTTTATGCAATCATTTTTAGACACCAACCTTCTCCTGGAAGTTGAAGACAGTCTCAGCCAATCGCTGAACATATGGATCCAGCTTGTAAGACTCCCAGACCAAAGTCACACCTTCCGTGACGAGAACCTGAACCTCTTTCTTAAGCCCGGCAACCAGAAGGGAGATGGAGGACCTCTCCTCGACCTTCTCACAAGTGCGTTCGTAGGTGCGCACACTCTCAATCAGGGAGATGGCAAATGGGTAAAGCTGGTTAGCTTGGTGAGCTTTGTTGACGATGGCCAATGGAACGCGGAAGCTCAGCCACTTGAGGTTGCGGACCTCTTTGGACAAGGTGATGATCTCTGGGAGGAAGTTGACTTTCAGCTTGAGCATATTCCCAGAACGTCCACGGGCACGAGTGTTCTCAATAGTGAAGATGCGGCCAGACACTCCGAGGTTACGCTGCTGAACCTGGAGTGAAAGAGAAGAGTTGAAAACGTTAAAAATTGATGAACCTAAAAATGAAGAAGGAATCACTGAAAACATTCTTGATCAAAATCTGGTTAAAATAATCATAAATGAACATACTTTGCGAGCCCAGTCATCAAATATTTCTTGTGTGTTCAGTTTGGCCCTGAAGCTGTCTCCATCCTGTTTCAGCTTCAAGCCTTCCACATGATTCTCCCAGCCTTTCCCCAAAACGTCCTCCACTCTCTTCATGTAGGCAGTCAGCTGGCGGTCGATCTGCTTGGCCCAGATGATGGAGCCAGATACGGGTGGCAGGTCTCGGACGTGGCTCATCTTACAGGCCTGGCTCTGGGGATACTGCACTTTAAACTTGTCATGCAGTGACTCGATGTCGTCCTTCACGCGCTGGATGAGCTGGGTCTGGTACTCCCTAATGGCACCACGGATGTGGGGACGCACAAAGAGAGCATTGAAGCGAGAGAAGATGCGGAACATCTCGTTGGCGTTCTTGGCGGTTCCCAGCTGGTCACGCAGGCGCGCAGTGATACGGGTCTCCACGCGGTCGATGCGCTCGTCGTAGCGCTTCATGGCAGCTTCCCAGGCTTCCATGCCTTCTTTTGACACATCCAGACCATCCACCTCTTTGACATTTTCGTATGCCAGGTTGACTTCTTCGATGGCGTTGGCATCAGCAGCATCGAAGAGCACGCCTGCTACCTTCATGTCTTCAGGCTCCACAGTCTCTCCAGGAGCATGTTGTGGCACAGCAGACACCTAGAGGCAAGAAGCGATACTTCAGTTTACATCTTAAAAGGCAGTAAACGCAGCTGCTCGTGGTAAGCAGACATTAAGAGGAGTAAGTAGGAAATCTTCACCTGAGGCCTCAGCACGCGGACGATGACGGCCCGCAGCTGCTCGTGCTGCCTCCTGAAGCGCCTCATGTGATCCAGGCGGGACTGGAGCTTCCTGTGTGCGGGACTCAAACGCCAAACCATCTTCAGGTTCTCCTCACGCTTTCTCTTCACAATGTCCCTCAGAAGCACCTGCAGCTTCTCGTACTCATCCTCCCAGGTTTGGAACACTTCAAAGCATGCCACCATAACCTGCACAAACAAGACAATAAAACTTTTAAGAGCACGAAGAAAGACGATGTGGAATTACACTTCAAGGTGTCCAATGAGTCTACTTCAATTTCACCCTTGACCTTCACATTACCAACCTTTTCAAACTCCTCATAGGCAACATGCATGAGTTTCCTGGTGCCCAACACCTTGAGAAGCTGGGAGCTCAGGTCCCTCGAGATAGCCTCCACCAGACGCAATGCTCTCTGAATGGGATACTTGGTGTTCCTAATCTTTTTGAGGTGAGTAAATATAGCCATCAGGGCCTGGCGGATCTTATCCAGTTCGGAGGCAGAAAGCAGATCATTCAGAGGGAAGTCCTTCATCAGAGGATTGTAGTCATTCACTGTTTCCACAGCCTGTTTCAGACCTATGAGGTAAATGGGTAGTGGAGGGCAATTAAGCTCTGAATGCTGCCAAAATACCATCAACAACCTAAAGGCCAAGTCTTCAAAACCTGTTTAAACTCACCAGTGTCTGTGTCAAAGCTAACAGTAGCATGGAAGCGTTTGCCGTGTTTGAGGATGTCCAGGGTGAGCAGAACCTCCGGGCTCTCTCTCTTCTCCTGAATCCTGTTGAGGGCTCGCTCAAGATTTAGCCAGAAGCTGATTTCTTGCAAGGCTGTGCCTGAAGCTGGATCACGGTCAAGTTTTGTCACCTGATAAAAGCACAGATTAACTGTTACAACTGTTGGCATTTTGAGAAGAACGTGGTTTTGGTTGTGTTCGAGACCTTTTGAATCTCCCTGATCCAGCGGTTGACTCCAGACTGCAGCTGGTTGAGGAAGGTCGGGTCCTCTACTTTGTCACCAAAGTCAGTGACCTTGGGCTTCTCTGCACGCTCATAGCACTGCTTGGCAATATTTGCGATGATGGGATGGATGAGCAGGCTGATCTCTGGAATTTCAATGTTCTGTTGCAGGTGCAGAAGGCCCATTTCCAGTTCTGCAATCTTTTTCTCCACTGATGGAGCCATCTTGTCCCCATCCCTTGAAAATGTGGACAGAGTGGCAGAAAAATGTGTTTAAGTTAATTTGAATAACTTCCAGGCTGAGCACAGGGAATAGATGAATTTTGAGGATTACCTGTCTGCCTTGCCAGACTCCCGGATGTAAGACTTGAAGAACGGAGCGACGGCATTACTGATGAAAGAGTGAAGTGTCTCATAGGGAGAATCCTCACTCAAAGTCAGAACCCGGAGCTGGGTTGATATGGGCTTGTCCGCATCAATGATGCCTGTCCTTTTGATTAAAGCCAAGCTACAAACGAGAAAGAGAAGAGAAATGTTAAAACATTTATATGCTATACCCCAAAGAACCCAACTGAAAACTGAGTGCTTTTGAAAATCCATTATGTTCAACAAGTACCTGTTGGATTTGATTCCATAGTGTATGTCAATGCTGATATTGTATGTGATGCACTCCTTTTCCTCCTCTCCTTCATCTCCAACTTCCTCTGTGGAAAATTAAGATGAAAAAATACATTATACTCAATAAGAAAAAAACTTAAAAAAAAAAAAAGAGTGGAAAATATTTTACACTTCATTTCTTGAGAAATTGCATCAATCATTTGCACTTGCCAACTAATTTAAAAAGTATGAGGTTGAGGTTGATTGTGTTCCGTATGTTTCAGAAGACTGGAACTAAACGGCACGATGGAGCAGAGTTTCCTCCATTACGCCATCCAGACCAAAAGGTTTATTAAGACAAGACGTTTTCAGCTTTGATAGCAAACGCTGCATGATTAGGTGTAGAGCAGTGTTAAGAGACCAAGGTTCAGCACTCAAGGCAATAGTGAGAGCAAGTGACTCTACAGCTCAGACATAATTAGCCTGGAGAAAACTAGGGATAATGTTCTCCATTGATAAGAGCTAATTCACATGACAGAACCTCCTAACAGAGAAACATATTGATTTGTTATAATGGCTTCCATTCTTTCTTTTTGGTACTTGTATCTAAGTGTGTCACGCCAAACCAAGGCATGTGTTTATGGTTGCAAAGCCAGTATTGTCTAATGAGGTGCTGAACAAGTCACCTGACAGCTTGTGCTAGTCAATGCCTACACGTACTGAAAGCCTTTATCAGCTTCTTTATTTTACATATATTAAATAGCGTAAGTACTTACAATGCTGGAATGGAAAACCATCACTAAAAGTACGGTAACGACGACGAGCCATACATCTAAAAGTAGTATGAGTAATAGTGCAATAGTATTGAGAAAAGCTGAGGGTTATTAACGAGACACATTCTCTAAATTTACGCAGTTTGATCCCGTTTACTTTCAGCATTGGCATTGCTTACAAGTAGTTTCATTTTTTTTGACATCACGATACCTTTCAGTGCACTTCGCTCCACAAGAATGGTATGAAGTTGAGGGTCAGCCAAAAATTTCCTCATCTGCTCCACGGCGCTTTTCTCCTCTAGGGCGGTTTCCAGCGAGGCCGGGGCCTCGCCGCCATCTTCCAGAAGCAGCGGTATCAATTTCCGAATGTGCTTCTGCAGAACAGACGTGTCCGCGACCGTCTGGACGGCCGACACCTCCATGGTGCCGGCGTTCTCCTCCGTACCCCCGCCGTCTGACATGCCTTGCTGCGGCAATCAACAAGCGGGTTCTGGTAGAGCCTTCACAAAGAAAGTGGGACCGACAATGACTGGCTGGTTGTGACGTACACCGAGCTGGTCAGATAGACACTGACTGCGGCTGTCAAAACGCCGCAACTGCCTCGTTTATTGACTCAATGAATCTTGGTACTTGTAGTCCAAGGAGCTGAGAAAGCGGGTGAACCTTTTGCCCTTATGAACTACAATACCCACAAATTCGTTCGAACGCGTCACAGATTCATTTTCGATTCCCCCCAAGCAAAACAGGGAGTTGCCCACAATGATACAGCATTAAACAGCAATATAATAACTAAAATATTTTACAGAAGGAAGGATGTAAATACATTGCACGTCAATTAACATAATAAAGCCCCTCATGCGGAGAAAAGGCTCTCAAGCATACCGGTTGCCTGGAATAGGTTGTTGAGAGAACAGCTAATGCTCTGATTTCATAAAAACACATTCATTTTGGCCATAAGGCTTCTATGTTAGTAGAATTTCAACGGAGATTTCTGGGAACCCATTTAAATTTGATGGAAAAACAGCTAAAAATAGATAATAAAGTGGTGTAAGAAGTAGGATATGAATGATGTACAAAAGAAAATGAACATTACAAAAAGTCAAGTGGAATTTCTTTTTAATTAATAAATAACATTGTATCAGTTCATCTCTACATTGAAAACATTGGATTTTTTTTTTTAGCAAGTATACTCTAATATTCTATCCCTGAGAACAAAGCAATATATTTCCCATTATTTACAAGCAAAGGAACAAATCTCGAATGACAGTAACAATTGTCTTTTTCTTGACCATCTCATGTTTGTGTATGGCTTTTATTTCTGACCTAAATGGATGACTTAATTCTGTGCAAAAGTATACATGAAATACACAGTTTGAGAAACCTGAGAGAACCCCCAACCCCCAAACTAAAATTCAAGTATTATATAAAAAACAAAAAGAGAAAACTCTTTACAATAATAATAAAAGGCAACAACAAAATTGCTAGTTATAGTGTTTTGCTCAATGCACATCCATTTTGATGATTATTTGTCAAATTGCCCCAATCAATAAAAGCATATTTAAATTTTAAAAAAAGTTGACAGTGATTGAGCGATTACATGTTGCAGCCAACAGCAAAGACTCCGAGCCTAGAAACTCAGTCTTCTTCAGGAAACTTGAATTTAGCATACACAATTAGCATAACTATTGACATGACAACACACATTGAACCAATCACAAGGTAGGCAATACCCAGGAACTCATTCTTGCCGCCCATCCAGGACACATTGCTGAGCACCACCTTCTTTTTCCCATCAAAGCTCAGAACAGGGTAGTCTGAAGAGGGTAATGTTAAGAATAAAACCTTTAAACAAACATTAACAATATATAAATAAACATTTAGACCTATTAAAATAAAACCTGCAAAAGACAGCCCTATGCTACTATTCCACTGAATAGGAGAGGATAAATGCAGGGAACTAATATATATAATAAATACATCATTCATCATATATTTATATTATTTAAATACATTTAAAAAAATTATGCATCTATATGATCACAACCAAAACAAGTACACTCAATGCGCTCTATGAATAAAAACAAACTTTACATTTCATATTAATGTCTTTGCCAAAGCCATGTGACAGGCTTTAGAAATTTGACGATCGATCAATTCTTGTTTGCCTGGCTAATTTGCTTTATATGTTGTCATCTCAAGGAACTGCTTGGCCAATGTCGTCACAGAGACACTAAAAACAGAAACACACCCAACCTGAAAAACAAGTTGGGCACAACAAATGCTGTTACCCACATTGCACTGCAGTGAAACCATCACTTGTGAATGTGCATGTGTGTGCGAGCTTTGCAATATATTGCAATGATTTTTATTTTTTTTTATTTTTTAATCGTTATTGATTGTGAAATTAGTTGTTGCCTATAGCAGTTATGGAAACCTTCAGCTAACCCAGCTTTGCAGTGAAACAGCAAAACAGGATCAGAAATCAGCAGGATAGTAAAAATGTAATGCAGATATATTTTAGTTGAGTGCTTAGTGATTATGGATAATGGAAATATTTGGTATTTTTTGAAAAGCAAATAAATCAGGATCAGGATTATTAGGTTTGCATATTATTTCTGTTAATGGGACAAAAATATGGAACAAAAGGATACTGTAGGAGATTTCAATTGAGTAGTTTCCAGCTGGCAGACCTTCGGTATAATCCCCCTCTGTGATTCGCCGATAAAGCTTTCGGAAATCTGGAAGAGCAGCTCTCCTCATCCACACCAAGAAATCCTGATTGATGAAGCCATTGTTGGCAGAATTGTTGGGGTCCAGCTCAAAGGCAGGCCTGGACCAAAATAATGGCTTCACAGTATCTGGAAGGAAACACGTCAATGAGCAACACAGTATCGAACCAACTAAATGTTATTTTACAGAAAAAGGGTCGGTCTTGAATGTTGTTCAAATAACTAACATTCTCTCAGTGCAACTGTTTTCAAAATTATACAAGATTTACATTAATTGCTGAATCACTGCACCTTTTACACAGAACAGACAGCATAGCGATGGGAATTTTATTTGAGTCCTTACTGTTGAAAGCATTTCTCAGAGGTGTGACTGAGGGATTTCTGAATTTGACATTGTAGTCTGTCCACCAAGCAATCCCTTTTCCATCGAAAGGCACCTGCTTCTTTTGTCCATTGACAATTTGATACAGTGTGAAAGAATCTTAAAAAGAAAAATACACAATCAACACACAATCTTAAATACAGTAAGTACTCTTGAACCCAAAGTCATCCCAGTCATTTAAGGTTTACAAAACCTACCATTGAACATGCTGTTTGCCAGTGATCCACACGGTACAATTGGTTTGTCGTTGCTGTCATACTGATAGGGAGCACATTCCATTGCAGGGTTCTGCAAACAAGCAAGGAAATGGTATGTGTATTGCGCCAATGCAAATATATTTGAAAAATAAATCAGATCAATCCATGTGCTTTAAAACTCCATGCTAATATCGCACCACAAAACTGTCCAAGTCTCCAAACAGTTGGTCATCATCTCTTGACGCGCCGTACTTTCTGTAGTTCTGGAAGTAGTTGGACAAACCATAATAGAAGAATACTGGTCCCTGTGGATGAAAACAAACCCCATATACCCAATCAAGGTTTAGCAGCGGTATTGGAATCTTTGCTTTATGAACACATTAGTGTTTTAAATGTGTGATTGAAAAGCTACAGTTGAAACCTTAAAAAGTGAAGAAAGGGAGAACTCCAGGCTGCAATTGCAATTCTTGACATCTGGGTTAGAGCACCTGTAGCACGGTGAGGACTGTGTGGCACCTGTGTAGTCTAACTGTGGAGCAAAGACCAATAAATAACATTAGTAACTGATGGAAACAACACACACACGCACGCACCCGACTTAGCGTCTCCTCATTTACCTGGTCTACTTTTTGTTTTCTTTTTTTTCCCCAAAAGACTACAACACCCCGCCCTCAACTCTGTGCAAGACAACTGGCTTTGTCGTGTGACAGATGGTCGCAGCCATACCTCCAACACGTCGATGTTCCTTGAGGTGACGAAAAGGGCCACGCCGATGCCGATGAAGGCCACGCCAATGACCACAAACCCTGGGATGATGATGCCTGCAGAGAGCATAGGCTGCCATGCCGGAAGTCTCTGCTGTGTGAAGGCAGTGTTGTCAGGCCGGTTTTCAAACTCCGACTTGTGTTCCACCATTTTTTTGATTCTGTTGGAAAGCCACGATAGACAGATGTATCACTTGGTCCGAGTTGTCCTCATACAAGTCAATAACATGTAAAACAGCAAACAAATAAGGCACTCCCCCTCCTGTACAGGTTTACATTGTTCTTGTTTGATTTTAATTGTATTAACTTTCAACTCAAGTTACTGTGAGAGACTGAAAATAACTCAGAATTGAACTCGAGAACAACACAGCTGACTTAACTGAGATAGACTTTGTTTTAGATACGACACATTTGAGAGCTCATGCAGCTATGCCTGAAGTAGCTCGGTGAGAATGCATGTCCACCGCTTGGAAAACTTCCTGCTTTAGAGAATATGTGCGAAGGAAACACGACTAACCTGTGTAAAAGCCTTTGTTCTTTTACTCACACGCTTGCTGGTCCAAACTGAAGAAACAAACGAAGTCAAAAATATTTTCGGTGTGTTTTCCTGAGTCGTAGCTCACCTTTACCTGGCGACCCCCACCTACACCTACACCTACACCCGCCCTTGTGTTTCTCGTTTCGCCTCTTTTTGTTCCTTGCTGACGTCAGACTCGCAGCAGACGGCTCTGTATTTTTCTTCTTAAACGCCACACGAAAAGTAAGTATGTGACAAACGGAAAACTGCGCAACAACGATCAACGAAACACAATACAATGTTGCATTGGTGACCCTTTAACTCGTAAATTAAGCCGAAAGTAAATTATAGAATAAACGCCACCTTCCCTAAAACTGACAGTTCATTTGACCAACCAGCTTACTGGTAGGTATTGCGTAAGATCATTGATCGGCCAATCAGGAAGAAGTTCATTGAAACTAGCCTTACCATCTTTGTGTGTTCAGTGTTTACGTCGATACCGGGATTTCGAGGTAATACAATATTTTTCAACATTGAATCCTACATGTTACCTCCCGAATAACACGGTTTTATGTTTAGATAACTACTGGTGGTTTTAAACTCTTAATAAATGCTCAGATCGCCTGGCCAACGATGCAGCGTTTTATTTTTCACCAGGTCGCAGAGCCTATTGTGTTATCAATGCGTGCTAGCACATTTTGTACGGTGTATTTCAGGAAATTCATTGTTTATTATATTTCAAACTGCGTTTGCAGCACTATTCGAGTGTCAGAAAAAAAAGTGCATTTCTTTTGTCTGTGCAGTCAGTGAGCGGCGCTTGCAGGAAGCAATAAACACATGATGATACTGATGTCTTTTCGTGGCTGCTAGCGTCTGCGTCAAATTGCATGCAACCGTTGGCCCATTATGGGCTTGGCTGTAAATTGATGGCTTTGACTTGGATTTAAAAAATAATGTTCTCACTGTATTTTTTGTTTTGTTTTGTTAAAGTACTCGTACTGTTGTGTTGGCGCGGTGCTTAGCATTATGGCACTGTGTGGAGTCCATGTTCTTTCTGTCCGCGTGAATTCTACTCATTCCTCGTGCTTGTTAAAACGATGAGAACTTTAAAGTGCCCATTCGTCTGTCTGTCTGATTGGTTGTTTCTCTTTGAACTGGTAACTTGTGCGGGGGTATATTCTGCCCACACTTTGCCCCAAGACAACTGGGACAGGCTCTAGCACCCTATGTCACACCGGGTGCACGAGAACCAGTCATAGAAAATTGATGGTTGGCATAATGCTGTGATTTTTACAGCCGCAAGTTGTATATAATGAGTTTGGCTAACGTATTAACCAATTTGACCAAGGTGTTTACAGCGTGCATTGAGCCGCATTACGAAATCAAATCAGCAGCGGTTATGAATTTTAGCTCAGGGCCTCAAAACTAAAGGCGACATTTTGTTTTCAAAGCGTCATCTGGTTTTCAGCCTTTTTTAGACAGTAATACCAACCCTGAACAACATAGTATTATTATCATCGA
Source organism: Thamnaconus septentrionalis (assembly GCA_009823395.1). Classification (NCBI taxonomy): domain Eukaryota; kingdom Metazoa; phylum Chordata; class Actinopteri; order Tetraodontiformes; family Monacanthidae; genus Thamnaconus; species Thamnaconus septentrionalis. The sequence goes on along the minus strand of CM020517.1, from coordinate 11,552,676 downwards.
AAAATTAAGGATTGATGTTTTTCACTAAAAGCTGGGGCGATGCTAAACGGTTTTCGTAGTAGACAGCAAAACTCCACCTTCTTTTAGATTGACCAGTCATTTGACCAACCATCTTGCTGTGAGCTAACGCGTCAGATTCTTTGTCAACCAGTCACAAAGACGTTCATTGAAACTCGAGTTGGTACTTGCCATCTTTGTGCTTTAGTGTTTACATCGGCACTGGATTGCGAGGTACTATGAACATTTTTCAGTTATTAATGCTATACATTGTTTAGAAAAAAAACTCTGTCTGGTGTATAGGTGGCTGCTGGTTGTTTTTAAACGTTAACGATACACATCTGACCAACGATGTAGCGTTTTCCCCTTTCACCGGTTCGCATCTGCTGCTGCTGTGTCAATGCAGGCGCTAGCCAAGTCCTATTGTTAGCAATGCGAACTAGCATTTTTTGTAATATTCATTTCACGAAATTCTTTGTGGAGTGTATAGAAATATATGTTTTAGAGGCCTTTAAATTAAGCCATGCATTGCATTTGGATGTGGGTTAAGCGAGCGGCGTTCGCAGAAATATACATAGCTAACGCGTGACAATGATGTTAGCTATTCGTGGCCGTGTTGTGTCCCTACTGGTTTCCGAATTAGCTTGTTTCCTTGCCGGACAGTTGCAGATTCGACACAAACATGCACAACATATTACCGGCGATTTTAAAGTCGCAGTCCACATGTACCACAGCGAATATGCGTCTGTAAATTAGCGCAACGTAGTAGTGACGTTAAAAAAAAAAGAAAAGAAAGAAAATATGAAATAAACAATTTTGCGTCGAGTTGGACTCGACCTTCCTCCAACAAAAATCATCGAATTTGTGTCGAATCTGCTGAGGCGGCGCAGCACATCTGGAGCAAGGAAACCTTTACAGCAAAAAGGTTGTAAGTTCGTTCCCGCGGCCTTTCTGTGTGGAGTCTGTATGTTCTCCCTGTGACTTGTCCAGGGTGTGCACTGCCTTCGCCCCAAGACAGCTGGCTTAGGCTCCAGCACTCCCCACGACCCTGAACGCAGGAGAGGTGGCCTTTCTGAGGGTAGATGGATGCTGTAATGCACTGATCGATTTAGGTTTGCCCGAGTTGTAGTGACTATGTAATGTGTCTGGCCAGTGCATTTAGCTAATTCGATCATCTTCTCAATGTGTGCTCAGCCACATTGCCTTCGCCTATCGATTATTATATATATTTTTTTAATTCTTTGGTCAGTGCCTAAAGACGAAAGGGCGACGTTGTGTACCGCTGGTTCTGTTCGTAACCATATTTCTGGTTCTGTCTTCATTTCTTAGTGTTTGAATGGATATTACCAGGTGCACGGAGAAATGGGTAAAACAAGACAAGGTTACTGTAACTATGGAGCTCTCATTTCATACACCATGACATTCATGTCACAGTTAACGCTTCTCAAATCACCACGTCGAACAAGTTTGATGTTTTTTTTAAGGTCTGTCTGATTGGGTTAGATGTTCAGACCTTAACACACCACGGACATGACGGTTAAGAGACACTAAAATGCGTAATATTTCGCATTAAATTTGAAACTTTGTTATGTTGGTCTCAAATAAGACAGAGCGGTGGGAGACACTGGTGATAAGTGGGTCTGCTGTTCTGTCAGATAACGCTATGGTCACAGGATGACCAGTATGTGTCATCCAATTATTTTTTACCTGTCATGTTGAAATAATTAACAGAATAGGCTGCCACCTGATTAAATGTCGTTAGAGAGTATTGTTATCATGGTGTGTGAGTGTGTGGGTGGGTTGAGAGGTACCTCCTTTCAATGCAACATGATTGTTTGTAAAGGCCCAAAGAGCAGTGTTGACCTAGAAGTTATACAGTGACATCTCTCTGTATCTCTCCATACCTGTAAGGACACAAAGCAACTCTTTTGTTATCTTTGTTTTGTTTGTTCTTTATTGGTTTTGGAACACAGCTTTCCTTTTTATTATGTCTATTTCTTTTTTCATTTCTTTTTCATTGATTATACTTCTTGAACATACACATTCCAACCATTTCATTAAAAAGAAAAAGCACAGTTGTTTTGGTTGCCATTTCTTTCATGTCGATGGGTTTCATCCAGTTTCTGTTCCCCTTGTACCTAGGAGAGGCCTCCGACGTCCTCCATGATGCTGTCTAGCAAGAAGTCAGATGCTGGCTCCTCATCGTCCTCCTCCTCTGCGGGAAATGCGGGAAGCGATAGGGCTCCAGCTTCTGACGTGCAGTCTGGCCCGTCAGCCTCAGCTGCTGGCCCAATGGACGCAAAGAAGAAGGAGAGGTCGTCTCCCAGCGGGGAGCCTGGAGGAGCCGCTTTACCACATCAAGCAGGGCCTGGTGGGGTAGACCCAGACTCAGCAGAAGTTCGCAGAACCAGTCGGCGCAAGCGAGCAAAAGTAAACATTTTAGGTTTCTGGACCCTCCCTGCAAGCGCAGGGAGGGGGGTTGGTGTGAAACTGACCGAAGAAATATACGATGCCCGTGTTCCTTGTGCGGAGAATCAAACCCCGCTGGATTCCTCCAAGGTTGATGTCTTGATAATGGTTTTAATGATGCTTTTATTGTGCCTACTGTTGCAGGTGGAGTACCGTGAGATGGACGAAAGCCTGGCTAACCTGTCGGAGGATGAATACTACTCAGAGGAGGAGAGGAACGCCAAGGCTGAGAAAGAGAGGAAGCAGGTCATCCCTCCACCACCTCCTCCGGTGGAGGAAGAGAACGACAGTGAACCTGAAGAGCCATCTGGTAAGGTTGTCTGAGGTTGATGAAGCTGCCAGGATAACAGCTAGTTAATGAAAATACAGAAGGTGCATAAGTGTTCATTTCGATTTGCTGAAGGCAGTTCTGTAAAATCAGTGTCTGTCTGTAGGTTCTATAATGATGAACAATAATTATAATGATGGTGTATTTTACGGTATGTACTACAATTCTTTGGATGAAAAATATGTTTTCATTAATATTCATCAATAATATGTATTTGTGGATAACAAATAAATAATCACAACAACAGCTAGCAAAACCATTTTCTAAGATATAAAAGACTATTCATTGATTAAGACTGAGATCATTCAGGAATCTCAACAAATATCATTGCTAATTAAAAAAAAACCAACAATAATCCCTATTGTAATCATATCACAAAAGCTTAATGAAACTGATGTTTTGTGGAGAGGAATTAAACAAAAAGTGGTCATTGAAGCTGCTCTTTGCTGACTCCAAATAATCAAATATTTTAATATTAACAATCAGGAGTGGAAGGAGCTGCTTTCCAAAGCCGTCTTCCTCATGACAGAATGACCTCTCAGGAGGCTGCTTGCTTCCCTGACATCATCAGCGGGCCGCAGCAAACTCAGAAGGTGTTCCTCTACATTCGCAACCGCACGGTAGGTGATGTTGTAAACGTGATGGGACTGCAGTTAATCGCTGGTGTGACTGACGGACGTACCATAACCATTTTGTCTTTACCACCCTGATGCAGCTCCAACTGTGGCTGGACAACCCCAAAATCCAGCTGACCATAGACACAGCACTGCAGCAGCTCGAGGCTCCATACAACAGTAAGATGTTTAATTCTTTCAGCCTTTCCTGATCAAGGAAACAAAGCTTGAGAGACCTGACAGATGACATTGTCTCTCTCCAGGTGATACAATGCTGGTCAACAGGATACACAGCTACTTGGAACGACACGGCCTGATTAACTTTGGTATTTACAAAAGGGTCAAGCCTTTGCCCAGTGAGTTCTGTTTCTTCATTGTAAAAACAAAAAAAACAAACTGAAGTTTTTACCAGAACTAATGGACAATATCCTCTCTTGACAGCTAAAAAGACCGGCAAAGTTATTGTTATTGGAGGAGGAGTGTCGGGTCTTGCCGCAGCCAGGCAGCTGCAGAGCTTCGGAATGGATGTCACAGTATTGGAGTCCAGGGTGAGTTGGAGACATTTGCTCACCTGGTTCGATGCCCCACAAGTTCTCAGCCAGTCACTGTGAAATTGTTTTCCCTTTTCCCTTTAGGATCGTGTTGGAGGCAGAGTGGCAACATTCAGGAAAGGAAACTATGTTGCCGACCTGGGCGCCATGGTGGTGACGGGGCTGGGTAAGAGTCAGAAAGTCTCAGTCTCAGTTGACCAAGTTGTGAAGTATGAGGAGGAAAGAAAAACACGTTAATTAACTCTAAATATGCTTTTTATGAAAGGTGGCTATTTTGAAGAATTTAAATATAAAACGTCTTTGAGTTATTTTACACTCTTATGGTTTCCTACATAATTCCATGTGTGTTCGTTCTTGCACAGTTTGGGTCGGGTTGTTGTTCGAAGGCACTGGTAGAGTGACCTTCGTTTTAACGGTGGACCTTTTTAAACAGTGAGCAAAAGGCGCCTGCAGAGGGTGTCCTTTTACCACGCTGATGCTGTTCCCTCATTAGGTGTGTTTGTGTCTGTGTGTTTAGGTGGAAACCCCATGGCTGTGATCAGTAAGCAGGTCAACATGGAGCTGGCCAAGATTAAACAGAAGTGCCCACTGTATGAAGCCAATGGCCAGGCTGTGAGTAAAGCGTCTCTGCAGCTCTGCTCCCGAGTCTGTCGTATCGTCACAACCACTTCCACTGGGTGTTCTGGTACATTTGCCTTATTACTCTGGGTTCTGTGCTTAATATAACCTGATTGGAAATAAACAAGAGGCCATCCCTCTCATTTTTGTGCCACCTCTTAAGTGGCAGCAGCACCAGCAGCAGTAGTAGGATGTTTAGGTTCATTTTCAGGGCACTTCCCTAAAAGTCAGGACTAGCCAGCAGCAGGAGCCTCAGAGCCCTTAACGTCATGTGGAAGTGGTTTCCTCTTCTACAGGAAAAGGCGAATTAAATGTCCATGTTTACTTTTGTGCAAACCTGTTTGAAGTTAAACTTCTGTTTACTTATCTTGTTTTTCTGTCTCCCCCTTCCTTTTTGTCGTCACCACTCTCGTCGGTGTGTTTTGGTATAAAGGGCGAACGGTGCACAAGCGTATGTATTGGTTCACTTGTAACACATTCTTCTTTGTTAGCCATAGGACACTTGTCCTCAAAGTGCAACACAGAATTTAGATGTATATTGTAAGTAGATTTGATCTGTGCTGGCATTCATATGGCTGATGTGTCCATATCCAGGTGCCCAAGGAAAAAGATGAGATGGTGGAGCAAGAGTTCAACAGGTTACTGGAGGCCACCTCCTACCTCAGTCACCAGCTGGATTTCAACTTCCTCAACAACAAGCCAGTTTCTCTGGGACAAGCCCTGGAAGTGGTCATACAGTGAGTGCGATCTTCACCACATGAGTTCAAACTCTGGACAGAAAAGAGACGTAGGAGGAACAACAGTGCTATGTGTTCGTGTGTCTGTGCTCAGGCTGCAGGAGAAGCACGTCAAAGACGAGCAGATCGAGCACTGGAAGAAGATCGTCAAGACTCAGGAGGATCTCAGGGATCTTCTCAACAAGGTGAGCTCAAGTTGCAAACGAGGCTCACCGGTTCCCGGGGGTTAACATGCGAAAACGGAACTTGTCTTCCGGATGAGTCTTGACCTTGACACAATTCTGTTCCTTTTCGTACCTTGTGTAGCTGGTGTCAACTAAAGAGCGGGTTAAAGAGCTTCATCAGCAGTATAAGGAGGCCAGTGAAGTCAAGCCACCAAGAGACATCACAGCGGAGTTCCTGGTGAAGAGCAAACACCGCGACCTCACAGCACTATGCAAGGTGAGACTAACTTTTGGGCAAAACATCCCCGAAATTTCAAAAACAAAGGTCCAAATGCTCCACAGGCATCTCGTAAATATTTAGATTCTGCGAGGCAGTTATCCAGACTTGTTGTTTTTCCAAGATGGATTCCTTTGTGATGCTTTCATTGCCGTCTTAGATTTTTTTTTTCTTTTACGAGCAGAAACCAGCCTGCGACACCCTAACGACTACAAGAAGTCACGTTTAACAGCAAACAGTTTCCAGCTGTGTTTCTTCGCGGCGGTGTGGGCATTACATCGTGTCTGTGTTTTCAGTGGAACTAATTCAAACAACTTTGAAGTAATATTAGATTTCCTTGGCTTGATTTTTGTACCTGAAGCCAGTTGGCCAACAAATTTTTTTTTTTTTTTTTTTTTACATGATTTTGTCAAGGATAACAACAGGCAAAGCTGAAATAATATCCACTAAAAATAGAAAGCAGAGCTGGTAGCATTTTAAAATGGCCTTTTTTATGGACTTCTGGGTCAGGAAAGAAGATGACCCACAGAACACTGCCGTGCTGTCCAAGTAAAGCGAGCGAGCCTGTGTTTTAGCGGTATAATGCGTCAGTAGGATGTATTATTAGAGCCTCTATGGCAGTTTTATTTTGGGTTCAGATAAACGCTACTGCCGCGTGTGTAGTTTAAAGGGAGGCTTTAGCTGGTTTAAACACAGCTGGTGTCTGAACCCGATTCGTCTGCTGCCCATCCGCCATCTGAGAAACCACTTCAAGGGCCCGAATCTGGGGCCGACTGTCTGCGGATGCGTGTTTCAGCAAAACGGAGTGAGCACTTAAGACAGTGTGTGTGTGTGTGTGTGTCTGCGACACGCATGACTAAAGCATTTAACAAGACTCTGGGGACAGTCGGGGGAACGGCTGCGGCAGGGTATTCTTTCCGTTTCAGTGTTTCTTTTGCCAGGCCAGTGTGCTGGCTCGCGAGCATCAAAAAGATGTTAACCGCGCTGCTGCTTTGTGTGTCAGTAGGTGGTACTGCCGACTGTGACTGCTGTTTTTCTTGCGTCTGCCGTGGCGAGCTCGAGACTCTGACTCTGCCTTTTTCCTGCAACAGCTGCTTTTGTCTCTCACATGACCCCGGTGTGCATGTGCAAGCACAAGCGACCGCAGTTTGAGATCTGAAATGAATCCACCCCCTCTATGCTTTGTCCTCACGCAGGAGTACGACGAACTGTTGGAGTTGCAGGTGAAGCTGGAGGAGAAGCTGCAGGAGCTGGAAGCCAATCCGCCCAGGTAACCCATCTCTTGGAATCGTAGATCTGGAACCTGTGTTTTAACCTGCTGCAATTTTAACTTTTTAAATAAAACAAACATCGCACATTCAGATACATCACATCACTTCATCGCTGCTTAGATTTATGCAAATTTGGTCTTTTCCTGATTAAACCTGTCTGTCTGACGCCTGAACGTCTCTTTTTCTCTGTGCTTTCTTATACAGCGACGTCTACCTGTCATCCAGGGATCGGCAGATCTTGGACTGGCACTTTGCCAACCTGGAGTTCGCCAACGCCACCCCCCTCTCCACCCTCTCTCTCAAACACTGGGACCAGGTGCGCGCACGCAGCCAGTTTGACTTGACATAACCGGTCATAGACACCATTGCATCGTGCGGGAGGTATTAACCAGAAAAAGCGGATCCGTTTTCCCGCAGGATGACGACTTTGAGTTCACCGGCAGTCACCTGACAGTCAGGAACGGCTACTCGTGCGTGCCCGTGGCTCTGGCCGAAGGCCTGGACATCAAGCTGAACACGGCGGTGCGGCAGGTCCGATACACGGCCTCCGGTGCGTACACCCGAGCTTGCCAAGCTCCTCCTGTGAATTGCGCAAGCGTCGCGTGTTCGCATCGGTTTAACACCCGGAAAAAATCTCTGTTCCGCAGGCTGTGAGGTGATCGCGGTCAACACTCGCTCCACCACCCAGACCTTCATCTACAAGTGCGACGCCGTGCTGTGCACGCTGCCGCTCGGCGTCCTGAAGCAGCAGCCTTCTGCCGTGCAGTTTGTCCCCCCTCTGCCCGAGTGGAAGACGTCGGCCATACAGAGGATGGGCTTTGGCAACCTCAACAAGGTTACATTTCATTATGCTTTTGTTTTTTCAAATCCATGATAACATCCTGCTCCTCTGAACTGGCTCGCCAAACTGTAGGATTTGCTTTGTGTTTTATTCAGTCGAGTAACGTATGCCAAGTGCACACTGTCCCGTCTGGGAACGAGTCATCATTGTCATCTCTGAGCTCGAGGCAAGGCTAGTGTTATGTAGAATTTTAACTTTTTAAGTTTCTTTAGCCATGTTCAAACCTGACTTGTATGAGTAAGAAGCCAAATCACAGTCGGTGACCTGAATTTAACTGAGCGCTTTCTCCTGCGTGAGACAGCAGCATTCTGCTTCAACCAAACCCCTACCAGCTCACTTTGTTTCCTGTAGGTATCAGGATGTTTGCAGCTTGTACAAAGGAACTGTCAATCCATCAGCCATTGTTGTCCAGATGATATTGCTTCATCTTGGTCGACTGCTTAGGTTGAAAATGTGTAGCTAGAAATACGGATGGGATGCTCACTAAGGTTATCTCTGCTTGCGTGCCACCAGTCTCACCGGAGCGCTTGTTTTGCGTCACCGGGTATCTCAGCATCATCTGCGGCAGCTTCGCCATCCCAGAATTTACTGCAGCGCCGAGAAGAATACTGCATTATTATGCAATCTGCTCTGCTCTCCTGTTGTTCCCCCAGCAGAGGGCACTCTGCTGCTCACACAAGCATCCACAGTGAAAATGCTCAGCCTGAGATGCACTGCTGGACATTCACAATCACAAGCTTTAGGCCTATTGTTGTGTGACCACCTATGCCATACCCCTCGCTGTCTGCAGGTGGTGCTGTGCTTTGACCGCGTGTTCTGGGATCCCAGCGTCAACCTGTTCGGCCACGTCGGCTCCACCACAGCGAGTCGGGGTGAACTCTTCCTCTTCTGGAACCTTTACAAAGGTGAATAGGGTTTTTTTTGTTTCGCACCTTTGCAGTCGATTAGTCGATGGAGCTCTGTGCCTCTTAATCTGTGCGATTGCTGACAAGCACGGCTTCACATCCTCTCCCCAGCCCCCATCCTGCTGGCGCTGATGGCGGGTGAGGCTGCCGGCATCATGGAGAACATCAGCGACGACGTGATTGTGGGACGCTGCCTCGCCATTCTCAAAGGGATTTTCGGAAGCAGCGCCGTGCCACAGGTACGCAAACGCCTAATAACACTGGAGCACGACGTTCTTCTCATTTGCCGCCCAGTGTTTCTCTCACTCGGAAAATTAACGTGTTTGACAAGTGGGACATTTTGTTTAAATGCACTTATGTATTTTCATAACGTGCACAATTAAACCCTGAACTGTTTCAGCTGTTTCTCGCCACCTACTCTGAGTAGGTTGTCAAATTCACTTTAAGCAACCCCTGCAAATCATTTAATTTAATTCAAGCCAGTGTGAGTCAAGAAGCACAAGTCACTTGTCAACATAAGCCATTTGTTTTCGGTTTAAATGTAGTGTAAGCAACACGCACTGAGGCGAGGCTGAGAACCGTTTTGCCGTTGGGCTGTTTACGCCCCCCGACCCGTTCCCCCTTTCACCAAGTGTTGTCATGGAAGTTTGCTGAAACAACGTTTTTGTCGTTGCAGCCAAAGGAAACTGTGGTCACTCGCTGGCGTGCCGACCCCTGGGCGCGAGGCTCCTACTCCTACGTCGCTGCAGGTTCCTCAGGCAACGATTACGACCTCATGGCGCAACCCATCACGCCGGGCCCGGCGATCCCAGGAGCCCCACAGGTAACGGTTGCAGCAGTCCAGTCACGAAAACGCCAGTTTCTCGTGCTTTGCGGTGGAGGCGTCCCAGCCTGACCACAATATTTACCCAAACGCAAAGCAGTCGGTTACCAACACAGAGCGTTTGGAGCCGTTTGTGAACAAAACATGAGACCTGATCGTTTCTTGTTCTTGATCACCACACCGCTTTCATCTCTTCAAAGATGCCTCCCCCAACTGGGATTATAATTCCACTCGGCGCTCAACGCATTTTCTTTCCTCCTTCCCCAGCCGGTTCCACGTCTGTTCTTTGCCGGGGAGCACACCATCAGGAATTACCCCGCCACCGTCCACGGCGCACTCCTCAGCGGGCTCCGTGAGGCCGGACGCATCGCCGACCAGTTCCTGGGCGCCATGTACACTCTACCGCGGCAGGCCATGCCCGCAGCCACCAGCAACCCCCAGCAGACACAGGCCACCGCCAGTGTGTGAAGTTCAGATCGGCCGACACGAAACATGCCTTTATGTTTGGTGCTGGGAGTGGCTCTGTGTTTTTGACTCCATGTGTAGCATGTTTGCAGTGCCCTACATCTATTTATATGCCCCGATACATGCTAAATGTACACGCATCCATAAAGTGGATATCATGTGACAGATGTGAAGATACATCCTTTATTTAAATGAGATTTTTTTTTAACCCCACTATGGTCTGTTCTAAGGACTTGTTTTGGTTGTCTCCATGCTGTATACTTTTTGGTTTGCTTCTGGAATTTCTTATGGCCTTTAGAAGTGCAGAGTTTAGTGAAAATAGTTTGTATAGAAAGCTAAAAAAAAAAATACATGCCAAAAGAAATGGAAAGAAAGAATTGTATTTTTTTTGTTGTTGTTTCCATTACAATTTAAGTATTTTATTATTTCTGGCTCCACATACTTTTTTATGTCATTTGTTATTAAAATAAAAAAAACAACCTTAACTTGATTTCAGTGGGGCTTCTTTTGGCAAACTTATAGGTTAAAGACCTCAAGCATGTTTTCAAATCTGTTTTTTCACCCTGGACACGAGGGGAGAAAACTTGCCTATTTTATCATTAAAAATGTTCAGCCTTGTGCAAATTAGCCTGGGACAGGTGTCAAAGAGGTGGCAGTGACTTTTGTAAAGTTGCAAATGGGATGATTTCCAGATATGTGTTTTAACAGTGTGGAGCAGGCAGAAGAAGTAAAATAAAACATGGGATTTTTTTTGTTTTTTGCCAGGGTATTTTACTGACAACTTAAGACAGTGTTGCCAAAAATATTAATTAACTGGTTTACGTGAATGTTGCATCGAAAGGCAAGTTTGTCTGAAACCATTATGGATGCAATCTCGCTTCACCCTCCAGTCGCCTCCAGTGTTGCTGCTTTTAGCGTCCCTGCCGTTGTTCTGTGTGCGGAAACAAGAGACGGGGGGTCTACAATAGCAGCGGCCACATGATGGGCGATCTTATGAATGAGAGGAAGGATTTAAATAGTCAACCATGAGCTTCTCCACAGAGTAGTTTCAGGGCTCCGTGCCCCCTCTTGTTTCCATGCAGGCCTCTGCACCACAAACCCTGTTTTCCCCCCAGAGATGTGGTTATTATTATTATCGTGACCAAACAAGATGTTCTATTCAACAACAGTAATTTCTGCTGGGGTTTTGGAAGGCGGTACTTGGGTATTTTCACCTCCCTGGTAAACCATAAGAGTCATTGCAGTGTGTAACAGTTGACTTGGTGAGGTTATTCTTCATAATTCTTCATAATGGCCCAGAGCCCACACTGTATCGTGCTGATGTGGAGACGCAGAAAGTTAAAATGAGTTGTTACAGGAATCCTGCGTGTCGGGGCACATAGAGACTTTTAAAGGGTGTAACGTGGAATGCACACGCACAGGTGCAAACATTCCTGATAAAAATCACAATGTAAATCATGTAATTGTTTGACTTCAACAGTTTTACCATTTTAGTTGACTGGCATCAAATTATTCCTGTAATGTAATGTCCATTTTATTTTTATTTTTACACAGGAATTTTAATGAAACTATGCACACGCCTTAGTTTAAATTAATTTTGAACCTCAACGGCAACACTAGATAGTTTGGACTCATTACTACCCCCAGCTGGTAGAGAAGCGCAATTATCTATTAGCAGTGCTGTAAAAGGGAAACTCCATAGGCCCACGCGTGAATTTGTAGAAGGGGCCGCCGAATCCGGAAGCCTCTTTTAGAAACGCGTCCACCGACTAGGTAAAGTAGCGTATGTTATAAAATATAATTACGTTGTTCTGTTTGGTGTGGCATGAAAAAATTTCTTCCTCCAAGGTGGGGCGTGACAGAGAAAGTTTGAGAACCACTGGTCTACACAATTGAAAATATTGGTGGTTTACCCAAACGTGACAGTTTTTCCCCCAATCTACTTTGAACTGCTCCTCAGTTGAGGCTTGGTTGCAGCAATACTAGAAATTGTTTACAATATTTTTATTTATTTATACAAGGCAAGGTTTCAGCTTGATTCCTCACACTCTCAGCCTGAAAGCAAGACATAACATGCTAGATTCAGCTGGAATTAGAATAGAGCGTGCTGGCTACACAAGCACATTGGCATGCTAGAATAATTACCATACCGAGTTGGTTATAGTGATTGCATCAGTCCATTACTTCACTAACACAACCAACTTGGTACGACAGCATGAACTAGCACTGTAATGTTACCCATAAACAATAGCCTACGATAGCTCAGATAGATTTATTTATAGATATTTATAGATTTAGCATAGCTAGATTTAGCATATAGCGTGCTGGCTTCATAGCACGTTAGCAAGCTTGAATTATTCTCATGTTCTCGACCGCTGACAAAATACACATGGCAATAAAAGTTAAAGTCTCTTTCCTGTCTGTTTTAACATGAATGAATGAGAGTTCATGGTCCTTGTGCTACCTGCATCGAGAAGGAAGGGTTTTTGACTGAAGTACCACCACCACCTGGCAATCGTGGTTTCTGAAGTAATTAGCTGCGTGTGCTAGCAGTCTGGGCAGTGTGTTAGCATTTACCTCAATTGCAGCTGCATTGAGAAAAAAAAAATCAACACTTCAAGTCTGTAGTTGCCAACATTTGTTTCATACCCATTTTAATTGCCCCTCTAAATGACTCTTAATACCATATATCACACAAGCTACATTTCGACCACATTTCAACGTGCCAGATTGGAAGCTGCTGGCCTAAAACCTCAGTGGCCCATTCATTTTCACAAAAAACTGTGACACCTCTCTCTCTGGCTCTCACGACTCCCTCCTCTGTCTTCCTCTGCCCCGGCATGGCTGGAGCGGAGAGCTGAGTCATTGCCATGGTTGACTTCACCGCACTAATTCAGGTCAGGCACCAGCGCTGAGGTTTAGGAGTACCAGGGCCCAAACAAGCACCACTGTGCCAGGCCAGCACCTCCCTGCATCTGAACTTGGGACAGATTAAACCAAGCACAAAGCAGGACACACTGTTGTTAACCCTCCATGTGTCAAATGTTTTCCCCTCATGACACCCCACAAGCAATGAATCACCCTCACCCCCTCTAAGTGACAATAAATAAGCAATAAACATCTGTCTATGTTGAAATCGAAAGCTGGAATGATTTCCAATCGGCTCCCGCTTTCACACATGGAATGACGAAAATCTTTTATCGCCCAGCTGTTTTCAATAATCTAATCAAATCTGTTCCATTCAAGCCTGCTTTGTGTCAGAGCCTAGACTCGATTTTCCGCCACCATTCTCCAGATAATTTAGTTTTTCCTGCAATGAAAAGTTGAAGTATGTTCTCTGAATTGATTGATCGATATCTCACAAATTAAAGTCAAATTTAAGTCTTGTCTGGAAAATAAGTTTAGTTTCATTGGATTAGGCGGAATTTTCACGCCGTCATTAACAGTTTGATATGATTGGCACCAACTATTATTTTACAATGTTGGACCAGAATGTTGCGCATCAGAGGCCACGTTTCCTCTCATAGCCAGAACATTTGGTTCTTTTACGCCATCAGTCTTTACCCCAATATTAAGGCCACAAAGCCGAATCCAACGACTGCTTTTAATATTAAACACAACCTTTCAGCCCGTGGTTGAGAGGATCAAATGAAAACATTTTTAGCAAAAAATCTCTTCTGCCTTGCATGTGCCCGTTGACGAGAGAAGGTTGACTATTTTCTCAGGCTTTATCGGGCCAGATTGTGCGGATAAGACAATAATTCCGCATGCAGAGGCAATTTGCAAAACGGCTGGCCCGCACAAAAAAAAAAGAGAGAGGCGTAGCTGCTTGAGAGAAGTTGGCGCTTGCTGACTTTGCATTCCGCACCAGCTTGTGGTTTCCCCCTCGCTCTACCTGACCAATTTGCCTCGTTTGCCTGCCTGTTAATTTTTGCGCAGCGCCAGCTGCTGCGCCCTCTCCGACCCGCTCCGGCGCAGAGGGTGCACGGCCGTGAAATCACAACTTTGCTGAGCTCGTGCATCTCTCTGACACACACACACACACACACACACACACACACACACACACACACACACACACACACACACACACACACACACAGAGTTTTACACAGCATCAGCAACATGTGAACATACTGACAAAAGACTCGGCTCGGAGACACATTACAAACGGGTCGCTTTTTTTTTTTTTAAATTTCTTTAATGTATTTTTATTGGAATACATATGGTTTGCTGTACAGTTGGCAGCTCCGAGAGGCCTACATGCAGAGTGCGCCAGCCACAGTAAGGTTAAAACATGCACAATGTATTACGTCTAAGACAGGGGAGGAAAAAAAAGTACAGCCTTCCCAATGTGTTAACCTGACACTGCTGACACGACGAGAAGAGATATTAAAATCACAGAAGAAACCCTTTCACGCTGATTTCATTAGGTTTGTCTTTGACACCTCTGTTTGTCAGCCTCCTTCTTCTGCACACAGACTTTATAAACTCAGAAGTTAAAAATAAGATTGTACAGGCCAGATTTTTTTGTAAGGGTGTATAGTGTATTTGGGAGATGACATTTGGCAATGTGTTTGATTCTTTCACATACTATGTTGATTGCACTTTCCTAGTGTCCTGCAATAATAATGTATGTCTAACCTGCCAATGAACTTCCCACAAATCTTCTTTTGCATCATTAACCTTTTAGAAAAATCTGTGCCAAGACATAAAGTTTGACAAATGAGCCCTCTGTGATGTCACAAAGGGCACATACACCCAAAGTAGGTTAGTGACAACGCCTCCAGCCAGGTGCAGTTTGCCGCTTCTCTTTTGTCCCCTTCCAAACAGGTGGAAGGTCCAATAAATTATCAGTTTTAGTAGAGCTATAATCTGTAGATGTGTTGTTTTGCAGGGGCACGGGGGGAGTAAATAACAGTGCAAAATTGCTCCATTGGAGTTTGGGGTTATAAAAATGGGCATAATATGGGACCTTTAAAAAAATAATCTTAGCTTCATGTACACGTGTACGGAGGAGCCTGCACGCTTCTTTCTTTGGCAGCTCTTACAAACATACAGCACAGAAGGTCGACGAAACCACAGATTTATGGGCGAAGGAGCAAAGGCTCAGCGTCGAGGGGCCGGGGCGCTGGAAGGTCCCCGATAAAAGCGCGGGCAGCACATGGTGAACCACTCAGCGCCGCAGACCTGCTCAGCTCTGATAAAACCCACTCTGCTCTCATTCTTCAACCCTCCCTGCGACCCTCGCGCTGATCCACAAAGTTTGCTGTGATAGTTTCCGGTCGTGACAAATGTCTTGCATTGAAAATAACAAACACAAAAAATACAGGATGAAGAACTCTCCAGGAGTGTAATAACAATGAGACGGGCATAATATCTCGCAAAAGAAACAAGAAAAAAAAAGTCATTCTTAAAATTACAACGGACAAAAATACTTAATATATATATTCAATAAGAAGGCCCACTTTACAAAATTACAAAGATACTCCTTAAATAAAATCTATCCGATATAGCCTCCAAAATAAGACATCTTTTTTGTTTGACAAAGAACTAAAACACATACATTAGCAGAAGACCAACACAAATCGATGACTTGAAACAATGTCAGTATTTCAGAGACAATGGGGGGGTCGCGCTGCTGCCACCTGAAGTCTGTAAACTGGAAATACTGTGGAATGATTTTGGCACAGCATTCAGAAGGCTGAGGAAGGGACCATAAAGGCAGCCGACGTTCCAGCGTTTCATTCGTTCATGCCAATTTCCTTTTCACCAAACGTTTTTGTCTTTTTTCGATCTGGCTGGTGCAAATGAAGGTTTTACATTCTGCTAGCAGCTTCTCAAACACATTTTAAGTACATTTCTGGGAAACAAAGGAGCAAAACGCTGTGACCATGGGCAGTGGTGTTGGAGGGAGGTGGGGGGTGGGGAATTAGTCTTCTGAGGTCTTAAAGTTAAGTGCTGGTTAAGTGCAGATTACAGGCCACGCCGCCCAACGACACCGCGACCCCGGCTCCACAATGGAGGCCTTTGAGGACAAGGGGCCTGCTGACCGCCCTGCTGGCCGTTTCTGCCACACCGCTCGCTTCAATCTCCCCTAAGTACATTCTAGTCTACTTTGGAAAGACGAAAAAACAACGACTTGTAAGTAACGGATGTTTACACACATCAACAGGGCTCAGGAGGATTTCTTGTTAACTCTTTGGAAGGTGGAATGCGAAGAAGGAAGAAGATTTTCCCCTCGTCTTCGTCACACTCTCTTCTTGCTCAACAGCCGGTCCCTCTCACCCCCCAAACTCTCGAAATATTCAGCTCGAGGAGCTACGTATTCACAGTCATCACATTCTACCGTGTCAACACTTTCACCGCTGGAGGCAATGAATAACACTTACAACATGTGAGCGGTGGACATGTAGCTGACAGCTTAAAAAAAAAAAAAAAAATTCAACCAGAGCACAGTCATGTTCCACCATTCGGAGTGGATGGACAGTTAGCGGAAGAGGGAAAAAAATGTTGGCATGAGAGCTCGGCAGAACGCTTTCTTTTACTCCAGTCACATGTGCTCTCTAACCTGCGTCTGTAGGCTGTCAGTGATCTCCCCAGTACTGAGAAAAATCTACCCTCTGGTTCCTCCGCCTCCCAGGAACAGGGTGGATTACTGGGAAGCAGCCCATAGTGATGTCACAAGGGGCAGAGGCACCTCTCGCAGACGAGGGTTATTTTTGTCTCCTTCTAAACGCAGATTTTTTTTTTTTTTTTAGCAGAGGGCCGTATGCAGAGGGCTAAGCACACTGTTTTCTGGAGATCCATGTAGTTGTCCGGCACCTCCACAGGGATTTAAAGCTAGATAGAACTGAAGTTGAGTCCAACACTGGACCATCAAGTTAATTTTTAAAACAGGCCGGTATCAACAAAGGGAGGGAAACCCCACAGTACACAATTCCACTGTTTCCTGACAGCTGGGCTCTGTAGGTGGGATTGTCCTGAGGCAAAGCTACGATGAAAGGACGCAGTGAGGATTGGCAAACATGAAGGATGTGAATGTTGGCCTATTTTTTGTTTTTTTGATGACACACTGTATTGGTGGCATGTACCCAGGATCGTGGGTTACTGTGGGTCCTTGCGTCGCCCAAGCTAGCGTTGCAAGTCTCCCAGGCGAACACGTGTGCGTTTGGCCGCCGCTTACGACACATGGCTTCGCGTGTCGAGCGCCAAAAGTAGAGCCTCTGTGTCAGCAACTCTGGCAAGTGCAGTCTACGGTACAGGCGGATATTTGAAGCCATCAACTTGAGTTTTAATTATGACTAAAGGGAAAGTCAATGCCAGGGCTGAATGTCTCCCCTCACCTCTTCTGTATTTAGAAGCCCTTAGTCAAGACAGGTTTAGATGCTGCCCGGACCCCATGACCTCTGGGCTGCGTGGAGGGGAGCAGCAGCCCATTGCCGCCTGGTAACAATCTTCCACTGCCCGAGTCAACGTGCTCTGATCCCTTGTGAGAGGAAACAATGCGAGAAAGAGGCCATGTTTGAGTTGTCAAAAAACTTTCTGAGAGAAACAAAGGACAGGTTTTCCCTCTTAGAGGGTGACAAGAGCAGCAGCACGAGCAGAAACGCAGGGACGATGATCAGATCTTGGCATGTGAGCCGGGAGCTGCGTTAGGTCTGTTTTCGCTCTATCATAAAGTCAGCCATAAAGAGGCCACATGGCAATCTTTTTTTTCCTTCCTTTTTTTTAGGCTGCCCTGTACTCTGTGACTCTTGACAGACAAAATCCCACAGATATAGCTTTTTGGGGCATTGCGGTCTGTATTCTTTAAAATAGTACTTTGAAGTGAGGTCGGAAAAAACTCGAGGAACCTTGTTTTGGAATCCTTCAGGGAGGGGCTGGGGCCGAGGACGCTCCTACGCACAGACACGCTTGCATTGTTCCATCATACCATCGTTTTTTGAACGTAAAAATAAGAAAGACAAAAAAAAAGAAAGAAAATACACCTCAGTTAACGGTGGATGGTATTTATCTGTAACAGTGAGAGGGACAATGTGGCTAAAAGTTGTTCTGGACCATCTACATGTACCTCCCTCACTGCTACCTCAAGGCACGGATGAATATCGTATATATAGTTCTAGCAGAGGATAAAAGACACGGACATTAGTGAAAATACGCATTCTAAAGGTAAACAAACACTGCAACAGTGAGACTTATCATTAAAAGTTGTTCTGGACCATCTATCATGTACCTCCCTCATGCTACCTCAAGGCAATGAATATCACTTTCGTGAAGGAAACTGCAGCCATTTGTGTGTTGAAAAAGCTGGAGAAGAGGTGTAATCATCATAAGCCTGTATATGCAAATGCTATAGTTCTAGCAGAGGATAAAAGACACGGACATTAGTGAAAATACGCATTCTAAAGGTAAACAAACACTGCAGCCCGGACTTATCATTACACAGTCATCACCCCTGATCTACAAGTACGCTATGATTAGAGACACTGGAAGGTGGGAATTGCATATAATCTCCTGCTTGTATAAACGATAAAGTGACAAAGCAGCGACAGATTGGGCTCCTGCCCCTGGGCAAACCATCTTGTTTTTACAATAATAATAATAATAATAATAATGATAAAAAGCCTGTGCACGGATGGAGACTAATAAATATCACTGCTAGGACACAGCTGATAGAACACAGAATGGAGAAATGCACTCTGACTGAGATGCACAACAAAAACTTGAAACAAACAAACAAAAAAAACAACCCAAAAAGTTCTTCAACAGATTCCATGTGTCCCGAGTTGTCACATTTATGGTTACATGATCCTGTCAGACAGACAAAGACTGGAGTCGTGTCGGCTCGGGCACATCCAGCAGTCAGTAATTTGCAGCCGCATTCGGCGTTCATAAATTCCGCTGCGGGATCAAAGCTCACGTCGCCTGTCGAAACTGAAATGAATCATGAGCGTCAGACCCTTAAAATCCAGCAGGAGGATCTTAGAAGGCCCCTCCACTCGCCTCGCGACAGCACACAAAAGTTGGACAACAGTCACAGATGGTTATACACCGTTTGCCGACAGAAAAAAACCCAACACATTTTATTACTGGCCACTTCTAAAAAACAAAAGCAAAAAAAATCTGTTCCTGGACTGTCAGCTCCTTGTGGTTCAAAGTCTCATGTCTTCCTATGAGCGGCTGGCATGAACACAGTATTTACAGCAGCAGTGAAAATATTTTGATTCTGACCAGATCCAGTCTGCTGGTAATCCAAAGCACACTGTTGAGTTAAAAACTAAACCCATCATTTTTATTTATTTATTTGTTTTGCTATGCTAAAAAAATACACAGATGGAGACAGTTGCAACAGCTGTCAGACTATAAGCACCATGACAATTGTAGCATGATTTGAGGTTATAAACAGGCCCCGCCCTCTCCCCCTTTTATCTCTACGTGTGCATTGCATTTCATTGCGTGCAAAGTATGATTTGTTTGTCTTGATATGGCTGAGTTGGAAAGGAAAAAAACGGAGAATGGGAAGCATTTCTGAAAAAAACTAAACGAAAAAACAAAAAAATGATCTTCAGGTGCAGGACTTAGAGAAATGAAATTAAGCCATCCAACAGTCGTTGAGGCAGAATACATGCTGTGTCGCATGTCTTCAAGTGCTCTTTAGTGTCTTAGAAACATGCAAATGTTTATCTGGTAGTATCTAATTTGGAGCTGTGGTCGCGGATGAAAACAAACCAAAGACTTGGAAACGGGTGCTGTGTTTTTGTGAGCAGGGCTTTTTGATAATGAGAAAATGTGGCAAAAAGCAGGTGTGCCTGTGAAAAGTACTCTAACTTGAGTCAGAAAAAGGTGATTGTGATACTACACATAAGCAAATACAGTAATTTGCCTTTTGGTCACATCTTCAAGCAGAATGAATCAGACACTTTAGCAATGAAGAAGGGTTGAAACTGTGAGGCGGAGCAGCTCTGTCGAGGTCGCTCCATTGGTCCTCCTGAAAAGGCATTTCTTATGGTCCGTGTCCCTCTTTCTCTCAACCTCGCTGGCATGCGGGGAAAAAAAAACCTCCAGCAATCTCCAGCATGCCAACCTCTCCCTTGTCAGGTTTAAGGATTACACTATAATACATCCAGCACGAGGAGCAGAAGAGGAGAACATGGGCTGGTGAGGCGTCTACATTAAAAAAGGAAAAAAAAAAAAAAAAGGAACAGGTAAAACTGTCTTTCCACTCATGACCCTTATGGGACGGAGAGAGTTCTGCTTTTGCTTCCTCGCACTTGGGGTCAAAGTCAGGATGTCGGTAGTATTGCCGTTTCACGTGGATGCAAGTGCTCATTTGCTTTTTTTTTTCTCATAGATGGTTTTGGAAGATGTAGCGGTGAAGTCACCTGAAGATGAGACTGAAGTTTGTCATTGTAGGATCATTGGAGAGCTGCAGAGGGAGAAAAAGAAGTGGGAGGATATCTTAGAAAAACTTCGCCCTGATTATGGCCAAAATAGATGTTTGATGGTTCATTTACATGTAAAACCATAGTAAATTTAGACTTCATTTATTTTCCCAAGTGAAATGAAAGAAATACTGGCTTGAAAGCAGAAACTTGACATGGATGAAGGACAGATACTTGATTTGATAGAACGTCACTTAGACAGGGTATTTGTGTATAGCTCAACATGATTCATGAGCTGTGAGAGTGTGCATTTTATCGTCTTCTACGATTTAAGCAGTATCAGGTTATCTTGACACAGGGGATTTTATGCGAAAAGGCCTTTGAGAGATGTGACATTTCTGCAGCTTCTGGGCTTAACGCTGACTCCACTTGAATGAATGACAATCGTAGGCTGTGAAGAGGTGAGAGTCCTGCTCTCTTCCCGTACCTGTTCTTCTGCAGAGGTCTAATGATGCTCGGACTGTCGATGGCTCCACGGCCTGCTGCCGGCTCCGCTCCTGCCCTCGGCTTTGCTCCCTGACCCTTGACCCCGGCTGGACCACATCTCCCCTCTAGAGGAGGCGCCTGCCGTCTTGGATGCCCTCTCGTAAGAGCTCCCCAGGTGGTGAGAGTCACCGGTGGGTATCGGCCTCCTCCAAGCGGCCGGGCTGCGGGTCAAGTTTGCGCTGGACTGCATGCCATCTGCGGCCTTGAAATGTTAAAAATAAACAAATAGATAAAAATCAGATTCTTCTTCACAGTCTGAACTAGCAGCTGGAGAAAGTCCCAGTTTGCTCAATGGGCTGGTTTGGTGTTGATCTTGTTGGAAAGCCAGACAATTGGAGCTCATTTATCTCATTCTCTGAAGAGAGCAAAGGTGGACTTTCAGTTTGGACTTTTGTGTGATGTAGGAATTAACTGCTAGGTATTTATGTTAACTGGTGTGTGACACGGCGTGGACTCCTGCCAGGGAGGGGCGAAAAAAATCCCAGACCAAAACCTCAAATGCAACCCCCCTAGTTGAGAGATTTATACTTTGGTAGACTGACTAGAAAACAAACCCTCTCCTGTTGCCTGTCTGCATTGGCTGCACCAGCACGTCCCCTCTCATATCCTCAATAACCCTGAGAGTCAGAGAGGGAGCGAGCCGGGATGACGCTGCAGTTCCTGGGGTGCGCGGCAACAGCAGCCCACTCCTGTAATTTCAGCTTTAAAAAGCACCATAATTAGTGACATTTGGTGGGTTGGAGTTTTTTGGCTTCCGATGCAGTTTTAGAATGCGTTCTCAATAATTGGCTTTAATGGAGCCCTGCTAGACTGCCTTAACCCCCCCCCTCCCCCCCCCCCATCTCCAGGGGCAACAGACAGGAAATCAGTCACCAGTGAACCCTGCCAGGGAGGCGTTGCTCAGTGTGGTCACTTCCTGCTTTAGTCACTGTGGGGAGGAAACGGGAGAGTGGTACATTCTCCTTCTATGGTAAGCCAGTGCTGCAAAGCTGGGAAGTGGGCTTTCACACGGTGGCCATGTAATGGGTTTCCAGCCCGACCAGCAGGAGGTTGGGCATTGTTTGGAACACTGGAACAGGATTAAGAAAGTTAAGATCTGGCGCAAGTTCTGTTGGGTGAGCTTACAATAAATGCAAGGTGTTGCCTTGCTACACAAAGGGGAGCGACAGGAAACTGCTGCTGTTACAGACGTGTGTAGTAATGTGATGTACATTACCATACAACACAGACAGTAACTTCTTCCTGACAGCTATTGATTATGTGATTGGACAAGGACAAAAAGAGTTTCATTGATGACACCAGTGACACCTCTGATGAGAAGCCAGCTTTCAATCCGCATCTTATGAGCTTAGTGCGGGAACAGTCGTCAGCTGAGGAAAGTAGTCATGTTCCTCTAAATATGGCAAGACAAGGCCAGAAGGGCCAATTGTCAGCTCGTGCATGAGCTAATGTTCACCTCTGCTCAACTGGAAACTTTTACATGAGAGTGCATAACCTTCATGTTTAACCCTGTCTAAATGCTGAATCTGAAAAAAAGTTATTTATACAATTTCCACTATGGAAGCCAACAGCGGGATGATGCCTCTTTTTAGTGAGACTGAACTGCAGCAGCAGAAGAGGAGGACCTTTGGTAGAACTAATTACCTTTTTTAAATAAACCCCTCTGCCCTCAGCCTGACACTCAATTTTAAAGGATTGGCGTGGCCGTGCCAATCGAAACTCAAAAATCAGCCCTCAGCAACGTAATGCTCTCCGCCAAACAGGTGGAACTTGTGGTCCGTTTGCCCAAACAACAATCTGTTAACTCATGTCGATGTATAAACAGCATTTTTTTCAGTTTTTCTGTTAAAAAAATCTTTTCAGGACTCATTAGTACGATCTTCAAAAATGTTCTTCCATCCGCAAGCAGCCCGCAGTGCAATTTCATCTGTGGCGCAGACTATTATTCCACACAGCTCTCTCTGTTGAGGGTCACATCAGGCGAGCAGCCCTGATCCCACATTTCACCGTGCTGCCACTGGCGTTTCGACTTCACAAAGGATGTTTTGGTATCTCACTCAGTGGCCGCGTCGGCCCCGCTGTCCTTGGCCAAACATAAGTTCACGGCCCATTCACGTAGGGGCTGAGGTTTCCTCTCACTGTGGTTACTACAGTGTTGTTCTGTTCTGTTCCGAGGGGGAGAGTGAGGCCTACAGAGAGCAAGCAGTCGCCGTTTTAAAGCTCGGACCAAACGCAGTTCTAACGAAAATGGGGTCCCGAGAGTTAGGCCACAGCAGCGATCACACTCGTTGAACAACAGGATCAGCTACAGCTTGATGGAGATGCCGCAAAAAACCCAAGTGCAGCCCAACAGTTGCATAATTGAGTGAAAGGCTAGTTTGTGAGAAGCAGAGGAGTCAGAGATGAACAGAAAATACAGGTCAAAGAGTAGCACATATGGCAAAAACCAATCGGGCTGGGGTGGGCAGTGGTGTGAGGGAAACTGAGCTGAAGGCAGGTGCGGCACGAGTGGAGGCAGCGACAGGGGCAGGCTGTGACACTGCCCCCCCCCAATCAAGTAGGTCATTTGTTTGGACAGGAAATAGACATTTTATAGGATTTTAAGCTGTTGGTTGGATGCGAAGAAACCTAACCCTCTAACCCCGGGGAAATTCTAAGGTGAACTTTCTACCATTAGGACTAATTTTTCCCTCCATCAAATTGTGCAAAGTAATCAAATTAATGATGGAAATAATCTCCAGTGCCAGCTGTACTTTCTTCTCCTTGGAGTTCGCAAAAATGTCATTGCCTTGATTTAATTCCACATTGGCTGAGGAGATATAGACATTTTGTGGCAACAATTATATAAGGCCGGAGGGATAAAACCATGTCCTTCACTTGGTAAAAGGGCAATATTTTATATCCCACAGGCATTTTGAATAAATGACATCTAAATAATTTAGGCATGAGAAAAGAAAGAAAGCTAATCAATAGTTTCTCGGGTTGCTCCGACCGCTGCAGGGTACTTTAGAGGAATTTAGAGTGTCGCCTCCTGCTTAATGATGCCGGATCGATTGTGACTTACTCATCAGCAAGGCTTTGTTGACGCAAGACAAGAAGGAGACGCTGGCTAAGCTCCGCTCCACTCTGATTACTGGGAGCCACGCAGGCTTTTGACTTCTGTCGAAACCGCACATTTTTCAGTCAGTGGTGCAAAGAGAATTTTGGAGAGGCGAACGTCTGAAATATTATCTTGACACACAGACGGCTGAGCGGACTGAGCTCAGGGGCCAGGGATGGATGAACACCGACAGCGGGGGAATAGGAGATCAGTCGGATGATCGGCTGATGAAGACATTCCTCATCCTGCGATGCGCTCATGCAGTCTCTCTGCGTCAACTCTTGATGCTTTGACACAGGCGCAGTTGCAAACTAATCCCATCCTCCCACTGTCCAAACTGAAACTGTACTTATCCAAACCTCTTGGGAAGGGACGTTGTTCAGACTGCTGAAATGTCCAGAGAAATCTGAGCCAAAGACAATCGGCTGCACAGCTTCAAAAGCCCACTTTTGTATCGCTCGTTGTGCTTTTCTTTTTTGCTGCAGGGAGAACGAGATTTTTTTTTTTTTTATTGCACCGCAGTGTAAACCATGTGGCTTTCAGGAATTCCTGTAATAGGTGACAATTGATAAAACACTCGCAGGAGGCACAACAAAGAGGAGGCTGCTGGGAAGGCTGCTGCTGAGCTACCCGTTCACAGTCGGTACATTCAGGTCAATTTTTTTTCCCCTTCTCCTTTCCAGCCCTCAAAGGTAAAGGGGTCATGGAGAATGAGTGATGTGGGGACGGGGGTCAGAAAGGGGAGACTGGGAGACTCATGAGCTGAATTGAAATTAAATGGTTGCCTTCATAAATATGTAGCGCCGGGGTCAAGGCCACGCGGCGGGACTGATGGAGGCACCGACCCTGACGGGCAACCATAAATCTATGGCCGGAGGCTCAGCCGGTCTTGGATGATGGCTGAAACAGAGGAGAGAGGCGGAGTCCCAGACAAAAAAAAGGAAACTGATTCTCATTCTAGCTGCTCTTCATCGGTGTTAAAGGTGGGTGCTGGACTCAGTGCTCGGTGTTGGACAGATTTCAATAAGAGTTAATATTTGTTATTGAGGGGTCATCACAGTTGTGTCTGCAGTTCATCTGACTGGGGATCCTTGCTGCAGACCCTAAAAGCATCTCTTCCACATCTGGGCTGTGACATCACTTTGTTCTGCTGATGTAGCCTTCTGAGAGCACAAAAGGAATAAGCCGGTGCAACTTCTGTCGCAACACAACACTGTACAATTTGAGCAATGTTTGGAAAATGGTACTGATGCTCCTCCACAGTCGTGTCACTGAGTTTATTCAACAGGGAAGAAAAAAAACGGGGCATATTTTCCAAAATGCCTAGACTTAATGCAAACATCTATTAGTGGTTTTCACTTCCTACTCCAAACGCTTGTGTAAACTTTGTCTCCCTATTGACTAAACAGTTAGACATGCAAGGAGTTTGAGGTCTGATTGTGGCTTTTAGGTAGGTTAGACTTTGAGTGACTGTTACAAAAAAATTTGAGCAGAAATGACAACTGGCGTATCTGAAAACCATCTTTCGTGGTTTTCCTAAAATAAAAGCCTAAAATAGTGAGATACGCACGTAACAGGATATGAAAAAAATACCACTGAAACTTTGTCTTTCGTTGGCGGCATCCACACGTTACAAAGAAACGAGTGTTTAAGCACTTGCCTCGACTAATGTTTGCGCAGAATAGCAAACAGCTTGGCAGGGATTTCAATGTGGTGCCACACTCAAGTAAGAGAAAGCTATTTTCTTCTCCTTGAGGTTTGCTAACCTTCGCTTCCCCCCGTTGAGGTCTTTTTAATTTCCATCCTCACTCTGTTCTCAGCCCACCCTTTCCCCTTTGTGCTCGCTGGTGCAGCAGGAGTGGGGCCCACAGAACTGCTGCGCTAAGCTCAAAGTCGCACAGCCTGGCGTCAGGGGGGAAAAACACAGGCTGAGGCTCTCATACAAGTGGACGCACCTGGAGGTCAGCCTCGTGAATGCATTTCCACGGCTTTTATGCTAAAACTATTTGCAGACAGGCGTGTCGCAGAAAGTCGTAAAAGAGAGCGCCAAAACACTTCAGGCAAGTCAGAAACTGCAAGATTGTTGCGCTTTTCAACATTATTTTTAGAACTGAATGGGATTCATGCCCTGGAAAACCAGCTGATATAAACGCGTCACACAAGACCACCCAGGTGATCTTCTGAGGAAGACGGAAGCTACAGTTGAAACATGTAGAGGTATGAAGATAAGATCTAAAATATATGAGTGTCTGTTATAAAGGAAAAATGCAAACAATTGTATATTATTCTATCTAGACAGGCAGGGAGGGTTGCTTGTTGTACCTGTGGTTGCGTGTAGGATCGGGCCCAGGACTGAGAGGTAACAGGTGCATGAGGTATGACTTTCCCCGCGCCTCCGGCTTCCACACTGGGAGACTCTGAGCGCTTGGCTCGGCGGAACCCTGGCTCTTCGCCGTCTCTTGTTACTGCACTGTTGATTTTGCGCATGTACGTCTACAACAACAAAGCACAGCAAAGAGTTCAGCGACGTTTGGCCCACATTCGTGCCCAGACTCACCCCTTTACATTGTGGAGTTAACCTCACCTCGGCAGGGGACGGCTTGGATCCCCTCTGAGCTTCAGTATTTCCACCAGCTCCTGTCCCACTGCTGATGCTCTCCTCAGTGTCGGTGGTGTTCGCCCGGTATGCCCTCCACATCAGTGATGCCTCGGCCTCGTCCTCCGACCCACCGTCAGCCAGCGCAGATTTTCCTCCTTTCCCTTTGCCACTTTCCTCCACGTGCGCCGCGCCCTTGTTCCTCCAGGTGCTCCTCACGGTCAAGCTCCTTGTGTCCGTTGCACCGTCGTCCCGGGAATGAGGGCTTTGCTTTTGGTGTTTCCAGCTAGTGACCGTCGTAGTGCTGCTGCTGCTGCTTTCGAAGCCCGACTCTGTGTCGTTGCAGTCTGCAGTGCTGGCGCTGTACGCCGTCTGGAGGCTGAGGCTGCTGCGCTGAGAAGATGGGTGGCCTGCGGATGTTTCTGCTCTGGAGGAGTTTTGGAGTTTGGACCTCGAGGAGGAGGAGTCGTTGATGTCGTCAGCCCCGAGGTGCTGGTCTTGGGTGGGCCACGAGGTTATGTCACTCTTCGGGATGGAGATCTCATACGGAACAGAGACGCTGCCATGGTGTTCACTGCTGGGGCCTGGAATGAAGGAATTAAAAGCAATGAAAAAACAAAAAAATTGTTCAGCAAAGCAGCTCATGAATTCAGAAAGGATATGCAAGAAATATACAGTCCCACGTGTTTATAGAAGAAAACGTCAGTCAGTCTTCAGCATGGGTTTAAAACATCCACGTGGGTAGAGGTCCACCATTATCAAGCACCTGGGTAATTTGTACACTAGAATGCTGCTGGTAACATGACTTACCCCAGTACAAAATCAAAATTGCTGCTCCACTTCAATGTCAGAGAGCTTGCCAATAATTTATTTAAACTCCGACTAACTTGATTAATATCATTCTTAATTAAGTCTGTGAAGGTTCTCTTCACAGACTTAAGGTTCTCAAAGACTATTCTTGATTAACTTTGTTCAGTTTTTTCAGAAAAACTACACTTGTTGTAATGGAATACGCTGCCTTGCTCGTACCTATAAGGATGTTACTGGTGGAGGTATGGCGTTCTTTGACTGGCGGGGTTTCGCTGGACACACTGCTGCTGCGACTGCTGGTCCTGGAAGAGCTTGGATCGTTGGGGTAGATGGTGATACTGCTGGTCACGATCGGTTTGGTGGAGATTCTGGGCTTCCCGTTTGAGGACAGAGCTTCAGAAATCATCATTTCCTTCTTGTCAATTTCAACAATGGCCGGCTTGATAACGGCTTTGGACCTCAACGACTCCCGCGGACTGCACACCCGCTGGATCTCGAGTCCTGATGTGCCGTGCGTGGATCCCTGGTGGCCTCCGTCAGCGGACAGCGTCCTGCTGTGAGGTTCCTCATCGAAGGAAAACCTGGTTGAAGAGCCCTCCGAGTGCAATTCCTGCACATGAGAATATCTGGGACACCTGTTAGTCCTGCTGCTTATAGCTGTGGAAGCTGTTTCAGGCGCAGGTTCTGGCTCAGAGGGCCTTGAGCCAGTGGACTCAGTTTCAGAGGCGGATGAATGACCCTCTGAACCCTGGTCATTGGGCAGGAGGGACGCCATATTGGACCTGTAGGCCGTGTAGGAGCCATTGGCCTTTGAAAGGGTGGAGGCGGCGGATGAAGACACGGATTCCGGAGCCTGATCCGTCGACTCCTGATCAGAGGCGGATGCCGTGTCCCTCTCAGAGCCGGCGGTACCGCCTACCTCCGCCGAACTTTCCGGCACGACATCGGAGTTGTTTGACTCGCTGTCGCTGCCTGCATACAGTCTTGAAAACGTCTCCAACCTGCTCTTCTTAATCTCCCCGTCAGTCTGTCTGTGAGTCATCCTCAGAGGCTTCTGGTCATTGGCTGCCGGGGGGTATCGACTGAGGACGGACGCCTTTTTCACCTCACTAGAAGACGTGTTGGCAGAGTACAGATTTGTTCCCCGTGTCTTTTCCTCAGTCCCACGTCCTGCGTCCCTCACACCGTTGTCCGATGAGACCGCAATAGCTTGAGCTCTGGGCGTCCTCCTGCTCTTGTGGGCGGGACTGAGGGCTCGCCTGGCTGACTTGGGGGAGCTGTCCTCCGAGTTGCTCAGCTCTCTGCTCCTCAGCTTGGTCTCTCTCTTATGCTGCGGTGAATGCTCCCTGCTGTTTCTGTACTTGGTGGAACTCGGCTCTGAGAACGTTGCGGCGCTCCTATGCTTGGGTTTCTCTTGTCTGAAACTACTTTTCACCACAATATCCTCAGTTTCCGCTTTACCGTTCTCAAGGACCTTGGCAGGGCAGTTCGGGTAAATATCAGTGCTTCCGTTGCCATGTTTATCCGCAGCGGCGGTTCCGTTTCTCCCACTCTTGCCTTTTTCACACAGCTGCGTCCTTAGCTGCTCCACCATTTCACCCAGCTCACGAGCCCTCTTGCGCTCCGTCTGGAATTTCTCCTGAAGTTCCCCATTTTTGCACTCTGAACTCTTGAGATCTTCCTCCACAATTTCCAGGTGTTTCAGGCGATTCTTCAGCCTCTCCACTTCCTGCGTCAGCTCTTTCACTTTGTTGTCTTCTTCCTGTGATCCCTCCATACTGATGTTCTTGACTGATTTGTGCAGACCAATGTTGTCGTCCGTCCTCTTCAGATAGTCGAAGCTCTTTTTGCGCCCTGCCAGTTTGCTTGTGAGGAACCCGGTGGAGGAGAGCTCATCCTCAATTCGTGACCGAATAAAGTCTGTGTGACCTGGGTCTGCTGACAGGCCAAGTGAATTTTTATGGTGTTCCAGTTTTTCTTTCAGATTTAGAATTAATTTCTCATCCTCCCTCTGTTTCTCGAGAAGTCTGTCACGCTCATTAACAAAGGTTTTCGTGAACCCTTTGAGTTTGTCCAGCTCTGTTGCCAATGCTTGCTCTGCTTTTTCCAACTTGATCTCTGAACCCTCCAAGTCCTTCAAACGGGCTTGGAGAACCTCCAACTCAGACGAGAGCTTCTTGGTCAAGTTTTTCTCCTCATTCAGACTGAGGCCCAGCTGGCTGCAGTCAGACTTGCTTTTCCCCAGAGCTTCTTCCAGTTTCTCCAGTTCAACCATCCTGCTCTGTAGATGTTCGGTCTCTGCCTTCAGTTTTTTTGTGAGGTTCTCCTCCTCTTCCAGTTTCTCCCGCACTGTTCGACAGAGATCTTCAGCTTTGCGCACCTCCTCATCCTTTCCCTGGATTTTCAGGAGTTTTTTTCGCAGGACTTCCACTTCACCCAGCAGGGATGAGTTGCTGCCTTCTGCCTGGATGATTTTGTCCTGTAGACAACAGAATTTCAGACAAGTCAGTTGATTTCTCCTGAAGCTTTCCCCCCTCAAAAAAGGGGAAACAACTCAACTTATACTGACCTGCAAGTCGAGCAGCTCGTCCTCAGACTTCTGCAACTTCCTTGTTGTTTCTTCGAGTTCATCGAGTCTGCGGCCGAGACTCTGCAGCTTGAGCCTCAGGTGGCGGTGTGTCATGTCTGAATGGTCAGACATGGCTATAGAATTCTCTGTCTTTTGCTTGCTCTGTTAAAATTATTTGATGACGTTTTTGGAGGTCCACATTTGTGTAGCATGGGCATTAAAGTCCCACAGTCTCAAGGAGTAACCCTTTGCTTTCTCTTGCTGGCGCTCTTTTATAGTGATTATGGTCTTAATTGGTGATTGGCAGACAAATCTGTGGAAGAGGAAACACAAGTATTTAGGCATGTATTTACCAACGTCATTAATTTAATCATCATAACCTGGACAATTAAAGAAGAAAAGAAAACATTTCAGGGTTCAGATGATCAACAGTACACAGCTTGATATGATTTGAGTTTACGTATTACTGTGACACATTCTAACAAAAAAACAAAAAAACAAACACAGCGAAGCTAAAGCACAAAACATCTGTACCTGCACCTTGGTTGCTTTTTGCACCGCCATGTCTGTCCATTGAAGGAGATGGGGGTGTCACTGCTTACATGTGATGCATGAGTATGAGGGCTTTAGCATGCCAGCACAGGCTTCTCTCTCTTCCTCTTCCTCTCCCTCTCTCTCACATGCACGCACGCACGCGCACACACGCACACACACACACACACACACACACACTCTAACCTCACATCCCTGAGATACACCATCGATTTGTGGCTGCCTGGGCGATTCTGCTGACAGCAGCATGTCTCAATAACACCGGACGTCCCCTCACCGGCCGGTTGCTGTGGCAACCGCCGCATCACACACCCGTCACAGCACCGTCAGAGCAATCGACAATTACAAATCTGACCTGCTCTTTTATATCTATGTCCTAGGCGACAAAGGAATTATTTCAGAGGCTGAGCTGCTTGTTTTTGCAGCAGCTTGCCTCGATGAGATGAGATCAAAGACTTCTCTGCAAATCAGTATCCCCTCGAGAAAGATAGAAGCCATTCCTTTCTCATTAAATACTAATACTGACCCCTCCCCCATCATTATGCCAAGTTTTCCCGACTGACCACATGGCGGGAAGCTTCCTGCGGCTGGGGAATTTGATTCCTACACATCATCACTTATCGACCTCACTTACAAGCTTATCTACAGTTCTGTGCTTGGAGGTTACATGCTTCTTTCCGTCTACAGACGAGGTTGCTGTAGTTTTTCTTTACATTAAATGAACTTTTCAACCAAATGCTTAAAAACATCTGAACTACAATAACATTGTCAAAGACACCAAATTACTGTTTTAAGTCTTTTATTTAATCTGTAAGAACCAAACTATGTGGTTACGACGTGGTTTGACTTGTCATGTTTGGTACACTGCAATGAACTTTCATATCTTTTTTTTTATCGTTTAATAAAAACTCAAAGCTGCTGTTTCCAGTTCCCACAATTCATTAAATGCGTTTTTAAATGTTAAATCAAGGCTACATGCTTAGATAGTCCATATGGAAACAATTTCAACATTTAAAAAAAAGCCCAATTTAAACTCAAAGCCTTGAGGTGGAGCATTTTAAATATTCTTTACTTTCATGAGGTCTAGTGGTTTAGCAATCTTTTCAGAGGAGTAACAGGGATTTCAGGAAAACTGCAACATTCATCGATGGAGGATTGAGTTGAGAGAATGAAGGGAGAAAAAAAGTGCAACGTAGGGGGACTGCAATAGTGGTTCACTCAAGTCCCAGACACCTTCGATGAGAAAAGTCATTTTGCGTTGGATTAGCTTTGCCCATCTGTGGCTTGTTAAGAGAGATGTAGAGCGATTTATCCGCGATGTCTTGAGGTGGTAGCAGTGATCCAAATCAGGGCCGACTGATCCCGTTCCAGTGGAGTAAAAACACTATGACAAATTCCAAGAAATTCATTGAAAACAGAGATTACCATCTGGCAGGCTTACAGAGCAATTCATCATGACAGCCCCTAACACAGAACTATGCTGCTTTTTAAAACTGCAACCACTGAAACTGACACCAAAACTAGACAGCATTGCCTCTCGGTTTGGACTGAATAATGCCCCATTTTTCATACTCGGATTTACGTTCTGAACACATGAGTTGAAGGTTATACATGGAGGAGCCGATATTGAACATACTATTATCGTGTTATTAAAGCCCATAATGCAAGACAGTCCTCTACTACTGTCTTCTTACAAGCAAAATTTGAAAAGATCATTTTGGATGAGCCAAGGAGAGAAGTTCCGTTAGCTGTATCTGCAGGATGAAATAACCATCCATAATCACGTTGTTCATCCCTAGTCTTGGCCCCTGCATGATTTTGGAAAATAGTGAGAACAACTTGTGGTGTTTTGTTAGGTCCAGTTACTCCTGTCTTGGCAGTCGGCCTACCTTTCCTTTCATTCTCCCTTTATTTCATTGCCAGCTCTCGAGCAACCTCCCTCATCTCTTCCATCCATCCCTGTCAGACACGCACACCAGCACAGCCAAGTGGGTACTTTTAAGGGGCAGTGGTGCGTGCAAAGCGACTCTGGCAAGGGCCCACCTCTGCCAAACCAATCAACATACCTGATTCACTTATCACAGGGCCCAGGGCCTCATTAACGGCCCTCGGGACAAGACAGGGGAGAATTAGAGTGGTGTTGAGTGACTTGGGAAGAAGAATCTGGCAACAGGAAAGGGCCAGTGATAAGAATAAGGAGATGCAGAAAGATTGAGGGATGAAGCACGCTGAAATTTTAAAATGGGGGATACTTCTAAAACGGATTGCAAAAAAAAAGAAGAAAAAGAGATGTGAAATTTGTCGTCCATTTTCAATGAGCTGATATGAGTTGGTATCTCACACTGCCCTGCCTGCTCTTAACTACAACATAAACAGGCTCTTCAAAACCCACTCGATCAAACACTTTGTCTGGGCTGTTTTGACAGCCGAAACTCAGATAGTGTATAAAATGCTTTCCTTTGGTTTCCTGATTTGACGGGAAGGCCCTTTTTTGTTTATAGGTTTTCTTGTGTGATCAGAGATAAATGAATATGGAGTTTTGAGGCTCTAACAGTGGGGGAAAAAGCTCATACCAAGTCCTAACTGGCTGCTTTGGCACATTCTGCTTCCTGAAATCTGTTCAGGAAGTTGACCTTTTAGATAACTCCTGCACTCACACTGGCTTTATTGCTTCTGAATTGCAGTCCAGCAAGAGCGAGAGCAAAGCTTAAGATGCTGTCCAAGTGCAAAAATGGGTAAACATCGTTGACCTGGGCAATGAATTCTAATCTCGATTGTTTATAGACCA
The DNA here is from genome assembly GCA_009823395.1 of Thamnaconus septentrionalis. Classification (NCBI taxonomy): domain Eukaryota; kingdom Metazoa; phylum Chordata; class Actinopteri; order Tetraodontiformes; family Monacanthidae; genus Thamnaconus; species Thamnaconus septentrionalis. Next base: position 11,519,270 of record CM020517.1, on the reverse strand, counting down.
AGCACTGCTTTCTTTCTTTTTGGAAATTACACACCTGAATGAATTAAAACGCATTAATTAGATAACCACAATTCTACATTGGTCCCAAGGGGAAATTGTTTTTCTATTGTAACAATGAATTTATATTGCTGAACTCACAGAAGTAATTTTTTATTGCTTTTATTATTCCTCTTAACCTCGACCTCTCCTTGTGTAAATAGACATGTTTAAACAAGATGTAGATCGTACCCGACAAAATAGCTCGTCTGTGTTGCCATAAGACATGAGTAAGACCCAAATATTCCTGCGGTACACACAAACGGTTTGGGAAACCCAGTGCTGTTTTAAAGGCAACAACACAGTCACAGCAGCCATAAAAATAAAATGACAATGAGTGCGGATGAAAGCGCGAAAACCTCAGCAAAGACTCTGTCGAGGATCAAATGAGGGCGAAGACGTCGACACGGACAAGAAGAGACAAAGAGATACAATGGGAAGTATTTGCAACAAAGGCAGAGCTCTCTCTCTCTCTCCTTCTCTTCCCTCTTTCCCTGCACACACACACACACACACACACACACACACACACACACACACACACACACACACACACACACACACACACACACACACACACACACACACACACACACACACACACACACAGGTTACAATCATGCACCATATGATTAGGGCTTTCTCTCTTCCTGCCTGCCTGTTGCCTTCAGTACACTCTGTTCTCTCCACGAAAGAGAGAGGAAGGAGAGGAAAGGGAAAGAACCGGCCCTCGCTCGTGCACTTGACGTCTGGTTGGAACTTTTGGTTTTGCAGCTATTCTGCCCCATAAATAGGAGTTAATGAAGGGCCTGAGTCCAATCAAAATACTGCGACCGCATCTCCACGACACGGGTTACAGTCTGTTTGCGCACTGCAGTGCGTTAGAACACCCCCCCCCCCTTTTTTTTCTGTGCAGGGGCCACTGTAGCAGCAAATGCTGGAGCAAGACTAAAAGCCACAAGATGGTGGAGACCCGAGGCTGGGCCTGGTATTTCTCAGTTTTTTTGTATTGGAATAGACACAATTTCCTAATTTAACTTTTCTATGACTTTTTTTTTGAGCTGCACATTTTTGGAGGCGTTTCTCATTTTCAGCAGAAATACAGCTCATTAGACCCAGCAGGATAAGGGGAGGAACAAGGACTCCCTGGGATTTATCCCTCAAGGTGTAATGCAAAACGCTGTTCAGCTTCATTTTCAAGCGGTTAATTACTGATACTTCAGCCTCCCTGTCGGCTGGACCTAGCAACACCTTGATGCCGGTGCAAGAGCACACGGGTAAAAATCACAACGTTATTTGATGGCATATGACAATTTTCCTTTCCCTTTTCAACTCTCTCCAGTTATTTCATCAATTTAACAACCCCAACCACAGGAAGTAATGTGCTGTATTTTAGTTTGCTTCGCTACTCTGACCATTCTTGACACCAAACTCTCTTGGAAATACTCTGTGCACACAGAGATTAGTCACTGGTTCATTAAAAAAATAAAGCTTCAGAATTTTTCTTTCTATATTTGGTGCAATCAGCTTCGGTCCCACGCCAGGCAGGTCAAAGGCGAAGCTCCCGGTGAATCACTTTCATGACAAATATCAAGTCAGGAGCATTAAAGTAAATCCTTGTGATTGGCTGACACATAAAAGTCCCTTTGTTCCGAGTCTTTTCTGGGTCCTTAACCCCACTTCCCAGTCTACATCAAATCTCCACTGCCGGGGCTTAAAAACACCAGTCTGCTTCTTCAACGGGGCATGATAGAAAAGATGAGAGGGAAAAATGTGCGGTGGGGATGAGAAATACCAGAGGGGTTTGACACAGAGTGGAAGACGGTGCAAGGCGAAGGAGAAATTCCAGAGCACTCACTCTGTGGGACCTGTCAGCTCGTACGCAGGTTTGACGCTTCTAAAACACACAGAACATTTTTGCCTTGTCTCTTTACGGCCTTGCAGCAGATGTGACTTTAGAGACTGAAGGGATCTGAGAGTTGAGGGAAACAGTGAGTTAGAGTGTGTTCTCCATCAGATGTCACTGACAACAAACGCAGGATTCCGTGCAGCAATTACAGCTGCCGGCCAACAAGTTCAGTCAGTCTGTTCTCTGAACCTGCAAGTCTTATGTCGATTGATTGATGAGCACTTTAAACAGCATGTTAAAAGTTGATTTATTGACCACACCTGAGTGCCATTACTCGTGTCCTGTGCTGGCAAATGGGGTAAGGTCCTATAAACATTTTCTTGGTATTTTGTTTGAAAATACATGTTCAAGGCATTGATAGGTTTACTTCAATCTCTGTGACAAAATCCATTATTTGCTGTCTCTTCCAGTCTTTTCCTATTAAGTGATAAATTGTGATACATTACACAAAAAATCTTTTAAAAAAATGCCCATCCCAGTTCAAGGCCACACGTTTAAAATATTTTGCTTTCGCAGAGCATAATTTTGAAAAACCAATGTACCTTTAATCTTCACTGCTTGAATCAGCACATTTCATTTAATTTTTACCATATGTTTTAAAAAAAAAGAAAACAAGACAAGCAGTGGAGCTATTGGCCAAGTTGTCCAAGTCCATACTGTCCCTGACATTAACACACAGATGTGTGACCTGCGCGACCTCCTGCTCCTCCTCCTGATGTGTCCATGAAATATTACCTAAGATGTGCTAAGCCTTGTGGGACTCTGTTTGGGCTCAGAGGTCACAGGCAGTGTAAACATGCTCAACACTTCCTACAGCAGACACAGTGGCGTACAGTAAGTTCTGATCAGGAAGCTGAGATGTAATTCAGTTGCACAGATAACTGGAAAAAAAAAACAATATACAAACTTCAAATGTGGAATATTGAAAAACTTTCAAAAACAACACAACAGTGATACGACCACTGCTAGCAAAGCAATAAAATTGATTAATTTCACTGCATCAACCAAGTTTAGGAGCTATTACCTACTAAAATATATTACGCCAGTAAATACCATTGGAAAGCTTTAGATATCAGGATGGACTATTATGATGAAGTCTGCCAAACTGGTTTGGTTAAGTATAGAAAGCAAACATTTAGAAAGCATTAGTCAGTGTCAGTGACGGTGACAAGACATCAGTGACTGACGTCTTTCATACAAATGTCCATCATCAGGCTGATGGTGTTACAGAGGCTACATCAGCACATTAGTATATGTCGGAAAGAATTGTGACTAATGCCCAAGCTGGCTGAATACATAGTGAGAAATATTGAAAATACCAAAAAAGGTCAGGAAATATGTTTGAGGCAAGAAAATGCAGACCTATGATTTAGAGAGTTACACTTCCAGGAACAACACTGCGGTGATGCAGCTACAGTATAGCTATATTTAAAGCCAAGCTCAGCAGCTGTTCTGGCGTTCTCAGGTATCGGCAGACGTCAGCAAAAATTATATGAGCGAAAGAGTCCGCACAGATAAGAGCGCCTGTCCGCAGGCACGATGAGCTGCCCGCCAAGGAATGTGCGTGTACAACAACTACACGCAGATAAGAGCACGTAAGCGCACCACAACAAGATGACACTTGTTTGATTTGACGCTGGCCACCAGTGAGTGTGTAAGTGTGAGTCAGACCGGCTGAGGGCGAGGCAGACAGACAAAGGTTAACTAAACAAGTCAGAGACAACTCATTTCACGTAGGCATCACTGTAAAAACAAAATGTGAATAAAAGTCCATTTGAATTAGACTTGACTCTTTTTTTTAAAAAAATACACCAAAAATCCCATTGCTATTGTTTTCAACTACAGTATGGGTCTCTGGTATGACAGTGAACTCAAACATGAAAAAAATCTGTTATTTTCTTCTGTTGGCTCACTTCTGAAGAAAAGTCATCCAAACTCATGCATTTGTGAAATCTGCCCATTGTGATGTCACAAATGACTCCCCAATACCTCTCCCAGGTTAGTGAGGTAGATGAGCTAGGTGTTCATACCTCCCTCTGACTGTCCAAACATGCAGAAGGTCGAACAAGGCATCAGTTTTAGGAAGCTTCAAAACTTGCTAAAATAAAACTTGAATGGAACGTCGCAAACTGAGGGCTAAATATGCTACTCTTCAAGAGATTGACAGATTTTCGATAATTAATTATGCAAAGTGTCAGACATATATACTTACAATACAATATACAATACAGGAACAGTTACATAATGCAATTCTGTATTTACGGTGTGCAGAAACACGGTGGGCTGTGAGTTTTCACTACTGAAAGAATTTCTGCAGACTGACACACTGGAAATGTGAAAAATGTAACTGTACACCAGATGCCACAGAGCGAACAAATGCGTTAGCAGGCACAGCAGCGTGGTGCGGTGGGATTTATGGTGAAAAATGCTACTTTACATCCAGTCTTTACTCATCCCAGATGGCCTCGGTGAAAGAGTGCACAGGCCTAAAACAAGCAAAAGCAAAAGAAGGGCAAAAAAAACCCTCACAATTCAAGCAATGAAGTCTATGTTTACCATTAAACAGGTACCAATATGTTGATTGTGCATTTTTATTTTGACACTATTTACATTTCAAAGGTAAACTATCATATTTATTTTCTGATCTTTTGCTTTTCCGCAATGAATGCGCCAAGGAAGCCTCAAAAAGAGCATAAAACATAAAACCACCTACAAAACATTCAGTTGTAACTTTGCTGGACCTTCCAGGTGTTTGGAAAGGATCAAAACCAACACGGCCATGAGGTGGCGTCTGAAGGAGGAACACACACCTGGGCGTGGCTGTTGCTGAGAGAGGTAGCAGTGCCTCTTGTTACATCATAAAAGTCACCTGAACTGAGTGTTATAGGACACAGGCGTTTGAAACGTGATAAAGTGGTAAAGGAGAGATGATTTGAATTTAAATAGGGATGTTCCTGGGGGGTTCAGTGGCAGGCTAGAGACTCACTGCTGGAAAACACTGGTGCAGTAATATTCTCACAAAGTGGGACATTTAAGTAATTATTTATAGAACTAAACTGATTATATTGTTTATTCATCTCTTATCAAAAATTCACTATTTTCTTTTCTTACAGTCTCAGCCTCAAAATCACCCCAAGTTTATCCGCTGGACCTGCTTTGCTTTGCTTCCCGTGACCTTCATCCTCATTCGTCCTCGCTCTGCATTCGCTGGTCCTCCCTTCTGTATCTCGGCAATGATGAAACAACACCAGTTTATCCACTTCTGTGGCACAGACATCTCCGGCGGCCCCGTCCTGCCGGGCGACGACAACCGCCTTGAAACATGGTGTCCATTCACAGATAAGTCAATAGCCCTTCTCACACACACACACACACACACACAGCGCCTCTCATCCTAGCACAGAGCATGCACACACGGTCGTGTTGGCAGAGCTCTGCAGTGCTTCAACAGCTCGGCTCTGCTGCGGCTGAATGGAAAGCACCGTGGAGGCAGAACGGGGCAGAAGAGACGGAGCGGCGGCGGCGGAACGGCCGGGGTGAAGAGAAAACGCACGTGTGCGCTAGAAATGCAAACGATAGACAGGGGGAAAACCAGAGGATGAGTGTGGCATTGAGAGCAGGTAGCAGCCTGAGTGGATTACTGCAGCAGGAATGCAGCACTGGCTGCGTGATGGAAGGAGGAGGGCGGAGGGGGAAGAGCAGCTGAGGTAAAATGATGAGGTTGTACATTCAAAGAGGCTGCGGAACCACAACTATTCGCAGATTGTCGTGCGAGTGCGACTCAACGCCAGGAGAGGCGGTGATTGATTTTGAGGCATGTTGTCGGATTAAAATTCAAAGTGCTTCAACACTTAACACGTTTAATTTGGTTGAAGAAAAACCGCTTCAAGATTATGTTTTGTGAGTAAGAGACGGTCTAGACATTGACGTGAACATATCGCTGAGGGAGACAACAAAATGACCTTGTCTGAGACTGAAGCCCGCAATGGAGTTAAAGGGTCATTCAGTGAGAGCATGTCATCAGATTAACAGGGGGTTAAAAATACATTCACGATTGAGACCGAGAAGAAACAGATGTTAGTCCGCATAACGTCACATACTGAGAAATTTTCATTTTCCAATTTGATGATCCGGTGAATGCTGCAGAGTTGGGGGTGGGCGGATGGGGGTTGGTGGGGCTGGAGGCGGATGAGGGCTGAAGCTATGCACAGGATCTGGGTAATTTTACACTGGCTAAGTCCACTGCTTTTTTTAGCTCGGCAAACCACAGAGCAATTTTCATTCACCTCCTAGCGTTGCATCCAGATTCATGCTAAATTCCTGTTCAGGAAACGAGGGAGGAGGAAGGAGGAAGAAAAAAACAAAAAACAAACCCAACCTGTAAACCTATCAGTAGCTATAAGTAGCTGTGAAACTGACGTCAGTCTCCTTTAGCGAGAGACACTGACATGAGGGGCTTCTTTTCCTGTTTGTGTCTAGTCAGAGCCGGACTGCTTGGAATATACTCAGCGGGATGTGAACCAGCATCCGGAATAATAAACACATAGAAGAGGCGGATCGTAAAAAATGCACTGAAAACACCTTGGGCACATATTTGTTCAAAGGTGTTGAGCAATGAGACAGTGACACGTGTAACAATATGACCTGATTAAAAAGAAAACAAACTGTGTGATTGCAACACGCCATGTTGTCCCGGACAGCATGGAAGCGTCGACACACGGGCTGCAGAACATCAGCCAGCACAGGCGATATGTACATGTGAACGTGTGCCATTCCTGCTTGACTCTGTGCCACATGGAAGGAAGTGCGGCGCCGGCGTTTGTGCTGGACGGGAAATGGACTCACAAAGAGCAGAGAGGAGGGGCGGAAGACAGTGGAGAGGAGGAGGTGCAGTAGAGGAGAGGAAGAGGAGAGGAGGAGGAAGAGGAGGAGGAGGGGCAACAGAGGAGAGGAAGAGGTGGTGGAGCAGTAGAGGAGAGCAGGAGGGGCAGCGGAGGAGAGGAGGAGCAGTAGGGGAGAGGAAGAGGGGAACAGGCAGTAGAGGAGAGGAGGAGCAGTAGGGGAGAGGAAGAGGAGAACAGGCAGTAGAGGAGAGGAGGAGCAGTAGGGGAGAGGAAGAGGGGAACAGGCAGTAGAGGAGAGGAGGAGCAGGAGGGGAGAGGAAGAGGGGAACAGGCAGTAGAGGAGAGGAGGAGCAGGAGGGGGGGAGGAAGAGGGAACAGGCAGTAGAGGAGAGGAGGAGCAGTAGGGGAGAGGAAGAGGAGAACAGGCAGTAGAGGAGAGGAGGAGCAGTAGGGGAGAGGAAGAGGGGAACAGGCAGTAGAGGAGAGGAGGAGCAGTAAGGGAGAGGAAGAGGAGAACAGGCAGTAGAGGAGAGGAGGAGCAGTAGGGGAGAGGAAGAGGAGAACAGGCAGTAGAGGAGAGGAGGAGCAGGAGGGGAGAGGAAGAGGGGAACAGGCAGTAGAGGAGAGGAGGAGCAGTAAGGGAGAGGAAGAGGGGAACAGGCAGTAGAGGAGAGGAGGAGCAGTAGGGGAGAGGAAGAGGAGAACAGGCAGTAGAGGAGAGGAGGAGCAGTAGGGGAGAGGAAGAGGAGAACAGGCAGTAGAGGAGAGGAGGAGCAGTAGGGGAGAGGAAGAGGGGAACAGGCAGTAGAGGAGAGGAGGAGGAGCAAAAGCAGGATGGTGAGAATGAGGCAAAATGAATGAAAGGCAAACATGTGCATATCAGAGCCAGAACCAGGCAATGAAAGCTAATTTGACAGTGACCAACATTAACATGGTGCTAAACTTCAACTCCTGTCCTTTGACTTTACACAAAGCTATCTTACACATCGACATCATGGCTTCCTGACTGATGCATCATGTGTTTGAGTGTGCGAGCAGAACCACGAGCTGAGTCAGACTTGAGACTCGGCTCACGTTGCTTTACAGAGCAGCAGCCCCGGGGCTCTTCATCTGTACGCGGCCACAGCCGGACCGGCGCTTCTCATCATCTCGAGCCGCGAACCCACGAGGCTGCCGAGAGCACAGCCGAGGGGGAGTGGTGGTGGTGAGGCGGGTAGCATGCAGGTGTGCCAGAGCACACTTAACGTGGGAAATTATAAACTCATAACTGATAAAACGGTCACATTTTTAAAATTCGTTTAGAGCCCTGCGTCCTTGGCTGTTCGTCGACAGGATGGAGACACATGAATAGAGTGAAGAAGGTAGTGTTGTAGTGCTCGAGATTGGTCTCGATCTCCAGACCAACTTTTTAAGGGTCCCGGTCTCGTCTCAGACTTGAAGGCATTTTTACTCGGTCTTGTCTCGGTATTGGACCCTGCGGTTTCAGGGTTTTAGATCAAGACCGGTGTTGAGACTAAGCCAACAATACAATGACACGATAATAACAGAAAAGATAAAGGAAAGTTGCTTTTATTTTGAAGCAAATTTTGAATTGAGAAAAAAAGATACTGGCCATTTGTTCTGTTTTGTTGTTATTTTTCTATGATATATACAGTCTTTGTCTTGTCTCAGTCTCGACCACCAATTGTTTTGGTCTCGTCTCAATCTCAATACTGTCTTGGTCTCGGTCTCGACTACAATGCTGGAAGAAGCACAACTTACATTTTAGGTGCATCCTTTTCCCGGTGACACGTTTGTTTCCTCTTTTAACATTCCATCCTGTTGTGAAAAACACACACACACAGATACACAGATACACACACACACAGACACACACAGGGGCACAGGGTTAATAAGTGGACTCGATTGCCATCACAACATAAAGACACTCACACACACAATCACGCACACGCCATCTCTCGGCATTGTTATGCTTGGCACTTGGCAAGGCCCCGAGCCTGCGGCCCGGCTGACAATGGCCTCACTGTGGGGGGAGATCGTTCGCAGTCAGGCTAGCGGGGCTAAGAATGAGCTAACTGCTCAGATATGGAACGCATTTCGCTCGGCCTGGCGATGGACTCACGCATGAGCGGACGGGCAAGTGTTTGGCCACAACAACACAAGGCCCCATTCAGGTCCCTCCGAAGAGGCACTGTGCACACAAACACACACGCACCATTATCATAATCATCATCATCATCATCATCATCATCATCATCTTAGGGGCTCTCATCTGCTTCAAAACATGTGCATGGCTAAACACATGCGTGCACGCACACACACACACACACACACACACACATGCACACAGCTTCCCAGACCTGGAGCATTCCACCACAGTAGCATTCCATATGTTTGGTTAAGCACAGAGAATCCAGATTTTAAGGCTGGAATCTGGACTGAATTTGAAGGATAAAAGGGGGAAGTAGAGGGAACTGAAGGGGAGGGAGGGAGAGAGGTGGGAGTGGAACGGATGAATGTTTCTGTGAGCTGCACAAGTTGCGAACGGGACGCGCAAAAAAAAGTGTCACTAAATTTATTGCCGTCTACAAATTTTTTTGGGGGCGCGAGGTGCAAGGAGCACGGCGAGCCTGAACATCCACACAAACTGCTGAGCCAACGCAGATCGGCTGAAGATGTCATGTTTGTTTGTTGTTTCATTGCGTTGTTTATTGTGTTAGGCGGAAACATGTGAATTTGAAAAGCAATTTGTCAAAGCTGACAACTTTGCCTTGCAGCGTCCCAACAATCTCACCACTGGGAAAAAGAAAAAGAAAAAGCTCTGCTCACATCCAATTTTTGGTGCCGTAGAAGAAAATGGATGCGGTATAAAACATTTTAACTGAAAACTGATGAAACCAGACTTCAAATATCATTATCGTCACCATTTATCACAGGAGGGGGGGGAAACAATCTGCAAAACATTTAGCAATTTAAAATGGTCACATATTATACCAACGCTCAGATCTTTAGTTTTCATTCCAGACTGTAGCGTAGCGGCCGCACATAATGATATATCCAAACAACACAGGATATTAAGCCGTCTGGTTGCAGCCTGCCATTGTAACAGTGTTTTATGATGCCTTGTTGGATGTTCCACATGTTTGGAAGGGGAAAAAAAGCAAGGGCCCTTTGTGACATCATGAAGAAGAACAAGAACAGCGTGTTTAAAGTGACAGAAGGAAGGAGATGGATTGTCAGAGGGCCTTTGAATTAGGGAGTTTCATGGCCACATGTATGGCACAATATTAAACAATCAAAGTCATTTGAACCGAGTGCTGTTGGCAGAGGAAGCCGTCAGTCAACTCCTGGGTGTGTCAACACGCTGGCAGGTGCCAAACATTCCAACCATCGGGGTGACAAAATCATTCTGGGTGATTATCTGACAGTAATTTTCCACACTAAGAAGATTTTCATTGGTTATGGGATGGGCGCTCTACTAAAGCGCTCATTGCTCATCTATTAATGCCAAATTATTGAAAATGTATTTAATAATTACCAATTGTTCCGATGCCAATTCTGATTCATGGATTTCCATTAACTCTCTACACAAGTGGGGCTTTGTAACAACCTGGGCTGAAGTAAGTGAGGGTTAACATTTCAGCTCTTGCTCTCTGGCTCTGATGCATCTTTCCATCATATTTAGGGGATGATACCCCTCCCTCGCCCCCCCCCGCCGCTCTGCTACTGGCTGTCTCATGTTAAATGCATAAACACAGCAGCGCATCACCGGCACGTGGGCCCTGCCAGGTCATCGGCTCAGCAACGACGCTTCTGATGTGCGCTTTTGTTACGCGGAACAGACGTAAATTTTCAAAACGACCCGGACGGTCAGCAAAAGCCTGAACCGCAGCAAACAGACGACAGCTGCGCCAAGCCTTCTCATCGCTCGCTCAGTCAGCGGGGGTGAGCTGGCACTTCCACTAGGGCCGAGAGGAGAGCCGAGTCATCGGCGCTTTGGACCCCGTTTGTTTCAGCACGAGGCACCAAACAGCTGTGCGGTGAGGTTTTGAAAACTTGTGCTTCAAAATGACTGATCTCAAGTAGTTCCATTTGTAAAAAGGTTGCGCAAATATTTACAGGAGGACAGAAACATGTGTTGGATAACAGTAAGTTGCTGTCTGGCCCTTTAATCAAATTTTTTTTTTTGTCTTTAAATCCACACAAGCTTTTGGGCCGATGATGAGCCACAGATTCTGAGCACCTTGTTGGATTAAAAAGTGACAGTGATATGGAGAATAGAACACACTGGATTAGATTCATACACTCTGAGATGGCCACCAACAACTTTTGCTGCTGGAATTTGATCTGTTCTGTTTTTTTCCACAACACAAAAAGTAACAACTGGAGGCTCAGCACGGCACCTCATGAGAAATCTGCACAAATCCTCCACGGTCTGTGTAAATATTTAATGTGTGTATCTGCTAAAATGAGTTAATCAGTGCAAGATGTTTTCCGAGTTACATGCAGTAATTGATTATGGTTGCACGGGCATGGGCTGTTGATAAGTAATCAGAGAAGGCTTTTGATTTGGCACTTTTAACCATTAACATTTCCCAAACATCCAGGATTTTTTTTTTTTATAGTATTGCAAGTGGTTGCTGGTTAATATATGTGTATTTTTGGGGGGAAGTTGGGGGGCAAACAGCATCCAGGAACTTGGTTCTGGATCTTCATGTCAAAAAGGTTTGCCAACAAAGCAGTAAGAGAATAAAAAAAGACAATTGGGACACATGAGCCATGTTAGCTTGAGCTACAGTGAGAAGAAGAGGAGAAAGATCATGTTCAATTTCCTCTACCGGAGAAAATTTTAAGGCCTGAAACTCCATCCTGGGTTCAACTCGCCAGGCGGGCCTCGTTTGCATGGGAGCCCATTTCCTGTGTGTGATTAGCGGAGGGAGTGCGTGCGTGTGTGTGTGTGTGTGTGTGTGTGTGTGTGTGTGTGTGCACTGGGGGTTGCAGTTCTGAGAGGTCTGGGGTTGTTTTGTCTGCCTGGGGAGGAAAGGAATGCCCAAATCAAACACAGTGAACAGGATGCCTGGAGAAAGAGGAGCGGCAGAGACGGGTGGGGAAAAGAGTGAGAGACTCTAGACAGTGAAGAGAGGGACAGAGATGGTGAGACGCAGGAAGCTGAGACACAGAGAGTAGCCAACAGAAGGAGCTGGCGGAGGAGGAGGAGGTGGAGGGGAGGAGGCGACAGCGGTGGAGAAAAATAGGCCGAGGGATGGATTTTTCTCTCCGTGCCAGCGAAGTCTAGGACGGGATTCCTCCCGCATCGCTCGCAGCTCGGGCCGAGTGGCAGAGTGGGCGGGGCATTCCGTCTGAGAGCCGACGAGCTGTCACATGCGGAAAAAATCATCAGCGTGCCCTCACAGCGCTGCGCAAACTTGCCAAACCTGCCCCGATATCTGTTGACTTTAAAGGTCCTCCCTGCTCCACAAACAACAGCTGAGGCGTTCACATGCGTTTGCTGCTGACTGCGCAGACGACGCCGACGCCGCACAGCGGCGACTGTAACGCGACAACTGGCACTGAGACGTCGCGCAGCACACGCTACCTTTGTTGGCTCACCGAGCAGAAGGCAGCATGAGAACGTCCTGGCCCGCATACCAGGCAAATGAACAATCGGCTGCTCATCTGTTTGAACTCAACAAAGGGGGAATTTCTGTGTAATCACAAAGTTCCAACAGAAACTGGGCCGTGTGCCTTTGACTTTAAAGGCCGTCTCTTACAATACCCAAGGGCCACCTTGCTAATCTAATTATAAGCTGTGTTTCAACAAAAAATACGTGCTAAACTCGATAAACGTTTGCTATAAGTGGCGCAACAAGCTTATGTAAGGACTTCATAAGTAATTTTGCCATTGAAAGTAATGTAATTAAACACAGAGGGGATGGAAAATATGTCTGGTAGCATAGCAACAGTAGGACAATCAAGCAGCACTATGCAAGTGACTGAATATATTTAAATTGGGATTACATCCTATATTGCCTCACCACTAGATGCTGTAGTTTTGTACTTTTTGCACACCAAAACGAACCGGTTCCCTGCATGTCCTCAGTTAGCTGTGGGTGTAGCCAGCACTTAACTTTCACTGAGCAAACAAAAAAAAGAAAAAAAAAAAAAGTACAACCCTGTTTTGTAGACATTGTCCAGTGATGAATCGCTTCATTAATGATAACTTTGGCTGCAATATTAGCAGGCTGTGTTATCGTTAGCATCGAGTAGTGTCTATTGGTCGTTATGTTTGTTGTCTTGGTTTTCTTACTGGTCCGAAAGAAGGTACAGAATATTCACATGAATTGAAGTGACCATGTGACCACTCTGGCCTTCACAAAGGGAACATCAGAGCTGTAATAAAGTTCTGTGCAAACCCCAGAATGAGTTTTTCCTGAAGTCCGGCAAGCTGAATTTTTTTACGCGCCTCCTACCCATTAAACAGACTGGCGCATATCTAGCTCATGGAGCGTGAGTGAGTGGTCAAAAAAATACCCAAGGCTCTGAACAAACAACATCCACCCATAACAAGACAAACTGCACCGACTTTCCCTGTGGCTTGAAAAGTTCACTTTCGGAACACTTCCTCGTGTTGTGTACACTGGACCCTGCCCATGCGGCAAGCGGGGCCCATTCCTTGACTGGCGGAGCAGAATTGATAGGGCCGCCATTGTTTCCTTTTAAGGTCAATTGTGTCTCAAATACTTGGCGCGGCTCGGGAGCGCAGATGCGGCAGGCTGGCAGGGGAGATAAAGCGCTAATTTAATGCATTCTTCTGCGCAGCCTGTACCTAGAGATAGACAAGGGAGGCGGAGGCGGGTGGAGGGAGAGAGAAAGAGGGGGAGAGGGCGGGAGAGAGAGTGACGATGGAGGCACCTGGAAGGTTAAATGGTGAGTGTATGTGTGTGTGTGTGTGTGTGTGTGTGTGTGTGTGTGTGTGTGTGTGGGATTGGATTCCTAAGAAATTGAGACACAGGGGGCCAAACATGCATGACCGGCAGGCTGAGAACGCGGAGGTGAAAAAACTTTCTGTCCAGGTGGGAGGTCACTGTGAGCGGGTGCAGCACCCGTATCTGGCCTGGCAGTCAAAACACAAGCAGCACGAGGAGGGCTCGCACATGTAAACACACACTTGGAGACCAAGACCTCCACCTCGGCTGGACTGGACCGGGTTCAGGTTCACTCCACTGCTTCTCAGCCCGACGTGGAGGAATCACGTCCGCCAAGCCAAGGGAGGTTGGGGGGGGTTCAAGACTGGTGACGGTTTATAGCGAAAAAAAAGGAGAAAAAAAAGAAAAAGAAGGAAAGGGAGTTGGCTGAGGGCCTGATAATAAAATATGTCTGGTATTCCGAAAGGTTCCACAGAGCACAAATGAGCCACTCAGGGACTCTGCGGCGTTTTATTGGATCCCTGCGGGTCTGAATGTGACGACGCGAGCCAGCAATCCTATACGCTTATACACTGCTTTCTGTGTGTGTGTGTGTGTGTGTGCCCGTATGCCAGACATTCAGTGCAAAACATTTGTCAAGTGGGAGACACACACGGATGGAATAATAAATGGATGGGGAGAGGAGAGGAGACGGACCACCAAAGAGGAGCCGATGACTCGCTGAGGGTGTTTCTGCGCGAGTGAAATGACTGGAGAGTTTGTTTGGCTTACGGTGGGGATGTCTCGCTTGAGTCACAGCGTTTCAAACTCGGTCAGATTCCTGAAACAGTGCGCTAATTCATGGAGTCGAGGGGAGAAAAAAAAAAGTTTGCTTGCCTTTGGGCGTAATAGGGTCACTTTTCTCAACGGTGCCTTACCAAGTCCCCAGCGAAATGGCTCTCGTAGCTGCAGTAGAAGAAGGCGACAAGGCCCAGCCTGGACCTGGTCCTCAGATGCCTGTTACAAAAAAGGACTGCAAAGGCCAAAAAAAAAAAATTGGCTCCACTATTTAAAGCAAAGCGGAGAAGAAAGGGAGTAAGAGGGTGCGAGCAGGGAGGAGAGGGCGAGAAAAGCCTCGCAGTCGGGGTCTGCATGCATCAGCACCACAATGACGGAAGCTCCTGGAACAGGAACTCCTCCGGTCAATGAAGGAGGGGAGGACGGCTGCGGGGGAAGTGGTCACTGCTTAAAATAAGTGTATCCAAAGGAGGAGAAGAAAAAAGCAGGGAAAACAGGAATGCGACAGCAGCATTAAACAGCCCATTTTTGTAGCGTCTGCACGAAGGGAGAGGGAAGGAAAATAAAGCTAAAGAGTGAAAACAAGCACCGCCGTCAAAAACGGAGGAGAGGTAGAAGGCGAGCGATCGGCCGGCGTCTGAGAAATTCCTCCTTGCTGAGGACGTGTATATTTTCTGATCACAAGAAAAATAATCAGGAGGAGGAATTTTATTTTGAGAGCCGCCTGGTCCGTCCCAGGATTGGAGACACGGCCGCGTGTGTGCGTGTCGCTTGTACAGTCTAAGAGCACGTGATCATCCAAACCTGGACTGTTGGAGTCGCATACGATGAAGCTGGCAAACAAACACGCCCTGCCGCTCCGCTGCAACGGACGATCATAAAAGCGAATTAGCGAGCGGCACTTTTGAGCAAGTCGACACACGTAGAAACGGCGCGAAAGTTCACCCACATCTCAGTCGGCCCGCTAACTTCTAAGTCTGTCTCCGAAGAGCGCCGTCGCACAGCTTCTCTCAGATCATCCCGGTTAAGGCAGGGGAAAAAAAGAGAGAAAAAAAAAAAGACGAGGCTGCTGTTTGAAGGCGGCAGCACAGAGATTTATTTAGAACAGAGCCCTGATCAGCCACAGGTGTGGACTGGACGGAGCTCCGGAAACTTCCCCCCTAGCGCTCATTCATCCCCGGAGGTTTTCCTTTTAATTTGTCACATTTGAGGTGGTTCCCTCGTCCGCGCCGCTGCCGCCAAGATGAAAAATGCAGGAGACGCCAGACACATGAAAGCGCAAAAAAAAAAGAAAAGAGAGGAGGAGACAGCTGGCACATTTGATGTCGTCTCTCTGGACCTCGCCCAAAAACGGAATGGCGCATCAGAGGCGGAGCAGGAAGTGCCGACGGGACGGGTTCACTCGAACCAACACAAACACAAAGTAGTAGTTTCATACGGCGGAATTTTGACTTGAGACGAACCCCGAGCGCGGCTCCGGAGATGTAGCGTCACCGCAGAGGACCGACTGGAGCTCGAGAAATAGAATCTTCGAACGCAAACAAGCAGGGCGAAGACCCGGAGATGAACCTGACCTCCGTCCAGCGGCTCCGCCGTCCATCTGCAAATAACAGGCTGGAGGGTCGGTTCCCACGGACGGAGGCCGCCAACTGCAGCGCTACGGAGGGAAAGAGCCGAAAGACACGCACGGCAGCTCTCGGCGTATAAACAGTCATTACAGCGTAGCGGCGATGCCCAAGGCACACACAAACCCCCCGCTGCTGGGCGAAGGACTTGGTGCAGTCTTTCAGAGCTGCTGGGATCCCACATCTGCGTCCACGGCAGGAGGCAAGGAGGCGGGAGTTGTTTTTTTTTTTAAAAACGGCTTTCACTTCTTCACCCGAAGCGAAAGGCCTTCCGCAACCAGCATCACGAGGCCGACAGGAAGTCGAGCGTGCCGCTTCCTTCTCCTCCCTGCCGTTCGCTCTGCTGCACTGCCAGGTCGCAAACAGGAGAGAGGGGGGGAAAAAAACGCATCTTGAAGCAGACTGGAATGGACCTGAAATATGCCAAAAATGCCCCTGACAGACCCGTCCCTCCCCTTTTCCCCAAGACCCGAGGTCCAGCCCGCCTTCCACCCTCCCACCCCCCACTCTGCCTCCCTCTCCCCAACCCACAGCATTCCTCTGCAGTGCACAGCCAGCACACCGATGGGCCCGCTCGCGCACAGGACATTAATAACGCAAGCTTCCACCCGGTTGACCCAGACGTTTTAAGGGTAGGCGGTTTGGATTACTTTTTTTTTTTCATTAACTTCCAAAAATACTTCAGGGCCATGTGGGGGAGGGTGGAGGAAGGGGCGGGGGGGCGTGGGTGGGCGAGAGCCAGACACGAGATAACAATCGGAAGAAGGGAAACGCCGGACTGCCGAAGAGTCAGACACCCGGAGAAATAAAAGCGCGGCTCAGGAATTTACAGGAAATGTCTTAACTTCAGCTTCTCCCAGTTAAAACGTCCCAGTCACCCCCTCCCGCACCCTCCTCGTCTCACACTCGCCGCCTCCTACACGCTGTCAAAGTCCTGTCCTGTCTTTCCTTTTGCACCTTACTCCCTCCCTGCAGAATCCGCGAGTAAGCACTTTTGCAAAGAACTTCACAGTGCAGGGGACAAATGAAGCGTCTGTGAAACAACTTATCGGAGGCCCGAACTGACTTCCAACAGGAATGAAATCCCACACCAGTTTAAAAAAAAAAAAAAAAAAAAAAAAAGCCAGAGGACACCTGTGTTTAACGTCACCCGGACAGCGTGTAAAACACAAACATGTCGGCAGAGCAACCCCACCTTCCCCAGGTCCAAACTCCAGCCACCAGGGGCAGCCGGCCAAGTTTGGGCTGCTGATTAAACATGCTGCCACCTGCAGCATTCAGGGAGGGGGGACGTCCAACAGCTACCGGTACATCCCCCGCTATAAACTTTGCCCAGGGTGTGAAGGGAGCGGGCAGGTTTTGGGAAAGGAAATAACTCTTTATTGGCTGTCAGGGGGGAAAAGGTTTCCGACGTGACACGTAACATCACTGCCAGCAAAAGGAAGAAAGACAGAGGAAAGAGCGAAGAGATGGAACTCACTGGGAACAGCGCACTACCCTGCCCTTGGGTTAAAGAAGTTCAATGATTGATAAACATCTGATGGAGCACGTGAAAACCTGGTGGAGGTGAAAAAAATGCTCCATCGGGAGCTCGTCCATTTTCATGTTTGCGGCTGCTTCAAAAAGATCGATGGGAAACAAAGCTAATATTTATTTAAGGCCACGCTTGAAAGTGTCAACTGTGCGTAAGCTGATGTTTGTAAACCAATATTTATTCAATAAGGTCGCTCGAAATGACTGAGTATGGTTAAAAACTTGGATTCCTCATACAACGCCATGCTTTACCGAAACTGCTCAAAGGTTGTGCAAGCAGTGCTCTACAGGGGAGGGTACATTTGGGGTATCGGTTTGTGACAACTTCAGCATCATGAAGCCAAAAGAACTGAGACTGAACATAGATCATTTCTCACAAAGCTTCAAAGACTCCCCCAGACATCTACAGCAACTCAGCAGCGACTCTGACGTTTCCTGTGTAATGTCAGAGTATATTGTTTGAAACTTTTAACATGCTCACATTCCATCCTCTGGTCATAATTCTTTGAGAATTTTGCATTGTAAAAGCTGCCCCCCAGCCCCCTTTCCTTGGCAGAGTGGATTCAAAAGTCTGGGCCCAGCCGAGAAAGATTTCAAGGCTGAATGGCCTGACACACATTAAACAATACAAGGAAATGGAAATGTGTCACTGGGAACAGTGTGGGAGCAGAGGTTTTGAGTTAAATATCGGTAAATGTTTCAAGAGACACGTGCCTTTCCTCAACTTTGACAAGTGCCATGACCACTGCAAAGCCTGGCTGTGCAGTGACACTGATTTCAAATGTCCCTACACTGAGTGTAGTGCAGTATCAGCAAGGATCTCAGATGCCAGCAGTAAGATACCAGTAAGATATAAAGATAATGGCTTTCCCCCCCAAAAATGTCACTAAAACCTCATTTAAACAAGGCAAAATTGCACCAAAAGAGAGAGATGCTATTTGATTGGCATGAACTGGATGGACCTCCAACTTCTGTGAATCAGGTCAATCAAGTGTGCAAAGCTTATCGGTTAACAACAGCCTGTTTTGCCCAAAACATTCCTATTTCATAACCACTCGCTCATGTAACCACCCAGTAACTCAATGAGATCTTTTACAGGTCAGTGAAACTCATGGCTAGCCAGTTTGGCTGCATGGTGAACTAGTCAGGAGTCCCGCTTACACAGGCTGTGCAACAGCACCAACGGTTTTTGCGCAAAATGGAAAACACAAAATGTCTCTGAGTGTGTAAAACAGTCAAAAAAGAAAGTCAATAATGTCCACCTAGAATTGAACCTTTTTAAAAATCGCTTTGTGCCGAAGCTCCAATGTGTGAGTTTGGTTTGTTCGTACTCAGAGAATCCTCACTGTTCAGTCAAGCAGAGATCGACCATCTAAAAAAATATTGTTTCCAATATAAATTCATATTTTCTTCAAAGTGTTTGGGATAAATTTAAGAGCCACAGCTGCAGTTCAAATGCTGGAACTCCTATTGGTTGCCCTCATCACAGTGTTGATGAAAGTAAATGTAACCGCATGATGAAAAGAATGACGATGCTTTGATGATGATTAAAAGTAATAAATAATTCACGTTACCACAAGAGAAGTATCCTTTTAAAAGTTGATAGTGTTACTCCTTCAGAGTATTTTCCCAGATGGAAGGAGAAGTATTGAAGCGCGATCCACTTTCAAGTTTTAAAAAAATGATGCCGCAACTGGCGACAAAGCTCTTCATCCGATCTCGCAAACAAGTTTTCATCAGAGAGTTGAGTCAAATATTAACACAACTTTAAAGCCTGCTCACTTTGCGTCCGCACTAGGGATGCAAATCATTGATTAATTTGCCATTACACTGTAAAAAAAAAAGTTCAATTAATTGCAACTAAGTTAATTTAATTGATTAAATTCTTAATCGACAACAAATTGATAATCGTTTAATTGTTAACATCCCTCGTCCGCAGTACTTACAAAAACATTAGTTGGAGAAAGCGGCACCGGACGCAGAAAGGTCACGTGGGGTCTGCAATTGCGTCATTACTGCAGATGTCCCGTGATGAAACGGTTGGCTCACGGTCACCTGCCTCACAATAGGATGGCGAAGGTCTCAGTGAGTGACCACGCCAGGCCAGTGCAGCGGACAGAAAGCCCAGGGCAGGGTTTGGTAATGAGGAGGCTGTTTGACACACTTTAGAGTCCGGATTCATACTCACAACACAGGCAGAAAAAAAAGCAGTAAAAAAAAAAAGAAAAGTGAACTCTTTGAAGTAGAGCTCTCGAGAGTGAGAGCACATGGCTGTTCTGTGTGTGTGTGTGTGTGTGTGTGTGTGAATAAATGAGCGCCTGAGGCGGGCCGTGTGAACACTTAGCGCTGGGATGTACTTGTGCCTGTAGCTTGCTGAGTGATTGACACTCGCAGCGTTTAGTATCTGATGACAGAACGACACGGCTGGCAATAGCGCAGGGCCAAATTGCTTTGACTCCCAGTCACACATGCACGCACGCACTCACACACACGCACACACACACATACACATACACATACACATAGACATACACATACACACACACAACAATCCTAAAATTATACACACAGAAAGCAGCTCGGTCTCCAGCTGAAATCACAGAGCCCTGCCCCATCAGAGGCCTAACGCTGCTGGAGAAAGCTGCCAGGAATAAAGGAAGAGGTTGGGGAAGAGGTTGGGGGTCAGTGGGTGGGGGCTGGGTAGGTAGGAAGCAGAAAAGTGATGTGCAAATGTAGTCGTGGGACAAAATAGTCAAAAGCAGAAGACAAAACTGATGTGAAATGTTTTCTCGAGAGTCTAAAAAAGTCAATGTTTCGACATGGGCAGCATGTGCACGCTACAGCACATGCTATTCCGATTATGCATTCACGGTCTACGTGGTCAGCATGCCGCAGTTTTAACCAATTCAACTGAAATGTATGGAGAGCAAAATCAGACGGCAGCAGTCGTGCAAATGTTTCCAATCCAAACACGTTCTGGGCCCAGAAGTCCGGGAGGAACTTTAGGTTTAGCCTGAGAACCAAAATTATTCTCCGTAAAACGACCGCGTGATTGGCCGAGAGAGGATTTGGGGCTTTTCCCACCTCTGTCAAACACACGCACGCCGCAGAAACACTTGTTGCGTCCGCAGTCTGATTTGTGCATCTTTGTGTTACTAAGCCGCCCTCTTGCAAGCCTGCTGATAGACAGACAGCGACTACAGCTGGCCTGCGAATTGTCAACAGCAGCCGCTGTCCCGGATGCTGAGCCTATTATTGCATTAGTGCAAAACACACACACACACACACACACACACACACACACACACACACACACACACACACACACACACACACACACACACACACACACACACACACACACACACACCACAAAGGGTACACAAGCTGTGTGTGGGCTTTAATATGAGCCTGCGAGAGAACAACTGTACTATTTCAAGGATGTCCTGAGCCTTAAACTAATAATAACTACCACCAACAGCATCCGGTCCAAATGTTATCTGAACTATCAAAGACCGCGAGGACGTGTAGGCACTGTTCTTTTTTTTTAATGTCATTTACCTAATTTGGAATGAACCAGCACTTAAATTGCTCGATCCGTTTTGATTAAAGGCACAACAAAAAAAACAAAAACACACAGGCTTCTAAATAGTAAATGGTGGTTACAGTAGACAGAATACTTTTGGTTTGGAGTTGGTTGAGTTAGAAAATATTCTGGCACTCTTTTCCAATTGGACAAAATAGTGTTTCATTTATGGCAATTGTTTGCAAAGATAATACATACCAGGGAACACGTTGCGCTGTTTTTGCTACAACTTTCTGTCAGTTTACAATCTCGTTGTAAATCAAGATTATAAACCAGGTGAATGATAAATGGAAAAAACACCACCTGCCCAAACAGTGTAGCAATAAATTGCAAAACCATTTACTGTATATGCCATAATTAAACACCTCCACTGAGAGTAAGGGCTGTAATGTGGCAGGGGCACTACAACCGAGTAAGACAGACCCTGCTCAATGTTCCCAGGGGTTTGGGTTCTCCTAGGCAGAAAAACCTCAATATTTTAATTTAATCCCCAGGGCAGTCATTTAGCCACTCCATAATCCCCAAGTCCACTGTTCAGTCTGATAATTACTCTTATTGGACACCCATAATGATTAGTTTTTGGTTTCACATAAAGCAGCCCAGGCAGTTTCATTGGGCGGTCGCTGCTCAAAGTGGAAAACCAATCATGCGTGCTGAAGGTCAGGTCATAAAAAGACAGACGGGTACGATTATTACTCGGCAAAGCAGGCGACAACCTCTGGACAGTACACGGTGCAAAGTCCAAAGTTTGTGTTGCTTTCACTTGTTGGCATCGCTCTAGCACGCATAACAAGGAACCGGGGAGGTCTGGTTGCATTGAGCCATCGTGTTCACCTGGTGGACCGAAGAGCCGACGCAGTGGTACTACCAGCATAACTCCAAGCAGTAGTCAGGGAAAACAAAAACTCTCTGAGATGCTTGCTACGTTGTTATTCTCATTTTATTTTCCCTTTCCCCAGACATTTCTGGCTGGGCTCGACAAAATGCAGATGTTTTCTCCACATGCGGGGGTGTCATAATGTGGGAACCACTTTCTAACACTACTAACAAACCTTCCGTAAACAGGTTTCCCACATGTATTTCGATGCAGATTTCTGAACACCAGAAACGTATAATGGAAACGGTTGTGCAAAAAAGTGTAAAAGCTCAAAAAGTAAATACGCCCCATTTAGGTGGCTGCCATTTTCAGCAAACATTTTTGAGCTTTACTTGCCTAAAAAAGGGGGCAACAACTTATCTGCCATCTCCCTGGTTATTTTGGGGATTAAAAAAGGCATGAAGACATCAGATATAAGCTAAGCAAGGCTGAATAACCGTTTTATCAATTGTAATTTAGGCAAAAAGCTCAACCTGATATAGTGGAGGAACACTACTATTATTAAAGACTGGAGAAATCAAACACTCTGCAAAAGGCCTTGTCAAGACACATCCTTTAATTTTAGCGTCAGCGAGCTAATGTTTCTGATCTGCAATCTTTCTACAAAAAACCTTCTGACCAATCAACCATTTTGCAACCAAAATCATTCAGGACTCGTGGAAACATGGAAACACGGCCAGAGCAAGTGCCCTCAAGGACTCCAGGAGGCAAGAAGCGCCGCTGCGCCGCAAGTTGGTAGCTCAGCTGGGACGAATCCCAGCTGGCCAGAAGGGTGAGAGTTACTGTGAAGTCATCAGTGATTTGTTTTTTTTGTTTGTTTTGTTTTGTTTTTGACTCCTTCATGTCTAAAACAGGTCAAGGCAGGTCCCCTCAATCTCCGTCCCTCCCTGTGCTGCTCTTTACGAGCCCCACCTGGCAGATTAGTATTCCAACATTACAACTACCCTTTCTGCCGTCACACGCACATACACACAAACGAGCACACACTAGACTTTTGCTGTTGGTGTGAGGAAGCACAGGGCACATATTGTACAAGCTCCTGGTTTTGTACATGTATGTGTGGGCTACACCTCATGTGAAGCAAAGAAACAGTCATGTGCCTCAAAACAGAACAAGTCCTGCTTCACCGTTTGTTGGTTTAACAGCTCACCAAAAGCCGGGCAGCAACTTCTGACTATTTTCCTCGCTTGTTAGAAGTGAGTGGTTTGACTCATATTAAAGTACAAAAGCTGAGCGGGGAAAAAAATGTCCTAGTTAAATTTCCAAAAGCTGGAAGCTAGAGGTTATGTCTTTAAAACTGGTGGCATCAGACAAGGGCAGAAGTAGTAATTTGAGAGGCAGGTACCTGTAAAAAAGCAGTAACTACTGCATCAGGTGGTTCAGTTTCTTTCCATTGATTACCAACTACCCAAAATCCCCAAATTAATTAAAAAAAAAGAAATAGCAGCAGAGGTACTGCCTTTTGGCCACCAAAATTGTTTCTACTGTAGAATCCCTATTACTATTTTAATACATTGCACTTTTCATCCCCTGCTCTGCTAAACAAAGTTACAGTGTGACCACTATTGTCAATCCGAAATGATCGAAGTGCGATTTTCACAAAACGTCCGACATTTTTTAGGGGCTAGCATACATGCAGAGTTGCACTCTGACCAATCAGCTGTCACAGCCCACAATGCATCACTGTAACTGTAATCATGCAAACAATGTTTATGCTCCCCTATATCCTGTGGCATAGAAAGGGGGCTGACGCATGACCTTTGGACGTCTGGGAGGCTTAAGTGATAGTGTTAAAACCGGAAAATGAAACACTGTGACTTCATGCTGAAGAAATACCCTTACATTCCTACTGAAAGAGGGAGAAACCAGGGGGGGGGAACTCGCAGGCAGGCAAGGCATGCAAGGCAAAGCTAACCCAGTTGGATTGTGCATCAGTATTAAAACACAGATTACATGAATGTAGGGAACTATATGTACGGAGAACTCAAAGGTGAAACGTTCTCAGCTGTTCAAGGTGAAATTATAAACTCGAAATTAGTCTGACGTTGTGACGTGCGTTTGACGCGAGCCGAGGAAATGAAACATCCATGATTTCAGGTATCCCGTAACGGCTTTAGTGTCGGTCTTTTCTGCGCAGTTTAAGCAGCCAGGGCTTCACGCCGCAGCTGTGGATGCTTCGCTGGGGCTTCAACACAGGCAGAGAACGAGGAGGAGGAGGAGGAGGAGAAGGTGGAGGAGGAGAGGGTAGGAAAAGGAGGAGGGTTGAAAAAAAAAAAAAAAAACCCTTGCCGCAGTTCAGACTTCTGCAGTCCCGACTGCGTCCAACTCAGGAAGCCGCTGTCTGGTCTGGAACCCTCGGCGAGGCGACCCCCTCAAAGTACCCACGTCCCTTGAACCCAACACACGACCGCACCGCGACGCAACACGCCAAAAAGTCAAAACTTTTACCTTTGCCGCTCCGACTCGGGCTCGGTGGCAGAACAATCGGCACGTCGGTATATCCACAAGTTCGAACGTCGCTTACGCGGGACACGGCGGGGACAAGTTCATCCACGGGCGGACACAACAAGCGGCGGCTCCCGGAGGCCCGCGGCGCGGCTCTGTGCGGGCGCCGCTCGTCCTCTTCTTTCTCGTACAGCCGAAAGATCACTTTCGTCGGTTCTTTCCTCTCGGGTATCCCCCTCCCTTGCGCTCGTATGAGATCAAACCATCACATTCCACCGCGTCCTTAACAATGAAAAAAGGTGGGTTTTCCTTCTCCGCTGCCGGAGGACCCACCCCTCGGGATGACTCTGCCCGGTCTGACCGCAAAGAGAACGCCCTTCCCGGCGCAGAGGTCCCGCCTCTCTCCCCCACACAGCAGTCAGGCTGGTGGGGAGGAATGGATCCAAGCAGAGTCCCGGTATACTTTCTACAGCGCTATTCTGAGTCAATGCACCTTTTTCTGTGCGCGCGCTCAAACAAACATCTATTTATACTGCACAGCAGCACATATCATTCGGGAATATTAAAGCGACTCTCATGCAGTGGCGGAAACAAAGTGTTTCATTGGGGTGGCCACAAGGTGAGATCATGACTCACACAGGGGTGGCAATAAATATGAAGTAGATACCTGAAATGTCAACGTTGCTGTTTTTTTTTTATTATTGTAATTGTTACTGTACTTAGTAAATGTTTTTTTTTTTTTATCGTGGCCTCATAACAGTCGACCTGTTACCATTTGTGGTTACATTACAATTTACAGTTAAAATCCAGGCCAATCATCAAGCCAGTAATGAAAAATACTGTCAGTCTACAAAGATATGACTTGAGATGCTGTAGTGTGGAAGTAAAAGGCCTTTTGTCAGATTATTACCCTCAATATGGGGTGGCCCCGGCCACCACTGCCTACCACATAGCTCCACCCCTGCTCTCATGAGCATCAAGATTGTGAATCCCTGAATAGGAAATCAAGTACGACATGCATCACATTTCCTTCAGTGACCTAATCCTCCTTCAGGAGTCTCTAACATACATGTAAGGTAAAATACTGATGCATACACTGTAAATTCAATTTCAGCAACATATTGATGTGCTGGTTGAACCTGAAAGCTGACTGTAAAGGCTATAAAATATCCTGTGTTGTTCCTGTGGTCGGGAATAAGCTGTTTTTATGGAGCAATGTAATGATACGGGAACCATAGTACTCAAAAGTACACCATTATGCAACAGTAACATTTTAAAGAGACACAGGATTTGTGGGTTGTATTTGTTTGTACCCTTGGTAAAGGTCAACTCATGCACAGACAGGTTTTTGTTGTTACTGGAACTTGCTCGAATACGTCATCAGATGTACATGCAAATGCACGACACAGGCTGCATGTAATGCATAAAGGATGTGGCGAAGCTAGCATAATCTCAGAAAGTACTGGAGCACACACAAGACAAGCCGATCCAGGAAGAGCCGTGTTCAAACCTACATCCTTCCTAATTGCAAACATCCTTCATCACCAAGAAAACACAACGTATGTTTGTTCCAGTAAGGTTAACCGGTATGACTGAGTGTATCTCACAAAGAAAACTGGAATGACTTATCGTATTTATGGTGAAC
This sequence comes from Thamnaconus septentrionalis, assembly GCA_009823395.1. NCBI lineage: Eukaryota > Metazoa > Chordata > Actinopteri > Tetraodontiformes > Monacanthidae > Thamnaconus > Thamnaconus septentrionalis. The sequence continues at coordinate 11,493,067 of CM020517.1, read as the reverse complement.
GATTCATGGCGGCTTCAGCTGCAGACTAATCTCTGGTAATCCTACGCGGACCACAAAAAATTATAAGTGGTACGCAGAGGAAGGATCCTCTGCAGTAAGTCACCTGACAATATTCACTGCGAACTTAAAATGAGCACGTAAGAAACAAAAATTAGTTTAGAGTAGGAGGATTTATTCTAACAGTGTGGCTCATTCTGGCGCTTTTTTCCCACTCTCTCTCCCTCCCCTAGTTTATGTCCTTTTCATTGCAAGGATAAGGATTAATGCCCTTAATTCACTGTCAGCTCAGAATGGGTTATGGCCAGTATTTAAACAGATGTAACCCTGATGGATCCAAATGTGGGGCAGCTCGAGAGACATGCCATGGTGGAGGTGACCCCTTTTAAAGGCAATGCAGTTGTGCGCAGCCACATATCCTCTCATAAGGAATTTAATGGTAATGATAATAATAATAATAATAATAATAATAATAATAATAATAATAATAATAATAATAATAATCAGTGCTTACTGTCTAGTTAAGTTATCCTAAGGTAGAAATCTATTTTGACCTGTCTGCCTTACCCTCATGTGTTCCTCTCCGACTCACTGCAGGGGGACATTCCTCAAACCTCAGCCTCTGGCATGCAGTAAATGTGCAGGGAGAGACCCACACTCTGCCGTCTGCCAAGAGCCCTCGGCCTGGCAAAATGCAAGACAAAATTTTTATTGGTCCCTACCTCTGTCCTACCCGTAGCTTACATCAGTGTTTTACGTCAGCTGCTGGCAAAGTGCAGTGGACAAAGGTGGGATGAAGGGGGAACAGTGTTAATGGGACAGCAGGAGCAGCAGACAAACTGCTCCCACCCTTTCCCAAGGAATGCATGACGCTGACTTGTCTTCCAGGTTGATAGCTAATAAAAGAAAAATGCGGGCAGCACTCCCCCCTGGTGATTCTGCACACCTGGCCATTGAAGCACAGCCACTCCTTGAAGAGAAGCAATAAAAAACACAAGTAATCACTCTTGATCGACATGACTGTGTGTCTGATTATCTTTCATAAAGAGATGTCAAGGCGAATAATCAAACAATTGAGCGAGACACACACAGTTGAGATGACAGGATGAGATATGTGTGTGTGTATGTATATATATATATATCCCGTGACCCTGAATTGGAATAAGCGGGTATAGAAGATGAATGAATGAATGAATGAACTAATAATGTCTATAGATAGTAAAAGAAAAGTTTGCAACTGATAAAGATCAAACTACTTTGTAGATACATCAAGCTAATTCTGGAACATTTTCTGAAACTAAAAGGCCTAATTGAAATATGCCTTGAGACCTCAAATGTACAAACAGCAAACAGTGTGCAAACAGAATATCACCTAAATTGTGCATGGCACTTGAACACAGTTTAACCTTAATTGCTTTTGGTTTCCGTGACAAATGACTCTTTCTGTGGAATCTCTTAAATCCACACCCAGAATGTGAGCGAGATGGTTTTTCGTGAAAAAGACCTTTTATAGCTGCGGGCCTCTGTATCCGTCACCGGCAAAGCACGTCTGACAGTCATGCAGGGCACAACCACCAAAAAGCTCTCGTTTCACCACTGCCAAGCCATAATAACAGCAATAAGGTTGGGGAGGCTCGTTAACCTTAATCCAGGAATTACACTGTGGCACCAGCCAGCTGAGCTGGTGCTGTGTTGTGTGCTTGTACACGGGAGCTGGAATTAAACGGTCACCACCACAGACGAAAAGGCTGCTACTTCTGCTTTGAACTGCAGCTCATTCACAGGGAGGCAGGTTCAACGCATGGAGCCTCACCTGGGTCCTGATCAGCCCTCCACTCGTGTCATTTGCTCTTCTGAGCCAATGTCTCCCTCAAGTGGACAAAAAGCCTCACTGCCGCACCAGCGCCGTCCAACGCGGTGCGGCAGTAATATGGCAACATTTAATTGTTGTCGTTAACTTCCCATTTCACACGAGAACCTCAGCCACTGCAAAGTTGGATGGGAAATCACCCATCAGTGTTATCTTCATGTGATCAGTTAACGCCAGTGGTTGATTGTGCAATAACGTATATTCCAGAAAGGAAGCGAGCCTTGAGATGGAGGAATGCTGCCCAGGACTTTGAAGCCTGTTTCACTCGGATTTTTTTTTCTTTGTATACATATTTTGTATTTTAGGTTTGATCCAAGTCAACAATTTCGGTACACTGTATCTAATTTGAGAAATTAAGACAATTCAATTTGCTTAGTTTTTATGTTGATCATCCTGCTTTTGATCTTGAACAGTTGTGGGAACAGCTGTTGTTGATAACCTTCTTTAAAAAAAAAAGCAGCATTGAGACTAGACAACTCATTTTAATCAGCCAGACCTAAATTCACGACTTAATTAGAGGGTGGAACGTTTGTTTAACCAGAGTTCTGACTGCCAGTATAGGAAATTGATTTCATTGTGTAAATTGGAGGAAACAGACAAATGAAAGATTGTCTTGTGTTAAACAATTTCAAAGGGGATAAAGTTGATTTGGGTTATTATTATAGGGTTATTTTTTATTATAGTGTTTTTCGCCCTAAAATTGAACCTAACCAATTTTTTTTTACCCACCCATATCCTTTCTTTTTCATGTGATTGATTTGCCTTTTTCTTTTTTTTTTTTTTTTTTTTTTTTTACATTTTATGTCTATTTTACCTTTAAAAAAATAATGCTACTGAATTGAAAAGAAACAGTAAAACTGTGAGGTAATGTTAAAGCGGACTTCTTTTTTCCTTTTTCTTCTTAGACAGTCACAAATCATCACAGTGAGAAGTGGGTGGGGACAGGCATGTTGCGCCAGAAGGGTTTTTTCTTGAGAGCACTTGAAGAAGTTCCCACCTTGTTCACTTCTGAAGCAATCTGTTACTGTAGGTTCACTGGCGTGGTGGAAATATTAAAGCGTTCATATCCTAAGAAACACCACCGGAGCTGGTAAGTGGGCAGTTTTATTCTTTTTTACTATTCTATTTATGTAGGTCAGCTCACTCAATTTTGGAAAAATTATACAAACAGCAACTGTCAACGCAACCTAATGTTTTGATAGCACTGCAAAGTTTCTAAAGTGCTACTTTAAAAAATAACTTAGGATTTATATTGGAATATGTATTATGTCAATCATATTTTGCCATGTGTACTGACATAAAGTGAGACTTTAATCCCTTCAATTGAATATGATACTATAAATTACCTTGTGTAAAACGACATTCTGACAGAAATGTCAAATGAAATGTATGAAAAAAAGCCATTACAGTGCAGTTTGTGTACAGATTGTGTTATTGTGCTATACCAACTTTCTTGGAATAAAGCCTGTCGGCAGATTACATGTTGAGAAAACTTGCTGTGACCTGAAATGTAAGCAGACAAGCTTGTGTTTCCACACTGCAGAACACTGACGTTGGTTCCCTTTTTTTTTTTTCTCAACCCAACCGACAGAGAAGATGGACTCAATTGCAGACCAGGTTGTGCCAACAGGAACCCCCAGTCTGAGCTCTCTGGCCAGTAATGACACAACCTTCCTGGACTCTGATTTTCGTTACACCCTCTTCCCAGTCGGCTACGGCATCTTCTTCATCCTGGGCCTTGTGGAGAACATCTACGTCCTGTATATCTTGCACTGTCTCCGTGAATCCAAGGCCATGGGCGAAATTCGCATCTACATGATCAACTTGACCATCGGCGATCTCCTCTTTGTGTGCGCCCTTCCGCCCTGGATCGGCTACTACAGTCGTCAGGGCAGCTGGGTCTACACAGACTTCATGTGTCGCGTCACGGGCTCCTTGTTCTTCATCAACACCTACTGCACCATCTTCTTCCTCGGAGCCATCAGCGTCAACCGCTACTGGGCCATCGTGCGACCGCTGAGGGCGGCCTCCTCGGATCACAGGTGCCGCGGCATCACTGTCTGCGTTGCCATCTGGGTGGTGGCTCTGTCGATGGCCATCCCGTTCCTGGCATCTCCGGGGACCAACACGGACGAGAACGGTGTGACGCGCTGCTTTGAGGGCTACCAGAATCAAACCGACTCGCAGAAGAAATCGGTGGCCGCCACCCACTTCGCTATAATCGGGCTGTTTTTCGTCATCTTCTTTCTGGTTGTGGTGTGTAATCTGCTCATTGCTCGCGCCCTGCTCTTGCAAAGTCCTCCTCAGGCTGATATCAGATGCAGGACAAACTTATCAAGAAAGTCCAACGTGTCACTGCCCTCTAAAAAGCCCAAAGGGATTAAACGGAGAGCGCTACAGATGCTGTTGGCAGTGGTGGGTGTGTTTGTCGTGTGTTTTCTGCCCCACCATATCGTCCAAGGCCCCTGGGTGCTGGCGGTCCTGCAGATTGAAGAGGATTGGGGGAACACCAACTGGGGGCAGGACACTCGGCAGGCGCTCAACGACGCACACCAGATCACCCTGCTCTTCATGGGCTTCAACTGCATTTTGGATCCTATAGTGTATTGCTTTGCCACCAGGAAGTTCAGGAGGTTCGTTATTGCCCACCTCAACAAGCTTCAGAAAGGAGAGAGGTGCACGCACACTGCCACTTCACAGCTCTCCATGGACAGCAAAAATCCCAGCCAAAGAATTTACGAGCAACAGGAGGTGGAAATGCCTTGATTCCAACATCAACTGTTCTTGACAACATGCAGACTGCCGTGGTCTTTCCGTTGCACAATTGCACCCAAACAATTCTTCTGTCCCGGTGAAGCAGTTTTGCAAGTGGAAGCGACCAGACAAAAGACTTCAGGCTCGGACGACAAAGACCAGACAAAACATCAAACGTCAAGGTCAAATCCTAGAATAGGTGTTCTGAACTAAAACCGGTGGATTGAAAATGATATTTAACTTATATACAGCACGTACACACAGACACTTTCACAAACACACACACACAGGAATGAAAAAGAAACGAATCATTGCAGGTTTTGTCTATTTTGCTTTGCCAGGACAAGTTTTATTTGTAATAAGGCCACAGCTACAGGTCCCATCTGGCAAAAAATAAGTTTGATTTACTGTATGTCTCACTGAAGACAAAGCCATTACTCATAGTGACAAAGCAAAGCTCACACTTATTATTCATACATCTGCAACATCTGTACTATGTTTGACTGTCAGCTTACTTGTTGCACAAGAGGGGTGTGCTCCAATTTTATTTTTCCTGTTCTTGAACCGTGTTTCTTTGGTAGATTTACTGCATTTTGCTGGTTAACATGTTCGCAGTCACATTTAAATTTACATTTAAACTTTGAATTTCTTTTCTTGAGTCTTTTTTTTAGTCCCAGGAAGGAACGGAATCCAGTTATATTGAATGCAATGTATGTTCATGTTAAAAAAACTGTATTATTTCAAATACCATTAAATTGTTTTTTTTGCAACATGATTTAAAACATGCTGAGACCTCAATATATAAAATTATAAAAAACAAAAAAGACATTTGTTTAAAATCTTTATGTGTTATGCATGTAACCCAGTGTTTCTCAAAGTGGGTGGCGCAGAGTCACGTCTTGGGGGGCGGGGCGCGAAACACCGGGCGGGAGGGAGACGGGGCGCCCGGGGGAACTAATGTTTTCACGTCGGAACTTTTTCCACGGCGGAACAATTAACAAAAAGTGTTCAGTAGGTTGTAGCTAAGAAAAACGCTGCTCAGGTACACAGGATGGACAAATATTTGACAGGGACGAAAAGAAGAATCCAGGAGTCCGGCGGTGGCCAGTGTTCTTTGTTGTTGGCCACTTTTGGCTGTAGAATCGTTCCGCGATTAGCTGCGGAACGATGGTGTCGTTCACGCCAGACTTGAAGCGGGGTGCACCTCCGCGGCCGGCTCGCGCCGCGCAGCGATCGTTTTGGCGTCTGCTCTATTTTCTTTCTAATGCGTGAGCGAAAAGGCCAGAGGACAATGAACAGTTTTCCAGCGCTGATAGAACGTAATCAAACACCTTTGCAGCAGTACGTGATCTATGCCGCGACTGGTGCGATATTATGACTTAGCGCACGCCACGCTCAACGTCATCCCATGTGGCAGGTAGAAAATGTGATGTTGTTGCATGACTGATGTTGTTGATGTGGTCAATTTCATCAAAACAAGACCCCTGAAAGCGCAGCTATTCTCTGCACTTTGTGAGGAGATGGGAGCACAACATTAAGCTGTGTTGTTTCACAGGGAAGCCAGGATGGTGGATGTTACAAAAGTGGTTTGCCCAAAAAAAGTTATTTGCACAGCAGAAAAGTGAAAGGAGTATTCTTGTTTAAAAAGTAATGTTCAGGATTTGATGTCACAAAGAGTGATTTGCTAAAGTTGTTTATTTGTACAAAATAAATGATTTCATAAATGAAGAGAAAAGTGAAATGAATGTGAAATGAATGTTCATGATAAAAAAAAGAATGTTGGTTTTGATATCACAAAAAGTGGTGTGCCAAAGGTAAAACATTATTTGCACATTTATGTTGTTTCAGTGAATTTGAAAAAAACTATTTTGTCACTTTTTGGCTTTTTTGGGGGGGTTTGAGAACCACTGCCCTAATGCCATGCAAGTCTATGGGGTCAAAAGTCAACTTTGTCCTAGAGACATGGGGCCACTTGCAGGTTCATCGGGATCCCTCAAGATTCCGATGACCCCTCAAGATCAGCCACGTCAGATTTGGGGCTCCAAGGTGGGGCGTGACAGAGAAAGTTTGAGAACCACTGATGTAACCTGAAAGTGAAATGCATCTAAATCAATTAGGATCACCAACATCCCCACATTTAGTGTTTGTCAATACAGTTTAAAGTTTATCATGCACTGTCGACCATAATGGCATTGTAGACCTTTTCTGCTGTTAAAGATGACTTTGACAACTGTGTGTTTTTGATATTCAGCAAAAGGGCAAAGTGAGCAAAAGGAGAAAAAAATCCTTTAATTTACAGACCTTGTGTTGAATAAATTATGATCTAGCACGCAGAATGCAGTTTTGAGTTCTGACATGGAGTTGCACATGCAGGGTGGCCAGTGACGATGCTCAGGAGAGACTCGAGTACACATCGTCCACTGACATATTGCTGGGGTCCAGATCTGAGTAGGCGGGATTGCCGTCTTCGTAATTCATGTAGACGTCTCCTTCGCAGTCTCTCTTTGGCGAATCTCCCCTTGGTGTTCAGAGAAAAAATATCAGACTGTTAAAAACTCATCTTATTCTGAAAAAGCAAATACATCTGGTTTTCAGTTGGACTCACTCTGGGGAACTTTGGGGCCTGGGAAATTCTGTAAGAGAAGAAAAAAACATCAAAATAATTAGTTGGAGATTGGCTTTAAACCCATTACACATTAGCATGTTTCCCCTACCTTTAAGCACAGTGTTCAGCGAGAAACCTCGTTTTTGAAGACACAGCCACAGAGGAGTAGCCAGGCTGAAGATGAAGGCCAGGAGGGAGAAGACGAGGGCAGCTATTCCCAGTGCCTCATCGGCTGTTCAGGTGCAGGGCAGTGGCAAAGAATAGTAAAACATATCAGCAATGTAATTATTTTTTTCTCTCTACCACGTCAGATACAGGTATAAAAAAATCAAATGCTAAATTATAAAATTATCATTATTTTGCCGACAGTGTGAAATATTGTCTATTACTCAGTTGTCTAAATAAATGCCTTTGAAGAAGTTTTGTTACTGTTGTAAACGTGACACACAATCTTTGCTTTTACGGTTCTTCTCAACATTGACAACATTCATCGGTTTCTATGCGCCACACTTTGAATGCAGTCCAGCGGCCTCTGTGTGTTCGGTCCTGCCGCTCCCTGTGCTCTTCCTGGGCCGGCTGCACAGTCATATTAATGTTAGGCCTGAATCCCGTCTTCCTCACCTCCCTTTGGAACCATTGGCCGTAATTATGACACAAATTTCCTGGAAAACTACACTGAAGAAACACCAGGGGAGAAAATCCTCTAACTTGTGGTCTCGGGTTTGTTCCTCATTGTTTGACGTTTTCCACAAAATATCTTTTATTTCCTTGTTGGCTCGGTTGAGGTTCTGGAGGCTTTTGAGGGCCTGCAGGGAGCCTGTTTGTTGCTGCGTACATGCAGACCACAACTACGACACCCAGTGGTGAAATAAAAAGAATCACATTGCCCCTTTAAGGAGGCATATAGTAGGGGCCTGGGCCTACTCATCCTCGCTCCAACATTTAAAGAGACAGCTCTCCAACTCTGTGGGCTTGTGGACTTGTTTCGCATCATACTGCTGCTTGCTTGCATGTTTTGTATGTTATTATATCCCATACATCCACCCAGCCATCATTTTCGATTAGTGTTCTTCTGCCCTCAGGATTGTGGAGGTGCTGCTGGGACTTGCCGAGGTGGATGTTCACATACAACAGGCTTATCAACACAGAACAATACCAACCTCGTGCTGGCATGGAGACGATGAGGACTGTGTGTTGGGTGCTCTCCCTCTCCTGGGACAACCCCCACCGGGCGAGGCAGCGATAACGCCCGCTCTGCTCCGGCTCGGTCAGGGTCAGGTCCTGTCCGTTCGCCACCACTGTCCAGGTTTCGTTTTGCAGCCGTTGCCAGGACCAAGTGACAGAGAACGTCGTGTTGAAAGACGGGCAGTGAAGGTCGACTCTTTGACCTGCTGCAACTGGGTAGTCCGGCACGACTTCCAGCTGCAGAGGACACAGCATCCCTGGGGACAAAGAGATTGACGGGCTGAGGACGGGGCCGAGGCAAAATTTGGAAACTGATGGCGATGATCTGTTTTCAGGTGCAGGATCAGAATAGTTCTGTTGTTTCTGTCTGATTGTTAGATAGAAATTCCAGCACCTGACTATCCTGCATGGGAGATTTTCTTAAGGTGGTGTGTAAAACAATATTTCAAAAATCACTGATAAATCTAAAAATGTCAGTGTAACACTCAGGGGCAATAGTTCATGTTTACAATTACCTTCTGACCCCGTGGAAGCAGGAGTAGCAGTAATACCAGCAGCCATTGCAGTTGCCGGTGCCAATGAACTCCAGGATTCCACTGCCAATCAAACAAGAAAAAAACATTGATGTTTAAATCCAATACTCCTGAATGTGTTGCTGTGTTAATCACCCCATTCTTACCTGTGGTCTGTCTCAGAAACAACAGGATGAAATAGTGAAGGAGCATCTTTTTTCAGGATAAACCCACGGTAAAAGCCAGGCTCACTTCAGCTGCAGGAGTGGTTCAAGTAACATCTCCAAATCTCAGGTAATAAAGGAGGAAGTATCGAGCTGGAAAACAGAGCAAAGAGGAAGTTTGGAGTTCCCTTTAACGCTCAATAAATATTCAATTGAAACAATTAATAGACAAATAAGATTATTTTGAGGTCAAGCAGAATACTGGGTTTTGCACACTACACTTCTTCCTGATGATAATTCGCAGGAAAAAAAGGTAAATTAGCTTGAAAAAGGTAACAAAAATCTCCCCTCAGTTTCCAATTGAACAATTACAAGATAAACACAGTTCTAAATTCTAGAAAGCACTCAGTAAGTGGCGTTTAAAATCCATCTTTCACTTCATGACCTGCAGGTTAACAGCAGTTAACCAGACTCGGCAGAACTTTTAATAGTTTTTTTTTTTCTCTTTCTACATCTTGGAGCTGGCGGGTAAGTCTATCACACTCTCAGCACACTTGGGTTTGAACATTTCATATCTGCGACAGTGGTCGCCCTCGGGCTCAGGCTGTGATGACAGCCAGGCTTTCTGCTGTTGGACAGTTTGACACCAGACCTCTCACTTGAGGCAAACTCTATCACCTCCTGCCAGAGCAGGTCCGGATACCAGCAACTTGTCCTCCAGTGATATGATGTATAGTGCTGTATATATTTTTTAATTATTCAAATTTGATTATAATTGTGTTTCTGTACCTTTTTTCCACAATAGCAGAAGATTTGAGTCATGGCCACTTCATTTACACCATTACGACATCCCAAATGTTCTGTACGAATCAAAAGCCTTGAATTCAAGCCAACGTTGCTACCTTCCCCCCAATTTAATTGTACTTCATTGTCCGCATTCTGCCAAGCAGTTCTTTTTTTTTCTTTAAAGAGAGGAAGTGGCTCCTCTTGCGATATCGGCCTGTTGCCAAAATAAGGCCACAGATGTGCCCACAATTGCTGTGGGACAACAGCGTAGGGTTACTGTATGAAGCATGGATGCCTTACTGAGATGAAGCAAGTGTAATGCCAGATAATGGTTTCGTTGAAAATCAGATATGGAAATAAATAACAAGCAAACCAAGGAAACCTTCTTGTTTTTCTGTCTCAACAGTGTAACTTGGAGACAGGGAATGCAAAGGGTTTCACTAATATTTGCAGGGACACTTTGAAAACAAAGTCTACTGCCCCCAAAAATCTATTTAATATCTAAGTGTAATGATAAAAGAAGACATTGCTCCATTTTTGGCCAATTTCCCAAATGCAAATGCAACGTTTTCTCACCCAAAAAATAAATAGTGTTCGTCAGTATTTCTCCACACACCCCATGTGACTTCCTCTTAATAAAGTTGTGTACACCAGAGGCGATAGAGGATCTTCTCTTCCTCCCTCACTGGGAGGAAGATAGATGACAATGCTGTATAATTATCTGTGTGTGTGTGTGTGTGAGGAGTGTGAGTTTGTGAGGTGTGAGTGTGTGTCTTTTCCCCCAGTCATGACTCTTCATTATTCTTCTATTATTCATTAGTCATTCATTAGTCTGCCTCTACCACTGGCTGCAGTCATGCCTGTTGGTTTGCACTGGCATGGTGTCCCTGCCAGAACCATGGTGAGACTTTAACGTTCCTTCATACATGGCGTGCAATGTTGTATCATTCGTTTTTACATCAAATCTGGACATATGCAGCAGAGCTACACTCACATTTCAGGACACGGCCAGTTGAGGAGCTGCATTAACTCTGACTGCATTGATGCTCAAGGCCTCAGACTGCAGCCGATATGTGACGAGCGGATTAATGGGGCGCAAAAACTCACGGAAAGTGAAGCTCGAGTGTTTGAAATGAAAGTCTGCATGAAAAAAAAGTGTGTGTGTGATCAGAGTTTTGTGGATTGAACAGCATAAGTTAAAACTAATAAATAAAGAGAGGTTGTGCTTTGAAATATATCATTATTCAACATGTATACATACTAAAGGTGGCAATGCTAATTTACATGCAGCATGCACAGTAACGCATAAATAAATGAAGTATGGATGTATCAAATATACCTGAGGTTTTCTAAGACTGGCATCACTAATGTGCACTTTTGATTCAGCTTTTGTCGCCAGCAGGTTGAGAATAATTGCTCTTCTCTCAAAGGCGCAAAGGGGAACTCAGTGAATGTGTTGATAAAATTACTGAGTTTAGATAAATATGGTAAAATGCAATGCATGGTAATCATCCGGCAGCGCTGAGTGATGAAAAAAGGAACTGAAGCTCCAGCTGGAGCTTCCTGAGTCCGCGATGCTCTCTCCTAGCAATTCACGTTGCTGCATCGATATCATAAAACATACAACAGCCATCCATCCATTTGCTATACCTGCTTACTCACCTGTAGTCCATTTAGAGTTGCTAACTGGCCTCACATGCATGTTTATGGCCAGAGAGAAGCCACGCAGACACAGGGAGAACATACAAACTCCACGCAGAAAGGCTCCAGGCCCGGGATCAAACCCACAGCCTTCTCGCTGTGAGGGAACAGCGCTAACCACTGCCCTACAACAACCACGAAAACAAAACAACTGCAGTGCAGCACACAGCACAGCAGATAATAAAGTGCAAGGTCCAAGAGACAGACTCCAACAGTCTTCCTTGAGGATCACTGTCTGCAGACAGAGAGACAGACAAAACAGTAGCCACTGACTGCTAACTCCACTTTGACAGGTTTAACTGAGCATTTACAACAGTCAACCACTAGGGGGAGCTCGTCAACCACTGTACCGTAAGTGGGGCTTTCCAGGCCTCCTTGTCAAAGCCTGCAGTTGCACACGAACCCGCTTTCTCAGCCCTATTTATTTATTTATTTATTACAGTGGCGGGTTTGACCATCAGCCTGGCCGCTTGACACGAATGCCTACACATCATGTTCCTGTTAGCTGAGGAGAAATCAATGGAGCAGATCGACAAATTAAAGCAGGCATATTGAGCGGCGCTTTCATATTTACATCAGCCTCAGTTTTAGAGGTAGCCATTGGCCCAGTGGGCCACTCTGGCCAACACTTGAAGAATTTCTCAAAGTACATTTAATTTCCGCAGCGGTTCTAATGGTCGACGGCCGAGTTGCTGTTTTGCACCCGTCAGTCACTTCGCCGTGAGGAAAACACATCGGCGTGTCGTGAAGAGGAGGAGGCATCGGACTCGGATTTCCTCTCGGAGACGGCTGTTCTTAATGACCCAAATGAAAGAGGCGCGGGCAGACAGACGAGGGCGCCTGCTCGTCCCTGCATCGTTTTGTGATGGATACGTTCCCGCCCTCCTCTCGTCGCGCGCCGGTTATCACAGCGATGACGAGTGGCTTCCTTCTGCTTCTGCGGCGGCGGTGGTGGGATGTGACAGTCACGCGGGGCAGAAGCCAGCATGTGTCTCGCTGCCTCCCCTCCTGCAGACTCTCACTCAACTGCCTCCGCTTCCCGTCACCCCTCTGCGTCAAATGATCATCCGCTCACTTCTTCTTCTTCGCCTTCTTCTTTTTTACGAACCAGTGCGGCCCCAGCGTCTTAAGCCGCCACGTCTCTTTCCTCACCAGTCTGCCTCTGCTGACCTGCATGATGCTTCAGAAGTAATAGCCGAGCGCCGAGGGCGGCAACAGCAGTGACAAGAGCCATTACAACACAGAGCAACACGGCGGCGGAGCAGAGGACAGACAGCACTCCACTCCAGATGGGTGCTTCCTGTGCCAGGCTGAAAATGGCACCAAGCTCCCCACGCTGTCATATTTCATTTTAGCCGAGAACGGAGATGATCATCACTTCATCTTCGCCACATCTACCCACAAACCCCCGCCTCCTCACTAGCCCCCCCATCGGGTGAGCCGCAAATTTCGTTTGAGCCTTTTTGTCTCTCCCTCTCCGTGAGGATCCCATCGGGGTTGATGTCATCACTGGGCCATTCTAACTCTAGTATTCCACGTCCTACCGCCGCCGTGGCGTCTCCCCCGGGGGGGAAGAGAGATGATTCCATCGTGTTTGACCACACGCAGATGCGACCGACTGTGTGATGTGTGCCCACGTGCAGGAAAACACACATAAATGTGTGCAACAAAGGTCTGTCGCACTCCAGACAGATCCAGACTCCATTTGATTGTTTTCATGGTTAACTTGGTAAGCGCCTTCATAACAAACATGGACCAGTAAATAAAAAAAATGCCAACTGACATTTACGCAACTGTAAATGGAGGAAAATTAGATACAAGTAAAAACCCTAAACAGAAATGCAGTAATGCAGCAAAAGCAAAAAACAGCAACTTCTTTTTGACATGCATTTGCTTCAGCATGTTTACATCCATGCATGCACTGAGCATGTGCGTCTGCGCATACACGCAGACGCACATGCTCAGTGCATGCAATATGCGTATACCGCGCGGTGCTTCATCATCCCTGCACGGCCACCCGGTGCAGATGATGATCTCACTTGCGCTGCGTAGGCCGCCGTGTTGAACAGATGTCGCGGACGCCGATACCGTCCCGGCGCTGAGTGGGAACAAATCACATGCCAATACACACAAGAGAGGGACACACACACGCACGCACACATGCATGCACACGCACACCAGCTACAAATATAACCTTCAGATTACAGATGGCCCCTATCAGAGGCTGCCTGCTGGATTTGCAAGATGTAAATATTGAGGGGGTGGGGGTGAGGGGTGGGGGTAATCCAGCATGGGACAGAGGGAGGTTATAACATGGGGCAGGACCGGCACCAGATGGTCCATCTGAATATGTGTGTGTGTGTGTGTGTGTGTGTGTGTGTGTGGTAGGGGAAATGTTAAGCACGCTGAGCACTGACATCGGGATTATGGTAGTCTGTTTTTGATTCGCCACAGATGGACCTGTAATGTTTTGTTCTCATTGCTAAGTGCAGGTGGATGATGCGCTCCAAACCTCCCCGGCTTCTGTTGCTAACCTCGCGCATCAGATTGCGACTGTGAAATCTCACCCGTCAATTCGAGGACCGCACAGTGGCCCCTTGACCAGCGGCTTTTTTTCTCTTAGCCGGAAGTGACCGCAGTCAACTGTCCTCAAAAGCCTGGAAAACGACCAAGGAGACGAAGCGATGTAATTGCTGCTGAGGAGATTTGCTGATTGTGCAGCAGTGGCAGTTTTATTGGAGTTTGATGACATTTTCACATCATTGCTTTCTTTTTTTTTTCTTTTAACTCTTGAGCGGTTTTGGAAAAAAAACAATAATCAGCTGAACATCATAGCACATTGCAGTTAGCAACGTTTGCAGCTGATGTCCTGCAATGACATGCAGTGCTAACAGGATGCTGGAGCTACAGTACTAAACTGGCAGCAAGAAACTGATTAGCCCACTTGTAGGGTCATTTCCAAAATGACTATAGCTGCGTTTCCATTACCCCTAGAATTGCGCAAAACCTAAATATCACTATAAAAACTGGTAATGGAAACACCTAAACTTCGGAAAACCTCTCAAATATCGCTAAAAGTTTTTCTGATCTTATGAGGTGGTTTTTCAGATGTATCGATATAGAGCTATATCACAAAAGTGTCACAGGAACACTTTTTCACATGTACACGTCACCTGCAAATTGAATTTGTACTTTTAGAAATATCATTTTTATTTTGTGAAAAACTGTAATGGAAACGCAGCTTATGACTCCAAGAGATTTAGCAAAAGGTTGCAGCTGATATGTACCAAGTTTTTCTTCCTCCACCTTGCACTAGGGCAAAGGGCTGCGATCTTCCCTTTTTTCAGGCTGAACGGTTGGCTTGGCGTGACCTTGCACAGCCTGAGATCAGCGCCGAGTATGCCAGGGAGTGCTTTGACTTCAAGCCTTGATGTCCCTGCGGTGTTGCGAGTGATATCAGACAGACAGGAAGGAGGTGAGAAGAAAGAAAAATGCAAACTGGGGAAAAAAAAATCGGAAACAGTGTCATCATACGAATGAGTCTTCGGTCTTTTGACTCGCAGAGGGCGCGAGCCAATCAAGCTGGCGTGCCACGATACGCCGCGCCACCCTGGGAAATGTTTTCTCGTGCTCAGGCCCACTTGGTTTCGCCTCTTCCTCCTCCTCCTCCCTCCCTCCTCCCTCCTTCCCCCCCCCGCCACTCCTGCCTCTTACATCCTCTTTGTCCTTGCCATAATTTTCATCTCCGTGCAAGTCATTAGCAAGCTGGCGCCTAATGAATTTCTTATCTCTGTGAATTCAGCGACTGTTTTGATAAGGTTTATTGTGTTCTGTTTTACCCGGCCCCGAGCTGGAGGCAGGGGGTGTGAAGGGAAGACAAGAGACGGACAAATATTCGATCCAAAACGCCAGAGCTGGAGGGAGCCCCGACTCCTAATGGCCACCAGAGCTTCTTATGCTGTTAAATTAACGCATTGAAATGTGTTTGCGTGTCAGGTGTTGGCGCTAAGGCGACAGTGACGGGACATCCTCTAGGGAACGGAATGCCCGCCTCCGACTTTATCTACTCACATCGCAAGTGTGTCACTGGGCCTGTTTTCATTTAACTTGCATGAGCGTTCGATATACAAGTTATACATGTTTGATCGGAAAAGCTGATGTAGCTTTGGGGATTGTGTGTCATTGTGTGCCAAACATGTAACATCATCCCACGAGACGCCACCTAACAATTGGGGTAAACAGAAAGCCGAGTGGGGAAAAAAACAACAACAACCACAGAAAAAACACACACAAAAAGTGTAGGTCGACCCGCTGGTAAACAGACCTTGAAAGCCTCTTGGGGGGGAGGAAACAGGAGTCGCCGCCGATGGGAAGGTAATACAGTGAAGAGGGGTAAAGAAGCTAAGAGATGATTAAACAAGGAGAGCGAAAAAGGGATGAGGAGCAGATCGAAGGACAAAGCCGCGGCAGATGGGAGTGTTCTGGTCTGTTACTGATGTTCCTCGGAAGAATTAAAGTCCAGGAAGAGGTTAGCAAGCACGCACCTCTCTCTCTCTCTCTCTCTCTCTCTCTCTCTCTCTCTCTCTCTCTCTCACACACACACACACACACACACACACACACACACCGTACATTGCAGGTGTCAGCGACAGGCCCTGTAAATATCAGCAAACCCCCACTGGTTTTACCTCAGCAGTAGTTAGTGACTTAGTGACCCGTGCAACCTCCCCTGCACGGCGCCATCGGCCCCTGCAGCGGCGCACGGTCGATCCAGAGTGTCACCTTGCTAAGTGCGCATACACACACACACACACACACACACACACACACACCCCCGCTCAGCGCAAGTGTTAAGCACAAGTCCTCTGATGCTTCTCCTGATAACAGAAAAGCGTGAGGAATGGGAGGGGGACGGTGAAGGGTTAGCTAATAGCAGTTGTGTCACACTGTCAGCATTAGCGTAATGTGGTGTCAAAACAAGCCTGCACCGGGCGCTCGACTTGTATTTTAGTGTTACAGCGGCACAGTGGCACTGCCCCGGCGTCGGAAGGTGATTTTCGCTGGAACAAGATTTTGTGGTCGTGATCCTCATTCAGTGAAAACTATTAAATAAGCTCCATTTATGTGCTTTAAAAGCAAAAAAAATGTGACTTCTTTTAAAAATACCATGTCAGAGCTTAGCTGAACGCTATTTGATTAAAGCTCGCCTCGTAACTTGGTTGTGTTTTTCTATAGTATTGTGTGGTAAAAGTGCGGTTCATCACGTGGATATTCTGTAAGGTGGAAATTCATTCATTTGTTGAGATTTTAAACTGTAGTGACAGAAAAAAAGGCTTCAGTCTTCAATCACTTCTGTCTCCCCTTCCTTGAGCCTTCGTGTCAGATCAGCAACCTCCCCCCTCCTCCCCGAAGCCATTTTTAATATTGCAGAGATCGGAGACATATTATTAGCCATGTGCCTACGTAGCTCCAAACAGACTGGGCCCTTGTGCGCCGACCTGTTTTAACTAAACCAAAGATTGAAATGAAACGTTGCCCTCTGATCGACGGCGTCGAGCTCCCCTTGAAAGCAGAAGTCAGACGGAGGTTGGGCGAGCTGAATATTTCCCAGTCATTTCCAACCACGGCTGAGGTTATGAGCTTGAAGGGGTGTCGGTTGGCCTGCTTTCATCTCGCGCCAGAAATTCCGCTTAAAAGACGTTTTTACATCCAGCTACTGAAGGAATGATTAAATTCAGGATGCAAAAGTGGCCACATTAAGGCAAATCTTAGACACACTTTGAGTTTAAATTTCGTTTTTTTGTTGAAAAAAAAGAGCCATATTTGGGTTTGCACCTCAATTCAATTCATATTTGGGAGGTTTTTTTTTCACCTCTTGGTTGCTGCTTCGCTGGCATCAGGTCCTCCTGCGCTTTCTAGCTGAGCCCTGACCTCTGGAAATGAACTTCCCTCTGCCAATCTCATGGATGGGACCCACTCCATCCCAAGACGCATGGAAAGAGGGATGGCGCGGCGAAGACTTTGAGGAGGGAGAAGAAGGTAGACAAAGATGGAAAGGCGGAGTCGCGAGCAATGACTAATGGCAGCAGATGGGGGGAGGAGGGGGATGAGAGGGTGTGAAAAGCGAGAGGAGAGTTTAATTTGTTTCCTCGCCAGTGTCGTGCCATCACAGAAATGTGTTTACCAGCCCTCTACTTTGTCCATTAGTGACACTCGGGCGCTCCTGTAGAAGGAACCAAATAGGTTCATAACTGCCTCATGTATCCTCCAAATGTCCTCGTAGCTCCCCGTCTGCTGGACTGTGTCCCTCCGTATGTCAACTCCCCTTTCACTTCATACATCCCACCGCCTGTCTCGCTCTGTCTCCCTCCTCCTGCTCCTTCCCATCTGCCCCCCCCCACCCGACTCTTGTGTTCGGTCCAGAAGTGCAAGTGCTAGCTGGAGCTGAGCAACTGTGTCCCCACACCAGAGAGGCTGTTTGTGTTGCATCACAGCATTATGTCCATCATTCCATGACACTATTTTTTTTTTTTTTTAATCCCTTTTGTATCTTGTCAAAAATCTTGTCAACATGTCAAACACTCGGTCCATGTGCCAGGGATGGACTATAAGAACTGGATAACTGGACTTGTGGCATGGCAACGCAGCAATTCTTTTCAAGTGGCCACTCCAAGTACTGCAGCCAAAACTCTGAATGGCCAGAAAATAATTTTTTTCCCACAAACGGCAGTACAAAAGAAATTCCTGTAAAATGGCTAAAAGGACGACTGCAAACTTAAAGGTGGCTCATCACAAATCTTTTCTATTGTGGATTTTTAAAACATTGTCTTTTAAATTGAAAAAAAAAAAATCTATATGTAGGCCAGAAAATTGCCAGAAAGGAGTTTATTCCCAGCGTGACATAGTGGTGTTGTAGGTGCTGCTGCGTCTCGGCTCGTTCTGATTGGCTGTGTCCTGATGTACCACGGGGGTTACAGGTGTGAAGTGTGTATGCTCTATGGGCCGAAATTACCAATTTACTTTTATTGTTCTGAAAGTACGCACTTTTATTAATGTATTTATGGGCAGTGTGTTAGGCTTTTGCCAATATAAAAATCAGAAATCAAGCCAAATCTTGCTCACTGGACCTTTAAACTCAGTTTATTTTTATCACTAGTGAGCAATTTCCCTTTAAATATACCCATCCTCAGCCACCAGTCAGCTCCACACACTGGCTCTGACCTCACGGCACCTTTTGTCTTTTAACCTGGCTGCTTTCATCTCCTCTCCATCTGTGACGGCCCCTCGGATTCATCTCTCCGCTCTCCTCTGCGGGCCGTGTTTTATGCCCTTTAGCAGCCTGCAGCGGCTCCCCCTCTGCCTCGCTCTCAGCCTGTCAACTCTCTCCTGCCCACATCCAGCTATTACCCCCTCAGAAGCCCTTGAAACTGCGAGATTAGCCGTCAGCCAATTCTGACATCAGGCTGTCTAACTTTCAGCTTTGAATGTAGTGGTGATCATGAAAAAAACTTTTTTCCTCCCCCCCACAACAAGCTTGTGTGTTCGACTCCGCAACAACTTCTGCAGCAAGAAATAAATCATCTCCCTTGGCAGCCCGGAGGTAAAAAGGTGTCATTAATCTGACTCTTGCCACGGCTGAACTTAGAAGTTTTCACGTCTGCTCGTTTTCTCGTGTCAGATTTGTCGCGGAACATCCCATAAAGAGGCAGAAAAAAAAGAGATCAAGCATTGCCAGAGATGCAGTTACGGCGAAATTCAGCTCCGAGTCGGCGTTGGGACCTGTAAAGCGATTTGGAGGTCCTGGTTAGAACCGACGTTCAGCGCCGGTGGGCTGTCTTTAAGGTATCGACTGAAAAGCCACCGAGGGAAGAAGGAGGAAGGGAAAAATAATGTCATATTAAAGAGAACATGAAATATGGCCAAAAGAACACCTGAAGGAGGACAAAAAGTGTTCTCTGGGTGTATGTTGGGCCGATAGTGAAAGGGAGGATTCGGAGGGAGGAAAGTTGGAGCGGAAGGCTGCTGGAGGTAATCCTGTGGCCCGCAGCTGATAACAGCTTTCCACCTGGAGCCTCTTAGCAAGTGCCTGGATCATCATCAATCAACCCAGTGTCCTTCACACACACACACACACACACACACACACACACACACACACACACACACACACACACACACACACACACACACACACACACACACAGACACACAGAAGGCGGGGGGAAGAGGGGAAGAGAGCCAGGCTGGATGTACTGAAGCACTGACTGTATTGTAACTGTATGCATGCCACGAGATAACAAGCAAACGCTCTTCACTCCACTCCATGTCATACTTAAAGGGACACGCCAATCACTTTACACGGCAAAGTCAAATGACTCGTCACGGGAGGTGGGATCCAGCATGTGAGAGTTGCTGCGTAAGGTCCCCCAGTCCTTGAGGGAGCCTCATCAAGTGAGAGAAAATGACTTAAACGACATCCTCAGAGTGTCTCGGCCCGGGCTGGAAAATTACTAAATCCACACACAAAGGACTCCCATCTGCAAATTTGGTGCGTGTGCGTGTGTGTGTGTGTGTGTGTGTGTTGGTAAAAACGGGTAATGTGGTTGTTTCTTTTCTCCGATCTGCTTTAAAATAAAAGGAAATCTCCGCTTCTCACGGTGGTTGTGGGATCTGAAAAGAGCTTTTTGAAAACAGGATCTTGGGACTCTCTCCCGGAATTCCTGAAAAGTGTTTTTTTTTCTTTTTAAAGCTGAAAATCTGACAGTGGCACTGAATTTATGCAGCTGAACCAGGCTTTTGACTTCAACATGTGAAACCACAGACGTCCCTCAAGATAAAGGCCTCTACGATCATGGTTCTTTTAATCCAGCTCCGTCTTCTGACACAACTACATACCATCATACCGTGAAATATCAAAGCACATCCTTAAGTTTTTTTTTTTTTTTTTTTAACACTCCAAGCAGTTAATCTCATTTTGCTGGTGCTTTCAAGCTCCCCCCCCGCCTCTCAGCTCACTGTGTGTTCAGAGGCAATCAGAGTGAGTTGTGCTTACAGGTGGCACCATTAAGTGCAAATGAAGACGGACAACACCTGCGGCTCACTTAAAGGTGAATGCAAAACATCCTTCAGGCTGTTGGCTGCACTGGGCTGCACGCACCTTTTCCTCCTTCCCTGAATCAAGGTAGGACAGTAACCCTGCTTGTCAATTACGATGTGTCTTGTCATGCTTGCATTTGTTTTCCTGATTTCTGTCCTGAAGAAATAGCATCTTTGTGACTCACCACAAGCTTGCCCAGTTCCAATTTGTCGTCTACGACCGGAGCAGGCTCTCTTTCGGAGCCCTAGGCGAGATTTCTCTGTTCCTGCAGAGCATCTAGTAATCTTAATGGGAAACAGCCGGATGGAAGGCCCTTTAGCAGGGGTCACCACCACGGTGCCCGCGGGCACCAGGTAGCCCCCCGAGGACCACATGAGTTGCCCGCAGGCCTGTTCTAAAAATAGCGCAACTCGTTGAGCTGCGTCTAAAATTTAATTTCATCCAACCTTGTTCAGTCATTGTTGATAATTATTGAGAACTCATTAACAAGATCACTGTCTTCACATAGATCAGTATCATTAATATAATAATATATCACTGAAGGCTACCTGAGAACTTTTGTTATCTTAGGAGTGTGTAGCGAACTGCTTGCCCTTCATATGTCTCATTTCCCATGAAGTAGCTAGGAACATCTTTCAACTCAGTGCATTGTTTCCATTTTAGCGTCGATTCAGAAAAGGTCATTTGCACAAACCAGTTCCCGTCAGTTCAAAATGGCCGGTGACCTTTGACCTTGAGGGATAATTGGACAATTTCACAAATTCAATTCTGTTTCCACAATCCCCTATAGATGTTCTTATAGTTGTTGTATTGTGTATTTAGGCTCTATGCACGAATCACTTCCGCGTTCGAGTAAGGATGGTGAGTCATTTCCGGTCTGGCGTAAACACTATGAACCAAGCACGGAGTAACGTCATGGCTTAGCCTACATACACACGCTGTTTACTGGAGTTGCCAAAGATCACAGTGAATGGTGTCCGGAGAATTGTCTGAGCGTCCAGCGCAACACCTCAGAGCAATCTTGAAAAAGGTTTCAAGTTTTACGTCTCGTCGTATCTAAGCTTATTTTAGCCAGCCGAACTGCTTGGCTATCACGACCTCGCTGTCTTATAATAATGATCTAGTAAGCTTCAGGCAAATGAGATAACAAGAAATGACTCTCCTGTGCCGTATTTTGTTTGGTTAAGTATCTGGAAAAGACAAAGCCACTAATGAGATCTCTGTGAGAGCTCACTGCTACCGCTCTATGAAGAAAACAGAAACTATTGGCAAAGATGTTACCTTTGCAATGACATAGATCTACGAGTTGTTAAAGGGCAGAAAGCTGAGTGGGACTTGGCGTGAGTTACTTTTAACAATAAAATTTCCTCTTCTAATATTGGTGACCCACCGTTTCCGTAATTCAGTGTTTTGAGGAAACGTATGGAAACAGAATTAAAGTAGCTGTGCTGTACATTGGGGCACACAGCAGTGGTGGCTGGCAGTGCTATCCCCCCGTTTTTGAAAACAAACTTTTGTACGTTTACACGTCATCCTGACATTCAGTGGGTAAGAGACGAGTTGAACTCACTTGCTAATAAAATCCAAAAATAACTCCGCATGCAGCTTTGGTGGCTTTGTTGCTAGCATCACATAACAACCAGCGCTGACCGGAAACTACCAACAATCCTGAGATTTTGCCAGGAACTAGGTCATCGTCTCTCATGCATAGAGCCTATTGTTGATCATGACACGCAATAGAAGCTGCTGCTAGAAGCTGCGATATGCATTGATAACTCGTCCCATCTCCCCCTGCCCCCCACTCTCTGACTCAGTGCAGAGCAGGTTGAGGGTCAGGCCAGTCCAATAATGAGAAACAATAGAGGGGTGATTCACTTTTTATTGTCAAGTCAGAGCAGGAGGAAGGGGAAGTCGTTAGCAGCTCTAATAATATCTAATATATGCATTCACAACTCCTTACATACTCCAATAGTGTTATAATATTGCACAAAGTCTGACTGTGCGCCGCCTCTGCAGACTTACCTCATCTAATCTGCTCGCACCTGAAACAACCAACACGCGTAGACGCCATCAGGTTCCTAATTAGAGGCAGTGAGCAACATTTGACAGTGGAAGCTTTCAAAGCACATAATATTATTTTCATTCAAGTCACAGGGAAAAGAAAAACAACCAAACCAAAACAAAGCCTCGCTACAGTGTGGGGGCGTCCGCGGCACCAAATCGCTGCCACATCTGGATTTTCCGCCGGCTGTTCTTCATTAGTGCCGCGGATCTATTGATAAGCTCGGCTAATTACCTCATTAAAATGCGCCATTGTCACATTTTCATTGACGCGTGACCCGCGATGCCCGGGAATACCCCACCCGAGCCGCTCATCAGATCCATGTGGTTTATTTCCACGTGTGAAGGAGGCCCCAATCCTCCTGCTTGGACTTGGTCACGTTGCGGATCTGATTTGGATTTTCCGGAGCGAAGCACGGAGCAGGATTGGCTCGCTTCACTCTGGACGGATGACGGCAGCGTTCAGTTCTGAGCGCTTTTAAATCTTGTTTTGCGCTGCGGAATCTGCATCTCCCCCAGACGAACCGCTCGAACCCGGCAGCGGCAGGATTCCATCAGTGCTGAAGTCAATGTGAAAACAAATTTCTTTTTCTGTAATTTATTGACTTTATTTTATTTTGCTCCCCCTGTGATACTGAGTTCCTGCTGGTTTAAACGACTTGGGATAGATGCGGATAAATAAATTCTTTCAATTCATATTTTACCATCGAACGCGACTTGGATGCAAGTGGCGGCACGTCAGATCATCAACCCGGCGCTCGTTTGCGCCGACGCTCTCCGGCCGTGTGTCCGTCCGTCTGGCCCTGGCCTAATGGGCCCTCAGTCCTTGCATTGCTGACAGGAAATCAATGACCCACTCGGTGGACCCGATACTGCAAAAGGGAGAGGGTGAGAAAGAGGGCGAGAGAGGCGGGGAGATGAAGGCAGGGCTGACGACTGACTGACTCGCTGTAAACACTATGGATTCATGTCCGTGCCTTATGACAGAGTTGTCACGCGTCTCCTTCCAACTGAATCTCGATTTCCTTTGTGAGAGCGCCGGCCCGCTCCGAGATGCGCCATTTGTGTGAGCCGTGTAGCGCCGCCGCCGCCGCCGCCGCCGTCCCATTATTGCAGTCAGCCAGAGTTTGTGGAGGCTGTCGGGTTAACCAGGCCAGAAGTTTTAGAGAAGTTCATCAGAGGAGGGTCTTCGAGAGAGGAGCGATGGAAACGGGAGACGCACAGAGCTAACGAATGGAGGCGCAGATTGCGTGTAGTCGCTCTGGCGCTCGGACCAGCAGGCGTCGTCCTGGCTGGCAGACGAGGAACGTGGGAGGCTGCGAGAGAAATCGGCAGGGGGAAGGTGCGAGGAGTTAAATTTGAATTTTTTGAAGATAAGAAAATGAAACTTTAATGATCCCCGTGGAGGAATTGGCTCGGCTCAGCGCGGCAGCAAATGTGATGGAATTGAGCAGCAAACTCCGCAGGACACATTCAGCGAGCAATTAAACAGGAGTGGACTGGGCTTCGCTAGTGGCTCTGAAGTTTGGCTTTCATGAAGCTGTTGAAGTATCTGGAGCGCATTGTGACATTGGTTTAACTTTGGAGTGTTTGCGTGTGTGTGTTTGATATGAAACATGACTGCAATTGATGGTTTTAACACTCCACCGAAACAACATGCTGCTAATGATGCTAATTGTAAAACAGCTACTAATCAGGTTTGAACCTATAAGTTTGCGGGGTTTGCTTTCAAGGTAGGCGGTCATAAATAAAAAATCTCATGTAATGAAGTTTGAAAATGCATTTTTTTTTTTCAACAGCAGTGGAAGGACAGCCTTGGGTTGCCAGGAGAAAATGTTAAAATCTGTTGCATAAAACCCCTCCGTCTTTTAACATTGCTTATTTTAACCTTCAACAGTCACGGTCGAAGCAACCTTGAAGGAGTAGTTTGACATTTTCAGGGATATGCTTATTCATTTTCTCCTTTGGCATTAGGGGAGGATCAATACTTCTTTCTTTGTTTGCGCAAGCATAAATAAAGGGAAAAAGACAGAGTGGCAGGATCCAGTTCTCCATTCACCGTCCCATTACTATTGCTATTCTCCTGAAAGACACTTTCTTGGCCGCTGCAGGGAACTTTTGGAAGTCTGGCAGCAGAGACGTAGGACAGACCTTCCGCCCATCAGTGATGAATGTGGCGTTTTATGAATTATGGCCCCAAACTAAAGTAGCAAACAAAGTGGGGATCAGTACAGAACAGTCCATAAAATCAAAAGTCAGAGTCGTCTTGCTTTCAAATTCAGTTTACTGTTTCCGCACTGGGGATTTTAAAATATTTTAAGAAACCACTGACAACTGACGGCAGCCCTGCAACCGGGGAGCGGAGAATGGAGAACATTTTGTTTTTGGGTGCGTAATCCAAATAGAGAAGAAAGTGGAACAGAAATGAACAGCATATAATAGCACAACAGGCTGCAGTTGAAAGAAGCGGCACAGCAAAACCAAGCATGACCAAAATAGCAGAAAAAGCCAACAGATTGCCACGCAGGAGATTAGACAACACTCTGAACACACTGGATCTGCCACAAAGGGAAAGAAAGGATTAAAAGGAAGAGAAAAGTGAAGGAGCCCTCGGACCTCCTGACCCAGTCGGTCTAGGGTTGAAGTTGGACCAATCGCGAATCAGGCAGGAGGTCAGTCGCCTCCCTCTACAGGCTCAGTTTCTCACTGCTGTGTGGATTTCCCCGCAAAATACTGGATCACATGGTAATCTCAGTTTAATACACAAATCCCTCGGCCCAATCCAATCAAACCTAATACCCTCGCTGGGCCGAGCAAGCTCGGGCCCACCTACTCCGCACCCCTACCACCGTACAGCCCAACACGGCTATCAGTCAATCTCGAGCAACACAATGCTGCGCACCTGCTGAAGAATTTCACCTCACATTTACCGGGGAGCGCGACTTTTTGCTGCTTTTTTGGCGGAAGAGTCCGCTCGACAATTAAGATTCCTGTCGAAAGTGAATAAATATCGGCGCCACGTTTCAAGTCAAGATCAACGGATAAAAAAAAAGAAAAATAATGAATTTTTCTCCACCCCCTCCTCACAAAGTCAGACGGAGCATTAGTAGAAGATGCGCAGACACACACACACACACACACACACACATACACACTGTGTGTAAGTGTACGTGCACGTATATGTGCGTGCGCGCATCTGTGTGCGTGTAATGCCCAGTCGGCAGTGTTTAATGCTGTCCCAGTGGGGTTTAATCCAGATTATCAGGAGTAGAAAGTCACTGAGTCTCTCCCTCTCTCTCTCAGACACACACACACACACACACACACACACACAATAAAAAACAAACAGTTGAACGGCGTGCCTGTGCTGGATTATCCTCTAGGGGGTGCTGTGTATCCACATCCAGCGGGGCAGGTTTCCACAGCGGCTGCGGCCTCGTGCCCTCCCATCCAGCTGCACTCTGCTTGACCTATTTGAACGCATTCACCGCGTTACGGCTGCATCATCGCGTGCAGACGTCTTTGTCTCCCCGCCGCCGTCGAACGAGTGTCGGAGTGACGTTGCCTGAGTTGGTCCGGATTCATTTCCACCGACGACCGCCACGGCGTTCAGTCAGCCTGATGGTGCGACAACAGCGGAGGCCGGCTCTTTGTAACCCGTATTGGCTCGCTCGCTCACGCGTCCCAGTGACAGGCAGCCTGATTGGATGGCGGCGAGTCATTTTCCACTCAAATGGAAAATAAACCAAACGTCCCTCCGCCGCCGCTGGGCAGCGCGGTCAGAGGGCGGCCGCGGCCTCTCGCGCCCGCTCTCTTACTCCCAATATACGCCGTATCTCTTTTATTCCTCCCTCACCTTGCCTTCCGCCACCCGATCCCCCCCCCCACCACTCTGGCTGCCCACTCCCGAGCCCAGCACGGCTCCTGGTTGCTCCGTAAATTAGGCTGAAAACGGGGAGATTAACCTCCAGAGATGAGAGGCTTCTTTTAATGCGCTCTTTCCCTCCCGCCTCTGTTCTGCTGTCAGTAAACCGCCGCGTTACAATATTATTTAATGGCAGCGTCTAATTGGAATCAGCTGGGAAGCGCAGACGCGGGGTGGCCGAAACCTTTTATGAGCCTGTGAGATTCAAACGTGGAGGATTACGCTCATTAGGACACTGCGGCGAGGAGGTTGTTTTATGGGCATGTTAAGTGCATCTTTGCGTGTACTTGTGTGTGTGGTGTATTTGTGCGTGCGTGATCGTGTGTGTCCTCGATGATGTGCACATTTAATAGAAACATTATCCTTTAAGTGAAGCCGGGATCAGCAGCATGCGTCCCTCCTGCTTTGAGGCCCGAGAAAACTACTGCAGCAATAAAGATTTTTTATTTTATTTTTTTGCAATTTAATCAATCAAACACAACAACTCTTAGGACTTGGTATCCTGCGGCATAATGTGCAATTATTAATTTGGACCTTTTTTTTTTTGCTGGACATTTTTCTCACCCACCTCAGCGAATTTGTGGAAGGGGTTCCTGTGAGGTGCAGCAGCTTCGCTGTGGCTTCCAGTGGTGCCACAGTGCATGAATGTATGCAACATCTAGATTTGCCATTGGTTTTCAGCGCTACAAGGTGGGCGAGGCCTCCCCTGCTCCAGAATCAGTGTGGCGTGATCATAACAGATACCGCAATATTAAAAATCAACAAAATAATTGGTGCTGCCTCAAACTAAAAAAACCTGGTGTGAATATTGCTCTTTGTAAAAATGTGAACTCACATAGACATACAGTTAATACCTGCAATTGTTGAGTAATTTGCTATTAAATGAAATAAATTATTGAATTAAATTAGCAACTTTGTAGCCATATCAGCTAAACATTACAGTCTTTCCCTTTTGGGGTAGCTAAAGTTTGCATGCTAGCATAATAAAGAAAAAAAACAGATAGGGGCAACCTACCATTAGCCGAATAAAGAAATATGATGAAAACAATGATCATTAGCAGTTAGCTTCATGTGAAAGAGCTCAGCTCACCTCTGGCATAGGGGGACGCCCTTTCTGGTGGGGTGTCTATTATTAGTTTAAGGCTTGTAATAACAGGTCAGGTATTTTGTAATCATCCCTAATATGATTGCAGAAAGGTTTGGGTGTCGCTGCGCAACTGTCCCCCCCCCTCCTTGCCGTCCGCCGCACGCGCGTCGCTGGCACAAACACTCGCGGCGCTCTCAGGTTATTACGAGCTGTCATTGTTTAATTCTCGCTCATTAAACGCTCCAGACAATGACAAAGCACCTCGGCGTCTGACAGCCTCTTTGTTAACCCTCCTGCCTCTTATCTCCTTCCGCCTCCCGTCCTCGCCCCTCTCTACCCCGCTTTGTGCCTATTGTATGACACTCAAGGACAATTTGACGACATCTTGAGCCGCCACTTAAACATCCCTATTCATCTCGGGCTTAAAAAAAAAAAAAACCCAAAAAACACGAGAGAGCGAGAAATGCCAAAGTTCGGCGGCGAGCGAGAGAGAGTGAGAGGGAGAGAGGACGATTTGCAAGGAGCCTTGGAATGCCAGGCGGCGCTTGCCACTTACTGGTAATATAAAACGCGCGGCGACGGCGCTGATGGCATTGCTGGTGATATAAGATGTCATAACCTTGCGTCCTTGCGTGGAGCGTTTCAGAACCATCAATCTGTTTGACCTTTACCTAGGACTCGGGTCCATCGCGCGCTCAGGTCCTTTCTCTCCATTTCCTTCACTCTCGTCTGGCCTACCCTGACAATGATTGTTACAAAGAGCTTTTTCCCGCTGTGTGTGTGTGTGTGTGTGTGCGTGTGTGCACGCGCTGAGATGTCTGGGAGATGGAAGCTGTGAGGAAGAGACGGAAAGAGGCTGCCCCTCGGTGCATTCACGTAGGAACGGTGCCACCTGAGAGCAACGGAGCACAGGATGGGGAAGATGAGAGAAAATGAAGAGACAAAAGCACTTCCCCCGGTGTAATTATGCTTTCATTTCATGGCCAAGTATCCACACGATGTGACCCACATGCAAAGGCACTCAATTTGAGTCGTCGCGCTGCAGAGACGTAAGTGGCACCTGCCGGAGTATAAAGCGAAGGCAAACGGGAGGGAATAAGAAAGAAGTGTCAAATATTGGTTAGTGCGTCACTGTAATGTCTCTTGTAAAATCTCATCAAGAAGCTGAATGAACTAGCGAGGAAAAAAAACGCACCAGCGAAACAAAGACGGGTGTTTAACCATTATGTTAATGCCTCGTTTTTCGCTTCACGTCTGTGTCAGCGGCTGTTTTGTTTGACGACGGTTTGAAAAAAATGTTTCTTTGTTGCCTTTTCAAGAGTTTATGTATGTTTTATGGATGAGAAGAGTCTCCCCTGCGATAACCACGGAGGCGCCGATACGGCAAAAAAATTTTTTTACTGATGCGCGCACACGGAGCTCAAAGTAAATCTGCAGAACCCATCGCACCTCAGCGAGAAATTCCCCGCGCATCCCGTCTGCGAGTAAAGCGGCAATATCCTGATGCTTGGGATCAATGTTGCAACAAATAATTGTAGCGGCCGACTGTGAGCGCCGTCATGCCTGCACCTGAATGGCTGTCGTGGAGAGACGGGATGCTCGTGTAGTTAAATCCGTGCGCTCGTTACTGCAGCGGGGACTCTCTTCATTAACAGCCCCATGCTAATGTGCCACTCTGATCTCCCCCGCCTCTCTCAGGTGTTTTATTTTTTTCAATTTTACCGGCGTGACACAGTGACAGCGAGTAGAATTTACTTATTTAGTTTTTCATGTATTTATTTTTGCACGCATGTAAATAGAGATGTGTTTCGCACTGGAGATCAGGTAGCATGGCTAACGCAAGCATGGCTAACGCTAAAGACATTTGCACAGACATGCTATATTGAAGTAATTCATACTGTGTTTTTTTTTTTTAATCATTGTGTTATAATTCTATCCACTGATATCAACGGAAGCTGTAAACATATAGGTTTTTTCCCTCTGCATGTTCCGAACATGCTTGAGGCGCAGACTGTTCCTGGCTAGCATCACAGTCTGGGTATTGCTCTGCGCTCAAGGCAGCATAGAAGTCTGGATGGGATGGAATGGGCTGTCACAACCTATCACTGTCTGACAAGAGGATTGTAACTTTATCCAATTCATAGTCAACCGTGGCTGTTACCACTTCTTTGAGCACACCTTGCCCAAAATTCAAGGTTGATGCCGGAAATAAATTTTGGCTGCCAGGATGACTGCTGGTCCCGACAAGACACTGTTTTCTACCAAGTCCCCAAAACATAATAAAAATCAGGCGCGCGCACACACAGACACACACACCTCAAGCAGTGCCTCGGATCCTTTCGATTAATGAGGCGGTAAATGAGATTGTTACTGATGTGTGGTGGCGAGGTGAGTGAAGGTGCGGAGGTGACGGAGGGAAGCTGGAGGGAGTCGGCCGGGGAGGTGCAAATGAAGTGCAGACTTTGGATGTAAATATTTTTCATATTCCAGGTTCTAAAAATGTAGATTTTATTTAACCGATTTATCAAACTAAACAAATCCCTGCAAAAGCAGGGAAGGAGGCAACATCTAGAGCTGAAACGTTTGGACACTAGATCTAAATGAACTTAATGGAAATTAAAACCAGGCAATTTTTTCGCAGCAATGATGAAGATATGAGCGTTTTCTTTATTTTTTTCAAAAACATCTGCAATGTGAGGTCGGATGGGTAAAGTCCTCCAATTTGCATTTGTGTGAAATTGACGTTAGGAAAACTCAAAACATATCAAGATGTATATCATTGACATCAGGTTTGTTTATTCATGCACATTTCATTTATTTATTTATTTATTTTGGATAATCACATCAATGTGAGTGGCAAACTTAGCTTTTGTCTGGCTTTGCCCAAAACTACTGAAAATACCTTGTTAATGATGCTCCTAGATAGCCTGCAATGATAGAGGGGAAGATGGAGCGCTTGAGCCTGCAATGAGGACGAATTAAGCTCTAAATCTTCTCGTGTTCCAGGAATGGAAATGAGCGTTACGGAAACCTGACAGTGATGATGGTACCAGTCACGTTTTAAACAGATGAAGATTTCACATCCTATGACAAACAGCGTGAGTCTCAGAATCTCCGTCGGAAGACGCGAGCTAATTAGCGGACAGCGCGTGCGATCGATTTAGCTCAACAAGAAGCACCGTAACCCCTTCCAGGTGGCACATCCCGTCTCCGTGTCGCGCACATATATAATATGACCCACATCCTGCCGGAGCGAGGCTAATCTGAATTGCTGATTTCCTCTTTGTGTCCTCGCGCTCATTGCTGATCTTTGGTGGCCCTGAATAGCAGGCTCCCGAGACAATCAGGGCGGGTTAGACCCGGTGCAGCCCCCTCAGGGGCCTATTTTTCCTGCAGGTGGATGGTTCACCGGGAGGAAAAGCCATCCATTTATATCACTTAATCCAGAGGACACACTATTAGGGAACTGGACGGGAGGAAAAAACACACGCACGCTTGCCTGGGAACAGACACACACGCACACACACACACACACACACACACACACACACAGCTGGCAGGCCTGCGTTTGCAGGGGTGTATCCTAAGACTTGCATACATATGCAAACACACATTAGGTCATGTATACACAGATTTGTCACGGATGCAACATTATTGTCAGCCCCCGCGCCAAAAAAAAAAAAGCCTGTGTGCACCCGCAGAGTATCCGCTCGCAGTTTTCATATCATTAGTCAGGGTGTATGTTTGCATAATGTGTCGCGACTCTGTGCTACTGTAAGACACACCTTTATTCAACTAGTTTTAATATATTCATTGGTTTGCCTTAACTGTTATGGTGTGTGTGTGTGTGTGTGTGTGTGTGTGTGTGTGTGTGTGTGTGTGTGTGTGTGTGTGTGTTTATCCGTCCTCTCTACTGTCAATTATTAAAGGTTTGTTTGAATTCTTTTAAGCTCACACGACGCCTGAACGCTCCTCCATGTCATGGCGAGTGTAAGAACATGCACAACGTTCACTTGAGTGTGTAATTTCTATGAGTTATTCATGCGTCTGGAGTGACTTAAGCGTGCACTTGTGTCCCCCCCCCCCCGGACCACCAGCGCGGAACGCGTGGCAGGCGCCGCCCAGCCGTCGCCGGAGTCTGCGAGTAATCCGCCGAGCGCCGCGCAACAAAAGTCTCCAATCTGCTTTCTAATCACGGCTGAAACAGACAATGACGCGCTGACATCACAGGGCAGATTACGGAGGATCCGCTCGCCTCTCGCTGGGGGAGGCTTCGTTCAGACCCTCCGCCGCCGCCGCCACTCTTTTTGCACTACGGTGGGGGGGCCAGAACTGGAACGTAATGATCGGCAGATGAACTGGAACGAATGAAACAGCCGACATGTGTTTATTCATTTTAAAACGCTGGGCCTCCTTTTTTTTTTTTTCTTGAGCGCGACAAAGGAAAACTGAAATCAAACAAAACAAAACAACTTTGCCAAACTGGAGGCAACATATTTTACAAAGCGCCGTCGTGTAACGTGGCAAATTTAAAGCTGTGTTATTTTAGCAGGAAAAGTGAAAAAAAACAAAAACATTAAAAGTGAGCGGCGGCGGCGGCATAATTTCGCTCTCTGTTTTTCATCATTACTGTGAGAACGATGGGGGCGTTCATTCGAGGTGCCATTTACAACGGGGGTCTCCCGCTGCTGTCGGGAAAAAAAAACCCAACTTCATTTAGATGCGCTTATCAAATGCGGGGAAAATGAATCCATGCATAATACATTTAATATTTAAAGTGACTGGTGCTATATTTCCTGTCTACAGGGGCCACGCCTCCAGCATCGCGGCCTCGCCGATCTCGCCAGGCCCTCCTGCGCGGAGCCGAGCGTCACTCAGAGACGCTGTTGCGCGCAGGAAGGAACGTGCGGGGCGGGGAGAGGAATCGATTGGACGGGTGGCGCCGTGCGCATTGATTAGAACGTCACCGTTCGCGCTTCAGATGTGGCATTTAATCACGCTAATGACCGTTCTTTAAAGTGAGCGAGCCGAGGGCCGTGATGGGACATTTTGGAAATGCGACATGTTTCCCCGCCGTTGCGACTCGGCCCCCGGCCGCCGAAAATTGAATCTCCTCAGCTGAGCAAATTGACTGAACGCGGCGAGCGCGCGAGCGAGGGAGCGAAGGCGGCACTGTGACCTTTTCCCAAACAGTTCCGCCGCCGCCGCCGCTCCGGCTTTGATATCTACTGTGCACAATTGAAAAAGATACCGCTTGAATGGGCGGCCCGTTCCTCTGACTGTGCCGCAAATAAATCTATACGTCCTCCCTCCTGCCCCTCTCATATCTCCTCTGAATGTACTTGTTGGAGGCCCCGGCGAATATAACCTGATCTCCATAAGTCCGCCAGGGGCTGGGGAGGGGGTGGGGGGCAGTGGGGGTAAGTTTGAGGAAATTGTTGAATGTGAAAGGCAATATAAGGCCGAAAGATAAGGGTGAGAGAGCAGAGGCGGCGGCGGCGGCTCCAGGCTGCTGATTTGCGGCGGGGGATGCGGAGGCAGAGGTGAGGGAGGGGTGGAGAGGTCCTGCAGACACGCGCTCGCTAATTTCCATACTATAATAACGCGCGGGTAAGATTGAGGACGCTCGACTGGCGGAGAGTGCTTAAAAATTATTATTTTTTTTTTTTAAAAGTGGAATGACGGCTCAGTCAAGAGTGAGATTGCCACCACCAGACAAGCCTTCAAGGTACAATTTCTGCATCTGTCACTTCCTCCTTCTTCTTCCCCTTCAGCTTTTTTTTTTTTGCGCCACTTCCCCTTCCTCTTCGTCCCCGCCCGACTTCTGTCCCGGTGCCAACTTGCGCCGAGCCTCCCGACACAACTTCCCGATCCTCGTCCCCTCTTTGTGTGTTTATGGAACAAAGGCGTTATTTCAGCGTATTTCACCATTCGCCAACATGTCTGGCTCCGCGCGCCACCACGCGGGCGCGCGGGTGTGTCGCGTTAGCCGCTTGATGGATGGATGATGACAGGGCTGTGATGCAAGAGTTGTCGTGCACTTTCGTATTTGTCTGCCCTGAAAAAGCGGCGCACGCTCCAAAGTCATCTGCGCAAACACAAGCACAGGGGGGAAAAAAGAAGAAGAAAGAAAGAAAGAAAGAAAGAAAGAAAGAAAGAAAGGAAAAACATCCTGACTTGTTAGTGTGCCAGTTGATCTGCAACGCGCACACACAATAAATGCACACTCCGTCGCGTGCCTGTTGTTTCATGCCGAGTGATGTGTTGCTGCTGCGTTAGCTCCCGCTGGCAGCCAGAACTTGTCCATAAGGTAG
Source organism: Thamnaconus septentrionalis (assembly GCA_009823395.1). Classification (NCBI taxonomy): domain Eukaryota; kingdom Metazoa; phylum Chordata; class Actinopteri; order Tetraodontiformes; family Monacanthidae; genus Thamnaconus; species Thamnaconus septentrionalis. The sequence continues at coordinate 11,459,009 of CM020517.1, read as the reverse complement.
CAAGACAAGCACCCCCCCGAGCAGGAGGGAGGAGATAGACTGAGGAAAAAAGGAGGGAGGAACGCAGCAGAGTAAAGTCGGGGAAATGAGATTCATCAAAGCCAGCAACAGGCTGCGGCAGCAAGAAAGTCTCAGGGAGACACATTGCAAAGCTAATCTACCTCAACAAACTAAAAAAAAAGCCCCCATAAAGGAAAAAACTAGCATCTAATAGGAACAGTGCCCCCGACGTTGACAGGGTGCGCCCTGCTGGCCTGACAGAGAACTACAGTATGTTGGATGTGCTGATGACTGGGCAGGCAACCAAAGTGATCTCACAACCAAGTCATACAGTTCTATAGTTGGCCAGCCGTGTCACTGCAATGGTGTCCAATATGCCTATGATTTATGAAAATACTTTCAGTTGCAAGGTTTACTGCTGGCTTATGCCAGTAGCTTAAGCCACTCGCTGAAGAAATAATTAGGTCAAAGACATCAGTGTACAACGTTCATCTTTTCCCCCTCTTTTCCTTTTCCACTTTTATTTCCCCACCGCGTTGAATACAATTTTCCGACGTTTTGTTTAACTCCAAACAAAGAGCCAATCACACGTGGCCACAGGGGGCGCACATGAAAACACTGTCAGATGTGAACAAACCGTCAGTACAATCAAGTGTTGCGTTTCTGATCAGATCCCTCCAGGAACACATTAATCCCGGCTCAAGAGAGTAACCCAAATCAAAGGATTCAAAAGACGCTTGCAAGTGGCGTTAAAAACAGCAATTTGAAATGTGAAATGTGAAAAGCAAGTGGATTAGAGGGAGAAGTCGCTGCAACATGGTGTGAAATGATATATTTTAATAAAATGTCTAATGTGAGACGTTTCTGTTGTTCCGTGCTGTGAAGGAAATAAAGATCAATGTCTGAGTAACGAGCTGCAGTTGGATCTCAAAGACAGAAAGAAAGAAAGAAAGTGGAGAAAGCCTCCTCCTCACATTTCTATGTTTGTATGCGTGCTCACAATCACATCAGTGCAAAGCAATCAGGATCAGGGGGCGTAAAGCAGCACATTCAGAAAACAGTTAGTTTCGCCAGAACCACATCAGCATCCCAGACACCTCATTACAGATACCCACCGCCACCCATTTCCCTTCTTCTTCCGTGGCTCCCAATCTCCTTCCCTCCATCTCTTCCTCCTGCGAAAACGCACTCTCGCGAACGCAGGCGGACACACCACCACCACCAGCGCTCATTACAGCTACCCTCATTGTCCAGGAAGTGATGGAAGCTTCTCTCTGATTCCCGTCGCAGTCGCCTCACCAGCTTTCGCTAAAGATAATACACATTTATCCCACCGGGTGTTTACACAAGCGATTCAGGTTAAGTGACTCGCCGAAGGGAATGACGGACAAGCGCTCTCCGCCTCAGTCAAAGGAAATTGGATTCATCAAGCACGGCTTAATGGCCGCACTCGAGCCCCCCGACACACTGCGACACGTTAGAAGGTGTTGACGCCGTATTCAACCGTTTGCTCGCCCGTGTGCTTTTGCATAAATACCTTGTGCCCGTGGCGTTAATCAAGGAAATTAAATTCAATATTGTTGGCTTTTATTTTCTCGCCTGCGTGACCAGTAACTGGCTGACCATAAAAGCCCAACATCGATGTACCCTGTAAAAATCACTCACAGGGTTCCCCGTCATAAACTGCAGCAATAAACAGCCCTCTATATGCTATGCTAATACGGAGCAATTTTTATTTATTTATTTTTTGCAAGTGTTGCATTTTAATGGCTCAGTGGAAGAGCAGGAGCAGAAGCAGCAGATCCCGAGGTCGTGCTACGAGGTTAATTTAGCCACTCTGTAGGTTCCTGAAGAGCAGCTCACTCTATTTGCAGCATCTCTTGGTTTACTCTGCATTTTATTTCCCACAGTTAAATAACTCCGTCTTTTTTTCCTTTATCTTTGGAGACAATTGCAAGTTAAATGCCCCATAACAGAGTCTATTAACAGACTCTTAAAGCAGCCACGCTGAAGCTGATTAGATTTCAGGATTTTTTTTTTTTTTTGCAATGTACAAAACTAGTGGAGCCGTGACATCTAGAACAAGGAGTGACTTGAAAAAAATGCCCTGTTTGCGTGTGCCGTTCACAAGCTGCTAGTTCAGTGACCGGGCTGAGCACATCTTGGCGGTTACGTATGCTGTCCTCCTCCTTCAGATCGCCTCGTTCCCTTTGGACCGATAAAATAACATAAGATGAACTTTATTGTCCCGGAAGGAAATCTGTCTTGGGCTTAAAGTGGCGGCTAGAGCTCCATTTTCACAACATAAGCACAAACACACGCGACAATAACAGTGCAACACCAGGGTTTAATGTTACGCGTGAGCAGTTGGACAAAATGAATTATGATGTTAACAACTAGTAATGATTATAAATAATGAATAAGGACAAACGCTAAAGTAAATAAACACAAACACATGTAAGAGTGAATGTTTGTGTCAGTTGTCCGTCAGAAGATTGATCTGAAGATTCTCAGCTGACCGAAACGTTCACTCTTGTCTTCGTTTGTTGCACTTTCCTATTTGTGCAGCTACTCATTTTTTACTTAATTCTTTTTTCATCTAAAAGCCTCCGTATTGTTCTTACCTTTTATTTTTTATTCTCATATGATAACAAATGTAAATACAGGAATGTTTAAAACCAGTGAGACGTTTCCGCAAAGTGAATTGGTTTGTGTCTCGAGGTGCTTTCAGTTGGCTTTTCCAGCCACAAACCAGGTTAACATTGACTGGGCTCCATCAGAGCATTAATGTCGGGGGAAGAGCACCAATGGAGAATGACGAGGCCGTATGTGATTGTTTTCTGTCTCTACTAGTTCACTAGCGCTCTTCCACATAACGCTGATAGGCGGTTAAGGGAATGTGATTGTTAGGAAAACTGTATGGAGAAAAAAAAATAAAGTCACCGGAGAAACACGGCAGCTGCTGCACTGCTCCGCCCTGTCCGTGCCCGTGCTCGCACACCTTTCTAATGTCCCTTGGATGGCAGACCTTTTCATTCTACTTTCTTACTTTGGACGCCGCTCTCATTGTAATTAGTTTCTGTGGGACAACAAAGCAGCGCGGGTGTGTGCGTGCGCGCTCGCCTCGCCACTGATTTATGAAGCATTTAAATGGTTGCGCGCCGGGAGGCGGAGACAAAAGGGTTCCCAACTAAATAAAGCATGTCTCGGGCCGGGCTCTCGCCGCCGCCGCCGGAGCGAGGGAAGGGGGGGAGCGCGGAGGAGAAGAAAGTGAGAGGCCTCGTGATTAACTTTCATTTCCTATGCCTTATTATTCCTCCCTCAAATGAAATTTGTAGGGGAAGATAAATCTGCCAGCGGTGGCCGTGCACCTCATGTCCAGAAATAGCTACTGCCAGCCTCTGCTGGGCTTATCGCTCTAAATTCTCAGCAAACTAGCTGCCTGGCTGGTCCAGGCAATGTGAAAAAAACAGTGTGTGTGTGTGTGTGTGTGTGTGTGTGTGTGTGTGTGTGAGAGAGAGAGAAAGAGAGAGAGTAAGAGGGAAGGAGAGAAAGAGAGAGGAAATAGGGTTCTCCATCAGTCTACCTCTGTTTGATATTTATAGACATGAACAGTGGCTCTAAAGTGCATGTGTGTGTATGTGTGTGTGTGTGTGTGCATGTGCGTGTTTGGAGTGCACGGTCACATGATATTCATTTGAAGGGTTTTTATAAAGAGATCAATAGAATCGAAGGCATGAATCACTGCGCTGCCTTCTTCTTCTTCTTCTTCTTCTTCTTCTTCTTCTTCTTCTGCTTCTTATTTCTACCGGCCGATTTGGAGATGGACACAGGGATAAGTAGATATTGATGCCATGGCTCGACCATCCATCCCACTCATAATTTGCCTGTAGTGGGAGGATCGACTGTCCATCGACGCAGGCGACGGCTCGCCCGACCTCCGCAGCCAACAGGTAACGGCTCAACGTTTTTCCTCATTCCAAGAGAGACGACTGGAATCGTTGGAGCCCCGGAGTCGGAAAGGCCCGGCCTCACTAATGCTCCTACATTAGATTTGCTTTGATGAACTCCTTGACAATGAAATTGTGGAAATAGTTTTAAGGCGTTTGATTTCTCTTTTGGGTCGTCTTGCGCCCATCCAGAGGAAAAGCTTTGCTCTTCTCATTTAGGCATTACTGTTCATTTGTTTGGGCTGAACTATAAATAGTAGAATTAGGCCATAATCACAATTTTTCCGTCTCGTTTTAGAAGTTAAAGCTAGAGGACTAAACGCACCAAAATCCCTATTAAACCCCATTGAATCTTATCACACATGTTGGCTCCCACAGCCGTGTATTTTTTCTCCCCCCTTGCGTCTGAAGTGGGTAAACAGGCTCAATCATGCATCTGAGTTTTTCTCATCAGACTTCCACCATCTGCTGCTGTAAAAAAAACAACAACTCAGCTTTAGTCCAGGAAAAAGCAACGATGGTTTGTGTTTTTGTCCAGCGGAAAAAAACTCACCAACAATCAAATTCTGTCTGAACGCGAGCCGTCAGTTTAATCATTCAATCTGCCAAACTTCTCAGCAACGATTGGAAGTGTTTACAGTTATCACGCTGTAACCATTAACACAATTAGGGTGTTAGGATTTGCTTTAGTCAGAGGAATATTTTGCCATAGAGAGATGTAGACGAAAAATGAGTCACAAATGTCATGTAAAATGTGCAGTAATTTTTTAAATTAGGAGATAAAAGGACAATCTTTTATGTCAGAACAGAAACTAACAAACAAACAAACCAACAAAAAAACCCTCCACAACTCCCAGAATGCCCTTCAGTTGCTGCCTCCCTAAGCCACACCCACCGCTGTCCAACTAGAGCAGGAACAAGTACTACTATGGAAATAAACTGCAAAATCTGAAGAATATGAGCAGAGTCTTTAAAAAAAATGTAATATTTAGGCAGCCGCTGATGGTTACTTTCACGATCTTTTTGCATCGCTCAATCAATGTTGTCATGTAATAAAGAGAGGATAGTTATAGGACGGGATATATGAAAAAAGGCTAAATGTAACTGTAAAATAGATGTCATAAATATATGCAGAGGAGAGGGAAAATTAAAAATGTAACTTAGGGATGCCACGCATAGAAAAAAATATTTATAGGTGGTGTCTCCTTGGACCAAAAAGGTTTGAGGACCACTGCTGTAATGAGTGCTTGGTGCTTCCTGAGTGAGATATCCTTTGAACAAATGGAACCTGACTATCCTCAACAGCATAGATGTAAACGTACAGACTTTTTTGCCAGCTCGCACGCCGTCGTACGCTGTAGCTTCCCCACGTAGGAGGGCAGCTCGCGCCAGCAGGCGTTGGAGAAGACGTGGCGAGGACGTTCTGCCAGGCATTATTTCACAGGAATCGCGGGTACGGGGACGTGCTGTCGTTCCTGCGGGTGCTAAGTATTCATGGCGTACATAAAAGAAAATGATTGACAGGCAAAACCGTGGATTGTTTATTTTTCCTCCCGTCACCACCACCTCCCTCTTGACGATTGTTAATTTTTTACCGTAAGTGTCTACATCCAAAGCGACGAGTGATACGATTGGCAAATTGTGCTCGCTAATTGCCTCACGTCTTCTTTGTTGCTCTTTATTCTGTGTTGGTTCATGGCTAGTATTAATTTTATTTTATATTATTGCTTGTATCAAAAAGAATGGATGAGATATATAGCATATTAGCATTTGGTTGATGCAAAAATCCGACAAACCCGATGCAGTTGGTTGGTGCTTCAATCCATCTGGGCCAGACCCCAGTGTGCTGCAGTGAATAAGTAGAAAGCTGCTGGTCTCTCTCACTGATGCATAAGTAATACATGTGTGGGTGTGATTTTTTATTTATTTATTTTAACATATAGGGCCGTGTCAGATGGCAGGTAGCAGCAACCGTGACTCTGTAGGCCGTACACGCTACCTTCAAGCGGCCCTCCACCAGGACGGTAATTACGGCGGCGTAATAGCGACGTCTTTTTGAAGTCACAGGGACTGCGACTCCGGCCCAGCAGCTTCCAGTTTAAGCGCACAGGTATACGCGGGCAAAGATTAAAGACGCGACACGCTAACAAGCAAACACTGGCGGACTCTGGTCAAATTTGCATTCGGGGACGTTCTAAATTGCCGCCTGTGGCTGGTGCTGGCTGAGGTGCTGGCTGAGGTGCTGGCTGAGAACTGGAAGGAATGATTAGCAGGAGGTAAAAAAAAAGAAAAAAAAAGAAGCTTTTAAGGGATGTGTCGCCCCCTCAGGCCATTAGCCTTTAGTCAGGTTTTCTTTGTCTCCTGCTTCTTGGTTACTGTTGGTGGCTCGGTCAATAGTTAATTAAAGTCTGACACAGGAGAAGGGTCCGTATGCTGCTGCCAGAGAGCAGAACGCGCCCTCTTTGTTTTATCTCACTGAGCTGCACAGGACTTTTCCTCTATGCACTGTGTTTTTTTTTTTTTTTTTTTTTAAATTGAATTATGTTTTATACATGCTTTCTGTGCAAGATTCCTGCTGGCCAAAACATTTATGAGACAGACAGCGTGCATGCTCGGAAAAAGTGTACGGTTGGGATGGGATGGTTGGTTGCTGGTCCGTTGCATTGCAGTTCAATGCAATCAATGCCAAATGCACACTTTGGGTGACAGCCTCTCACATCTAAGGACAATCTGTCAGCAGGTCACGAGTCTCTAGTCACAGATTAAACACAAGACAGGAGATAAATTGTACCGCAAAGAGGTGGAAAAGGCTCATTTAAACTGTCCAGAATGCCACAGAATATTCTGGTATTTTTATTCTGATTCTGGAAATTTTTGTCGCCTTGAAAGTATTTACTGTAGGTGTATCGGCTGCCTGGATATTTCAAGAAATGCACTCTTGTCAGGTGGGAGGGAGGTTAATTCCTGACATCTGGCAATCCTGTGTTCTCCCCGGAAATGTGTGAGGCTAACAACCAGGTCTGTCAAACATCAAAAATAAGGCAAAATGTAAGATGAGTTTCCAAACTGCCTGCTGCAATATCCACAGCCCTGGCACGGCACAGCTATTCATACACACTTTTAATCACTATATTCACATAAAAAAATGTGGGGCTCTGAATGCGTTGGCCTAATTACAATTGTCACGACGCTCGAGTTTATTGCTCGGAGGCAGAGGAATCATGATGGTTTCTGCCGGCCGTTTGTTAGATTCTGCATTACAACAAGTATAAGGAAGCGACAAAAGAGCAACATAAATTAGAAAAAGAAGCAGGGAATGAATTAGTTGTTTTGACATGAAAACAGTCAACGTCCTTAAAACAGCGGGATTTGTCGTTTGCAAACGCTAGCTTTGGGGCGAGCTCGTGTCGTAGCTTTCAAGCGAAACACAGAAGCAAAACCGATTCGTCTTCCTTATGGACGATAACTACGCTGCGGCAAATGCAGGGCTCGGCTTCCAAACTGCCTTATTAAATAAAAGGCCGTGTGTTTGTCTTTGCTCCGTCGCCCCCCTGCCTTTATTTGTCTGGCCGTACACCTAATAGGAACTAACAGCAGTCGAGACGCCCGGCTGCCATATCCTTTGATATTTGCTTTTGATGATTTGCCCTCAATATTTTGTTTGATCGACTCACGGCCCACCCACCCTTGCGCTTTTGCTTGAATTATATTGTTATTTGCCTTTAACAATAAGACAAAATAAATAATTTATATATATTTATATATAAATAATATGTTTGTTTGTGTGTGTAATAAAAGAATCAGACAGAAGAAAAGTTAACGGCCAGTTTAATCCAGTTTATTCTCCCTCCTGATGAATATCTGCGTGAGCGCTGACCAGGGCGTCGGCCTTGTTTGCCTGTCTGATGCACGCACCAGCACTTCCTCTTATCCAAACGGGAGCGACCATCTTCCAGCTAATGATCTACTTTACATTTGTTTTAATTAGGTGTGCTTAAATAGCTCAGAGCAATAATTAAGTAGCCAGAGAATTGAAGTGGGAGTGCGGGAGAGCGAGTGCTGCTGCTGCTGCTGCTGCTGCTGCTGTTGTTGTTTTCCTGCCGCTGCCAGCTCCGACAGCGAGGGCACCGCGCCAAAGCTGCATTAGACGGAGCTTGTTCCCTCTGCCCCTCCTCTTCCTCTTCTTCCTCTTCCTCGGCTCAACACTTCCACAGGGAAGGGAGAGTCGGCTTCCGGTGCTGACCGGAGTGAGACGGTGGGAGGAGCAATCGCCGGTTTGACAGAAGAAGAAGAAGAAGACGAAGAAGAAGAAGAAGAAGATTCGGCCGGGGGAAGAAGAGTAGGGGGTGGAGAGGACGATGTGACCCAGGAAAGGAGGAGAGGAGATGGAGAGGAGGCTGGAAGTGGGCGGATGCTTCCAGGGCACGACTCAAGATGGTGTTTGAAGTGCTTCGGGGGTCTCTTCCCTTTATCGTCTCTCCTAATGAGCTTTTTATGTTCTTGTGTATTTTAAACAGCGTGCGACGGCCGCTAAACGCCTCCTCCGCGGCCTCCTGATGGATCTGTTCTTTTCATCGGGCGATTCACCGCTGCATGTGAATTTAATTATCAGCATCTGCTTAGCGAGTAGGAATAATTAGCAGACAGGGGCTGGAACACCAGGTCACAGGCTGTCCAAACCCCTCCCCCGCCCCGGCTCACCCCAACCTCCACCACCGCACCCCCGCCGCCCTCACGTCATCGCACTCTCCACTCTCTCTGTTCGGACTGACATGTCTACCCTGTTATTACACTGCAGTGTTACAGAGGGGATACGACCAGTGTAAAGCAGCACAGGAACAAAGACACATGTTTCGGGGCACAGTCGTCCTGGACGGGGGCGGAGGGGGCGACCAGCAGGCTGCAGAATCCCTGATGACGATGATAACGATGAGTGAAAAACTCATTAAATGTGTTTCCAGCAAAGAAACAAAGTTTTGCTTTTGAAGGTTGTGTGGAGGAATGTCGTGGCTCTCAGGAATGTGCTGTCTGTCGCTCTGTGTGTCATGTGACGGCGACATCAAGTCGGCCGTGGTACCTCAGCGGCAGCTAGTAAGTCCTTAGATGTCCATAGATGATTTGCAGCCAGGTAGACCATTGGGTGAAATGTGTTTTCGTTACTTCCTGATCCAGTATTGATCTGAATCTGACCTGAGCCGTACCGCATTGTGTATTTTGTCAACCATATTGAATGTCACGTCTTGTTTCTTGTCTTGTGGCATCATATCGTATCGTGTGGCACCATGTCATGTTGCGGACTGTATTCCGTCCCTCGTTGTGTTTCACCGTGTCAGGAAAGAAACCCATTAAGCCCTGATGCTGCCATTTCAGACGCCCCCTGCCTGTACCGCTGATATAACATTAGCCTGGGTCAAACACAGATTTCGCTCTGTGACAGTTTCAGTGCTGTCGGCCTCGCAGAAACCGTGACGGGAGGGAGGGAGGGGGACAAAAAGAAAAATAAAGCACCAGTCCTCGTCTCCACCTCCGGGTGGGAACAGCAGTCGCTCAATTGTGCCGTAATGGAGGTCGCTGCCGCTCACATGGTCCCCTGGCGTTCGGCCACCTTTGCAACCCCCACCCCGTGAGACCCGCAGGTCTCTGCGACTTCACGTCCGACGTCTGCTGGGGAGATGAAGAGTGACGGTGGGCGAGGACGGAGCGGAAGACAAGTCGGAGGACCTCCAAGGCCTTGTTTCATTTAGTTCCCCGGTCACAGGGGGCAGCGGTGAGTGACAGTAGAGGTGACTCGCCTGTCTGCTTAGCTGATTGTTGCATCGACTGACCCCGCCGCCGTCTCTCTCTCTTTCCGCCCCTCTCTTGGACTCTCGCCCGTCTCTCGTGCTTTCCCCTCCTTCACCTCTTGTCCGTCTGTGCCTCTCTGCGGACGTCTGGTGTTGAGGTAAACATAATAACGGGTCGAGATAAATGGACGGGGAGAAGCCAGACACCAAGGGCGCTGTTTTGTTTGTCTCTCTTTGAGGGCAGGACTCGCAATTGCGGTGTTATTTCTATGTCTGAAGGCTGCGGGAGGGTCAAGGCAGCGGTGCTTAGAATGTTGATACATCATCAATATGTCTGCTGTGTAAAGTTTTATAGCCTCTATAGGCCGTTTTTGCTCTACGTGGTTAGCTGTCGCTGCTTTATTTCGGAAGGAAAACAGAATCTATTGTCCCAAAAGATGATTGAAATGTTTGTGTTCACAAGATATAACAGTGGTAAGGTAAAAAAACAACAACAATATAGCAATTCATATAGCTGAAAAACCCATGCTGTAGCTGGCAGCCTGTCTTCTAAATGGCTAATAAACAAAGTGTTTGTCGGCTTAATGTTCTTTTGTTGGTCTATCAAGGAGGAAAAGTCTGACGCTGAGCATTTTTTCCTCCCGCTCCTTGTAAGTGCAACATAAGGCTTAATAAACAAAAAAATGTGGGTGAGAGGGCATATTGAGTAAAGAAAGGTGCAGCGGCGGCGGCAGTGGGGGGGGCATAAACAAGTTGGGTCTGGCTGAGTGAGCAAACTAATTAACTCGAAAAACCATAAAAATGTAAATTGCAATTTGCTACCGTGGGCATCTAATTAAAGCCACTGGAATGTTAAGAAGCAAATTGAATTTACCTGCTGAAGACGGAGGGAAATATATGATTTTGCCACATTGTCAGGTATCGATTGCCGACAGTGGCGGCGGAGGGCGGAGGGGACGGATGTGGAGACGGAGGAGGAAGTGAACTGAGAGATGATGCACAGCCCTCGAAAGTACAAATGAATCAACTAGGGCCATTCTAGTCTGGGACAGTGATTTTTGCCTGTAGGTTTCACTATGAAGCACCTAGAATTTTCGTTTTTTTATCCGCAGTCATGACCTGCATGCCAAATTGTGCTGATTTCGGAGTATATCAAGGGGTCAAAATGAGGTGGAAAGACTCGTTAGGAGAACACTACTACTACTACTACTACTACTACTACTACTAATAATAAAGATAATAATGATAATGGACATTACAAAACCAATAGATCTTTGGGCCTTGCGTAAGACTGGCGCTTTTGAGCCAGGCTTTCGTCAGGCAAAAAACAACCTTTGCAGACACGAGGCTGGCGAGACGACGTCACGCTGAGGCAACAAAACGGTTTTAACAGCGGCTGCACGCCAGAGATGGAGAACGCAATCAGAGCCAATGGCTCGTCCTAATTCTCCACAGGTGCAGCACGCAGACGGTCACACGGTCGACGTGCTGCACCGTCGATTGGCTGCGTCTGCCAAACGTACATGTGATTATAGTGCATACAAACGCTTCATCTCATGATGTCATCTCCTCTGCATGTGCAACTTGCCTGTATGCCTTTGTGGGTGCATGTTTTTTTTTTTTTTTTTGTTCAGGAGCCTCTGCCTCCGCAGTCCGGTCCATTCCTCATTCCAAAAGAGGAGCGGAATGAAAACATCTCCAGACCCCCTGGAGGACGGCTAGCCAGCCACGGTGCAAATTTTTACATTTTCGTCATTCTGTTTCTATTTAACGGCGGCGCTGCTCTGAATATTTAAGTTGTCACAGCAGCAGATGGGCGCGGGGAGTCGGAGGATTGTGCGGCTTTTTATTGAAGTAATAAACAATAATCACCAGCTCCCCTAACAAATTAAGCAGGCTGACTGAACAACTCCGGCTTTCTTCACCATGTTAAATTCATAAAGCTACTGAGCGGGATTGTGGCGCCGCTGAAAGGTGAGGCTTTTTTTTTTTCTCCTTCCCTTTTTGTGGCTTTGCATAAATTGACATCTCCAGAGCCTTTTTTCTCTCCCCCCTGTGTTGCCTTTCACTTATCTGCCTCATTCTCACCTGCGTGAAACAGGATTCTGCCTCTAATGCAATGTGTTTAGAGGCTTGGCGAAGCATCCTCGCTCACCCCCCCGGAAAAAACCCCCCAACAACGCATTGTTTCTCTTCAACTTGAAAGTAAGAGATGAATAAATAAATAAATAAGTATATGAAAGCAACGACTCAGGGATGCAAGTGAGAGCCGTGATGGACAAATTTAGGAGCCGCTGTAAATCCCCTCTTTTGTCCTCCTGCAGGCTGCCGACGTTCCTGCCGACAGTTGCAGTTTGTTGCGCCAGTAAAAGTTTTACTTGTGCACAATAGGGGGACGGCCTGCCTGTCTGTCGCCGCCGTGACTTACGAGCCGCAGTAAATAAAGTTGAAAATGGCAGTAAAAAAATAGTGAATTGCTCCTGCAAGGCGCCAACGGGAAACCAGGCGGGGCAGCGGGGACGGTGGCGAGCGCGCGTGCTGCCCGCGTGCATGAGCATGCACGAGCGTGCACGATGCATAGTTTATACGGTTTTTAATTAAGCAACGAGACTTATTGCATCGTAAATAAACCAGCAATTCCTACATAATGCATTTGTTTTTTTGGGAATAAATTCAACTTTAATCATCTTCTGAGGCAGTTTTACCTCTATTTTAGCTCATCTGAGCCTTTATAAAGCTCCAAGTGAATTTGTACTTATTTATCTATCCATTTTTTATTACTTTGCTCAGCCCCTCATGCCATGAATTGCACTGTGTATGAGTGGAAGTTGCCAAATTCATTTGTACATAGTGATGAAGATACTGCCATCACAAACCTTTCAATAAAGTGTCAAATGATGTCACTCAACAAGATTGAAAAATGACAAAAAACACTCTAAATCTCATATATGTATATATGTACATATATGTATATGTATCTGTAAAAATTTGAATTTCCACCTCACCTCCTCCAGAGGAAAGGCGCTCAGGGCTGCATTAGGCGCAGCCAGGATAACACACCTGCATCTCTGAGTGAATTGTCAGCGATAAGACGCATGGTGGTTTTTTTTCCCTGGCACAGTGTTTTGACAAGAAAGACGAATGTGTCAAATAAAAAAAAGCTAATATCTCTACGTCTGCTGCTGTTCCGGCTGGGAGTTTTTTTCCTCCCCCCACCCCGTCTATTGTGAGTCAGACTGTTATAGGACTACAATGCTGAGCTGATAAAGCACAGAAATATAGAAGCAAGTCTATCTGTGTCTTTGTGCTCCGGGAACATCTGCCCTGCGAGGAAAAATAAAAAGAAGAAAGGATCGACAAACATTTGTAGGTGGCGGAAAATGACAAGCGCTGTCGCTGCTGCTGTTGGCAGGACGCGTCTAAAAGGACTAGCGTGAGAATTCAATACCATTAGCATGTTGCGCCGCCGCCGCTACGTTGGCCTGTTATTACAGGTGATGTGCATGCATGCTCGCTCACGAACACATATTGATCACTCGCGGAGGGAAAGACTAATCGATGGGACATTTATGAGCGGCTAAAAACAGCGATAAGCCCAACATTTATTACCCCTCCCCCGCCCCCCTTCCCCCAGCAGTGACACCACGGGCCTTTGTACTTACCGAGCGCACTTCAGCGTTACACATTTTCCTTAATAGCGACATAATTCATTGCAACTAACTACCCATTAATAAGGAATCAATAGCAGACTCCCAGACGAGTTTGTCGCAGAGCGTTAATGAATTTTCCCAAACCTCCAAGCTGAAGCAAATTGAGAGACTGAGGGATTCATTTTGGGCGCCGGGCCGCGAGGTGAACCGAGGTGAAAGACTAAAAGCACCGCCAAGTTCTCACAAGCCACGGAATCGTCATATCGGAATTGTGCTTGTGTTGGTTTTACCCGGCTGGCTCCCGCTGGAGGACGGGACCATTAAACGACAGGTCGATTGCATTGCATATATCATTGTAATCCATATTTATGGGGTTGATGATGTGTTAAACGTGTCCTGCTGGTGCATTATGGGTCTGCGTGGCTCATTTCCTCTTATTTGACAGTTTTGTGGCTGCTGTGGCATGCGTAATTACGATAAACGCGTGCGCTCATTTGCCCCCCCCCCCCTCCTCCCGCACCTTCACCTTTTTAGGGACGTGCCACATATTTTAGCAGCACGTTAAGACAGCTGGCGCCAAGGCTGTCCGAGGTTGAGCTCCGCTGGCAAAAAAATCAGTTGATTAGCTGACAAGCTAAAGCTACTTTGTGTTGCTTCATATGAGCTCTTCCATTGAGAATGGCTGCTCAGGCACGTGAATGGCTGCCACTCAGCCAGGCTACTGCCATGTTGATCCTGATTCATATGAATTAGTGCATTGCAGAGATACTCAAGCAGAGTTTGTTTAATACAAAACAAGAAAAAGAACCCCTCTAAAACATTTGAATAGTTAGCCAGAACTTCTGTTTACACCTCCAACTGAATCCACTTCCAGCCATAAAAAAAAACTACTGAAAGGTTTGGTGATATATGTGCAAATAAAAATCTGCTGTGTTGCTGCATCGTCCCCATACGTCGTGCTATTTTGTGATATTCCAGTGTTTCAGCTGCAGCCTCGTGGCGTCTCTGCGCAAGAGGCTCAGAATGTTTTTGCAACGTACGTCACGAGTACTCGACTCTGGACGCCTAGTGGCAGCCAATTTGAGCAGCTTTTGTCGTGATGCCATTAGGTTGATTGCAGCAGAGGTGCACGCCGAGGTAGCAGGCTGTGACTCAGACGCTGAAGGAAGGAAGAAAAAAACACACACAGAGACAAAACCCCACAAATAAAAATAATAAAATCTTTGTTTGTACTGCAGGGCACCAGTTTTTTAAGCTGCCCTCTTTCTGTGTGTGTGTGTGTGTGCGTCCGCGTGTCATGCGTGTCTTGTGGCGACTCACATGAGAACCCCCTGCCGCCGCCACTTCCTCCCTGTGCTTGCAGGTAGAGCGTGCAGCCCTGGTACAGAAGGACACAATGAGGTGGCAGCTCCGCTTGGCTGCCCAGGCAGAGCCGGAACAGGAAGAGAGATTACCTCCCAGAGGGCGTTTCAGCCAGCTGGGGAGGTGCATCTATTTGCCAGCTCACGCAGGGTCGCTGGTTGTCTTAGCCTCTTTTTTTTTCCCAGGTTTTTTTTTTTCCTTTCTCTAAAATACGGCCGACAGGATGAAGTGCGCGAGAGGGCACCGCAGCACGCACACCGGTCCCGCCTCCTCTCTGCAAATGGAAAAAAGTAAAAGAAAAGTCGTTGGGGAGTTTTCATATTTTGTCCACGGCAAAGTAAATGACAATTATTTTTTAAAAGCTCAGAGGCCTGACGTACACGCGCGTAAAAAACCAGTGAAATAAAACAAGCTGTAAAAACATTTATGATTTCTCCGTCCTGAAAAGTCGAGATTATGGCTGCGCGCTGCATGCTGGGCAGGGTGGTGGTGGTGGTGGTGGTGGAGGGGGATGTTACAGTTATGTAGCCCTGCAGTGATAAAAACATGACTTGGTGCCGGGCAGCTGTGGGGAAACTGTGGGACACTCTGCAGAAAACACAAACATATTGACACAAACCACCTCTGGTGAGGTTTGACAACACGTGGAAGTGTTTGCCGTGGTTAATTTCAGGAAGTATGGTTATTTTTTCTGCTCCCGGCCTTTTTTTCTGACGTTATGACTCCGACTGACGAGCACAGACGCGATCCAGGACTTCCTGTAGATGCTTTTTTATTCGGTTCGTCTACTGTCTACTGTCTGTTTCTGAGGAAGAAGACCCTCAGAGGTGGAGAGGGGGGAGTGAGGGATATGGGGGGTTGAGATGCAACCCATTTCCTGCTAACTAGATTTCCGTGATCCAAAATATACATCTATAAGCAGCGAGTCAAAACACTGTGAAAGAGAGAGAGGGAGGGAAGGAGGGAAGGAGGGAGGGATGGAGGCAGACAAACAGGGCGTGTATCCTGAGGGGAGAGTGGTATTCTGTGAGGATTGATAGACTCCATATTGTGAGCTAATGATCTCCCTGGGGCGCTGGGGGTGGAGGGAGGGTGGGGTCTGGTGGAGGAGGGGGGGGCGATGAAACCAGCGTGCATGACACTGTCACACTCCCCGCCGCCGTCTCTTCTCCCTCTCTTCTCTTTTCATTCTTCCGTCTGCCTCTCAACTCCCCGCCCCCTCCTCCCCCCCACTCACCCCCGCCATCTCTGAGGTGTGTGTGTGTGTGTGGGGGGGGGGGGTGCATCGATTCACCTTCTGTTTGCACTGTCACCCGCATTCATCTGTCGAGTTCAAACCCCGAAAAAACCACAAAAAAACTGATGGAACAGATTTGGGGGGTAAGAGGCGTGTTTCCAACCCCACCAACCCCCCACCTCAAAAAAACGAAAGCGGTTTGCGTTCCTGTCAATATGACTTTTCAACAGGAGGTGTTGAAAAGTCATATTGACAGGGGCGATGGCAGTCGATTTGGGTGAAAACGATCTTTTGGAGGAAGCACTGTGAGGACGACGGGACGAGACGTGACGGCCGGCGAGCCAATAGAAGGACGGCGACTCATCGTTACTCCGAGTCAACGCAGGAGAGGAGAAGAGAGGAGATGAGGACAACAACAACAAAAAACCCCAACAACAACAATGGCTTGGAAGCATAGGTTGGGGGTGTAGGATGCTGTCTGTGAGTAAACACACAGCTCACATTTTTGCTACAGAAATAGAATTTTTTCTCCCCTCGTCCTCAACAAAGGCTGCGTCTGTGTGCGCCACGCCTGAAGACGAATTATGAGACAATGAGTTCCTGAGTGCAGAGATGAAAAGCAACCCCCCCCCCCACCTCACGCCCCCACCCACCACTCCTGCTATACGCACCAGCAGAATGAAGCACTCAGACTAGATAGAGCAGCCAAATGACATTTTCTTCTGTCTCTCCCTCCTCGTACTCTTCGTCATTGCTTTTGCCGATTTTGTTGCCTTGTTTTTTGCGTGTTTTCAGCCCTGAAAGTCGCAAAAAATGTCGTCCGCGTCATCTGTCCGCTCTGGCGGAGGAGACTCGCGTTACGTTTCCCTCCTGGAGGTAAAGACGAAAAATAAATCATCACCTTGCGATCCCAGACACCCCACCGTCTCGGTTCATTTCCACACTCTTGGTTTTTCCTGAATCACAGCTTTCTCAGCTTCACCTCGCTTCGCCTCTGCTCAGTGCACGGCGAGGCTCTGACCTGTGATTATTGACGTCTCGTACGGAGGCAGGTGGGACAAAGGGAGGGTGGGGGATGTGCGTGTGTGTGTGTGTGTGTGTGGGAGGGGGAGGGGGGGTCAGGACGGGGTTGGAAGATTGTGAAGTCGTTGCTGTGTTTATCTTTAGGTGTGCACGAGACATTGAACAGTACTAAAGGAAAAGTAGAAATGCCATTATGGAGCCTCAAAGAAGAAGGAGAAGGAGAAGAAGAAGAAGAAGATTTTTTCAAGCACCAATTTTTTTTCGCTGAAATACGTTTTTTACACGAAAATGATTTGCGAAAAAAAGATTTGTCACAAGCATAGAACCACGCAGATTAAAATTATACAAACACACATGCAGAAGAGGAAACCCAACCCTGATTGGAGGCCTCAAGGACTGTGAGTCACATGCTGAGGAGGAATCGTCCCCACAGCTTCGTCCTGATGCCAACTGCCGCCAGTCGGTGGGCCGTCAGTGCCAAGAAAATAATGGAGTTTTTGCATATTTTGGAAACATGTTTTCTTTCACGAGACTGTTGAGATTTACTGGAGTGCAGAAAGGCTAAAATGGAATTGAGGTGTTCTCAGAACTGTAACCCCTAGCGCTGTTGAAGAGACGATAAACATGCTCTTCACCGTCATCACAGCACTGGATGGGTTCACCAGT
This sequence comes from Thamnaconus septentrionalis, assembly GCA_009823395.1. Classification (NCBI taxonomy): domain Eukaryota; kingdom Metazoa; phylum Chordata; class Actinopteri; order Tetraodontiformes; family Monacanthidae; genus Thamnaconus; species Thamnaconus septentrionalis. The sequence goes on along the minus strand of CM020517.1, from coordinate 11,441,338 downwards.
CAATAGTCATTATTCTTCGCCTGATCCTCAACTTGTCATAAAACCATAATCGATGTCGCCGTGACTCGTCGCTGGCAGCTTCGTGACGACGAGGCCTCGCACGTGAAATAATTTGTAAGCCGAACAAAAAGGTGACGCGCCACTGCCTTTTGTATTTATGGTAATGTGTCCATTTGTTGCTGGTTCAAATCCACGAGGGGCTGCTTTAATATCTTGGAAAGCAGCCAAAGGACAACCAATCAATACTTAGCATATGAGCTACAGGGGGGCATGCTTTGTGTATGTCTGAACGCGTGCCTCTGTATTTGCTGGCAGTGTCCAGAGAGATGTCGCACCGTCCACTGACTGAAGGGATCAGCTTCTGTTTCAACAGAAAGGCACCCGAGAGAGAAAAGTCATTGCTGGATTCCTTGAAGCTGAGGAAATGTTCAGCTAGACCACGTTTTTACACCGTCAAATGAAATCAGCTGTGATTAGTTACATTAACGCACATTGTAAATGATGAAAGAACATAAATTGGTGAATTAAGGCAAACCAAAGCACTCGATTAGCGCAGGTCGACTCTTTCACAGTATAAACTCTGTTGTGGATGCAGCTGCATTTTGCTAACAGAAGTACGGCTGAATTTGCGAGCTTGTCAACCTACGCAAGGGGATTACTCTGTGAACTTTGGCTAGCAGCAAATGACCTCCAGATCAGTATGGTATTACAAAGTGGGAGGATAATGTTACTAAGTGGCCTAATATTCAGTTCCCAGATAGATATGCATATTTGTCAGACTTGAAGCGGGGTGCACCTTTCGGCGTCTGCTCTATTTTCTTTCTAATGTGCGAGCCGCGAGCGAAAAAGCCAGAGGACAATGAACAGTTTTCCAGCGCTGATAGAACGTAAACAAACGCCTTTGCATCAGTACATGATCTACGCCGCGACTGGCGCGATATTATGACTTAGTGCACGCCACGCTCAACGTCATCCCATGTGGCAGGTAGAAAATGTGATGTTGTCGCATGACTGATGTTGATGATGTGGTCAATTGTGGTGAATTGGTCATGAAAAATTTTCTTCCTCCAAGGTGGGGCGTGACAGAGAAAGTTTGAGAACCACTGCCCCAATGCCATGCAAGTCTATGGGGTCAAAAGTCAACTTTGTCCTAGAGACATGGGACCACTTGCAGGTTCATCGGGATCCATCAAATTTGGGGCTTCTAGCCAGTGACAGAGAAAGTTTGAGAAGCACTGCCTTACACCTACAAAGTCCACACACAATTACTCCCTGCTCCCTCCGCTGGCCAGTCTGCATATTAGTACATTTGTTCCGTGCCCGAACTTGCTGGCATATGGAGCTGCAGCCCAGAGCGCCTCCAACAGGTGTAGAACACATCCGTGAACAACGCAGCTTGCTTTAAATATCATTATTATTAGGCGCAGATGTCTTGCCAGCGTCGGTCTTCAACATCTGCTGTGTGCAAACGTATTTGCTTTGCATTAAACGCGAGGGTTGATTAGATTTCAGAAAGCAGGGCGCCGCCTGGGAGAACCGAACAAACACCAATTCCTGTGTTCACACTGACAAAATGAACGAGACTCTGGAGAGCAGTGCGCTGGGGTCCGTCCAGTGGCACCGAGGAGACGAGGAAAGTTTGTCCAGCGCTTATTTTCCATTTCCTCTCCGGGGTTTTAATTAAATATGACTTGTGTTTCGGACTCTCTTTGGACTTCAGCGGAGAAGGTTTTTGAACTCCAATTTCATGACCTCACACACGAGGTGGAATATTTCAAAACGACAGCGCGGAAGCTGATTGGACGAACACTCTGACCCGCTCAAAACCGGCCAATCAGACGACGCCAACGGCTTTTCATGCCAGTGAGACGTCTTCAACCCTAAACATATGCTGATCGCTCGGCTTATCAGATGTTTTCAAGATGGATCTGCTGAAATTTTGACATCAGTTTGCTTTCGCATGTCATTGGTTTCACTCGACGGTCAACAATCCGACCTGCAGTTGCTCTCCTCGTCACTCGCGGGACTATTCTTAGCCTGCTGCAGGTTTGCTTCTTCCAGAGCTACAACTCTCCCACCAAAGTGCCCGTGCTGACACATCCGCCTCGACCACTTTGCTGGAACAGCCGTCAGATCCCAGCGTGCAGCCCCTGCTGTATTTAAAGCACTGCTGAGGGACACTGGCCTCTTTATCCCATCATCAGAAGCGGAGGGGCTTCTCTATTCTGACGCCACCCTTCTTGTGATTTTTTTCCTGCCTCTCTGTCGTCTTTTTTTTTTTTTTTTTTACACGTGACGACACCGCCGGCTCCTTCTCATCCTCCCTTCCTCCGACCTCCTCCCGCTGCCCTCTCACCAGTCTTAATGACTCGTGCGCTTTCACGCTCCATTTTGCTGGCAGACCCCGGGTATCCCCGCCGCCGACACCGCAGCTTACCTCATCCGGGGCTGCGGAGACGGCGCGCTAATATCGCCTGCGTATACCCACTGGGTGGGATAATGGCAACCATCACTCACTGGTTCGGCACCGCAGGAAAAAAAAAAGTGACACTTTGCTTCCCTTTTTGCTGGCAAACAAAAAAACAACAAAACAAGCCTCCCGCCACTGTGTCACGCTCTCTTTTCTTTCCTCTCGCTGTTTCTGTTGGGTAATTTGTCTCCGCCTGCTGCGAACTTTCCTTCTTCCTGTTCGCAGTTCGCTCTGGGCCGGAGGTCGTGACCCTCGGAGGATGCTGTTGCCAGGATGGAAGCGGCACATGACTCTAAAAGCTTTAGGAACTGATCGTTTTACTCTTGCATAAATTATTCAGCCAGGTGCCAAGGGGGGGAGGGGGGGTGTGGGGGACATTAAGAGCCGTGGCTACGATTACAACTCAGTCATCCTTCTGGGGAGGCAGACTGGGAGCTCAGTAAGGGAATTATTGGCAGATTGATCAGCTGTATACATTCCAGCGATCACATCCTCCAAGAGAGGCTCAACTTTTCAGTGGAGCAGCGAGCACTTTAGAAGTGACTTTAAAAGTTTGCGCATTCGACCAACTAGGCTGGGTCTGTCACCTGAAGGCAGCATTGAGGCAAGATGAAAAAGAGCTGTTTCACCTTGTAAAGTTGAGATGAAATGCCACAGCTGCATCTGTAACAACTTATTGTTGTAACCACTTATTTCTTGCTGTTTTTCATTCTGCAAACCTTGGCAAATAATAAACCGTAATCCGCCGCAGATTTTTTTTCCTGTACTTCTTTATGTGAAGGGAGCTAATTAATCAAAGAAAAGATGCAAACGTGTTGCGAAGGAGAAAGAGGCGGCGGCGGCGGCGGCGGCGGCTGGGAGCTGAAAAGCATCCTGCCGCCTGCGAGTGGGGGTCTCGAGTGGGAGGCTGCGTTCGAGCCGAGTGGGTCGGCAGAAAGATTTCTTTTTCGCCCGCTGTTAAAACCCAGAAAGAAATCTGGCACGCCTGGCCTGTCTTGCGCACAGGAAGGAACTACAGAGGCTTGTTTAGGTAATTGCTTTGGCTGCTCGGAGCCCAGAGGTGAGGCCAGAAAAAGCAGCAGATGCTTCACACGCCTGAACTCCGAGCTGAGGGCCAGCACATGAACAGAGCTTTTCATAACGTGCTTATTTAGTTTTTTTCTTTCTTTCGTTCCTGCTGCACAACAACAAAAGCTCCGAGGTTGGTGGGGTTTCGGTTACCACACTGGCACATTTCTGATGGGCATGGCGGAATATTTCAGTTTGTGCGGGTTCAACGATGAACCCAATCTGTTAAAGAAAAAAAAAAAACAGTTTTATTTGCCTGCATGATTTGCAGAGGTCGCATCCTGACTGGGTTCACCCGAGCAGGAAGACGCGTCTGTCTTTTCCATTTCAAACGGAGAAACAAGAGAAGGTAATTGCCGGCAGTTGGCGCCTTTCATTTGAGCGAGGCGGTCTTTAAGATAGCGCCGTCTATCTCCCTCTGTGGCGGCCTCAAAGTGTTTTTGATTGATGCAGCACTCTGAGGAAAAACTATCTGCCGCTTGTGTTTGGCTCCGTCTAATGACAAAAAGTTTTTTTTTTTTTTTGTAGTTCTTTTTTTATGCCTCCGATGTGCTGCGGTTGAATTTCGTCCGTCGTCATCAACCCTTAGTGACATCATGACGGCGACCAATCGAGCAAGGTGTTACCCCCCCCCCGTCCTCGCATCACCCCTCTTTCAGTGACACCTTGTTTTGTTCTGCTACCCCCCCCCCCCCTACTATCTCCTCGGGGATGCTGATTGGTCTGTTCGTATTCCGACAGCTGTGACAAATAAAGAGACAAACAAACAAACAAAAAGCAGGGAGCATTCCGGGACAGATCTGTGAGATACCGTGGATAAAAATCTCTGTATCTGCCGAAACTGAAAGCTGTAAGTGTTTCTGAGTGGAGTTAAATTGCTCGGATAAAGTTAACATCTTAAATGTTGCACCTTGTGTGCTGATTTGCACATTGATGGACAGATCAGAGGACTTCCTCTAAACTGAAGGGGGGGGGACAACAGTAAGTATTCGTGGAGATGACAATCCATGTGTTCGACGCTTTATTATCTCCCCAGCAACTGGAGTCCGTCACAAAATGTCACTTTGACACGGCGGGAGGTTGCACTTAGCGGCGGTGCAAACGCAGTCTCTTTCCATTAGCCAGAGTGAGAGCAGGCGCTGGGCTGCCTGCCCTTTAAATTGACTGTCTCCAGGGGCAACTGAGGCAGAACTCTTGCACCTGTTAAGTACTGATCAGAAAGCACAGATGAGAGCTCGAGCTGAAGTCGACCTTTTTTTTTTTTTTTTTTTCTTGCTTTGCAGAGATTAGTATCCTCCTTTGGTTCTTCCTGAGCGAGAAGTGTTGGGAACGGCGCTCGCTGAGCGATACGTCAAAACGAAAAAAGGGAAAAAACTAAATGTAAAACTTTATTAGTTCTTATGGAAGTTTCATGCCCACACATGCCTCCACACCATGTATGCATTGCAAGAGCTGGATACCAGACTGACAATTTAGCAGCTTGGCATTTTTCCAGTGGTCATTTGAGGTACTGCAGCCAAAAATCCCACACAGCCCAAAAATGTATATTTTTTCCAAAGACTGCAGTACAAAAATAAATGCCTGTAAAAGAGCTGATAGGATGACATCCAACCTGAAATGTGGGTCATAATAAATCATAGATTTTTAAGTTGTGAACTTTTGATCTTTCTAAAAAATGTATAAAGGCCAGAGAATTTCTGGAATAGAGTTTTATATTCCCAGTGTGACGATGCAGTGCTGTACGTGCTGCTATATCGGCTCGTTCTGATAGGCTGATGCATCACGTGACTTACAAGACACACGATGGGAGGCGGCACTCCTGCGCGTGCTCATTGCATGCAGCCCCAAACTTTTTTTTTTGCCATATGCGGCGGGGCTGCTGTGGTGCTGCCTCACACCAACGCACCCACCCACACGTTCACACAGACACGTGCTGCGCCTCCCTCTGGTGCAAGCAAAAGTTCAATATATGTGCTGGCCGCTCCAGAGGTGGCCACCGGGGCGGCTGAGGGTCACTGATCCGCGGCGTCACAATCGCGGAGACGCGGCCGCACCAAAAGCAGCAGCCAGCCGGCTTCAGGGTCAGGGCACCCGGGACCCGGGGTGATCTCCCTTCCACTGTGACAAATATGATGTGACACGCTGGTGCATGCTCAGGAACACGGCCTCCTTCTGCTCTCGCAGCCGCGCTATATATATATATATATATATATATATATATATATATATATATATATATATATATATATTTTTTTTTTTGCTCCCGCTCCCTCCCTTCCTCCCTCCTCTCTCGCCCCTCCCCCCTCCATCCTCCGTCCTCTCTTCCTCTCTCTGTCATGCACCAACGCAAACAGACTGACTGTATATACAAAACAAAGGTGGCTTTTTTCTCTCTCGCACTGAGACCGAAACAACAATGCAAAAGGCTCCACGACTGACGTGCACACACACACACGCACACACACACACACACACACACACACACCCCGCGGCTGTCAAATGCAGCTCTGCACTATGTAAAAGCAACAGCTCGCTTTTACCCCCCCCTCGCTTGTTGTCTTCTCCCCGGCTCGTCCTCTCCTGACTTCTCGCTGCCTTCCAGACCCTCCACGTCACCCCCGCCTCTCCGACACCTCTCCCGCCACCCGGGCGTTAAGTGCATTTGCGAGCCCCCGTCAAGATAGGCTGCCATATATATTTCAGGGGCTCCCACCCACCCATCCGTTTCTTTTCCTCCTCAGGTATCTTCAACTCGATTCAGTGCGCATCTCGTGCACGGTGTTTCCTCTGTGGCTTTTTTTTTTTTTTTTTTTTTGCATTGCTTCACTCGGGTTGAGAAGGAAAGAAGTCTGAATGCCTTTGTTATCCCACTCGCTTCATTGTGAAATGAGAAGAGTTTGGGGTTGAAATGTCTTTCTGATTCTGAGAGCTAAACATAAAACAGAAATGCTTTTTCCACCCCTTGGAATGTAATAATATGAGAAAAAAGCACTCAGCTAAAATGCAAACGCCCTCCGCTGATGCTCTTTTGGGAATTGAGATAATTTCACCTGCACGTCTGCTTCTCCCCATAACCGCCACCCAGGATCTTAGAGTGCTGGGACGTGTTAATAATATTTAAAGTTAAACACCATCTGTTTGCGCGGCCTAACCTGAATACCAACGCGGCCTGCAAATGTTGCAATTAACGGAGCCAAGATGTCAGCGAGATGAGAGACGGGGAGGAAGGCTTCCAGGCTGGAGCTGCGGGAGGAGAGAGGCAGATGTGAGGCGAGCAGAGACGCCTCTCGCTGTTACCTTAGGTAAAAAAAACATAAACAAAACAAAAATACAACCACCTTCACATTGCCCCTTATTTCTACCTCCATCTGCCCACATGTGATCGGATCCTTGGGTATCATCTTCACTTAGAGGGATCTACTGTGAAATGCACCAGCTCTATAAATGCCTGTCTCTCTCCATTTGAAGGATCCACATGCAGGCCGGAGGAGAGTCAGTCAGCTGAGGTGAGGAGCCACGCCGGCTGGTTGTTTTAAAGCAAATTGCATTTGCCCAGCCGTTGACAGTTTGCTGCCACGGGGATGTTGTTTGTTTGACGCGTCTTTGATTCGGGGAACGAGCGGGGAACTCATTTGAATGGTTTCGGCTGAAAAAGGAGCCTCCACTTAATACGAAATGTTCAGGAGATGCTCATACACGGTGAATCACAGGCTGCTACGGCTAAATTGGAAGATGTAATTTACCGGTGGGAAATGATATTCTCTGTACATTTGTTTCTTGTTTTTATCCAAAAGTGTCTAAAAGTAAAACTATTTTCTTATTCTCCTTTTTTGTTGTTTTTGCGTGTAAATGTCAATAAAAGGTGTTTAAATATGTCTCTAAGGATTGACAGATGATACTCTGACTTTTACTTCTAAACTAACAATAACAATAAAAAAATAATAATAAATATAGGACATGTCCATTACTGCTTTTAACTAAAAAACCATGAAAGCCTTTTACCAATTTAAAGACGACTTATTGTTCTTTCCAACTCACTTTTTTATTCGCCTGATGCATCGCTGAAGGATGTGAGGCACGCACTGACCTACAAGTAATCAGCCGGTTGATGGCAGAACTTATGCAATCAAGCTGTCGGCCGTGACTCGAATCGACTCGCCGCTGCCAGACAGCGGGTGGGTTGCTTTAGAGCTTGTTGTGTACAGTGGCTCGGCAAACACAGAGAGGAAGCTGAGGAGACAGATATGCAGCAGTGCTGTTGCATTTACAACAGCCGAGCGTTTCCTCTGCAGAGTCTCCGCACCTGAAACCAACTCGCCACAGATGAGTCATTGGGTTCGATCAGATTCATCAGAGATGAAATGAAGATGGAATTCTGACTAGGATAGGACCAGTAACACTGCTCCCAAAATAGGGATAGCGTTGCCCATACTGACCAAACACTTATTTTTTTCAAGTTGTGTTTTGGTGCTCACTTTCACCACACAAAAAAATGCAATATCAGTCACATTCACAGCAGGTGCTTGCAGATTTATATCTTTTTGTGCATGACGTGCTGCCTGCTGGTTGTGCACAGCCATGTCACTCAGCCTAACTCGGACCAAACCTGCGTCCACTTACGCCACACACAATTCACAGCCAGCTTCCGTATGTGTGAGTGCAGTGTCGGCTTTGGTGTGAACTCAGCTGTGTTCTGTGTTGTATCTCCTGTAATCAAACTGGCCTCTACTTGTCTTGAAGTGAGACAACAGTTTGATGTTCATTTTTTTTGGGCCAAAGGAATAATAAAGGCTGATTTTTTTGTCTCCTGTGCCTGAAAACATCTACATTATATTTCTCAACATTGGGTTTAATTGAACTAATGTTTTCCTTTGCAGATTTTGAAGTGGTATTTTTATCCACTGAATCAGATTTCTCTCTCGTTGCTTCCCATGGCCGTGCGACCATGCTATCTATCAGCGCACAATGTGTGTGGGTGTGTTTTTTCTCTCCTATTGAACTCTTAAAAATGGAAATGGAAGAATCTGCACACGCTACTGTTTCCTCTCGCTCGCCCTCTCCCTTTTCCTCCCCATCCTCCTCTCCTCCGACCCTCACGCCAGCCGCAGCGCTGGCCTGGCTGAGGAAGGCCCCGGCCATTTGCAACCTACTGGGATCGCTGGTGTCGCTGTTCACACGTTCTGGTTCACGTGACATTGACTGGTGGGTGCGAAGTGAGAGCCTGGGAGGGCGAGGTGTTGGCTTCAAGCGGCGGGAGTGACGACGTGTCATGAAGCGTTCAGACGCAGGGAGCCTGAGGCTGGGCTGAGATAACGGGCACGCTCTGGTGGTGCACGGGTCAGCGTTTTTGACTGCTAGCATTAAATAGACCAATATGTTTTTGAACATGGCTTTTTTTTCAGTCAAAAAAAGTGGTTGTAAACAGCCTTTATGGGCTAATGTCGCTTCCAAGTGCCAAGTGCATGAAACAACAACGGACAGAATACAATAACATAACCCTAGAGTCTCTCTCTGGGCAAACCAAGTGTAATATGGCAGCCTGAGATAATAAAACCCTTGAAAACATTTCCAACTATCATCCTAAAACTCGCTAATCTTTCCCTCTCTGCTTGTTGTTGTTGTGTTTCGTGACGTCTCTGTCAAGGCGCACGCAGGTTACAGGTCGGCCCGCGCATCACTAGCGCGCTCCAGCGCACAGGCGACTGATTGAGGGGAACAATAAAGGTTTGTTCTGTAACGCCTTTGACAAATGCAATCGTGTAAACAATCAGCCACGGCGCAGCTATCGCCCACGAAATTCATCTTCTGGGCCTGCGTGTGATTGTTGCCTGGCACGGTCCAGTGGGCCTGTTGGAGTGAACACCTGCAGACAGAGACAGACCAACTTCCTGTACTGCGGTGGCTTCTGCAGTGCGCGACAATCAATGCGCCGCAGCTTTGTAAGCGAGTCCCCGTCGTACAACTGCAGGCCCCCGCGTCACATGTTGCCGGCCATTTGAAGAGATCTGCGGCTCCGGGTTCATCAAGGCCTCGCGGGAGGCTGGACTCGCAGCGCTGATGGCCAAAACTTCTGTTGTTTCATAGAGAATAATAAAAAATAAAATAACAAAGCCGCTGTTTGGGGTCTTTCTGCTGTTGGCCGCTTCATATCTTTGTGCATGAGACGAGCTTTGCAGAGACGAGAGACCACAGGACTCTCTCTGTGTTCCATCGGATTTACCATGAATTAATCCATCATGGTAGGATTTTTAACGTGCATGTGGATCGACCATTTCTTTTCTCTAATGTTTGAATTACATATTCAGCGTGTGTGTTTCTTCCCATTTAATGTTTTAAACACATAATAAATAAAATGGGGCAAAGAGTTGTTGCTGTTTTGCAATGTGCTGCTCATCCTTTTGTTGTTTCAATTTGGTGCATAGATTATGTTATTGGTAATTTACGATTTGAGGATTTTTCTTCCTTTTTCTCTTTTATTTTGAAATTCCTCTCCCTCCATGACTTGTCTCACTTCACACTGCCTGAGTCCTCGCTCCGCCCCCACCTCGTCCTGACCTGATCAGATCCACCTGTTTCCAACCACCCTGCTGCTCATGCTCTGGCCCTCTGTCATGATGTCACTTCCTGGTGTCACTCAGTGAACTTCCTTCCTGCACTTCCCCATGATTCTGACTCTGTTCCTTGAGATGATCTTGGATTCCTTCCCTGTCATGATGGATTATGATTGCTATTTATTGGATATCTGGATTTCACATCTTCCTGCCACGGCTACCTGTAAGTTCTATTTATAGATTATTTTTTTGTAGCTGCTAGGACAGTTTGTTTTCCCACATGGAGCACATCTGACGCGACAGTCTTAGCAAGGGAAAAGCTTGGAAAGATAATCAAGATGTAAATTTGCAGATGAAGAAAGGCATCAAACTGTGTGATACTGTGGACAGTCACTGTTGCAGGTCAGAATGACTTTGTTTTCCCACCTATTTTTCCCCTGGCACATTTATTCACAACAAGTTCAAGCAAAGGACAGAGCCTGATTTAGGATTCTTCTTCGTTCTGTCTGCTTTCTATTTACTACAAAATCTCTCTGTGATGGACAGCTCAGGTTGTAAAGCGGCATCACTTCACTTTGAATATCAATCAAAACCCTGACGTGAGAACATTTTTATTGAGGCCGTTGCATTTTTGCCAGAGATTGAAGTTGGGAGCTGCAATGCCTGGGATTTTATGTGATGATTTATTGTGGGTTCTAGTGCAGCAACTGGTGTAATAAGTCAACAAATTATACACTCCAGAAAGTTCAGCTGGCTAAATAAATATCAAATGTTTAATTTTTACCCTAATTCATTTTTAACGTTTGCAACTAAGATATTTCTTAAGTTGCAATTTTTTTTTTTCAAATGTTAATGAATGTAATTTAATTGGAAGCCATCTTTGGATCAGGCTCTCAGAAACTACGGTTTGATCTTATTTTCACTTCTCTTGTCTTGAAGGTTTCATGTCTCTCTGCGACTTCCACTATTTTAACTGCGTTTGTCACAACATGCAGTAGCAGAAAACAATGCAGCACAATGAATTTTCCAAGACTTTGCTAAATGACTGAATTTTCATCTCTAACTGGGCCTAAAAGCTCACGTGTCGTTGTTCTGCGCCGAAACCGATCCAACATCCGCAAATTGGACTCACTTTTTGTGATGAATGGCTTTAATGCATTTCTACCGCAGGTGTATCGTGCACACTGTGTGGCTTTTCCCAACCTGATGTTCTGTTCCGGCCCGACTCGGCCCGGCCGCTGTCCCTGCAGCCTAATGGCCCGGTCCCACGCCTGTTTGTCTTGTGCGATGGTAATTGGCGGCTGCTGCAAAGTCTGCGCTGTCCTTTCCCCCACCGAGATCCTTCTGCCAGTCCCCTCTGGGGCTCTTCTTGCTTTTGTTGGTGCTGCTTCCTTGCTCTAATGATAATTGCTGTTTTTTTTTTTTTCCCCCCACGGTGGACAAAGGTTGCCGAGTCTGAAGGTGGCCCGGCAAATAAGCTGTTGATGAAACGGCACAAACGGCGTAACGATGAAGTGGCAAGAAAAATGGGGGGAAGACACATTCATTAAAGCCGCTTTGTGCTTTGTGGTAGCTCTCGCTGTCTGGATGGTGTGTACACCGCCTCCGCCCCCGTTTATTATTTCCGTCCCTTCCTGCCAAACCTTGTGCTCTTCCTCGATACGTCATTAGCGGCAGGAAATGCAAATGAACCCCACCCGTCTGCGTCAATTTGGTTGCCGCGTGTCCTTGAGGCGGCTGCACGAAAATGAGACTGCGGTGATCGGCCGCCAAAAAAGCTCACGCCGCTCACACCCGCGCTTGCCCATAAACGTGCAGAGCGTGAGTGGATGCGGGTTGGGAGGGGGAGGGGGGCCTCGGGGGCGGGATTTGGCATAACTAAAGATTTATTTTGTATTTCACACATAATTTGTGTTCCAGCCTGCCACAAAGAGCCGCTTCCCGTCCTGACTGTGCACTCACAGGGGCGAGATAGCGCCGCGCTGTTTGAACAGCCATTTCTCAGTCCGGCCGAATTCGTGCTGACGCTCCAGTTTGCTCTCTGAAAACTCCCCTCTTCCTCTTTTTAATCCTCTCAGGGGGAGGGGGAGCGGCGCGCGGAGGGAGCGAGGGAGGCCGCTGTTCAATGCTGACAGGGACATAACTTGCCTTCGCTGCATACCTTGTTTACAGTCTCCTTTCCTGCTGCTGTACCCTGCTCTCTCTCGCTCTCTCTCTCTCGATGGAGCCATAAAAAACAAATAGGGGCTTTTAGAGAAATTGCCTGTGCGCTGAAGATTAATAACAGTTGCACCGGTTCACCCGAGACGGTCTCCTGAGGCAAAAGACGATAGCGGGAAGATTAAAAGTGCCGCATCCTCAAATTGGAATGATTCAAAGCCGGGGCCTGTCCCTAACCAGCCTATTGACAGTCAATACTTGGTCTACCTGACAAAGAGCATCATTAGGTATTTACTTCTGAACGAGAGGGCCCGCTGCAAACACTGTAATGATGCGCTCGGGGTGTGATCGAACCTCTGCTGACGAGACGGGAGCGAGACGGGGCCTGGGGCTGTTGCAAGAAGTGACACGTTTACAGACGCAGACAAAAAAAAGAAAGAGAAGATAACAGTCTGGTGTGTGAAGCTGGACCACACTGATGTTTTTTGTGTTCATGGCCAATGGGTGGAAGCAGCCTGACGGCAGTCGGAGCAACAGTCTGGTCTGTTATTTAGCGACGTGGCTGCAGTGGTCTCCTCTCAGCGAGCCGTGTCTGTGTTTCCTTCACACGTCCAGCAGTTGAAAGAGCAGCGTGGTAACTTGTGTAGTTCCTGGACCAAAATCACCTGTTTGTGCTCCGCACAATGTTTTGCAGGTCTGCTCTTGCAACACCAGGCGTGCATGGCGCGTCTTAATATTTAACTGTGGTGCAGTAAAAAGATATTGACATGTTTCCAGGATATGTGTTGAGCTTCTTGAACGTCACACAAATCAAAACACAGCAAACAGTTGGTGCTTGATCTTTTAGTCTGTTTATATAGCCTCATTTTTTTTATTTCTAGATGTAATAATAATAATGATAATAATAATAATAATAATAATAATAATGATAATAATAATGATAATAATAATAATAATGATAATGATAATGATAATGATAATAATAATAATAATGATGATGAAATATACGTATGTAGTTATTAAAGACGTGCGGGCGACTTGTAGTGTTCCATTTGCGGTGAATATGCTGACAGATGCAAATCAAAGCGAAAAAAAACCTGAATCATTTCAGCGCTGCTTGCAGTGAATCGCGACACTTTGCTCCGCTTGCCGCATTGAGCCGGAGTTTCCATGGTGACGGAGAAACAAGCGTCTCCGCAGCAACCAGGACGAAGCGTCCCCAACTCTGTCCGACAACATTACCAGGAGGGATAAACACGCCCAGAAACACACGGATTTCAAGTGATTCTGGGCTCATCGTTTCATTTTCTTTTTTAAAACCCGCGCCCACCGTCCCTCTGTTTGGATTACATTGTGTGAGGATGTTGAGAAGGAAGACTGAAGTCAAAGCGCAGGGCTTCACTCTGAAGGCCGCCATGAGGAACTCGGTGGTGAGTCACTCTATTAGAGCTCGTGATGGTTTGGATTACATGGACTTCGTGTCGGACTTGATCTATTCTGTTTGTTTCGTGGGGTGGCCTGGAAGCGTCGTGTGTGGGCAAAAAGATGCATTCAAGGCCTGTAGGAAGTATCTCTACTTGGTTGGGTTTAAACCAAACAACAATGTGAACAACTGAAGTTTTTGTTGTGCCAATTTGCATGTTTATTCAGCATGAATTTCAAACATTTTACATTTCTATTACTCCAAGCTTGAGGCAAGTTTATCTGTGGGGCTCCGTTCGCACACCAGGCGCCTCAAAGTGCTCCTGAGGCATGAAAACATTAATTCAATGACATTAAAATGATAATGTTGCAATTAAATTGAAACCTTTAAAACAAAAACAAAAACAAAACAAAACTGAATAATCAGGTGATCAAAATGCTTTTAGCACAACAAAAAAAGCGGAACGGTGAGAAAACTTGAAATTGACCAGGAGTTGCTCCATTGTTTCCCGCCTGGACTGAAAGCAGGCGATAGTTTTTTGTTTTCAGCTGAGCTGTGAGGAGCACAGGGACGGAATGCGGCTTCTCCTTATTTAGCTCTGGTCCTGAAAACACAAACGCGCACACACAGTAAATTTGTCCCAGATGACCTGAGGGCTCTCAGAACAAAACCTGTGGTTCCAAGATGTATTTCTGTCGTGAGACCTTTCACTGCTTTGTAGGCAAGTAATAAGATTTAAAAATCCATCCTTTGGCTTGCAGGAAGCCGGCGCTGTGATTTCAGGACCGCTGTGATGTGATCCAGTTTTCCTGTGTGCGTGCGTGTGTGCGTGCGTGTGTGTGAGGAGCAGCCTGACTGCTCCTCAACCCTCTTTGTTAAGACCTTTTAAAAATGCCATCACAATATCCAGATTTACTGAACATGGGCAATGTGAGAAGGGTTTAGTGCCTTTTTAAAAATTATGTATAATTACACAGAAAAAAACAACTTTTTACAGCTTCTGAACTTGCTTTATTAAAATGGACGTTTCAACGAGAGCATTTGCTTAATATTAAACCAGATATTAAAGTGGACATATGGTGTCAAGTCGAGTCATACAAGCCAGACCTCTAAGACATTTTTGTCGCCCTTTAAAGGCCCATTGCATGATATTTGGCCTTACCATATATTTTCAGTTTTATATTTAGCTTCAATTGTATTTTCAGAACTAGAGTCACTGTTACACTCTTCCTGCAGTGGCTGTGGGACAGACTCATCTGTAAACATGGAGACTTTTTCTCATTTACTGCAAATGAGGATGAATCAGGCTTTGGGAAATGACAATAGATTTTATTGATGCAACCTATCGTTGGTCCAACTAGTTATTGTAGATGAATGCAAAACATTGATTCTTTTTAGAAATTTGGACAAGGTTACCGGAAGAGGCTAGAACTGATCTGTTTTATGAACAGCAACACAAACTGTCACCGTTCGTTAACTCAAACTGATGACAAGCTGTTAAAGCACCATCAGTCATTGCATCGGCCTTGTCCTCATGTCTGAATTCTCACATGATCCATTCAGAAAAAATAGAATCTGAATCATTTTCAGCTGCTACAGTTTAGAATGTCACCGTTGTTCCGATTAAAGACCCCATATTCCTCTCATTGACAGATTTTTATTTTCAGACTGGACTCTGGTGAAACTACCCGGCACATTGACTAGCATTGACTCTCTAAAACACCATGCGTAGCCTTCTGTTTACAGCCTCCTGCAAAAACACTCGGTAATGCACCGAACCGGCTGCTGCCTTGCACAACAAGAGGAAATCAAAGCAAAGCACTCGAGACCTCTGTCTGCCTCTCACTGGTTTTGGAAAGGCTTTAATTAAACCTAATGAAGTTCAGCCACAGGAGGGCGACGTTTGTCAAGCAAGTTCCCCTTTGAACCAATAGGAAGCCCTGGTTGTTTCCAACTGCATTGAGCAGTAGTGTAGGGACCTGATTGGTCTGTTTAGAATGACTGCGCTACGCACCTCGCAATCACTGTGTCAGCTTGTGACAGTTCACAAGTTTGACTCTTGAAGTTTGGAGTGTTTTCCATGCATTTGACTGGGGAATATCGCAACGCATGAAACGGGCGGAGCCACGTCACTGCCGTCTGTTTATTTCTCCTTCCTCTTGCCTTTAATTCTCGCTTGGCACCTTCACACGGAGGAGGCGTCGGCGGCTGCGAGCAACAAAGCGTGTCACGAGCAGTCACGGTGCTTAAAATGACAGATTGAGGCATTCTCTTCCCCTCTTCCCTCGCCTGATCTCCCAGGCAATTATCCCAGACCTCTTTCTCCCAGACACCAAACTGTTCATTAGAATATCCCCCCTTTAAGGGTGGCAACCGGCACTTGTGGCTTCCAGTGTTTGTTTTCTCGCATTGCGAGCTTGACAAGGCGTCATCCTTCCTGCCTTTGTTATGATAAAGCCTTCTGCTGCAGGAAGTCTCAAGAATAGCTCATTTTGAGATTTTTTGTAATTCATTTTTTTCTTTCTTTCTATTTTTTTTGTGATCCGTCGACAGCTCTGACTCGAGCGGTGGTGGTGTTGGAGGGAGAGCCGAGGCAGCCGAGCCGTGGTCAGCAGTAATTTCGTGTATTAATTTTAAAGAAAGTGTCAGTTCAGTATTTTCCTGTCAGCGCAACAACTCCCAACTTCCCCACGTTTCGGCGCTGCGGAAAATGTTGACGGTCCAATCTGGAGTGCTTTGATGCAAAACTTTTCACCGCGTCTTCGTCTTTCTGAGCTCTCAAGATTTTTTTTTTTTTTGCAGCCTGCTGCTGCGCGGTGCACTCGTGGGAATCCGGGCCCCCGTGACAAATAAAGAGGCTGCACAATCCCGACAAAACGGGAGGCTTTTCCACGCCAATCTGCAACTGTCTCGTTTTTTTTCTTCCTCTTCTTCCCCTCTGTCATGGCTGGGATTGCCTCGAGATGCAAAAGAAGAGCCATCCTGAATTCCTCCTGTTTTTTTCTTGTTTTTTTCCCCTCCTTCTTGAAGGTCATAAACAAATCTCCTGTCAAGAGGAGGGCCCCTGTAAAGCCCTTTAATATTCACTTTCTCCCCAGAGGATCTGATTCGTCTGATACATGAGCGATACCCTCTGCCGCCGCCGCCACACCAAATCCTTAACAAAACCATTACATTTTTCAGAGGCTCGCTGGCGTCTGTTGCCTCCTGTTTTCTTGCCTCCCCCGTGGCCACAAACACATCACAGGCAGAGAGGGCGCAGCCTCGCCGAGAGCCGTGATTTGTGGCTAACGACAAGGCCATTCCGAGCCGTGAAGAGGGTGCGGGGACTAGAAACGCAGGGGTTATTATGCTTTAAAGTATTTGTGGTCATAGAGATGGAATCAGTAGCACCCCTGCCGCCCGTCTCTCTCTCTCTCTCTCTCTCTCTCTCTCTCTCTCTCTCTCTCTCTCTTCTCTCTCTCTCTCTTTCTGTTTCTTTCTCTCTCTTTTTTTTTTAACAATTCATCCCCAGGCATTTTTAAGAAAAATAAATAACAGATTCGCTTTACATTCAGGTTGGGAGATTGTTACCTTGTATTCCGGGTGGAGATGGAAACAAAGCTGTTATTTTCTGTTGGAGGCTTATTCCTTCTGGGTGACAAAAAAAAGAAATAAAGAAATGTAGAAATGAGAACAAAACAAGCAGAACAGGGGTGAGCGAGAGAGATGGCAGACATTGCCACGGTCCTGGAGAGATGAAGGGACTTGAATGGCTTCCCATGTCAATGTATAAAGGATAAATTCATAATGTTGTAAAGGTTTACATGTCAAAGAACTAAACGGGCACAACAGTGAAGACGGCCTGCCAGCTAATTGACCTCATAAAAAGCTTGTTTAATAGCTTGAACTTGTTTGTCCTTTTTCTTCTGCTTCCGTTGGCATAATATTGATATACATCGATGTCTCATATGGACGACCTTGTTTGTTTCAATTGTTTCAAACGTAAACAGGATGTGTTCCACACGTGTACGTGAGAATCAGTGCAAAAGGAAGGAATCCTTCCACTTTCATCAGACTGCATTTCTCCTCTGGCTGTCATGCTCAGTGTTGGCCAATTATGTCTGAGAGTGAACATGACCGCCTCCCACTGTTGCTTAAAGTGGCACCTGGAGCACGTCGGCGTCGCGTCTGTCCAGTTTGGGAAGCCTCTGGCGGTCGCAGCCTCCGCTCTCCGACCTCTCGGACACTCGCCGTTCTGATCCAACCAGCGGCGGCTTGTTGATGTTGATCAGAGCGACGCTACATCTGCACCACCTGCCTCGCAGCCGTCTGTCCCGGCATCACATTTTCCCCTGTAAAGGTTAATCCATCTTGTCTTTTTTTTTGTTCCTCTTCTCCCGCAGACACCTTAACCAGGTCCTCTGGTGATGCTTTGAAGGTCAGGAAGACTTTTGTGTCTCAAACAAAATGTTTCTCCCGACGCGACACAACCCGGGACGAGGTGCGAGGGCGCGGCGCTCTTTTCCGACGGCGCCTCGCTCGGTTCGCCTGAGAGGCCAGGTCGATACAAACTGCACCTGAACCCGGCGGCGGCCCCCAGCGTGGGCGGGCTCTGCGGATTGGCCAGCTGATAGGCCGCCTGTGTAACAAGCAGCGCCTCATTTACTGTTGGCCCCTGTGTCTGCGATAAAAATGGAGCTGGCATCCCCCTCCCGCCTCTCCTGGGTCGGCCACAGCCCTCACCTCAACCGGCCGTCATCGACTCCGTCATCCCTGGCTCACCTCGCTAACCCACCGGGACGGACGGAGACTCTGCAAACGTGACGTCCATATCTTGTCATCTTCCTCCCCCCACAGCGGCATCACGACGTGCTGGAGAAAATGTCTCGCCGCCGTCTCACCCTGCCACTTCATCCTTTTCTGTTCGGCCGGTTCCAGGAGAAAACGCGATTTGTTCGGACACGCCCCCTAATTATTAGAAGATTAGGTTGTATTTACACTTTAACATGATACCGCGCAACACGTGTGCGTTTTCGCCGCTAATTTTGTTTTTAAATTGCTTCCGAGAAATCCCTCTGGCGTCAACCAGCTTTCTTTGTCGATGTCAGTTATGTTTCACCCCGCAGCTGTTTGCAACCTAATCAATTAAGCCGTCTGATCAAACTGACAGTGCAGAATTGATCCTTAATTAGGCTTTAAATGAAACTACAATTTTGTGAAACCTCATTAAATGCAATCACTCTCCAAATTGCAATATAAACCTAGTTAAGACAACGCCCCCTGAATTCAATTTGCTTTAAATTAAAACACATTTGTTTAGTGCGGATGCGGATGAAGGTGGTGGTGGAGGGGGTTCGTTGTGCATCTGAGCTTCGTCTCAGATGTGAAAAACCCTTCCGGCTTTGGCGGATTGCAGGCGGCATCACTGAGCTGATTGGCTGAGCGGCGAGGATATCAAGTTTGAGTTGAAATGAGCTCGCTGTCACTTCCGCCGAGAGCAGGTATTTGTTTTACGGACCCTCAGAAGCTTTAAGAGAGATGGATCTATTTATTATGTTCTGCTCTCCGCCGGAATCGTTCTTTCTCACCGCTCCGACAACATCTGCCTGACGCGGGAACCTCGTAATGTGGCCGCCCGCGAAACCCAGATTGACGCTGGACGCGCAACAAACTCACCGACGGACGTCAAGCCGACTGATCCGGCTCATTTCCTGTGCAGAGATCCGTCCACGGCGAGTTGGCGGGCGAGCCGCCCCGTGCGAATCTGCATAATCGAGATTAGAGCTCGGCTTTGTGCGAAGTCCGCGAGGTCGAGGCAAAGCCGGATCATAAAACTAGGCGGCGGCGGTCAAACAAAACTCCAAGACTTTGCTCCTGCGGTGACGGCCGCTGAACAATTGTGTGACCTGTTTTGCAAAATGAGACAGTTGCGCTGCTCGGTTTCAATTACGACCCCAGAAATCCCCCCAAATAGCACCAGGTACAGAAACATCTCATTTGGAAATAACAGGAGGGAGACAAGAAAAGACATCACCACGTCCGCACCATGGTGCCAGACGTGGTGTGCGTCATCAAGTGCACAGTGAAGATTATTATTTTTCTCTCCCCCCAACCGCAAGCCGAATTGATGACGGTGCTGCTGTCAGATGTTTTGCCGTCTACGCGTGACTCCCCCTTTCGCCACACTCCAAAATGCCCCCTGGGTGTGCTTTCCAAAAAACGAGCGCTCGTTGGCGTGCGGGGCATCGAACGAGCCACGAATGTGTGCCCCCGTCTCCGCTCCCCTCGGCAGCCGTGTTATTTGCGGAAGGATTGAGTCGTGGGAAGCAGGTTAAAACCGGCGGCGGGCTTTGGAGGCGCGCCGGCGTTTTCATTACTATCGATCGACCACGCAGCCGCGAGGCCGTCGGTGGCCGCAGCGCTGCCCGACGCGAAGATCCCCTGTTTTTCAACCTTTAGCTTTGTTGACTTTGTTGGTTTCTTGCGACTACTTTTATAGCTTGAAAAAAAAAAAAAAGGGAGAATAGATTGACGCACCGACATTGTGTGAATACACTGGTGAATCAAAGGTGCCATCAAGACAAGAGAAATGTCTGTTTGTGGAAACAGGTTGGGACTTTATTTTTATGTTTGATATTTCAAGCACTCAGGTTACCTTGGAAACACTGGCTGGTTTCGTTTCGAGGCAGTCGGTTTGCATGATTTTAGCAAGTAAGTTAGAGCGCTCTTCAAGTAACCCAGTTGAAGCGAATGTCAAATTAGCTCAACTGTGTTGTTTGGGCTACCGGATGTGGCCCGCGGGCCGTACTTTGCCCAGGTCTGGTGTAAGCGATCTCTACTAACAAAGGGCTAGCTAGTAAGACTAGCTAACCCATTTCTCTTTAATCATGATTTAAGTGCAATGACTTTTTGTGCTTTTTTGAAGTAATGAAGTAATGAATTGTAAGACCTTGTGCTCTCCACGCCGCGCGGCTGCTGACAGATTAGGCCATAATTGATGGCGCTCAAACCGAAGTGCGTGACTGTGAGGCGTCTGTGACCTTTTCTGGCCCCATCTGGTAAACTCCGGGCCGACGTGGAGAAGCACCTCCGTCTTAAAGATGATTGTGTCCATTATGCGCGCCTTCCTCAGCGCCTGCGCCGCAATTACCTCCGGCCTCCCTGTTTGTTATGTTCTCCTTCAAGCCCTTGTAGCCTGCATCCTAATTAGGTGGGCTTTTAATGGAGACTGTTTATTGCTCCTCGCAGGGCCTCTATTTTCAGCTCTCCACTTAATTAGCCCAATGTCATGTGATAACCAACGCAGAGGACAGCCAGGACCGTGTCCTCCTCCGTGAGTAGTGTCCGTGGCTGCGACCGCTGGGGGAAGAAAAAAAAAAAAGGTTGCCGGTTCGTAAGCTCAAGTTCCATTTCAACTGAAAGGCGGAGATGAGGAGAAGGACTCGCTTTAGTGCCACTTTAATCGCAGTCTGACACATACGGCTGTGGTAGACGTGGGATATTTTTATCCGCGACATGCCGAGTGTGGCATTAACACTTAGGGCTGACCGTGAAATCAATTTGTGTGACTAGCTGGCAGCTGATGTTCCGTGTTTAACTGGGCCCGGTGACGATGAGGCAGTAAATTGATGACTTTACACTAATCAGGCCATTTGGTTTATTGACATTCAGGCTTGTTGCATTGATGCGGATGCAGTTTTCATGATTGAGCGGCTTCGCAAATACAAATACATATAAATAAAAGTCATTCCGGGTGACACGGTGGCGCTACGTGGCTAGCACTGTCGCCTCGCTGCGTATTTCAATAAAATGAGCTTGCATGTTCTCCCTGTGTGTGTGGGTTCTACACGGGAATAGAAAATGGATGGATGGATGGAAAACTCTTTCAAACAAATGGTTTTCAAAGACGTTCCAGATAAAGGAGTGGAGGGCACGGCCATGAGACCAGCACCAGCACTTGAACTTTAAGTGTCAAGTTGCATTAGTCATCACTTTGTGAGCTAGTTATTGATTAGCATGATCTGATTTTTTTTTCTTTTTCGAAAAGAAAAAATAACACATACCTCCCTCAAAATTGCACATCTGCGCCTCCAGTGCCATCGATGCGCACTGGGGAGCAAATTACTTCCACTCCTGTTGGTCTTTGCATTTCTACAACACGCACCAGGAGGCGACTTTGAGGCGTCCCAGATGCTGTAGCTGCTCTGCTCAGGATCTGTGTCAGATCCAATTTTTAGCCACCCAATTGTGAGGGATGTGATCAGCCCCGGACTGGAAATGAAATTTGCATTGCATTTACTCAATTCAAAAACACAACACAGCCCACTGTCATCTATGTCCATGTTCTCTATCTCAAGTATCAAGGATACACTTTCACTTGAAACTACATAACAACAAATCAGACTAATTAATGCATCCCATGCCAGTTTTCTTTGCATCCCTGTGTTCTCATCTTGTTAAATTATACAGTCCCGGTCTTTATCCTTTTTTTTAATGTCCATACTGCCAGTTAGAGATGAAAATAAACTGCGAGGTGTTTGTTCAAGTGCCTCACTGACAGTCCTGTAATCATCTCTCCTCTGTCATTATCAGTCCTGACACTGACTCGTCCTTGATGGAGAGCAGCCACCCTCCCCCTTCGCTCTTCTAATCTGCCTTTGTTAGGTGTGTGTTCTCCACTTCTCAACAGGGTCAACCGTGGCAGCTCTCATACTGCTGACATCGACATAACTTGAAGACCACCAGGAAACCCCCCCCCCCCCCAAAAAAAAAAAAAAATCAATGAGTTTGACAGACAATGTTATTCCATCCCAATAAGGCCAAATAGAAGCCCCTTTGTTTTGCTTCCTCGCTGCTTTGGAAATCTTTTAAAACCACTATCGGTGCGAAGATGCCGCTGTGACCTTTTAAAAAATCTGCTGAGCAACGCTGCAAATGAGCTGCGTGTCAGTCAACCCCCGGGGACCAATGACAAAGTCCAGCCTGCATGATTAATGAAGCCTCGTTAAAGATGATAAATAATAAACACACACACACACACACACACACACACCGACAGGTTTGATGCCGTGCATTAAAATCTTAGAAAATCAAAACATCTGCACTTGCCTGACGTGCCTCTGAAAATGGAGGGTGATGATGTCAGCGCAGAGCAAAAGTGCAACCGTTCAACCATCCATCGTGCTAAATTCACCTTTTTTTTAAAAATAAATAAATAAATAAAGTGCAGCTGCTAACTTCACATGATGGCGCTCCGAGGCCTGTGCTGTTCTTGAACCTGCAAAAACCTCAGCGATTTGAAAGGCATTGTGTGTGTGCGACGTGTCGGTGTGTGTGTGTGTGCGCGTGTGTGTCGGCTCCTACCCAGAATTCTGCAGAGGATCACTTTGCTGCTTGGCTCATGCCTCGCATCCCGCCGAGTCAAAGTGCTCCCAGTCGAAGGCACGCTCGAGGCAACAGCGCTCCTGCAGCCGGCTGGCAGAAGGCGGGGGATGAGCGAGGCGGCTGGGAGGTGGCTGGGAGGCGGCTGGGAGGAGGCGGCGGAGGGCCCTGGGATACTGTCGGGAACGATCCCCGTCACGGCCGGCGCCGCGCCCCCTCCGCTGATTTAACCTCAGCGATTAAACCTCAGCGCTAACTCGGCTAACGAGTCTTTGACCAGTATGTCAGGAAAAAAGCAAACGCGTTGGTGGCTCAATCTCTCCAGCTCTCCTCCCCCACCCCACCCTCCTCCCTCCCTCCTCCCTCTCACTCCTTCAAGACGGGATGAGAACAAAGGGAGAGACAGAAGAAAAAGTAATATAACCTTTTGGCCTTATCTGCTGAGCACACCAGAGCGTGTCTGGCCTCAGACGTGGCTCCGCCTGTCCTTTGAAGGCCCCCTTTTCCCTCTGCCTTTGATTTCGGCCAAACGGTTAAGCACGGCGACAGGAACTCGACTTTCCATCCGTCGCTCTGACAACCATCTATTTACAGCCGGCGATTCGGACGGACGCCTCTCCGGCCGTCTGTCTGGCTCTGAGCGCGCGCGGCTGTGACCTTCTGATTGAAGTGTAAACGTTTAATAGATTCAAATGAAGATATGAAATTGAAAGAAAACAGCCTCTTTTTTCCCCCTCTCCTCCCTTAAGGTCAATTGCAGTGTCTGGGCTCCCGGTTTCCCCGCATTATCATTTAAGACGTTGACTTGATGCACTGATAAGTGAGTGGTTTAATGAGGAGTCAGAGGGGGTCATCATCACATTACCTTGACAACATTCCTCGGGGATGGGCCACAATAAAAGAATAAAGAGGAAAGGAATAAAGATTCGAGCCAAGGAGAGTGATGGAAGTCAGGCTTTTTATGAGGGGACGGAGGGTAAAGATATTGGCGGGCATGTGCGACTCAAGAGGCGGAGGGCGCCGCCGCCGCGCCCCTCTTAAATAGATGAGTGCCCATTTTATGATTAGAGATGAAAAGAGTTTTCACGGCTTGAGCTAAACTTTTGGAGGTCATTCTGAGATTGCACCTAAACAGGGAAAACAGCGGTGGGCTAAAGTTTTTGGGTAATCCATGTATTTGCCATAAAACGCATCAAGAGTCACTCATAAATCTCCAAGGTTCCATCCGGGTCAGAGCCGGATGTTTCAGTAAGGTGGCAGCGACCATTCCCACACGTGCACGGCAAGATTAGAAATTAGTTTAGCAATCATTTTTCTATTTTCTTTTCTTTCTTTTTTTTTTGCAACAAAAACTATTCAGAAAGATTAAAACGAGCAGACAGCATCATTAACAAGCAGTAAAAATCCCCCCAAAACAGACAATAAGAGACAAAATAATGACATTCAAAAATAAGAATAAAATAAAATTTGAACCACATTTGTATGCAGCAGTTATCCAGGATAGGATGATATATTCACCAACATCATAACAAATTCAGATGTTGTTGTTGATCTCCAACTGTTTACGTCTGTTTACAGGAAGTAGTCGTTTCTTTTAAAAAAAACGTGATAAATGGTTGCCGATATTCAAAACAGTGTTGTTTTTCTAGTTAAGAATAACTGGCAAAACAACTTGTTGTGTCTGTCATCTGTGTGATGCAGCCCAACTTTTTCAAACACAAAAAGATTTTCTGCAAATATTTCATGATACATACATTTTTTATTTGAGAATGCATAAATTTTAAACTTTTTTTCCCCCTTCCCTACTGTAGATCCCACTTGGCATAATTATGCTCTCTCCACAACGACGTTTCCTAGAAACCCAAGCAGTGTGTGCGTGTGCTTGTGTTGTTGCAACAGCACCCCCCACCCCCCACCCCTCCTCCGCCGCCGCTGCGACACTGCTGCTCATTTCATCCGCAGAGCCAAGATTCCTGCTTGTCATCA
Organism: Thamnaconus septentrionalis; assembly: GCA_009823395.1. Classification (NCBI taxonomy): domain Eukaryota; kingdom Metazoa; phylum Chordata; class Actinopteri; order Tetraodontiformes; family Monacanthidae; genus Thamnaconus; species Thamnaconus septentrionalis. The sequence goes on along the minus strand of CM020517.1, from coordinate 11,416,317 downwards.
GCGTCTTGGAATGAAGACGGTAGCGGAATGGGGCACGCGGCCCAGACACCTGTTTTGCTGTCAAGGGGCGTCAGAGAAATGCATTGAGCAGGGATGAGAGCTGGAAAAAGTGGGCGTTTTGTCTGAATGGATGGCGAGACGAATAGAGTGTCGGAGCAAAGGGTTAATGAATTTGGTGTCAGAGCGTATGGAGGAGAAGAAGAAGAGGGAGAAAAAGAAATAGCGGCAGGAAGCCAGGGATGACTGGCACTAAACACTTCTGGGCATGTCTCTTTGTGTTGTGTGTGTGTGTGTGTGTGTGTGTGTGAGAGAGATTTGCTGCAACAGGCACAGTGTGAGACCCGAGACGCCTGTTATAAATTCATCAAGTGCACTATTTTTTTTCCTTGTCTTTCTTACTTTTTCAATCCAAAGGGAAGGCTATTGCTTAAAGTCTTCCTCACAGGAGGTCTCCGACTCATATATCATTTAATGTTTTTCGTAGAGGAAAAAAAAACTGTTGGGAGTCGAAAGTAAACATTATGGATTTAGGAAAATAATTGCGGTTTCAAATAAGATAAGATATGTTTTTTGGGGGGTGGTGGTGGTGGTGGTGGTGGTGCAGGGGGCAGCAGAGTTCGACGAACTGTGCTTCCTTGGGTGCAGTCTTTGGGGTATTTATTTATTTTTTTCCCCCTGGGTTTAATTATCATAACCCCATTTCTCCAGCAGGCCACTCTTTGGTCTCAGGACGGAGCCTCTGTCATCAGCTCCCCAGCATCATTTCCAGCTGATAGCCTGTCAGGCGGCAAGGCTGATTTCCATAAATAGAAACGTCACGCTGGCCAAGTGATAAGGCCAAGGACCGGCCACTCATAACGCAATGCGCCGCAATCACCCAGATGATGTTCCTCACTGTGGAATGTTATCTTTGTATCTGGGGGGTATCTGAGAGGGGGGTGGGGGGGGCTGTATCTGGTTCCATGTGGAGCCCGTTTATCTCCACGTGCGTGCACGTTTGTTGTTCCTCAGACCTCCTTGCTTCTCCCTTATCGCTGTGACTGTCCGTCTGTCGCTGTGAGGTGGCCGCCACGACCTTCCACGACCTCCTGCTGCTCTGGGTGACACCTCGTCCGCCCCTCTCCCCGCTGGTCACTCGCTGCCAAACAGAGCTGCTGGTGACGCTTGCTCATTAGAACGGCCGGCCGCCTGCTTCCACATCCGTTTCTAGAAGAAGAATTCAGGAGTCCGGCGGTGGCCAGTGTTCTTTGTTGTTGGCCACTTTTGGCTGTAGAATCGCCACGCAGCGATCGTTTCGGCGTCTGCTCTATTTTCTTTCTAATGTGCGAGCCGCGAGCGAACAAGCCAGAGGACAATGAACAGTTTCCCAGTGCTGATAGAACGTAAACAAACACCTTTGCAGCAGTACGTGATCTACGCCGCGACTGGTGCGATATTATGACTTAGCGCACGCAAGGCTCAGCGTCATCCCGTGTGGCAGGTAGAAAATGTGATGTTGTCGCATGACTGATGTTGTTGATGTGGTCAATTGTGGTCAATTGGCCATGAAACATTTTCTTCCTCCAAGGTGGGGCGTGACAGAGAAAGTTTGAGAACCACTGCCCCAATGCCATGCAAGTCTATGGGGTCAAAAGTCAACTTTGTCCTAGAGACATGGGGTCCCTTGCAGGTTCATCGGGATCCCTCAAGACGCAGCCACGTCAAATTTGGGACTTTTAGCCCCAAAGCGCCACTTGTTGCCGTCTGGCTTCATCAACTTGTCCACTGGAAGAAAAACGCAGCAGGTCTGAAATTCTGAAAACTTAATTGATTGTATGTAGCAAGGATGGGGAAGAGGAAGTTTCTTGTAAAACACTTTCAGTGCATTTTGGTAGTCTGGGGTTTATAGTTGTCAGTATGTGAGCCACTTGTTTTAAATTTAATGCAATTAACAGTTATGTGAAGTTTTTACGAAAATATCTCTTCATTAACAGAAAAACAACTATACATATATTTTTTTTTTTTTTTGACCAACCAGTGAGTGAGGTAGCCCTAAACACAACCCTACAGCTCCTGTTTTGACTTACAATAATTAGAACTGTGATAGCTGATTAATTAACCAGCAGCTACTTGATTAATAATAAAACTTCATTTAGAAAATTGGGAGGGCCATTCCTCTACCTCAAACACAGACTGTGATACAATTTTTGTCCTCTCATTAATTTCATGGCTCAGCGTAGCACTTAAATGCTTTCAGGTGTTGTCACTTATTAGCGCTGGTGAAGCCGCTGGGGTTGGAGACGTCGCAATAACGGCAGCGGCCGCATCATGCGCTTGTGTTCTCCGGTAGGCTCTTGAAGCAGTGATTCTGTGTTTTTTTTTTGCCACGTTTAATTATTAACTCCACCTTTGCGTCTTCTGTTAGATTCCAATTTGAGATTGTGTTAACGGGTAGGCTAGGCGTCGTTCGACTGCTTCAATGATTTATTAGTATAAGGTAAATTAATCTGATACAGTAAGGCTACGGAATGTTATGTTGATGTAAATCAACCTGTTACCGCGCTGCGTTCAAGAGCTCTGCGTTTTATTTTTCAAGAGGCTCAGATATTGTGTGCAGGTGCTGCTGCTGCCACTGCTGCTACTACTACTGTTGCTACAGCTACTGGTGCTACTGCTACTGCTACTGCTGCTACTACTACGGCTACTGCTACTGCTACCACAGCTAGTGCTGCGACTGCTACTGCTGCCACGACTACAGCTACAGCTACTGCTACTTCTGCGCTACTACTTCCACTACTGCTGCTGCTACTGCTGCTGCTGCTGCTCGCTCTGAGCCATCCTCTCTGCTGTGGTCCGCTAATACTAATCAGCCGGTCGCCCTGATAAGTGGGCCACACAGAGCGGGGATGGAGAATTCTCAGGGTGCTCCGACTCTCCGCTGACTTCGCCCTCGTTCTCCCCTCGCGGGTCCCTCCTTTGTTCGCCCTCTTTCCTGTCGCGCTCCCACCTCCAACTCTTTCGCATCCTGTTAACGTCTCTCTGCACCTTTCCGGCACTTTCAAAGCGCCGGGGTTAAACTGGAGGAGACGGGAAACAGTGGGGGCGCTCCGTGGAGCTTGGAGCCTCTTTTTGAAGTTCCTCTTTAAAGTTTTGCCCCCTCGTGCATGTTCCAGTGGCGGGTGGCTGTCACCCGTTTCATCCTGGGGTCTTTGTAGTGACACAAGGTGTGTGTGGCACCGCCGTTCGCCGAACAGTGTCGTCATGTTTTTTCTTTTTTTCCCCCTTAACCGTGCGTCATGCGGAAGTCCCTGCTTTTGTGCCTGTGTGTGTGTGCAGGATGCGGTTGATGCAAACGCCTCTGACACGGTGACAACTGTAAAGCACGTCGTCCTGGGAAGAAAAAAAAACGTTTTGCCTTCATCGGCCTGTCGCTCCCTGGAGGGGTGATCGCTCTCTCAGCCTTGTTCCCAGTTAGAGGGTTAATTCCTGCACGAAATGGATCTCGCTCCCTGACCAGCCGCACCTCTGGCTGCTTTCTGCCGTGAGATACTAACAATATGCTGGGCAAATATTGCCAGCCGTGCTCGTCTGGAAGAGATTGGCCTCCAACCCAGCCAGGGCTTTGCCGCGCAGAGGGAATGAGCCAGCGGGGGGGGGGGGCCGTCGGAATGATTGTTTGACCGTTGCAGAGATGCACCGAGACCTGAATACCTTCAGTGTTTGCCGTCTGCCTTTTGTCACTCAAATGCAATTTAAGCATTACGCTCCGGCCTCGGCAGTCGGGGGACTGGCGGTGGAGGGAAATGCACTGCAACAGTGAGAGAGAGAAAAAATACAAAAAAAGAGCTAATTCTGTTGCCGGTGGCACGATGTGCGAGCTGACCTTATCAGGAGAGCCGCAGCCTGCTGTCTCTTCCATCCTCTGTGACTCACCTCCCGCTCGCTCCCGCAGGAAAAGGCAGTGAGATTTCAGAAACCTCTCAACCGCAAACGGCCCTGAAACGTGGCGAGGAGCGAGAGTGAGCCGGCTAGCCAGAGAGGCTGCCGTCCCCCTCCTTTGCCCCCCCCGCCCCGCAGGTGATGCAGCGCACCCACAACAACACCGAAACGCACACCACACACACGGTGGCAATTTTCCTTTTTTTTTTTTCATTTCTTTGGCCCGACAGAAGGAGCTGGTGGGGGACGGAGTGATGTTGAAATGGGTGATTAATGAGGTGGAAGTGCTCCAGTGATACCAGTACAGGGCTGACGGTGGATTGACGATCGGAGGTATTCGGAGGTGTTTGTGTCGCCGCTGCTGTGAAGAAGACGAAGAAGAGGAGGTGACGTGATGGGAGACAAAGGGAGCGCTGGAGCTTGAGGCCCTGTGATGGATGGCGCCGCCGCCACGCTGATCTCACCCCGGGAATTGATGAGCCACACCTTCCCCCCCACCTCCCGCCCGACTCCTCCACTCATATCTGCTGTCCCTCCCTCCCTCCCCCCCCCTCGCCTCCTCCCTCTCATCTCCCTATTCCTTCACTCCCCCCTCCGTCTCATGCCATTAATTTTTAGCTCTGTTCACTTCGCACCGTCATTCTTCCCGAACTTCCAGATCCTCTATCCTGTCTCGGCCCTCCTTTTAAATTCTTCTCCCCCACACCCTCCCCCCCGGCTTTTTTTTTTTTTTTTCTAGCCCCGGTGTGTCACAACGGGCCAAGAGAGCCGTGGAAGTGTCGCACCAATAACGCCAGAGTGAGCATCTCTGTTTCTGGTGGTGACACCTTTATAAATGAAAGGAGCACGAGGCCTTGCTGGTACTCAATCACCTTTGCAGGGAGGCTCGGCCCCCGCGGGGAGCTGGGTGTGTGTGTGTGTGTGTGTAGGTGTGTGTGTGGTGCTGCTGCTGCTTCTGCTGCTGCTGCTGTGCCCGGCAGCCGGGTTTACGGCGCCGCTAGTTGGAGTGGACAACAGAATTAAGGAGGAAACGGATCTGGAGGCAGAGCGAAGGCGAAGGCGAAGGAGAGAGGAATGACGGCCCGCAGCTCATCTGACCGCCGCCGCCTTGTTACGACTCCCCGATGTGCGCGGTGGCGCCACCGAAGGCGCGCCACCGAAGGCGCGCGGAACCCGACGCGTCCTCCCTTTATTGCCGCGCCCACCTTCGTCTCCGCTCCTCAGCCTGTCGCCTCGCAGGCTGGGCTTTATGGCCTCGGCTGAGGTGCCGGGTGTAATCTGCTTGTCTAGATCGGTGTTGCGGCCTCCTGTTTCTCCGCCTCCCTTACTCTTTCTCTCGCTGCCTGTTGTTTGCACTCAGTGGATTTCACAGGGCTGCCTGCAGACGTCCCTTCTTTTCTTTTTTTTCTCATGAATTATTTGGATGCACAGCCGTCTTTGGGGGCTGCTCGCGCCGACAGACGACGGCAGGCTGGCACAATGGTGGCCGATTCTGATGAATATTCAAACAGATTCAGAGGGCCAGGGTGTGATTTGCTTCAGAGCTGAATCAACGCTCTTTGTCCGCTATTGTTTTATCATGGACGCCGTGAGCTGGGTTGTTTTAGCTTGTTGTCATGAGATGAACCTGCTCCTGCTGATGCTCATTCTTTATGTGGAATCACTTTGTTGGAGTGCCGCAGGGGAGAACTACACATGGAAATTTTCATTTGTCAATGTTTTGGTTTCAGAATCGTCGATCGCAATAGCAAACGGCCAAAAGGAGGATTTCAATATGCATGAAGAGACAATACAAATAAGTTGGCTGGATAAGAATGTCTCTGATCAATGTGACAACAGAACAGAACTGAAAGTGTTTTTTCTGTTAAAGAATTCAAAGTGGGACCAGTGGGCAGCTGAGCTTTGGACTTTTTCCATGCAAACATGGTGAAGACTTTAAATGATTAACAGACTCAAATCCTTTAAAGCTTTGATTTCCTGAACTTAGGTTTATTTCGTTTTATTTCGATGCTGCTAAACATCAGTTCTGCTGTTGTGTTTTACACGGACACTTCATCAGGATGGATTTTTTCCTCTTACTTAAGCTGCTTCTGGAGTAGCTGCTTCTTGGCCATTCAGATGATCAGGAGAGATGGAATTAAACATTAAACTAGCAGCATGTGATGTGTGAACAACACGGGATGCACGAGCGGCTGCAGAGTCATCATTTCCCGCCATAAAAAGCTGCTCAGTCAGTCAGTCAGTCAGTCAGTCAGTCAGTCAGTCAGTGCAGTCAGTCTGGGTTCATTCTCTCACTGCCTCCCAGTCGACGCTATTTTTAGCCTCCTCGTGGTGTGTTCCTCAACTGGCATCGCAGCTACCTGGATATGTGGGCTTTGTCACTCGTGCAGGCTGGAGCAGCACTGATCTTTGCAAGCTTTACAGCCCCGTGTTTTCACAGGCCGGGCTGCAAAACAATTCATGCGGGGAAAGAAAAGAGGAAAGAGAAACACGCAGCAGTGGGGGTAGAGCCAGTCAGATTTACAGGGAGCTTCACGAAGCATTCCTCTATCCACTGAGAATGTTCTGTTCTTTACAAGGCTGAGGTTTTCTCTTCTTTTCCCTGAGTGACATGTTTACTGGGATCCCAAAACAGTAAATATATTTAAAAAATATTGTCTTTGCATGCATTAATAAAACTGCAATTGCAACATTTCTCTTTTTATGCATCTAAACTTTAAGTTACGCCACCACTAAAAAACATGAAATAAAAGTCGGCTGCAGCAGTTTAATTTGTTTTTGCTCACATCTGGCAAATCCTGAAAAGTGTTTTCCCTCCCCCGTGTTTTTTATTTATTTTTTATTTTTATGCATTGTTAGTCACAGACGTTTTCGCCGCTGCCGTCTCTGTCCTGCAGGAAACACGATCTTGCGCCTATTAATTCAGCATAATCTTGTGCAGCACTTTCCTGCTACGGTAAACAAATGCTTGAAACGCATTCATTTAAAGCGACTGCGCTGCAATTCCACGGTGTATTAGGGCTGTTTGAGTGCTCCGAGACGCTCCCTCACAAGTTCAGCCCTCATATTTATGCATTTCCTTGGCTGCGCACATTCACACAAGCAACAACAACTCGCTTCCTTGTTACATCAGAACCTGTGTTTTTTTTAGCTTTAGGCCTCTGTTTCCTTTCTGAATCGAGCAACAAATGGACAGTCGCGCCATCAACCGTGCCAGGGAATATGGTCAAAATAAAAGGAACAACGGTGGGCGGCGGGGCAGATGCTCCGAAGGTAAAGCTCCTCGCTCCTGCTTTGCTCTGCCGGCTCGAAAAAAAAATAAAAAATTCTTTCCTCAACGGGCGGCAACCTGAGGATTAATGACGCCGACACATCTGCCAGTCATGCGGCGGCGCGACACAGATGGCGGGGAGCGCACACGGGGGACACGGACACAGGGAGGAGATTTGCTCCGACATCCTTTCATTTGTCCACCGCAATATGCTGCGGCGATGTCCTCGTGTTCTCAAACAAATAAATCAAATTAGCTCGAGCGCGCAAATCCCTGCGAGTCGAGCACGCGACTCGCCACGGCCTGTTTCCCTCTTACAAGCGCATGTTTTCTTGTTTTTGTTTTTTTCAAATGCATCTTTCTAAAATTCTGAAATATTGGCTGCATTTTTTCCCTTTTGTTTACCAAGAACCTTTTTTTTTTACGGCTCCCAGTGCAGTTAGTGGGTCCCGCGAAAAGCAACGGCGGCGCTGCTGCGGACGCTGTGGCCGAGGCGACAGAAGTCCCACTGGCTTCCCAGGGCAACAGTAATAGGCCACATCCAATAAGGAGACGGAGGAAAGATGATCCTAACAATGCCTCGAGCGGCGCCTCTGGCCAGAGGGCCGACACAGCCGGGCGCCCGCACAAACACGCAAGCGCTCCCTATCTGTTGTGTTTGCCTCCTCCGGAGCGCCGAGAGCCGACACACGTGTCTCCGCGAATTACTCTTCAGGAAAAAGCCGGTGGAGGAGATTGGCTCCTCGCAGGAACAAACAAAGTCCATTCGGATTTAGTCAAACGACGATCTCACTCCGCCTCCGTTTCCTCACGCTGTTGATTCTTTCCTGTTTAAATGGTGCAATTTCTTTTTTTCTTTTTTTGTCGTGTGTGGTGTGTGTGTGTGTGTGTGTGTGTGTGTGTGTGTGTGTGTGAGCAGGTGATGAGTCCGCCGGTGGCCGGTGCTTTCCGGGAACGCCCCTCCAAGCCGACCACCTTCCGCAAGTTCTACGAGCGGCGCGAGTTCCCCATCGCACTGTCGCATGACACCAAAGGTCATCGCATTGCCTGGAAGGTAAGAGCGCCACCTGTTGGCAACCTGTGTTGCACGTTTTTTTTTTTTTTTTTTAAGGTGAAAAGAGGGGAACGTGGTGTGATTTTGTGCTTTTCCAAACAACCGTCAAAGCTTCTGTAGATGTATCGCTATTTGTCTTTTCTTATTCAAAAAGATGCTTGCAAATCAGAGAGAAAACTTGACTCATTTCACTGTAGCGCGACCACGACTGTCGCAGCGCTTTGCTAAATGATTCGCTGGCATCTGTGGACATTTTCCTGAACTGTCATCTGTGTCCATCGACTTACTGAGAATCTCCTGTGAGGTTGGGACGACCAGATATCCTTCGTTGAAAGCAGGTTCAGCAATGATGGGCTTCAAATTGTTTGGGTTGGGTTTGTGTTGGAATGATGGACTCGGGGGTGGGAGGGTCTGCTTGACACAAATGACCTTTGGGAGTGAATGCAATTCAACCAGAGCAATGATTCAGCAAAGAAACAGACAATATATAAACAAATAAATCCGTGCTCAGTTTAGGAAAACACAGCTCGAAAATTGCAAATGGATCCACCATTGAATAGAGCAAATGAGATAAATTTCCAGCCCTTTTTCCGCAATCAACAATCTGACTCCTGATTGTTGAATTTGAAGCTTGATTACGGTTCTGCGGGAACAATTTATCACCATCATCACCGCTGAGCGGCTGAAGGTGAAGATGACAGACTGCTCCCTGCTCCAGCGGGTCCAGTGTGGTGTGTCTTCCTGCAGGAGGCAGTGCAGATTAGCACAGCCGGAGTCTTCACCCGTCCCACAGCACACATCACCAAAGCCATCAATCAAAAAGCCATGATAAAAAAAATTGCAGGCGAGGCAGGAAAACAAAATAACAGCAACAACAAAAAAACATGGGATGTAATTTCATTAGTAATTGCATTTTTTCTGCATGTTTGTGCAGAGCGGCACTCCAGCTTCCACAGAGCCATTAGGCTTCTGATTGGCAGAGTGTGTGTGGGATGGATGTGGCCTTCAAGTCACCATGTTGCTTTTTAGTTTTGCTTTGTTTTTTCCATCTTTTTCTCATTTTTTTAAACGCTGCGAGCCATTCTGTAAAAAAAAAAGAAGAAATCACCGCTGCTTTGCAACCAGTCCTAATGACATTTATTCAAAGTGAGCGACGATAAATGAATGAAAGAAATTATACACTTGCCAACCCAAGCCTACACATCAAAGCAGGGGAGGCGCGCCGGGTGGCTGCCAGAGCTCTCTCGCCGGTTAGCCGCCTGTCTTCAGGTGAAAATGCTGTAAAAGCTCTCTTTTCCCATGAATTATTTATGCAAAATGTTAAAATGAATCATTATGTTTGCAAAGAAAATAATGGATTTCTTTTGTGCCCTGCAAAGCACTCAGCAAATGGGATGTGGTGTAGGAAAATTGTTGCTGGCGTTTGCCGCCGCCGCCGTTCTCGCTTATTGATCCCTGCGAAAAATAACCAAACCTACACAGACACGCACATATTTAAAAAAAAAAAGAGTGTTTGCACAGGCCCTGTTTTCCTTCCGAGCTGTCGAGAGCGGGATCAGGCCTCGGTGGAATGGTTTTGCATCGTAGCGGAAGAGCCGAATATTAGCCACTTTGTCCGTTTGAAGCGCTTGTGGTCAGAGGTGGCTGCGCGCGTGTGCCTGCGCTTTAATATCTCCGACGGAATAACTGTAGCGGCGGCCGTGAGCATCGCAGTAAATGGAGAGGTGCTGCCTCGTGTTTGCGCAGAGCTGCCCTCGGGGGTTGCAGGTTCAAGACGGCGGCTCAGGATCAATCCTGGCCTCGGAGCTCAGACCCCCCCCCCACGCCGCCCGGCAAATAAAGTCTGCGCAAAGTGTGAGGGAGGAGCGAGGAGTTGGAGAGAATAAACGCCGTGTTGATTCACTTTGCCGGCCGAGGAGCTCAAACACGCGGCCGTGCGAAGGCGCTGGCTGCCTCTGTGTGTTTTGCGCGTCGCTGGGTTCTCTCCATCGATGAGGGTCTTCTTGCGGGAGTTCCGCTTCGCTCTTACAAACACGCCGCCTCGTATGTGTTTGCCTGCGTCCACCAGCGTCCACCTGCAAACAAGCCGTAGTACCGTCCCCGGAAATAGAAGCCAAGTGGTTCCCGGAGCGCCGGTGAGACGCGCAGTGAGAGGCTAGCTAGCTGAGAGTGGGCGGCAACGAGATGGGATTTTTTTTTTTTTTAGAGTGAGGCCAAAATTGAAACCTTGGACAAAGTCCGAGTGACAAATTTTATGCCGATCATCAGTCCGTCTACGCACTTATTCTGATTGTGACTTTCCCCTTGGGGTAACATTGCGCACGTGCACCCACATCACTGCGATGCCTTTCCGACAGACGCTCGCTCTCCGACAAACTCGGCACAACTCAAATTAAATGTGCCTCTGGTCTGGTCCGGTCTCTCTGGTGATGCAGGAGCAGCGACAATACGAACTGAGCCTTTAGCGCAACTACTGCAAACAGCGACAGCAAGATGTGATGAATGTCAAGGCAAACAAACAAACAAACAAAAAATGACATTGATGACAATGACAAAACAGACCCTGCGCCACAGAGGAAAATAAAACACACAAGTGGAAACACAGCTTCTTCTTCTACTATTTTACAAAGAAATGAGCAGTTATCGGGCATGCCCAAATGTGTTGTTCTGATTAAATGCTTAAAGTGTATATGTATATGCACATGATGATTGAATCATTCATTTTCCGCGTCCTTGTAAGCAGCAGATTAAGGAAAATCCAGTCCCTGATTAAAAGATTTTGCGCATGTAAACACAGTTTTAGTCAATTTCACTCAATTTATTTCAGTTTGAAATTGTGCCTTCGCTTCTTTTGTCTTCTACCCCACTTCCGGCCTCGACATTTTCCAGAACTACTAGCAGTAACCGTAGGCTGCTTAGAATGTGCGTTTACGTGCTTGCCCTAATAACGCAAAAATTAATAACAAATGCTACATATGGCAGGACGTGAATTGATTGTTTATTCTAATAGAATGAACAAAGTAAATCATTCAGCCAAACTGTTTATTCAAGACACTTCAAGCTCGAAGTGAATTATTCATGTTTCCCATTTCTATGCTACTTTAAAAAAAACGTGATTTAATTATGAATCAACAAAAATGAAGATTCTTGTTGCAGTGACTCAAGTCTTAGCAATCGAACCACCTGACCAGCTTTAAAACACGGCACTACGTTACCATCATGGGAAAAAAAAAAATGCAGAGGCCAGTGGGAGCAAGTGCGTCTAAAATAATATTAATAAAAAAAATATATGTGTGAGGTCTGAGCGAGCGAGGATTACGAGTCTTTATGTAACCCTGTGGAGGTGCAGCCTGCGCCGGCCCACGAGTGGCTCTGCAGCGCGGTTCCAGCCTGTCAGTGCGGTTGGGGGAAATGCAAGTGAACTAAATGTCAAGGGCAAGTTGAAAAAGGAAAAGGTTGCATCTGAAAGGTAATTTAGCTCTCCAGAGGTAGAAGCCTGCGCCGCTGTAATGGCGCGCCCAGGTAAAAGCTTTACACGTATGGGCAACATGTGCAGCGGGAAGATAAGAGACGAGCGAGTTCCTATCCCTGTCCGTCCGTGTGTATTTGTGCTGCTGCCATTATTTATTTCATTTTTTTTTTTTGCCCACTCGCGCATCTCTATGTGTGTGTGTATGTGCGTGTGAGATTGGCCCCTTCCTCGATGTACAAGCCAAAGGTCCGGAACGGCGCCCTAATCTACTGCGATCCCCACTGCCAAAAAAAAAAAAAAAAAAAAAAAAAAAAAAAAAGGGAGCGATAGGAAGAGAGGAGAGGGAGACAAAAAAAAAAAGTGTGAGCGGGGAGGAAAGAGCGACAGCTCCGCTGGGACTCGGCAATCAGGAGACATGGCAGCCGCTTGGCTCTCACTCATAATGGATGAGTTGAGGTCTCGCTGCGTTCTCCCGGTGGGCCTCCGCTTGACTCCCCCACCCTCACCCCACCCCACCCCACCCCACCCCAACCCTGCTGCCTGCAGCCAGACGTCATCCCATACATACATGTGCTCACGCACACACCCGTACACACGCGCATGCATGTTGGCTTCCTGAACAGCCTTGTTTATTTCATTCTATTGATCGCCCGCGTGCCCTATCTCTCCCCCCCGATCTCATGTCATCCTCTGCGTCTCCTGGAGGCTCCAGCTTGTTGTCCTCTTGTCCTCTTCTTTGTGCATCCTGCACGCCATCCTCCCATTGTAGCCTTTACCTCCGTGCCCCCCCCTCCTCCTTCTTCCTCATTGGTCACGTCTCTCATCCAATCTTTCTGCCCGCAGAAGGGACAAACCGTTTCATCCACAAAAAAAAAAAAAAAAAATATCGATGCAAACTTGGTTGTCGCCTGTCCCGCCGCGCCAGCCTCAGCCAGGGGAGGGGCGCGCGGGGTTGTGTGTGGGAGGGGGGGTAAAAAGGATAAGGAGGGGTGTTGGTGGGAGGCGGGGTGGGGGCAATCAATTAATCTGATCAAGCGCTTTAGGAAATGGAGAGCGTAAGCGCTCCTCGGGGACGGATATCCATCTCCTTGGGATGATTGAATTACGCGCAGAGTGAGAGTTGGCGAGGAGGGAGGGGCCGGAGAGACGGGGTGGCTCGGGTGACTGAGGATGCGGCGGTGGCGGCCGTGCGTGCGCTCGAGAGACGCGGTGGGTAGTGCGCGCTCGATAGCCAGGAGTGAATGATGGGGAAGCGGCGGGTGAAATAGGGAAGAGCTGGAAAAAGTCGGGGCGAAAGAGAGATGAGCTCACTGCCGGAGCCGCCGCAGTCAAGAGGAGGCCGATTTTTCTGCCAAGGCTGGTATTTACATTTTTTATGCGGGTCGATGGCTTCCATGCTTTTCCTTCCCGTGACAGCTTTATCACGCAGCGTGGCCAGGTTATATTGGCTGTGGATCACCTGAAAGTTGCGCCGAAGAAAATTAGAACAGGGCGTGGCACGTCTCAGTCGACCGTTTGCTATGCTAACGTAAGCTAAGCTAAACTAAGCTACTGAATTACTCCGTTGTGGGATAGATTTATTGCATGTTAGTTCTTTGTGTGCATAGTTAAGATATGTGGTGGACGAGGCCTTGCATTCGTCTTCACTGACTGCTGACACACAACCACTCTCTGATATTTTTATTATTTTTTTTTATATAGTTTTATTTTATGTTTTCCCACAAATTTGGTTTCATTTTCCCTACATTCTGGCAAGGGTAGTGAGGAAAAAAAAATCAAATGAATAGGACTTTATGACAGAACGCTATCATGTTTTGTATATAAATGAGCCTGTTGCTGATATTAAAGTCCAAATGGACTGGTTGACACGTCTGACACTGTTTAAAGCCACAAGACCAATTTCAAATTAAGGACACACAAAGACACATTTTTCCTGTTAAAAAAGGTACAATTTCCAACCAGAGGAGGTCAGGGCACAACAGTTGTGCGCTTCATAAAAAACTTTTACAGCAGTGAGCTCTTCCTTTTGCTCAGCTGCTTGGAAAGCGGTGAAAACAAGTGCTTCGCCCGCCTCTCTCGAATTTGTGCCGTACCAGCTCCCCTCTTCCGTGCGAGCAAGTTGATTCATCTGCTGCGGAGAGAGAGAGAGAAAAAATCTGGAGCTTCATCAGGGAACTTTAGAATAGACTGAATAAAATGGGGTTAACCATGCGTTCTCTCCAGCTCCCCCGGCTGGAAAGCCGGATGCTCCGAGGGGAAAAGCTCTGTGTCATGAGGGGAAGAGATGAGACAAAATAAGAGGAGAGAATATGAACAAGCTCCCCCTTGGGCTTTTGTCGGAGAGCGTGGGGGGAAATAAAGCAGAGGAGTTTAGATAGTTAGAGAGTTTGGAGTAAAGAAAACACAAGTCATTCTCGCTGGGAGAAGTAGAGAGCGAAAGAGGAGGGGAGCCGTGAAATGAGGAAGCAAGAAACTCCCGACTCCCGACAAACAATGTCGGCTGAGCGCCTCGTCCTGTGTGGACCTCCTGCTCTGGAGGGGGCGGAGCTCTGAATGACTGCCACTGAGACGCCCGAGGAGCTGCGGCGCTGCCACTCTGCCGGCCGGGAGGCGACCAGCAGAGAGAGCTTGTCTGCCGGTCCCAAAGTGCTCCGCCGCCCGCAGCCCTCAGCCATCATTCATGGCAGAGGGACACCACGTGAAGCTGATGACGGTTGTTTAGCCTGTGGATCGTCCTCCCTCGCTGTGGCCGATTGAGGGAAAAAAAATGGAATTTTGAGGTAAATGAAGGATGGCGAGGGGAAGATTTCTGGTTTTCTGAACACGGGCCGCATGGAGAAACGATGGACGACGGAGGTTATGTAACAAAACGGCGTCGGTTGTTTTCCACTCCAGGCCTGTTAACCAAAGACCCTTTTACACAGTGGGTTGCAGCATCCACCGCACACATCAGGACCGGCTGGAACCAAGCATGACGGCTGTTCAGCATGAGGCCCTGCGGGGTTTATTATCTTGCTCAAGGACACTTTGACATGTAGATGGCAGCCACTGATTGAACTACTCGTGCCCTGACCGCCAGTTAACCTCTCCACCAGCACTGTTAGACCCACCAGTCCAACTGCATGCATCATGACCTTGCAAGGCAGCAGGATTGATGAGGTTTTGAAGATGGAATCTCTCTCGTCCGTCTTGCTGAGCTCAAATCTCAAACATTTTCTCGGCGTTTCAGCGTTCAGTTGAGCAATCTGCTTTTTTTCAGTTGCAGCAAAAGACATTAGCTGGTCATGGAAACTGTAGTAATTCGCAAATAAGAGCTCCGAGGATCACTCCTGTCAGCGAAGAACAAGCTGCAAGTCTAAACAAGAGTTTCTGTTTCAACATTTGGTTGATAGCATCGTAATTTGGCGGAAACAACATAAAAATGCAGTATCCCTCCAGCCTTGGACCCATGGTTCAGACCGCTGGTGTTCTTATGGTGACTCAAACAAGGACTTGCTGCCGCCACGGTACGCAGAGGGCCAACCGTGAATGAACAACGTGTCCACCAACCAGCTAGAGCAGCGGGCAACCGCAGCTGTTTGCCCAGACCTGGAAACCGAGGCAGACGGACCAAACAATGGAAGAACAGACGGATGAGTCGATTTATTTCTGCTGATTCCTAGTTGTCGGAGCAACACGTTGACCATGGTTCCATCCCGCTTTGTGCCTGTCGCTCCAGGCCGCTGCCGGTCTGGTTTAATGCTGTGGAGGATGTTATCTCGGCTGCTAGGACCAACTGAGCACCAGTTTTAATGCCATGGTGGCGGCTGAGTGTTGTCGCTGACCGTGTCCATCCCTTTACGACAGTGATATGCCATTCCGCTCAGCTCCAATCATCCCAAACAGGTTATATGGAGATGACAATGAACTCGACCCCAAACTCTTGAATGGATGCGTCTCTGGAAACGTACCTCGGGACCTCCTGCTGCTGATTTTCCACCGCATAGCCAACCCACCTGAGCGGCGCCTCGCCGCGCTCTTCCAGCTGTGGCATCTCACAGCTGGCTCCCCCGCGCAGATGGCGACCAAAACAAATGCGCACGTCGCCCTCCGAGCGCGAGACGCCGCACCGAGAGAGAGAGAGATGCCGCGTGATCGATGACATCACGGCGGAGGCGGCGGCGGCGCACGGGGCTGTCGGAAGGGGCAGGGCGGCGACCAAATTAGACAGAGACGGAGGACGAGACGGAGCGGGACGAGGCTACAAATCATGTCGCTGAATGCGGCGCCCGTCCCGTCCTGCCCTCTACCCCCCCCGCCCACAAAGTAAGCCAGAGATCTATTGATTGGCACTCGTGTTCGCTGGCGGGCTCCTGCAGCAGAGAGGAGAAAAAAAATGGAGCCTTTAATTAACTTAATGGACTGGCTGCAGCTGCATGTGAGCCAGCGAGGGAGTGGAGGGGGTAGAAATAGATGGAGGAGAGGGAGAGTGAGAGCCAGCATAAAGAATAAGTGGGGTTAACTGCGGACCACCCCCCCGACTATCAGTCAGACGCGCTGGCACATCTTGCGGCTCGCTGCGGCCTCGCGCTGGAAGCTCGACTCTGGTGCTGTTTCATCGCACGTCACGACCGGACCGGAGATACGAGAAATTTTCCATCAGGTCTCTGAGGTGCGTTTGTGTGTGTGTAAACTCCATACCCTACACCCCCCCCGGCCCATCCCCACTCAATGGATGCCTCCCTCCTCCCCCAGCGAGGACCCTCACATCGTGTCCTTCCTTCCGCCCTCCCCGCCCCACCGTCCACCAATCTCATTCCTGTCCACTCATCCATTCCGTCAAAGGTTAATTGGTTCGGAAATGATTCGATTCATCCCGTCTGTTAATGCTGTTATCATGCTTTTGTTTGAAAAAGAGAGAGAGAGAGACAGTGGAAGAAAAACTACCACCCGCACATGCATTAAGCCTTATTTAAAATAAAAGCGTGGAGGAGGGGGGAAGAAAAAAAAATCCAATTTAATCTTTTTTTCCCCCCCTCTTCCAACTCTGGCCCAGCAAGTCTTTTGCTTTAAATTATAGCAGAATTTCATTACCTTGAAAGCTTTTCTGCCTCCTCCCTCCGCTCCCCTCCCTGTCGCCTGCACTTTGAATGGATCAGGACTAATGTCTTTCTTGTAACCTCAAGGTCGGAATATTTGGATCCGCAGACGTGCTCAAGGGTCCCTGTGATTAATGCACTGTACAAAGTGCCTTGGAAAGAAAATGCGCCGGCTGATGGCTGCGCACCGGCGATCAGCGCCCCGACTACGTCTGCTGGAAGCTGGGAGCTGCAGCTGGAGGTGCCCTCCACCCCCATACCCCTCCCCGTCCGTGCCCTTGACGCGGATCATGGGAGGAGGAATGATTCAGATGGGGGTTACCTAGAGGCTGCCTGTCTGCCGTTGCCGCCCCAACAGCCACCAAACACCGCTTCCTCCCCAAGGAGCCGACCGCCTCTTTCCTTATCGCCGCTTTCCGTCTTCCCTGACGCTCCCAACAAGGTTACCGCTCCTCCCAGAGCTCCCGCAGTGTAGGATCACACATCATTCTCACTGTAGTTAATGTTAAAACTTAGTCAAGTCTAATATGTCTCGTCCATTACAACTGTGAAGGGGTCGAGGCACGAGGTGGGTGTGGCTAACGCCTCCTCCAACTACCAAGTAGATCAGAAAATAACTCGATTTCACAAATAAATATGTTAAAAAACAGCAAAACATGTCCCGACTTGTGAATTAGGAATCGACCTACAAAAACAAAACAGTCCAACCTTCCTGTCTGAATAACAACAGGAGGAAACGGGTATTAAAAGGAAATGACAGGCCACCCTTCCTGGACAGATAATCCCTAAATGCAGAAGTTGGGGACGCTGCGTCGCTGTGCTTCTGTCCCTCTGAGCGACCGGCGCAACGCTGTCAGCCGTGTGGATTGTAAATAGGTTTGTCAGCTTGAGCCTGCGTCCGCCAATCATTGCCGGGCTGGAAGGTCAAGCCGCCAATGAGAGAGCAGCCGCGCCACACAGCGGTGCACATGCGGGGGAACGGAGAGAAACGCAAGCAGCAACACTGACACGGAACAATGACGCTGGAAATGTTTCTTGTAAAATGTCCAGATTGAAGAAGAGAGATCACCAGGCCCCTCCCCCCAATCTGGTAGCTACTTCCTGATTAGCTCAGTGGTGGTGGTGGTGTTTTTTTTTTTTGCTGATGCAGCTGTGATGCTTGATAAAAGGAGGGAAAAAAAAGTGATTTTCTCCGGCCACCTTACAGAGGTCTTGATAGCGGCTGACGGGCAGGCCGTCCACGCCCTATTGATCAGAGACAAAGAGGCCCTCCGTATTGAAGCAGTTTGCAGAGCTGCAGATGCTATCTGCACTTTTGTTAATTATTTACATTCGGCCCCACAAATCTGATCAATAGTTAATTGAGCCAGTGGGAGCTTTCGGAGATGAAAAACACAAACTTTGCAGAAGCAAAGAGGGACAGAATCCAGCCGCTGCTGCTGCTGCTGCTGCTGCTGCTCGGTTCATTTTCTCTTTTCACTTTCGTCTTCCATATGATTTTTTTTTTTCTGACGCCGATCCAAACACAAAAGAAATTGATGTCCGCGGACCTTCAAATTGAGTCATGCTCCTCGGCTTCACCCCCTCAACACGCTAATAACGCTAAACTGCGGCATTTTAAAGGAGAATAACTGGTGGCTATTCTCCTGATTGAAGTGCCATTCAAAGTGGCAGGCGGGCTGGGATACACTTTGCAACATAAATGGTAGCCGAGGCTGCAGGGCCTGAAACAAAAAGAACACGTCTGACAGGTGTGCAAATTACACTGGCACAAAAAAATAAAAAATAAAAAATGGAAGCGACGCAGATACAGCACGAGCTGAATGCACTCGGTATGAGAGTTCCTTCTCGTTGTCATTTGGCCAATTATTACTTGCTGATTGAGCTTTTTGTTTATTTTCATTGGGGTCCCGGAACACCAAAGGTTCATTTGGAAAAATCTGAGTGTCCTTGGTGTGAAAAAGTAAATAATTACTTTCATTTCGCTTCCGTTTATGAGTCGTAATTACAGAAAATGTCGCTTTGAAGCCAGATCTTGTCGTGTGAAGTGGCCTGTGACGGAATCCACTCTGGTTAGGGTCTTTTCATGCTTGTCGGGTATTTTTAGTATGGAAAAAGTGGGCAGTCCCTGCTGTAATTCAGAACATGTGCCTTTGCTGACATTTGCAACCTATGTTATTATGAAGCTAAATATATGTCCATAAACTTGGTGTGTGCTAAAATACAGCAAAGTCATTTTTAAGCGTTCATCAAGCTGATGGAATTTGTTACGAGAGCTACAAGCCTGATTGTTAAATAAGTGCAAGTTTAAGACACGGCATAAATTCATCGTGATCACATGTCTACGTGACATCAACTCAAATCAACAGACTGTCAACCAGCCTGTCAGTTTATGTACCGTGATTGACATGTCAGAACTTGTAGAAAAGCATCGAACAGCCAAGACGAAAAACAGCAACAAAGGACTACACACAGCTCAGGGACAACCATCGCACTGGTCTGGATCCAGCTGTTCTGATTCTACCGCTGGGTCCCGCGATGCCCTTCAAACGGAGAGACCCGCCTCATTGTTTCATTCTTCCACTTTGCCGCTCTGGGCCTTGTGTCTGGCCACCGTGGGCTGACGGACGCGTCGATGGGCGGGCGGGCGGCCTGCCTGGGTGTTCGACCAGCACACCTTGTATCGGCGCCGGCGTTTCCTTATCTCGCCTCTGTTTCCAGCCTGTCACTGATAAGAGGGATGGAACGCAGGGAGTTGTGTGTGCGTGCATGTGTGTGTGCACACTTGGAACTGGGGGAAATAAAGCAGGGGAAATTAAAAGAGAATGGGACTGATATAATATACAGTGTATCTGCGACAGGGCTGGGACAGCAATAGAGTTGGAAACTGGGGATGATGAAAGAGCGCCGCGGCGACCCTGCTGCCGCTTTTTCCTCCCGACTTTTTTTTTTTTGTTGCCGTCGTCGCGCGGCAGTTTGTTTAAAAGGGGGACATTGTCGTTGCCTTATTTTGAAGCAATGCACTTTCCGGGCCTTATCTCCTTGGCCCACACGCCCGTTACAAAGCCACGCGAGGAGAAAGCGAGAGAGAGAGAGAAAAAAAACGCAATACACCGAGAACATCGGCCCTCCCACAACCACCGGGTTGGTCGCTTGCGTTTTTGATTTGTGCGTGTGTGTGTAAACAAAGTGCGCACACACACACACACACACACACACACACAACAACACACACACGCACCCTTTAGCCCGAGCCGCCGGGTCCATATATCTCATCTGCGGGCAGGAAGGCGCTGTAATTTGTGTTGCGATGGATGAGCGGCGCCGTGCCAGCTGACCTGACCCAGCACTATTGCCAGATCTGACTTGCAACAAGACGGCGGCTCTGGCCTCGCCTCGCCGAGACAACCTCTGGCCGCAATCGGGGTATCTTTGTCAGCTCGGTAGCCGCCCGGCCCGGCCCCCACCCCCACGGAAACGCTGAGGTGGTGGATTTGCCTCTCCCACCACCCTCACTCAATCTCCAGCCCTCCCTTTCTCCTTCGCCAACATCCACAAATCAGCATTTTTTTATCCTCCTCCTCCTTCTTTTTCGTCTTCTTTTCCGTCACCCATTCACACTCACGCCAGTGAAATCCCCCCGGATCACTTCTTAACCGGCAATTAGCAGAAGGCTCGCCTCGCCGACTTGACACACGGACGCGGGGAAGAAAAGGGAATTAAGGAAAGAGAAATATGACAAGAGGGAGGTGGGGGTGGGGGGGGTTGCAATGATGAGCAAGAGTGAGAATAAAACATACACGCACAAGGGCTTGATTAAGTGCTCTTTTAAATGCGTGAATGGGCAGCAATTCAGTGGCTCTTTAGTCTCAGGAGGACCCGTCTCAATTACCCTAATGAGTCCGAGTGTGTCGGTGCTGCCGAGGAAGCGGATAGCGGACATGGCGGCCAAACAAGGGGAGGCTGCCTTTAATGTATGCGCGTGCACAAGGCTGCAAAGTAAAATGGAGCGTTGCCGCCTCCGCCGACGAGCCGCTATGAGCTGGTTGCGTGACACTTGGTGACCCGCCGCCACGTGCTCATCGCTTCCCGCCGAACCCTGGACCGGGCTGAACCAATCGCTGGCTCACAATGACGCTGCGACGCGTTGGAGTCCGCCTCCGTTTTCAGCCCGACTTCTAATGACGCCATTAAATCATTTTCTTTTTTATTGCTTCCGTGATCGTGGAAGCGGGTGGCTAGTTATCAGTTCAGTTGGATAAAGTGCGAAAAAACGACTTGCGCTGGCACAAACTGTGGTGTCCCTGTTGTGAGTCTTAAACTGCTTTCAGTTGTATTTGGGCCTTTTCTATGGTCACAGAGACACCTGGACGCTGATATTCCTGTATATGATAGATGGCATGACAAGCATCCTGGTTTCTGAACAACTCGCACCACTTTTTCAGAAGACGAGACACACCCTGGGGCTTACTGCTGGGTTTGCACTATTAAACTCCAGGGTCCTGTAACCTGACTGTGAGTTACTGACTTACAGTGGCACTGGCTGTGCCTGTGCAGGCCGTCGCCAATGTTCAGTCTCTCGGATGGAACATTTGAAAGGCACAGAAGATCTGTTTAGATTTACAGTTCTGCAGGTAGTGGCATAGATTTTCCAAGAAAGGGGAAAAATTGAAATCGTAATATGGTGTTTACATCCTCTAATGCAGTGTCGCGAAAATTTTTCTTCCTCCAAGGTGGGACGTGACAGAGAAAGTTTGAGAACCACAGCCCTAATGCCATGCAAGTCTATGGGGTCAAAAGTCAACTTTGTCCTAGAGACACGGGACCACTTGCAGGTTCATCGGGATCCCTCAAGACACAGCAATGTCAAATTTGGGGCTTCTAGCATGAAAAATTTTCTTCCTCCAAGGTGGGGCGTGACAACCACTGCTCTAATGACAAAACCGGGATATCGAAGTCTGTCTACATGCCGTCCATAGTAAATTTGTGATGTCTATATCTTTTGATCAAAGCATCTGTGTTAATAAGACACAGCAGATGTTTTTGTTTTATAGTGTTATAGCTGCGAATTACTTCTGGTTAGCATTGTGACTAACCCTCGATCTCTAAGAGTCTAAAGAAAATCTGGATGTGATACTTTCAGATTTTCAAATGTGCACCGCTTCTGCGATTCTGAATAGTTTCTACTAGTGGGTATTTTGGCTTTTAGCTTCCACTGAACAGGAAATGGAATTAGCCTCCGTCTTGTTTGTGAACATTTCCTCCACGTGTCTTTTCTCACCGAGAACAGTGTTGTTGGCAGCTTTCGCGCGCTGTCATCATCACTATTACCCTCATGTATCTGCCATTTCCCCCGACGTGACATCCCATAAGCTATTCAGCACACAGCCACTCAACGCTGGGGCCCCCTCGGGAATATGCGTCTGCGGCGGGAGCGCGAGGTCTCGCTGCTGCTGCGTCGTTCACACAACCCCTTCTCCGTTTTCGCCACTTTACATAATGTACACTGCGTACATGCTGGCACCGCCGTCCCTGTTTTTTTTTTTTTATTTTAATCTCCCCAGATTTTCTTGAGGGTCTGTTTTGAATATAAATAGTGAGAGTGTTTACCGGAACCTAAATGAATACAGGTTAAAGTCAACAAACCTATTTGCCGAGGCTGTTGTCGGATGAAATGGCGCATCGGCGCCCGTTTCTCCATCATGATCTATCTTGTCAACATTCTCCACGTGTCCGTCTTCATTTGCCGCGGGGCCCAGGCTGTCGCACCGACTGCCTTTCCCCCCGCAGCAGCTCCGTTTCACGCCAATTTGTTTAGATGCCTGCTTGTATTTTTGCCCATTTGTCTCGTGGAACATTTGCTAAAGTAAGCCACCATAGACTCAACGCTGTTTATGCCCTTTGGAGAAGAAGCTGCCATGCTTACAATAAATGCAGCCTCCACCGGGTCTAATTCTTCATTCTATCCAACTTGAAAGTTTTACAACATCTTTTTTTTTTTCCTTTCTGCCCAACCTTTGTATTTATTTCTTGTTGTGTTGTTCTCCCGGCCAAGGTGTTATTGCGAGGCCAAAGCCTTCCCGGATAGCCGTGTCACCTTTCACATTCAATTCGCGACAAAACAAGTGAAATCGTTTGTCATTCTTTCTGGGCCACTGAGTGAAATATGACTCACAGGCCTCAGAAATGTTGAAATTGAAAAGCAAGGCGACACAGAGTGCCTTTGTCCCAAATCTCCTCCTACCGCCCCTCGCCAGCTTTCTTCTCAGAGCTCTCAGTCATACGGAAGAAAAGGCTTCTCTTCAGATGCCCCCTAATGGTCGCCCCCTGATGGCTCTTTGTGATCGAACTTATTTATGGCAGGATTCGTGTTTATCACTGCCAGTCTGAGCGGACAGCATCCAAACGCGAAGTGGCGTTTTGGAAAGGCGGCTCCCCACTGCAGACTTTCCAGAAGCCTCCTCCTCTTGTATAGGAAATAAAGAAAAGTCCCACACCAAGGTCTTGGACGATGTTCCTCATTATCATTAAGTTGGTGCTGGGCCGCAATGCAGCTGGCTGGACTTTGGCTTTAGCCTTTAGGGGGGAAAAAAAGTCGATAGCCAAGAGTGTGTCGTCTCCCTTGTCAGTTGTGACGGACGACCAATGACCAGCCAAGCTGCCATTAGTCTCCCTGAGTGAGATTTCAAATAACCGTAATGGCTGCAGCAATAAATTACCACAGCCTGTCAGAGAGAACATAGTGCCGCATTTAAATCCAACAAAGAGCCCTTACAACCCCCCCTCCACATCTTTTATTCCGATTTTATTCTTCAAACTCGGTAGCTCCCTCATTCCTCTGAGGAGCGCGTTGAGCTAATGGCTAATCGCCAAACCAGATGGACAGACTCAAGTGTATCAAGTCCAAACGGGGCAGTTAGCCACTGCTGCTCGCGGAGTTCCTTGACCTTTGAATAATAAGATGTTTATGACGGCATTTGTGATGCCCACTGGAGTGGCTTCACAATTGTTTAATGCAGCTCATGATTTAGGGTAAAAATTCCTGTCTTTATTTCTATTTGGTTGTTATAATAGCTCTTATTGGTGTGAGTTCATCAATGTTAAGCATGGATGTTATGCCATTCCTCACCTGTGGGTGGCAGTGAGCACGGTGTGCAGCTTCGGGGAGACAGGAAGCGCTGGGGTACACCACCTGTTCCTCAGAGCTCATGCTACGCCTGAAAAGGGTGACACGTGTTCTCCGCCTCATCTTTTCTAATGTTTTCTTGTGTTTAATAGATGAGGTGATATTTAAATATCTGGACCCACGTCCTCTACTGCGGGGGTGCAACAGATATTTTGGGGGCTCGTCCGGGATCAGCGCCATCACGGATGTTCGACGGTCGCTGATCCTATGATCTCTGAACCTGAGACCAAAGAAACTGCTTGCCGTTTGTGTTGAGGTGTTCGCTGGTGTGTGACCCTAGAGAAGAAGTGTCGACAGGGAGAAGTCCGCCAGTTGGTGTCCGAAAGAAGGAGGGTCAAAGGAAAAGGATCCTGCCTAAAGGGGAACCGAAGCTGCTGGGCAGTTCCACGCACGTCACTAAGATCAGTGAAGAGGGTTGAAGTCGATTTACATCACCAGGTTCACCACCATGTCAGCACAACACAAAGAACTGGTTTGGAAGATCAAAAAGAACTTATTCAGACTGTCCGGTCCCGAAGCGTACGAGGTGGCAAAGGCCATTGATGCAGACTATCCAGGTGTGGACCAGCTGGACCCGACTGATGAAGAAAGCTGCATCAACCATATCCTAGATTTCATGCATTGTAGAGCATTGCTTGAGTCTGAGGATGAAGGCATGGGTCACTTGCTCTCATTGAGTGATTTGGTTATGAGTATCATTAGCCAGAAGGATGTTGTTGCTGTGCCTGTTGTAGATGCAGAAGGTGTTCTACTGACATCCAGACCAGCCACACAAACCACACACTCAGATCAGATCACAACACAATCACAACACATCAGCCCACCCACTCACACACCCCCACTCAGCCTTAATTCACCTTCTGTCACACAGCCATACAATCTCACTCCACCCGGCAACTTACAGACACATTACTACAACGCACCCACCAACACACAGACACATAATCTTAACCCACCCACCACCATGCAACCACATACCCATAGCCCATTTGTCTCCCTGCAAGATCTCGCTTACTTCCAGCGTAAGGAGTTCAGGATACATGGGGGGCAAATAGGTGACATAACATCTGACATTACTTATAACAGTATTTGTAAGCAGGTCGAGGAAGGTCTTACTGAAAAACATACAGAGGGTGAGGTCATTAGAGGAGTTCTCCGTGTGATAAAACCTGGCAATTTTAGAGACATGTTGATCAATAAGGATGACCTTACTGTTGTAGAGCTAAAGAGCTTCCTCCAGTCACACCTAGGTGAAAGGAGTGGCACAGAACTTTTCCAAGACCTAATGTGTGCCAAGCAACATGAAAATGAGACACCACAGCAATTTTTGTACAGGATGATTGGTCTTAAACAGAAAATAATCTTCACGGCCAAACAAACAACTTCAGTCGTTAAATATGATGCATCCACTATTCAGTGCATATTCCTTAACACCATTTGCCAGGGCATGGGGGAGAGGCATGAAGATGTCAGACGGGAGCTGAAGCCGCTCCTGGGTGACCCCACAGTGTCTGATGAAGCTTTGCTGCGTCAAGTGATAAAGACTACAACTGAGGAGTCTGAAAGAAAGCGCAGGCTCAGTCGCAGCTCAGTCAGCCGCAGCTCCAAGGTGACGCAAGCCCACAGCACACACGCGGTACCTGAGGAAAAACCACAAGGTGGGATGAAAGTAAACCCAGTCACCAAGGATGACACCATACAGAGGCTAAGTACCCAGGTCGAAGCACTGACACAGGCAATGGAGGCACTGAAGCGACAACTGTTGGCTCCGGCTCACACCACTGATAAGCCCAAAATAGAGCGAAAGACTCAGAAACCTTTTGGCTGTCAATATTGTGTCACCCAGGCCATCCCCAATTGCAACCACTGTTTCACCTGCGGAGAAGAGGCCCATCGGGCTGTTGGCTGCTTGAAGAAGCCCAAGGTGCCGGAAACAGGCGCGGTCAGGGCAGAGGGACAACCCCTGACCGGTCCTGAGAACGAGTCCCAATTCCACCAGTACTCAGCAGTCAACCCAAGTGAACTTTGCGGTGCCAGCGCAGCCCAAAATGACAATTCAATCAGCCATGTAAGTTGACGGCTCCACTCATTGGTCGTAAGTCCCTATTGAAATGTAGCATGGGGGTTATGCTGTCACCGTCTTGCTGGACACCGGAGCTAATGTAAGTTTGATTGATCGGAAATGGAAGACCAAGTACTTACCCAATCAAGACATTCGGCCCCTCAGTGAGTTGCTGGACTACAACCTCGATGTGTCTGCAATTACTGGTGACGAGGTGCCGTATGATGGATGGGTAGAGGTGGTAGTAAACCTACAAGGCAATGATGACCCAGATTTGTCTATTTGCGTGCCGTTTGCTGGTGAGCCGCCTGAAGTTAGACAGACCAGTAATTGGTGTTAATGTTATTCAGGTCCTCATTAGAAGTAATGCTAGTCGTCCCAAAATTTTGTCCATCTTGTCTACTCTTCTTGCTGGTGCGATGGATGTGGATGATGCCACGGCAGGGGCTTTAGTTAGTTTCATCCAAACGCAGAAACTCCCAGAAGAGCAATATGCTGCAGTAAAAGTGGGTCTCAAGACGGTCACCATTTCAGCAGGCCATGTGGCTCACATAAAGTGCAAAGTCCCGCCAAAGATTGATCCGTCTGATTCTGTTGTACTATTTGAACCAGCTCATGACACTGCACAACTAGAGACATTGAGTGTGGGGGCAGGGCTGCTGAAAGTACACCAGACAAACCGACCTTTCATCAAAGTGCCTGTGTCTAATCATTCTAAACATGACGTGACTCTTTCAAGTTTAACTGTCTTGGGCAGTATTGAACCCATTGTTAAGGTAATAGAAACAGACTGTCCCAAAATGACAAACAAAATCAATCAGATAACATTGATCCGTCACCACACTCCAGTCATGAGCAGGTACCACCACAAACCGTAGATCCATGGCACCCACCTGTGGACATCAGTCACCTGACAGACGAGCAACAGAAGGAGGTGAAACAAATGCTAATGGAGGAATCAGGGGCTTTTGCTCAAGATGATGGGGACATTGGCGACATTCCGAGCCTGCAGATGACCATCAATCTGAAAGACGACATTCCAGTCCAAAAGTCTTACGCCTCGATCCCGAAACCGCTTTACCAAGAGGTCAAACAGTATGTGGAGGAACTACTTGCTCAAGGTTGGATTGTAAAATCAAAGTCACCCTTTGCAGCACCTGTAGTCTGTGTTAGGAAACGAGATGGAACACTCAGACTGTGTATTGATTACAGACTGTTAAATCAAAAGACTGTGCCTGACCGCCACCCCCCTGCCTCGTATTCAAGACCTTTTGGACACGCTGGGTGGTCACAGCTGGTTCAGCATCCTCGACCAGGGCAAGGCCTATCACCAGGGCTACATGGCTGAAGGGTCCCGCCACATGACAGCTTTCACTACACCTTGGGGATTGTACGAGTTCATACGAATCCCTTTTGGCCTGTGTAACGCACCGGCTGCTTTCCAACGCAGCATGGAAGAAATGCTTGCCACCTTGCGTGATGATTGCTGTATCCCTACCTGGATGACATTCTCTGTTATTCCAGGTCGTTCACTGACCATGTCACTGCTGTGCGAAATGTTTTGAGAGCCTTGCAGCGCCACGGCGTGAAACTGCGTCCCACCAAATGTGAGCTGTTTAAGAAAGAGGTCAGGTATGTGGGAAGGTTGGTCTCAGCTAACGGCGTCAAGATAGACCCAAAAGATGTTCAAGCTGTAGTTGCACTGAAAGAGAAAAGACCCACCACAGTTGGAGAGGTCCGCCAGCTGCTGGGCTTCCTCAGCTATTACAGGATGTACGTGCAGGACTTTTCTCGCATTGCCAAACCGCTGTATGAGCTATTGCAAACCAAGAACAATCCTGATGCTGCTCAAAAGATGGGAAAGAAAGGGAAGGGAGCACAATTGCCCTCCAAAAGCCCCATCCAATGGACCTGTGACCATCAAGGCATACTCGAGCAACTTGTTGACATTCTTTCTCATCCCCCAGTACTGGCCTATCCTGACTTTGAAATGCCTTTTGTTCTCCACACAGACGCTAGTCAGAATGGGCTGGGCGCAGTCCTGTACCAGCGACAGGGCGGGTTATTGAAGGTCATTGCTTATGGCTCACGAACATTATCCCCAGCTGAAAAGAATTACAACTTGCATTGGGAAACTTGAATTTTAAGCGCTATATTGGGCCGTGTGTGTCAAATTCAGGGACTACCTTTTTTATGCCCCACACTTCACAATATACACAGACAATAACCCATTAACTTATGTAATGAGCACAGCAAAACTGAATGCAGCAGGTCACAGATGGGTTGGGGAGCTCGCTGACTTCAGGTTCAGCATTAAGTATAGGCCAGGAAAAGTCAACGTAGATGCTGACACCCTGTCCCGTCTCCCACTTGACATCAACACCTATGTTGGAAAGTGTACCGAGGAGTTCGACAGAGACGCCATTCGTGCTGCTTGGGAAGGGAGTGCGGCTGCGAAGAGACAGGATGTTGCCTATGTTGCTGCTATCAACCTGGCGCAAATTGCGGAGCCCCAAGCCAAACCCTCATTACCAGCCATCAGTCAACGCGAACTCATTCGAGCCCAAAGACAAGACACGTCCATCAGTGAAATAATCAAGCTTAAACAAACAAAAACAGTGCTAACAAACGAAGACAGAAACAAAGCCAGGGACTGGTAAAAGGTTGCTACATGAATGGGGAAAGTTGTTCATTGAAGGTGATTTGCTGTACAGGAGAGCAGGTGAGCGAAAACAGCTTGTCCTCCCTGCTGAGTACCGGTCTCTTGTTTTGAAACACCTCCATAATGATATGGCACATTTGGGGGCAGACAGAGTTATCGGGTTAGCACGAAGTCGTTTCTATTGGCCCTTCATGAGAAAGGACATTGAGACCTATATCACAAAACAATGCCCCTGTATTAAGCAGAAGAAACCTGCCAGTCATGAGCGAGCTCCTATGGGAAGCATCACAACCAGCGCACCCCTGGAACTAGTTTCAATAGATTACATGCACTTGGAGCAAAGCAAAGGTGGATATGACCACATCTTGGTCCTCATTGATCATTTCAGCCGATTTGCACAGGTCTATGCTACGAAAAACAAATCCGGAAGGACTGCGGCAGAGAGGATTTTTAATGACTACATTCCCAGATTCGGGTTCCCGTTCAAATTACACCACGACCAAGGTCGCGAATTTGAAAATACCCTTTTCAAGACCTTGCAACAACTGACTGGAGTGTCCCGCTCCCGAACGACGCCGTGCACCATCCACAGGGAAACCCTGCAGAGAGGTTCAATCGAACATTGTTACAGATGCTCAGAACTCTGCAGGAGGAAGAAAAGTCCAATTGGAAGGTACACTTACCCCAAGTTGTGCACGCATATAATTGCACCCGGCATGAAGCCACAGGTTTCTCCCCATTTCCTCATGTTTGGACGCCATCCACGCCTCCCAGTAGATTTGTTATTTGGCCTGTCAGAGGAAGAGGAGCCTGAAACAGCACAAGGTTACGCTGACAAATGGGCTATGAGGATGAAGGAGGCCTACCGAATAGCGATGGAGAACAGCCAGCTTTCCAGTGCTCGAGGCAAAAGACTCTATGACCGTTATGTGAAGGAGTCACCTTGCGTCCCGGTGACAGGGTCTTGGTCCGCAACATGAGTGAAAGGGAGGCCAGGAAAACTCAGGTCCTACTGGGAGCAAACTGTGTATGTTGTCAAGGAACAGGTCAAT
Source organism: Thamnaconus septentrionalis (assembly GCA_009823395.1). Lineage (NCBI taxonomy): Eukaryota > Metazoa > Chordata > Actinopteri > Tetraodontiformes > Monacanthidae > Thamnaconus > Thamnaconus septentrionalis. Next base: position 11,386,562 of record CM020517.1, on the reverse strand, counting down.
GACAATCCGATTTACAAAGTCTGCCCAGAGAAAGGTGGTAAAGTACGGACTCTGCACAGAAACCTCCTCCATCTTGTCAATGAATTGCCTGTGTTGATGACTGAGCAGTCAAACCATCAGACTTCAAACAAAGGCAACCCAAAAAGAAGGGGTCAAGTTGAAAGGCACGAACAGAGAACAACACCAGCAAGTTTCGAATTGTCTGATTCCGACGATGAAACGCCCAGAGAACGGTACTGGTTCAGAGTGCCAAGACAGACTGAACCAGAAAGGTCAGAGGTGTTCAATCGTGTGCCCCAGAAACGCCCAATACCTGCCTCCTCACTCCGTAAGCAGACAAGATCAACCATATTAGCAGAAGAATCCAGATTACATTTAAGTGGACCACGGGAGGAACAGGAATTGACGAGTGAACAGAGTGAAAATGAAGGTGGACAAGTTGCAGAGGATGACAATGACTCCCAACATGAACAGGAACAAGCACCGTACGACAGCAACTATGGCTGGTTGAATGAGGCACCTCAGAGTGAGTTGGTCCGGAGGTCAACCAGGACTAGGAGAACACCTCAGACCTTAACTTATGAGTCCCTGGGTCAGCCGTCCTATCAGCAGCAGGGAGCGGTGAATGCTGTTGGACTTTTTGGGACACCGACAATGCCAGCATGGGGAATACAACCAGGACCAGTATCTCATTATGCCCCGTATGCTGGTGGCACCATGTGTCAGCCTATTTCTTACCCGGCGGTGATGCCATTTTCTGCTCCTTTCTTTGTATATTAAGACTGTAGAACATTTGCTCCACACAATACTCATTCACACGACACATCACTCCCATAGAACACATACAGATATTCAGATATGTAAGATTTATTGATGGTATGTTGAATTGTCCTTGAATTTGTTAAATTTGAGTTTTGTTTGAATGTCGAGAGCCATTTCTGTTTTGGGGAGTGTGTGATGCCCACTGGAGTGGCTTCACAATTGTTTAATGCAGCTCATGATTTAGGGTAAAAATTCCTGTCTTTATTTCTATTTGGTTGTTATAATAGCTCTTATTGGTGTGAGTTCATCAATGTTAAGCATGGATGTTATGCCATTCCTCACCTGTGGGTGGCAGTGAGCACGGTGTGCAGCTTCGGGGAGACAGGAAGCGCTGGGGTACACCACCTGTTCCTCAGAGCTCATGCTACGCCTGAAAAGGGTGACACGTGTTCTCCGCCTCATCTTTTCTAATGTTTTCTTGTGTTTAATAGATGAGGTGATATTTAAATATCTGGACCCACGTCCTCTACTGCGGGGGTGCAACACATTGTTGACTTTTTCTTTTCTCTTTTATTGTCTTGATGTAAAATTAATTTTAATTTAAAAATAATGAGTGTGTGTCGCATCTCCAGTCTGTCACATTGTGGCGATCTGGAGCCGTTAGAAATAAGTGATGTTGCCCTCGGTAGATATATAAAAGATCTTTAAAAACATCGGCCACTCACTCCTTTTCCTCCTGCGGTTGAGAACAGTCCTTCCAGGGGTGGCCACAGCCAATCACCTGCTCCATCTAACTCCGTCCTCCGCACCCTCTTCTCTCAATCCAACTACCTTCACATCCTCTTTTACTACATCCATAAATCTCCTCTTTACTCTTCCTCTCGTCCATCCCGCTCTCTCCCAGAGAGACGCTCAACATTTAAATCTCTGCTACCTGCAGCTCCTCCTCCAGTCTTTTTCTCAGTGCCGCCGTCTCGAAAACATAAATACCCTCCACATTCACAGTTGTACTTTGTAACTCTGGTCACATAAACTGCGCTGCTTCTCATCACGCAGTTCTTTAATTACAGTGAGACCTCACTGAATCCAGTAGTCGGGCTGCCGTCCACTGTGACTTTGGGATATCTATTTGAATTATGCAGTACTGTCCTCACCGCATTGCTCACCTATCCGCCGGACGGCTGATTGGAACTGGATAATATCCTCCCTTTGACCACGCTATTACATCCCCTCGTTCCAACTCGTGCTTCGCCGCCGCTGCTGCCGCCGCCACCCGCCGAGACGGCTGCGGCCGCTGTGCAGGATGAGCACGCTCGGTAATTGGAGCGGCGGGGGGTCGATTTGTTCCTGTCCTCCCCTCCAGTGGCAGCAGTTTGCCGGTGGACAGCACCGTGGAGCCTCGCCATCCCGCCGCTTGCCAGATGAGGTTCGACTCGCCCAGTCATCTGCTTCCATCCAGGACCGAAGCTGAGAGAGAAAATGATGAAGATGGCGGCTTTTGATAATCGGGCGGGCGGGAGAGGGGTGGGGGTTTGGGGGCTTCGGTCCCGCGGCGACACTCTCGGCCTTGTGGCAAATATCGCAGCCCCGTGCCCACCGTCCAGAAATGCCAACTATTTACGAGTGACGCAGTTCTCAGCGACGTGCGGACGTGCCGAGTTGGCTGGTGGTGGAGGACAGAGTTGAAATGAGGGGTGCCTCACCTGAGACATGCGACCCCTCAGCCACAGGCGAGACATTCCAGTCGTTTATGGCCGAACCTTTTGTTACGGCAGCACCCTGAGGCGACAAGGTTTTGAGTTTCCTTTTCGACGTGTCACAAAGGGGTGCAGAGAGACGTCATCCTGAGGTTGCAAGTAAAGAAGGCAGTCCTGCAGCTGAAAGACAGTAATTCTGCCTCGCAGTAAAACCAAAACCAAAACCAAAAAATAAAGAAATTCTTGGTGAGCAGCATGAGCAGGCCAACTTCGCCTCCCAAACTTGGCCAATCACACGCTTCCATCTGTCTGTTTACCAAAAGCAATTATTTTTTCAATCTAAAGGTGCCCCTGATACCTCCCTCCTCAGACTGATACAGCAGTGAGAGCAGAGTTCGCAGGAGCAGAGATTCCTGGTACCGGCTGCTCACCTCTGAAACTGAGGAATGACAAGCTGTGTTACTTGTTATTGCCAACCGACGCTCTTTGTAACCACAGCTCTGTGTCATCCAGAGGCAGGTGAAGCAGGGAAACTGTCTGCATGACGAGTCATCAACAGCAGGTTTTACTCAACACACAACACTGTAATTAACATCCTACAAGTATTATCCTGTGAAGTGAAGGCTACTCAAAACTAATTTTTAAAATTAACTTTTCTGTTCATATTCATACTCATAATAAACAACAATATGTTGACACTGATAACAGATGTTATATACATTATAAAAAGATAGGTAGATTTGGTAAATTACTCAGGAGCCACATACCTAAGTTTATGCCAAAAATCTGCTCAGGTTTGTTTTTAGTTGTGGGGAAAATTGAAAATCTTCACCATCCTGATTCTGGCACTGACATCATGACTCAAAAAATATGGCTAATAATGACAAAATGTAAAATTCATGAACCTGATTTAATTCTTAACTCCATACCAGGCACATCTGGATCATACATGTGGAGGAAAGCATGTTTGGAATTTGGATGAAGAGACAGAGCAGTGCACGTATGATCGACCTTCCAGTATTCTAATCCAGACTACCTTTTGAAAAATGCATTAATAACTATGTCAAGCTAAATGAAACAGAAGAAATGAAGTCACCTAATGGGAATGAGCAAAAGCTGTTTTAAGGGGAGCAATGATCGATGTGCGCCGGCAAAGAAGAGACAGGGAGAGCGAGTTAAAAAGCAGCTTGAAGTATGGATCAAATTCCCTGAGGGTAAACACCAAAGAAGCCCAGACTCTGCCACTACCGCCGAAATACAAAAAGGAAAGGCTCGGAATAAGATAAATGGATGACAAAAGAAAGTGAGAACTCACTTATCTTCACAAAACAAAAACAGGACTGAACTTCCTGAAAGTCACAGCAGGATGGATCTAAAACAAGTCTCTCCATACTGAAGTGAATGTCTCAATGTCTCAATGAAGGCAATTCTCATTGAGACAATTTTGCAAAACACTTTCACATTGGACATTAGATGGAAAATTTAATTAATCAACATTGCAGCCATACAGACTGGCTGAAGGATTGAGACTTCCAAACCAAGTAGGAGTTAAAAAATGGAGAGAAAGAACACAAACTGATGATGTATGTTGATGATGTCATCATGTACGTGTAATGCCACCTAAAACTTAATTACAGCTAACTGGCAAAAGAAGAAGAAAGTTTAAATTTAAATGTATTAAATGTATTTAAGTCTAGAGTTCTTTTATCTATGTATATATAAAAAAGTGTGAGACAAGAAAAATAAATCATGTTTTTTGAAAAAGGTGAGACATTTTTGACGGTAATATTTGCAAGGAACTAAACTTAAAAAAAGAGCAAAACTTGGAACGACCATTGAACTCCTCCGAAGGTCTTTGATCCGCTTCATAATAGATGGATGATTAGATGAAATAAATAATGAAAATCTTGCCATTCGTTTGCATAAATTCAACCTCACTCAGCAGCGTAACCGTAATGATGCGCAGGTCATTTTCTTCCGGGGAGTGAGCGGTTTGCACTCTGACGAGACAGGAAGTGCCGCGGACGGAGCACAAAGGGGCAGGAGGAGGGGGAAAGGCGAAGCGCCGTTTGGCGCCGAAGCTGCAGCGATGCTCTATGTGCGACCCCGCAGACAAAATTCATCAATAAGTCACGGCAATGAAGTGGCACATCGATTAGACCAATGGCGGAGGCATTTACGGCTTTAATCCGTATAATGAGTGTAACCTTTTACTTTCAGCCACCTACTTTTGTGCCGCGGAACAACCAGCCCTGTCCAAGGCCGCCAGGGACTGGGGGTGTCGGTGGAGGGGGGCGGAGCCAGATAAGATGAATGTCTGTGTGCACGTGTTGTACAGGGAGGGGGGGCGGCAGCGTGTGTGTGGTAAGAGGAGGAGGATGATGATGATGATGTGGGGGAAGGAAATCGAGGAAAAGGTGAAAAGAGGAAAGAGAAGCTGTTGTGCGTCCGGCTGCGTGTTTGTGTCAGCGCTGCGGGTCGAGGCAGCAGGTGGAGGAGGAGGAGGATCATCATCATCATCATCGCGGCCACACATTCGTATGTGGGAGAGCGGAGAGCGCCGCCCGTGATTAATGTGTGTCACGGGCAACTCCGGGGCTCGGCGCTCTCTTTAGCATTTATAGTGCGGCTCTCCACTTCCTCCCTTCTCTCCAGGCCCCCAACAGCTTCTTCTGCTCTTCCGCCCGGCAACAGTTTCCTCCCAGTCTGTCGGCCTTCCCGCTGATGGATGCCCAGGAAGCGCGTCTTCTGGTTTTGTAAAATAATTTGTCTTTTTGTTTTTATATTTCCCGCTCTTTTTTTTAATTTTAATTTTTTTTTTTTTTTTGAAACATGGCATAGAGTTGCCAGTTAACGTAGCTGCTAATTAACTCCTCTTATCAGAGAAGCGCAGAGGTTGCGCCGACTCTGGAAGCCGGTTGGGCTTTTTTTTTTTTCAGAAAAAGGCTTTTTGGTGTTTCGCCTTATTTTTTCCTGCCGTCAGAGCAAAAACTTGATGGCTGGCTGAAAATGACGGAGCAGGCGAGGTAGAGTGGGGGTAATTGATGTGCGCAAGTGCTGGCAATTTTTTCGAGCGAGTGTAAGAAAACGGTCACTGCCAGATGCAGTTTGGGTGGTTCGGTCATTTCATTTGGTTCATGCATTTCACATTCATTTAGTTTTTCAAGTTTGCTGGAATAAATAAAAAGCTTGATGAGTCTCGTCGGCTCTTTCAAAAAAAAGTTCTTTTTTTTCTCTTTGCTTTGCATCAGAGGTAAAATGAAAACATTCTCCAATAAAAAGATGGAAATCTGAAGGTAAGTAATAGCGTCTCTAAGAGCCCCGCAGAGATTTACAAAGACTCAGAATTATAGACGGTGTATATATACTCGTATAGGACTCTCGCTGTTCTTAAATGTGTCCAATAATACAATTTGATGAACCCAAAATGGAGAGAATAGATTTCTTTTCCTAATATAAAGTCCTCTCTGTATTGAGCGACTCAGCAGGACCTTCAGGTTTTTATCCATCCGTGTCATTTTGAACCGAACTTGGTTGAAAGAGTTTGAAAGCGCTACAAAATCTCAGTGCAGCCCCGTAGATTTTGAAACAAAACTTTCACAGAGGGCATTCAGGTAAAAGAAAAGAAAACACAAACGGATATAAAAAAAAAAGAACATCCGTAAAAAAAAAATCACACAGCAATTTTTCTAAACACTCGTTTCCTCCAGCTGCCTGCCGAAAAAAAACCTCTCTGTGGTTGACGAGTGCTGTTAGCGGGTATCGAACCCCCCCCTCCCCCGACCCCTCGTTCACCCTCCCCCTCACCCCAACCTCCCGACCCGGACGCCTCCACGCGTGCAGCTCGTTCTAAAGCAAACACCGAGCGAAAGAGCAAATATGCACAGATCGCGCACTTGTATCAGCCGCAAACGCAAACTCGCTCGCAGGCGACGCCGTCACCTTCACAAAAGTTGACTGCCGGCAGCCGCAGCGGGGTTAAACGCTGCTCCGGCAGTCCATCTCTCGGCCCTCCCTGCTCATCTCCTCCGACTCCCAAGGACAAGGGGAGCCGCCGCGCGACGGGACGCCATTTATCACCGCGGGAACAATTACTGGAGACGTCTCATTGTCAGAAAACTTCAAGCCCCCCCCTCCACTCTGACAACCCCCCTCCACCCCCCACCCCACCCACCGTCTCATCCTCTTTATCTTCCTCCTCCCTCCACATTTCCTTTCTTTCCACCCTCGCCCCCTCCGCGGCGCCTCTTTGCGTGGCTCCCTGTGAGCTCTGTTGCAGGTCAGACTCCCATTAGCCCCCCCGAGCCGTCTTAATAGATTAGAGCGGCGGAAGGCGGCCGAGAGCCGGATTCTGTTTCATGTCGAGGTCTTGACAGGCTCTTTCTGCTCCGTGTTTCCAACAATGGGAACCTCCGCCTCTCCCGATAAGAGAGGCCTGGAATTTGCCTCTGATGCCGATCTGCAGCGGCCCCCCCCGGCCGCTTTAATGATGCCTTTGGACGCGGCTCGCTGCGAAGAGGGCAAGGACGAGTCAGTCAGTCAGCCAGTGTATTTTTATTGTCGTGATCAAGCGCGCTGGCTGAGCCTAGCGTGGCCAAAATAAGGAGAGATAAGAGCACCATGGCCATTTTAATGGCTGCGGCAGAGTCTTTGTAAAGAGATGGAGATGATAGATTGATGGTGGTGTATCAAGGATGCTCGGATGGTGTAAAGGGGTCAAAGGCGCGTCAGGCCACTTTCTCCTATGACCTTCGTCGACCAGCTGCAGCTGAACTGACTGGATGCCTCCATGATTTTGTGTTGTTTACGCCAAATTCAGCTCCATGTCAAACACACCGTTGCAAAACGTTCCACAAATATTCCCGTTGGCCCGTCTCCTCTCTCCGCAGTCGCAGGAGCAGTCGCCGTTTGATCGTTTTTAATGGCCGCAATGGCTACACGAGTGAGCCTGCAGAGTCGGCAGCCACCAAGTCCAAGACCAAGACCAAACACAGACCACACTGCATTATTTTTACATGTATGAAAGTGAGGAGATTCCACTTAATTCTCTGGATTTTTTTTTTTATCATCTTTCCACGGTAACTTATTGATATTTTTCCCTCCCTCTATCCTGGGACATAGGGCAGGCTTGGCCTCGAACTTGTCGATTGCCCTTTGAAACACCTGCACATGATTTGCATTTCCTGGCCTCGGTTGGATTGGAGGACGGAACTACCAGGAGAGTGCAGGAGAATTTATATTTAAAAAAAAAGAAACATAAAAAAAATGAAATGTGAAGGTGACGCAGAGATACTGGGTGAAACATTAAGCACATGAGGACTTTTGTCTGCTGCATTTCGGAGAGGGTCACTCAGCTCCTGGAGCCACAGCTGGCTTCAGCAGCAGCCAGACTCCCCGAGGAGCTTTTGCTCTCTCTCTCTCTCTCTCTGTCTCTCTCTCCCTCTTTCTCGCTCTCTCTCTCAGACATTCCTATAAGTCTTTACTGAGGAAGGTTAAAAAAGCGACTCGTGAGACGGAGGCAGTTATAGATCCGGCGTGTCTGCGCGGGGAGACGGCAGCGGCCGCACGTCTGCTTCTTCTACCCGGACCAAATGAAAATAAAAAGACATAAAAACAGCCGACGTGCGGCTAATTCAGCGCTGCTGCTGCTGCCTCCTCGTTCCGACTCGCTGCTTCCACCGGAGCGTTCATGAAAATGAGTGGAAATATGGAGGACTGTTTTCTGAAAGTGTCTTAACCTTCAGGCCTCCTTAATACTGATGCTGCCAGACGGTGGATACTTTGGCTTTCCTTGAAGTGCCGTCTCCCTCAAAGCCCTTTTAATTTCCATCCGGGCAGCAGAATCCAAGAATAGACGCACGCGCACACACACACACACACACACACACACACACACACCCGTATGCACGTGCACGCACGCACGCACGCACGCACGCACGCACGCACGCACGCACGCACGCACACACAGGCACCCCAGACAACCAGAGCACAGTTTAATAAAACTAAAAGGGGCCAGAACAATGATTTAGAGGCACTAAATAGACGCTCCACATAATCAACTTTGCATATTTGATGTGAGGCACTCTCCAGAGTGGGCAGGCTTTCAGATGTAAATTTCGCCCTGCAAAACTTAAATCATTTAGTGCGTTTTTACTTGAAGCGTGTCTTTTGACGACAATAAATCACAAGGTTGCCGCATCCATTAGCAAAATTGGCTCTGCGGCGGGCGAGCGGATGGATGGAGGAGCAGAATGGCGATGGGGGTGGTGGGGTGGAGGGGTGGAGGGGTGGAGGGGTGGTCGGGGGAGGAGGAGCAGGAGCCGGGCAGTGTGTTTTACATTCAATGGTAGCAGTTTTGCAGCTGCACTGGCCGGACACTGCGGCACGCCGACGCCCACCCCGGCCACCGGTGGCTCGACAAAGCGCGTCACCTGATTGGCTGGTTGGCCCGGTGGGCGTGTCGGTCGGTGGGCGGCACTGTCGCTAAGTCATACGTGTCACTGGAGGGCCTCCGCGGCTCACAGTTCGCAGCGCCAGCCTCGCCGTCGTCTCTCCGGCTCATCCTCATTCTGTCAGTCTCGCCTGCACGCGCACTGACGCCACGCGGCCTCGGCTTGCCGCCTCGGCGTTTTTTTATTGTAATATTGAAGCGGAGGCCACAGTAACGTACAGCTCCGTTCTGAGATGTGTCTGGATTGGCCTTCGTGATGAGGACGGGAGGGGCAGGAAACAATACAACTGTGGCTAACAGGAGGTCTGGAGAGAGCGGCATCTTCTCCTACTGCTGGACTAGCAGTGTGTGTGTGTGTGTGTGTGTGTGTGTGTGTTTTGTGTTTGTGCATGTGTGTTTGTGTGAGGTTCTAGACTGAAAGTGAGGAATTGAAAAGGAAAAAAACTAACTGGACTTTGGCATGAAATTAATTCTAAAACTGACTGTGAAAGCCCAAATGCCCCAGGAGTTCACATCTGCTTCTATTTATGTCTTCATACAAACTGTTAAAAAGTAAAAAATCCTACAAAACGAACTTCTGTCCGATCCAAGTCACAAATTAATCCAGCCTGTAAAACCACCGGCCGTCAAAAGACGCTGACCGCCAATATTTGCCGTCTTTTTTTTTTTACAAGCCCTTGTTGACGTGTTGACTCCGCCCACTCTGAATCCAACACACTTTGGTATCTTTACAGCCCCGAGCCGCATCCCTGCTAATTAACAGGACAATAAACACGCTGGCTCTTGTTAGCCAAAGCGGGGATGCAACATATTTCCCCAGACGCCGCCCGGTTGCCAGATAGCAGCGTCCCGCGCGCAATATGCTAATCGGGGCCCGCCTCGGTCTGCAGCGCTCCTCTGTCTCCTGTCTCCCAGCTTCGGGAGTGAGAGACGGAGACCCTCCATCCTGCCCGCCCGGGCGAGGCCACGCCCTATCTCCACCTGCAGGAAGCCTAATCCGTCTTCACCGGGAGGGGCTGCTCGCCTCCCAATCATTATCTCTCTCTCTCTCTCTCTCTCTCTCTCTCTCTCTCTCTCTCTCTCTCTCTCTCTCTCTCTCTCTCTCTCTCTCTGTCGAGTGGAGGCCTCATCAGTCTGCCGTCGCCGAGGAGAAATGTCCGCGTCCCCTTGACCTTTTTTGATTGTTCTGACGAATCAAGTTGCTAAGGAAAACAAGTGGAGCGGCGAGCGGCCCCATTAGGCTCCTCCACCGGCCTAATTCATCACCGTCGGTGGGGGGGGGGGCCTGCGGACGTGAAAGCCAGGGGCCGAGCCGTCCCTTCAAAAAATGTCAAAGTGGGTGTGGAGGAAGGGGCATCACTGGTGCAGCTGCGCCGACTCTGTGGGCTCCGTGGCGTGGAAACCTCTCTATTTGGAAGGGGAGCGCGTGGCGGTAATCCGAGCTCCGAGGATGATAGGAGCCCCAGTGTCATAAATCCCTCGGAAGGCTGAAGCAGTTCGCCTCCACTTCGCTCATTCTGCCAGTGCTCAGACGGAGGGGGGATTGTCTCATTTTTTTTTCTCTTGCTGCTGCTGTTGTTGTCGTCGTCGTCGCTGGTAGCCCATAACACAGTCAAACTCCTTAAATATCGGCAGACGCAGACTTTCACCGTCCAATGCTGTCTTTGCATTATTAAACGGGCCGACACGAGAGCAAAGGTGCGACGGGATAGAAGCATAAAAGCGGCGGGAGAAGAGCAGAGAAGAGCTGGGAGTTAATACACTAGCATGATCGGTGTGTGCGTGCGTGTTTTCATTCTAACAAGGACCCAGTTGCGGTGTGAATTTATTACCTCGGGGCCGTGTGATGAGTGATGTGCGTGCCCAGCTGCTGCTCGGAGACGGGCTCGTCGTTAGGCAGGCCAATCTGGTGGCCTCTTTCAGCCCACCGGTCTGCCCACCTCCTCGGGGCTCCCCCGGAAACCCCCCAGCGTTCCTGAGCTCCGGCAGAGGAGCTAATTAAAGGAGCGGCTAAATGAACAGCTTTCGCCAACCTCTCCGTTCGACTTCCTCCTTCTCGCTGTACCTGAGCATGCACACACACACACACACACACACACAGTCGCACACAAATGCACATACAGCCTCTCCTCCTCCTCCTCTTCCTCCTCCTCATCAGCCTATATCTGGCCGAGGCCGCCTGCTGCAGGAACATGTGTTTACCTTAAGGGTTTTTATGGCAATTACACTCCTGCGCTCTCTCTGCCACTTTTGTTTTCCACTTATGTGTTTATTTAATTGGCATTCAGTGTGCTGTAATTCTATTAGTTCCTGAAAAGGTCAGGGTCAGAGGGGGGATTGGCTCCTGGCAGAGCGGCTGGCGGAGCGCTCAAACTGGTTCATTCATACGGAGAGAGATAATTAAACTGGGCCACGGTCGAACTTACTTTGTGACCTTTTAGAGGAAGAATTAAAATAACAAAACTAAGCGTCACTAATGCGGGCTTTGGATTTTGGTCAGATATGCAATTTGCAGGGGGATTAATTTTTCTTTCTTTCTTACTGTTCATACACTAGCGATTGACAGTTACTTCTTAGTTTTTTTTTGATTGAAAACCTAGAAATACTTCAATACTAAAATTTATTTGAACTAACAGTGAGTAGTTGTTGCATCAAAATTGTTTTCATTCATTCATTCATTCACCCACTCACTTCTTTCATCAGTAACCTGCCATAGTTTTAAGTGCACTTCCTGTCATCTGAGTTACTGAAGAGACAGCAGACAGCAATGACGCGAGTGTGTAATGTAGGCAAATGTAGGCATCCAAAAAAAACACAAATAAAAACAGTCACGGATTTGCCAGACATTTATGCTTGTACTTATACTAACACTTGTTAAATGTCTGAAGGCAAAATTGTGCATTCAAAAAGAACTGATTTGTTTTGTAAAACACTAAGTAGGAACAACTGCCTGCTGAGAGCTTCACTAAAAGTCAACTGCCGCTACATCATCAGCATTACTTTTTGTTCAGTTGTTAGGTCACCGTCTGCATAACCCAGGAATTCTTACTGTTAACATTTTAAACCGCCTTGGATTGGTTGACATCAGCCCCGGCTGCATGGCGCAGTTAATAATGAATGAAGATCAGCATTTGCAATAGGAAGTTTGCCCGGGACAGGACATGAGCTGGCTGAGACCATCTGTCTGCATGTTGCTTGACCAGAGTGAGCACTGATTCAAGTTTACCAGGTTGAAAGTACATGCGCCAGGCTGAGCCGGTGCTACAGCAGAGAGCCACCAGAGCTCTACAGCAGATGCTGATGATGCTAATAGTGCACCACGTCTTTTATATGGGCTAGTGTTCTAATATGTGTGCGGAGTTAACAGAGAGGTGCAATGTTGAACTTTTGTCATTAGCTGATTAGCCGTGCTAATAGCTGAGTCATGCGTTTGTGACTGAGACAGATGACCGCTGGCCGTTGTCAGTTTTTTTTTTTTTTTTTTGCAATATCAGCCCGCGAGCGTCGTCCCCAGTGCAAAATGGCTCATTTCTCTGTTATCTATTTATTTTGCTCTATAGGAAGACGTGGAGTTTGTGTTGCACAAATTTAAATGACAAGGACAGCGATATGCCTCGCGCTAAGCACAGGTGAATGATAAACAGTCGGGGGAGCCGGGCGGCTTGTCAGTCGTGGTAATTGATTTAGTGCTGATCGACACCCGGCGGCCTCAAATCGTGGCTGCAACAACCTGGGGGGGAAAAAAAAATCACAAATTTCAACAGTAATTGTTTGGATGAGTTTTTTGTTTTATATTATTATTATACATGCAGTACATTTTTACTGACTTTTCCTGCTCCCCCCCATCATCTACCTCTCTGCGGATGGTGCTGATTATGGTTAATTATGTTGATGAATGGGAGTGCTGAGGGTGCTCCATCAGCATTTCATAATCTGTCTCCTCTCTCCCTCCTCTTTATCATAACAAAGCCGAGGCGGCGTTGCAGGATCCTACTCAAAAGCACATGCATGTTAGACTTGAGCTGTGGATTCGTCTCTCTACTGAACACTGAAAGGACCTTTTCTTTGTCTGTGATGTGCTGGTATTTGGATAGAAATTTCATGTCTGTGAAAAATGAAATGCAAATTGTAGTTCTTGCTTTTTATTCTGGGATATGTGCTTGTGTGATTATCAGCCACCCCACACTTTAGCTTCAGTTAGCTTTAAATCAGTGCACACATCTTACCAAGTCAGGCACTATGATTTTGCAGGTAGCAGAGACGACTATGTGAATACATTTAAAATTACTTTTGGTAATGATCACAAAAACGTTGATATAAAGTACCAAAGTCAGTAAGTCGTTGTAATGCCAATGGCTGAGTGAACTGTGCCACTGTCACTAGCAGTAGCAGTAGATGGCACTAGCACTGTCAGCTTGCTCAACTTAACTCTATATAAACAATAGCTAGCAGTTCCTAGCAGGAAAACAGCATTTTGCCTCTTTTGCTAGGTTACCAGTATGTCACTCAATGAAGGTGTGACATAACTATTATCACACTCAGATACAGTAGTGAACACACAATTCCGCACCTTGCCAAATCACATACATAACTGTACTGTGCATGCAATTTTTATGATATTACAAGAAGCAATAAGATACATAGATGAAAGGTCTTTAAAAATGTGATTATTCATGTGCATTACACAGAATATTTGAAAAATGGTTGCAGGAAAAATCCTTGCAGGGTCTTCACATTCTCTTCAGCGTAGGGGAAATAAATTGCAGCCAAGCCCTGTGTCTATTTCAGAGTTGTTTGTGTGATTCCTCAAGTGACATTGCTCTTGAACGCACACTCAAACCGCCAGGATTATGTCCCGTCCCTTTTTCCCGCCTCTCACTTAATTGGCTTAGATGAATATCTCAAGCGCTAAAGCCGGGTTTAAGCAACGCAATTAGCGCCGCGCTATTATTGAATTTGCGCGAGCGCCGCAGATACCGATCGCGTGTCATAAGCAACCTTCAAATGGCGGCGCCATTTATGGGGGCTACTTTGCATACTGTAAAATGTTTATTTATAGCAAAGAGGGGGCAAGAGAGAGGGAGCCGGTTTAAGAAAATTGTCCTGAAATTCAATATGCTGTGCAATTATCATGTGTAATAGCCTGTAAAATCCTAATATCTACTCAGCCACTTGGAAAGGCACACGAAATGGGCCGGGCCACTTAGCCCACATTCTGTGGGCCCTTGCCGGCTATGACAGACGGCCCTGTCTGGAGAGCAGAAAGAAATAATACAGGCCATATTTCATTCAACCGGCCTCTCCATGGATCCTCATTCTTTCACTTTAACTGACTCGGCTGGCTTTCCCTCGGATGTCTCCGGAGCAGTGTCCGTGATTACCTGCAGTGAATCAGCAGAGGTGAAGGCTGCAGCATCCAGGAGTCAGAACTCACTCTGAGGACGTTGTGTAGTTGTGCTGGAACTGCAAAGCGATTCCTGCCAGGTTTTTTTTTTTTCTTCTTCCAACCTCCGTCTCGGATTGTAGATGTTTGTAACAAAATATTTAAGAATGAGGAGGAACTACGCGTTTTCATTTGAATTGAGGTAGAATGTTTTCTAAAAAAAATATATATATATATATTTCATTAACATGTCCATCTGCAAAGAGCATTTTCTTTTCTTTTCTTTTCTTTTTTTTTTTAAGAGGGTTGGGTCGTCAATCAAAGTGACACAATCACTCTTTACCACTATTACCTGAGCCAGATGGATTGCATATGCCTGGCAGTCAGAGTTGCTGGTTTCCTTCAATGTAAATGCCTCCTTGGCCTGGTTCAAGTTCATATTAAGAAGTCCTGCACTCACAGGATGTTTTTCTCATTAGCCCTTTAAATTGAAGTTTAAATCACTGTACGCTGCCCCCTCATCCTCGAAAAACAAAGTGCAGTTATAGGATTTTTTATCACTGCGTATGATTGTGTGAAATGCTGTCACAGGGCTTTATTCCTCCCTTCCAAGTTCTTCATGAAGGTTTTTGACCTCAATGCGTCATGGTTAAGTAAAGAATTGGACTTGATTCTTTTAATAAGGGAAGTTGTGATGAAACCATTACTAGAAGAGCCTTTTTGCCACGACCCTTTCACCTCTGATGATTCTGATTAATACCGCAAGACTCTGTTTTCCCCCTTTAAAAAAGTTTCAATTGGAGCCCTTCAAGGTGACCTGTGAAAACTCAGTGCAGGGGGACATCAATCAAAAGAAGAGTCTCTCCAGACACCAGCTGCTCCGAGCCTCATTGTCACGTTTCTTTTTTCTGACACGCGAGAAGGTTCCAGCCACCAAAAAAGAAATAAATAATAATAAAAAGAAATCAGTGAACTACCCTCGTAGCAGAAGTGACTCTGTTGATACGAATTCAAAAGAAACCATGTAGCAGACATTACGGCGTGTGTGTGCGTGTTAACAACGGCAAGGACACACAGCTGCTGCTTGTGCCATCAGCCTGTCAGCAGCGCACTCGTCTTCATCTCCTGGCTGTTCACTTTTTCATCTGACACCGCCTGTCAAACCTCTCCACAGGATATCCCCCAAAAAAGCACAAAACACCCCCCCAAAAAACAATCCGCACAATCCAACAACCTTACAACAACCTGCGTCTCTCGGAGAGGCGGCAGCAAGAGAACAGCGGCGGGGGAAAAAACAGAAGCGGCCGCCACTGCTTCCTGACATCCTGTATGTACAAAACACTCCACGCTTTTCGCTGCGGCACTTTGAATGCTGTGGTTGTGTTTTTGTTTGTTTCTTTTTTTTTGTTGTTGTTCTTTTTCCCTCCCAGTCTGTGACTGGCAGCCAGAAAGTTAGCGACATTTCATTTACGGCCCGCTGGCTGTCACACCACCAATCATCTCCAGTCACTTCGATTCCGGAGCTCCCCGCTCCCTCTCACTCTCTCACTCACTCACTCACTCAGCTTCCTGTTTTTTTATCTGAGACGTGAAGAATTGACGAAAGCTGTTTATCTGCTGTGCATCTTTCTTCCAAAGAGCAATATCAGAAGCTGGGAGCGCTGTAATGACTTCCAGTTTTTTTTTTCCTCTCTTTTTTTTTGCCGCCTTCTTGGCTAAAAGCTCAACCACCACCGTCGTCGGCGGCTGACTGAGAAAAAAAAAGAGCAGGGTAACAGTAGGGGGCTAACAGCCGCTGGAAGGTTTCCCATGATGCTGCACCTTGATAAGCTCCGATTTACTCCCTCAGTCTGGATTACAGACACTTGTGGTGCCTGTCGCAATTACACATGCTTCTGCTCGCCTCGCACCTCATGGAGTAGATGGGCAGGTGTGTATGCACGCATCTCCATTTGTTTGTGTAAGTGTGTGTGTGTGTATGAACAACCTGGAGCACCAAGTACCTGGAGAGCTTTCACATCCGCTGCCTTCAGCTGATCCTCGGTCTGTCTTGGGAGGACAGGGCCCCACACGTGGAGATCCTGATCCAGCCGTGGGCAAAAGGCACTTACGGTGGATAGGCCATACCATCATATGCCTGACTACCGCCTGCCCCGCCAAGTCCTCTACCGCCAACTATCCAATGGTAAGCGAGCAGCTGGCGGAGCAGAGAGGCACTACAAGGACTTTACGAAAGATCTCCTGAAGCTCACGGCCATCCAACCCGGGGACCGATTGGCATGGCAGGCCACTTGTGCCAGAGCAATCGTCAGATTGCACAACTCCAGCCAGCTCGGTGGGTCTGAGAAGCGTGCCCAACGACACCAAAGGACAGTCGGCATTCCCCCAACGCCTCGGCTCCCCTGGCCCATCTGCGGACGGTTGAACTGCTCACGCATCGGCCTGGACAGCCACATCAAGTGGCACCAGCGGCAGCGCCGTTGAATCCCCAGTCCAACCCCAAGCGTCATCGTCGGATCGACGGACAACTAAGAGAATGTGTGTGTGTGTATGAACAACCTGGCTGAGAATGACAACCTCAGACTCTCTCCCGACACACAGTGGTGTGGCGATTATGGTCAACGTGCGGAAAACATGGCCCAGCCTGTGAATTTCCGCTCTCTCTTTTATCCAGACACAGTGTATACCCAGTACATGTATCATTATGCCACCCACAGCCTCCCCTAATGGATACTGAATTGTGAGGTCCGCGCCGTTCGAGCAATTTGCCCACTCCATCACTGAATGGGATTATTGTGGGCCGCAAAGAAAAAAAAATGTAGAACAGAAACTTTCCTTTCTTTGGCCAAATGTCACCGACGACTCTGAGAGTGTCTGTCTTGCTTTGCGTCACCGCAGAGAGAATTCATGCGCGGCCGTGCTCTAATGCTTCTGCGCTGTCGCGCCGTGTTACTTATTCTGTTAATAAGAAGCCTCATTGTGTGGGACACTTTGGAAAAAAGAAATGCTTGCTATGAGTTTTAAAGGAGACATTCAACGGTCTTGGACGGTGCCTCAGTTTCACTGTGAGTGTTGCAGTTCATGATTTTCTATGCAAAAAAGCAGCACCAGTGAAGCGGTGATGCGTTTACCAGCTTATTTATTTACAAAAACTACATGTGCAAAGAGATGGAACTTGGTTTTTTAAATTGCACCTACACAATGAGACTAAAGCGCAGCTTTTCACTCGTGTTCTTCAAGGACTCTATAGCTGTGTTTCCATTTCCCCTAGAATTGCGCAAAACCTAAATATAGCAATCAAAAACCGGTAATGGAAACACCTGAACTTCGACAAACCTCTCAAATATCACTAAAAGGTTTTGACGCTCTCGTGAGGTGGTTTTTCAGACGTATCAACATAGAGGTATATCGTAAAAATGTCATGGAAACACTTTCTCACATTTACACGTCACCGGACGTGACGTACGGGGTCACGTGACCAGTTCACTTCAAAGTGGGGGTCTCGTGGGACGAGATTTGACCAGAATTACGGCTTATGCGCTTCACACCATTCACTGGAAACACCTGCAAATCGCAACTGTACTTTGTCGAAATTTTTGAAATATTGCTTTTATTTTGCAAAAAACTGTAACTCTCTCCAAACGTTTGTCAAAGCACATGATTCATATTATAGAAAGAAATCCACTGGGATGTTACGAAAAACAGTTTTGTTCGAAGACTTTAACTTCCTCTTCAGGCTTCTTTACACTTCTAGAGTCAAAAGAATCTGCATCTGCATTTTCCTCTTGTTCCTTCGACAATTTTCCAGCACTGAATTCCCTCATCATTACTCATCATTATCTTGAAAGGCAGAGGTGCCATAGCGCGGCACAAACTCGCACAATGGTTCGACTCGCAATGTTTACATCCTCCAATCGACAAACTCCCCCTTTTACAAATCAATGGCAACAACTTTA
Source organism: Thamnaconus septentrionalis (assembly GCA_009823395.1). NCBI lineage: Eukaryota > Metazoa > Chordata > Actinopteri > Tetraodontiformes > Monacanthidae > Thamnaconus > Thamnaconus septentrionalis. The sequence continues at coordinate 11,368,313 of CM020517.1, read as the reverse complement.
CATCACCAGGAGGCTTTTTGTTTTCTATTTAAAGCACAAGAAAAGAAATCATTCCATTGCTCTTGGACACGACTGAGGCGAACACGCAGCTTATTTCTGCAAGGACTTGCTGCTGCTGGTTTGAAACTTGTGAAAACGCAACACGTCGTTTCACGATGCTACTCAAGCTGTGTTTTCAGCTTGTGTCCGCAACTGAACTGAGAAAATGATTCTCTCCTTCTATATCGATCTATATTTGTGTAGGAAAGAAAAATCAGAGCGTGTGTAACATGTTTTCAGGGTTTTAAAAAAGGAAGGTTAAAAAATTTGAAAGGGAACGTGTTGCAGGTTGCAGCCATGGAATTCATGGCTATACCTCCCCAACACATACGAACACAGACAGAACTGCATGCTGCTTTACAGTCATTTTTTCATGTGACTAACCATCGGTAATGACCAGACTTTTGCTGAAACATGAATCTTGCAGGAGCAGCGGGAGACGTGCGCGAGCGTGCGCCCGCGCTACGCTCTCCGTGACATTTCAAAAGCTCGCTTTCATCCCACTCACCGGGCGCCGCCGCGTGCAGAGCACATTAGTCAGTTTCCCCCTGAAACAATCCTTTTCTTTTCTCCAGTCCTCCTTCTCAAAGGCCCCGGGTTGAAGGAGCGGAGGACTGAGGACGCCCTCATCAGCGTTAAGGAAAGACGCACTTCTCTCTGAAGATGGATGACGAAGCCGCGTACATATATCTGGCTGTGTGTGTGTGTGTGTGTGTGTGTGTGTGTGTGTGTGTGTCGTCCTCACATTCGACGGTGTCTCATCCCCGGCCTCACCGCCGTCTGCCGCCAGCAGCTCTGAAGGTTGATTCCACATCACCTGACAGAGAGATATTCCCCCCACATCAATACTGACCTGGCGCAGGGAAGGTCCGACCGTGTGCTGACGCCCTGCAACTTATGCCAGCCTTGAATGTGAAAACGGCCCGATTCCTCATTCCGCCACGTATTGATCGGGCAGATGTTGTCGCATTCTTTGTCTCTCTTTTGCCTTTTCTCACAGAGTTTTTACAAAAGGTAGTTTCTTCAAGATAAACACGTCTAATCCAATGGCGATGCCGTCTGATCTACTTTCAGACGTCTCGGGTGTTGCTTCTGTAGGTGGAGAGATGCAGAAATGCCGTCGCCGTCAGACTTGCGGTTGACATTTCTCATCCCTGGTCACACCTTTGCTTCATCTACCTACAGCAAAGAGGTGTAATAAGATTATAATTAGCTAATTAGACTATCAGGTTCCCATTATAATTGCAATTGTGCAATCTCATTTAGCAGATGCTTTCATCCAAAGCGACATACAACACTAGCAAGAATTAGTAGACTAAAAACAATCAACAGGTTCTCTGCTTACAGTAATGCCATGCAAGTCTATGGGGTCAAAAGTCAACTTTGTCCTAGAGACATGGGGCCACTTGCAGGTTCATCGGGATCCCTCAAGACACAGCCATGTCAAATTTGGGGCTTCTAGCCCATGAGGAACCCCGAAACCCTGACCCTAATTCCAGCCTTATCGCTAACCCTAATTGAATGCAAGTCTATGGGGTCAAAAGACGGTTGTTTTGCTGCTGTGGACCTGCAGGGTGCAGGTTTGTTTTGGTGTAGATAGATGTGCAAAACCGTGACATCTAGTGGTGAAAAATCACATTAATGCTTTTATAAATGTTACATTTATGATGTAAAAAGTACTACCTACACAAGTGTTGCATTAGGAAATGGCTTTGAGTCTGCCCATAAAGGCTGGAGGCTCAATTCTTAATTAATCTTCTTCTCTTTAACTATTAAAAATCTACGCCTTCTATATTAACCCTGCATGTTAAGCATTGTTAGGTCAAACTCAACCAATGTGTACTGACACTAAACGCAAACCTGCTGCAATTTAAAAAGGATTTGATATTTATTTAATGTTTTGCAATATAGAACATGTGAAAGATTCACCACCACATTAAAAGGTGGAAGAACGGACAGACACTGAGTGGCTGCTGCTGCTGCTGCTGCTTTGGGCTTCTCCTCTGCTCAGGATGTAGCTTCACTGACTCGGCTAGACACAAGTTTGAGATGGGATTCAGCCGTTTCATTCCAAATGTCGTGCTTATTGGCCTATGAGAGCTCACCGTCCACAATCTCTGCCAATAAAACCGATGATTTGAGGTTGCAAAGTGGAAGTGCTGCATTTGATTAAAGCTGATTATTTTTCTCCAATTCAGTCTGGCCGGTTTTGAAACCGTGTTTTAAATTCTAAAATCTTTAAATTAGCATTTAGTCAAGTAACTGAGCATCCCTCCCTAATTTAACAAGCTTTGAAGTTTGCCGTGTGATTTTCCCTCATAATGCTATTTAATATCCACAAATCCACAGAAAAATTACATTAAAAAAATCTACATTTTAAATATGCACATACCTGTCAAGCAACACCAGTGGCGTTCTTTGCATTATGTAATAACCAAAACCCCTTCAATGTCAGAGATAATACATTGTTGCAGCGTGAAAAGTGAATAGATTTACAGAAATAAGAGCTGTTAATTTGCCATTCAGCAACTGTGTGTGCGTGCGAGCGTGAGAGACGTGTTAACCTCGTGAAAATCTCAGTCAAGGACACGTCGGCGATAAACCTCCCATTAATTATTGTGGCTTGCTAAATGTGCACAAATGTGCGCTACCATTGTGTCCCATATCTCCGCCAATCTCTGCCGATGGAGGCGCAGTGATAGCGGCGCGCTGCCTCCCCGCCGATCGTCGCGTTTTCTATTGTCTCAGCCTCGGAATCAGCCAGGCCCATGTGTTGCATCTGCAATGAACATATTCCAACCTTTGCGATGTTTTCTCCGCTTCTATTTTTTCTCCCATTGCAGTGTGAATCTGGGAAGTGGGGATTTATCAAAAGTGTGCAGGCAGTAGATGTTCCAGTCATGGTATTTGCTTGCTGAAAAAGCATTACTCTGCCTCGCTTATCGTCTCTGTGCATCTGACATGTACAAATCACACACACTTATGCATGTGCAGCCCACGCACGCACGTGCGCATGCATGCGAGCAAATAGTGCAATCCATAGACACTCTGGCAAAAGTGACTCGTGCACAAATACTCTTTGTGGTCTGTGTTTTCTTTTCTTTTGTCACAAACAGCCGGTGATGGATTGGCCCTCTCCATTTTAAACAGGGAGAAAACACGAGCCCCCCGGGGACCTTTGGGTGCGGAAGTGTCCACATTTAATTCTTCTGTATGATAAATGAGAGGAGAGCTGCGATTTGTAGCCCGTGAGGGGAAGAGAGAGAGAGAAAAAACCCCAAGCCCGGCGTGCTCATCGAGGGGAGCGGTAACAAATGTAGCGAAAGCTGATAAGCCGACTGACTCTCTTGCTCCTGCTTGTTGTTCTGCTCCCTGCGAGCCCCCACAGCCAGATAACAAATCCGTCCTATCAATCAAACCCATCAATGACTGGCTGCAGATTAGAGACGGTGATTTTGAGGCTGATTGGAGGGGAAATGCTGATTACACCTCCCCTCTCACACTCCTCACCCCACCTCAACCCCCCCTGCCCCCCCCGGCCCCCCCAGCCCCCCACTCACCCCACCCGACTTGATTACACTTTGCCTGTGTGTCGTCGAGCTCGGCTGCTCGGCTGTAATCACTGGAAGCCGAGAGCAGCGGCCGACCGCGGCTTATAAAAACACAGGACACGGACCCGGTCCCACCATTAGCTGGTGGAGCTCAGCCACTGGAAACATCCCACAGTGTGACAGTGTTTTTTTTTTTTTTTTTTTGCGGGTTGAGGCGTCTGCACACTGTGTGGTTGTAGAAGTCGTGCACTTAATTTGAACTCACACTTTTTGAGTTGTTTTTCTTTTATCTATGTTTTGAATGCCAAAGCTCACGCGAGGCGCATGTGTCACAAAGGCCCGTTGGCTGAATCTGATTGGGATAGCATATTTGTATTTATTGATTGATTGATTGATTGATTGATTGATTGTTTTTTTTATTCTTTATTTCATTCATTTTTAAAAGAAAATAACAATTTAATGTAAAAAAAAAAAAACAAACATTACCAGAATATGGAAAGAAAAGGGAGTAGAAAGAAGAATAATCCTGATTATATTAAATTTTGGTTATAGAGCACTTTTTATGCAATCAAAAATGTAACACTCTGCTGAATTCTAAAACGTGAGAACTTTCCAGACGTCTCTCTTCTTTCTCTTTCACTTCCTCTTCCCTTGTATTCCTTTATGAGAACGTCATTTCTGTCTCTTTGTCTTTTTGTTTTTTTCAAAAAGATTCTGTGGTTGCTTCAAGCGAAAGGATGAACCAAGTGTTTTTTTTTTGTTTTTTTTTAATGGAGATAAACTGGCAGAATGAAACAAACTTTTCTATAAATGAAACAAACACAATAAGGCTGCATTTATGTCGGACTTTATTGCGACTAAATTAATCGTCGCAATCAAGCCAATTTTCACAGAGGTCTTTTAACAACACAGCCTGTCTGTCACCTGCTTCATGTCCTCAAAAGGACCACATTTAGAGAATTTCTGCTGCTGCAACGTTAGAAAACTACAAAGTCGGCTGCACTGTCACCGTTTCAATTACCCCGGCTAATATTTGTCCCTCCAATAATACATCCTGCTTTTTATCCCCCGGCGCACCGTTTGGGACTGCAGGCGTGACCGCATTCCAAAAAAATAAAAATAAATAATGAAATAAAGAAATAAGATCAGAGTGTGCGTGCATGTCGGCGTGTGCGCTCCGCAGGAGGTTCTCATGGAATTCACAACTCCCTGTGTCCTGCTTTTGAACCACAACTGAAGCCACACGCAAAAAAAAAAAATGTTCTCATCCAGCTCGTGTTGGGCATCATTTCAATTGACACCGCGCGCTCTCCTGCTAGCGCTTGGAATGGAGCACACTTGCACGCTTGTTAGATGGAAACAGCTGTCAGGGGAGATAGCGGGAGTGACTCACTGCTCTTCCCCGCACTCATCTTTTGCCTATTTCCGTCCCGCTCCTCTCATTGTAACCGGCGAGAAAGTCCAAACGCTCTCCTGTCCGCGTCTTAATGCGGCGCGGTGTGAGCGGCCGTGCGGGAAACTGATTTCTGGAAATGTTTTGGCCGGAGGGGCTCGTTACACCTGTGGCACGAGGTGAGCGGAGACGGGGATTGGGGTGAATAAATTAATCAAATCTATTACAGCTCCAGACAAAGCTGAAGGCCTCGCCTGAGAAAAGCCTTTTTCCCTCCGTGGTGGCTGCAGCTCTGTGAAGGAGACGGCCAGACTTTTCCTTCCGACATTTACACAAATATCTGTGCTTTCTACATCTCACATTGTAACAGGCTTGTTACTGTTGTGTTTAAAAGATTTTCAGAGATACATCCGCTCTTAAAACAACATTTAATTATTGTTAATGATCGTTGTTGCTTGAAATGAAGCTATTTGAACAATGTTGTTGTATAGTTCAATATAAAAGTGCATCAAGTTTTGGAGGGACATTATTTCAGGGTATTGCCGCTAATCAACGGTGTTCCAATAACTGCAAAAAAAATAATTTTATCTTTTCACCTAAGTCAATTTCAGAACCTGTCCTTTCTTTTTCTTGAGTGTAGGAGTTGAATCAATGCTTACTTTGACCAGGGTATTTCTTACACTAATATCCATATTTTCACTGAAGCACAGAATGTGAATGCTTTTGCCACCTCTGTAGATGGGAGACAATTAACTTGTGCAGACGATCCTCAAACCTGCTGTCAGAAGAACAGAGAGAAGCAAGAAAAGGCTGCTTTTATTTTCTCTCTCTCTGCAGAGATTTCTCAAGGAACAGCCACTGTTTCCTCTCGGTCCTTGTGTGTCACCTGCATCCTTGGAGCGTACAAGCCTTTAAAATTCACATCTGTTGCTGAAGTCTCTCTCCCGCACGGCGCCGTTTCACACAAATCCGGCCTCCACAGGTGCTGCGGCGCGCTGGCTGTCTAACCAGCGACTCGCATTAAGTTAGTCCAATCGGCAGTGGACTGTTTTTTTATTTCCTCTCAGCGCTCATCCTGCCGACAGCATCCAAATACGGCAACCTGCTCTTGTGCTGACACAAACCAATTCGAGTCGCCTCGGCGTCATAATTAAAAAGGCTTCATTTTCAAACAGCTGGCAGGCTGTCACCAGGGTGTGGAATCTGTGAGCTGTGCTTTTACCCTGACAGCGAAGGTTGGCGCCCGAGACACCTGGCAGACTATTTTAACGCGAAGGTCCCATCTCAGGCAGAGCAGCCCCTCCCCCGCCCCCCACCTCCCCACCTCACACACACACACACACACACACACACACACACACACACACACACACACAACCAGTGTTTTCTTACAATAATTCACATCTTGCCTGTCAGTGAACTCGCCACAAATGAAAAAAAAAATAAAAAATCCACCCTTAACTTGTGTCGTTTCACTTTTTCAGAAAGTCTGTGAGTGCGAAAAAGAGCCCCTTGTGATGTCACAGAGGGTGAGCTACTGGGATCGTCACCGCAATCGCAACTCCTTCTGGGGTTCACAAAGAAAGAAAAAAAACCCAGTGAGCAGCAGCAGCTGTGTGGAGGAAGATGCCTGGTTGATGCCAGGGGTCAGAGGTCAGACTGGTTGGGGATCACAGAAAGGCGACAGGAGCTTAAAGAGCTACTGGTTACGACCAAGGTCGACAAATAGTATCTCTGAACACACAACACCTATGACCTTGACCAGAGTGTCGAAATAAATATATATCTCTGAACACACAACACCTATGACCTTGGAACAGAAGTGTATATATATATATATATATATATATATGCATACACAATATATATATGTATATATATATATATATATATATATATATATATATATATATATATATATATATATATATATATATATATATATATATATATATATATATATATATATATATATATATATATATATATATATATATATATATATATATATATATATATATATATATATATATATATATATATATATATATATATATATATATATATATATATATATATATATATATATACATATATATATATATATATATATATATATATATATATATATATATATATATATATATATATATATATATATATATATATATATATATATATATATATATATATATATATATATATATATATATATATATATATATATATATATGTATATATATATATATATATATATATATATATATATATATATATATATATATATATATATATATATATATATATATATATATATATATATATATATATATATATATATATATATATATATATATATATATATATATATATATATATATATATATATATATATATATATATATATATATATATATATATATATATATATATATATATATATATATATATATATATATATATATATATATATATATATATATATATATATATATATATATATATATATGTATATGTATATATATATATATATATTTTATGTGTCGCCTTTACTGGGTAGCATTTAACTTAGCTTAACCGAGCTGCAGGCCACTGTGCTGCATGGATGAATCCTGCACATGAAAAAAAAATAAAAACACATGTTCACACATGTCCCTTCGCACACACACACACACGCACACAGAGTCACACTCGGTCACGTCCAGGTATTGTGTATTTAAAGTGGCAACCTGCTGTTTTCCCTTCTCCTGCGCCTGTCAGGGGCGTCTGTCGCTGCTCTTTAATGAGCACCAGCTTCTCCCCAGACTCCCTCCTGGTCTCGCTGCTGCCTGCGACGCTGACCAGAAGAGACACGCGGGTCTGTGTCCCCGGGCTAATTGCTGCTACTTGGCTGATAGTCTTGCCGTGCACCGCTCTCATTGACTGCCCGGACTCCAGGGGGGATTCCCGTAGGCACCCAAAGACAAACAAACCTGGGCGGACAATCGATAACGGATGCAAGAGTTACCGCTGTGCAACGGCCGCTCGTTAGCATTCCGTACGCGTGCGTGTGTGTTTGTGTGTGTGTGCGTGTGTTTGCGCACTATGGAAGGAGTTTGCTGTTTGTCACCAACTCTTGGGCGATAACCAGGATCCTCAGCCGCTTTTTATGTGATTTCATTGCGAGCATCTTCAAGCTTCTCCTTCTCCTTCACTGATGCTCCCAGGTCGTTATTGCTGCAACATCCCATCCTCCCAGCAGGGGGGCAGCGATCGCGACTCTGCAAGGAAAACAAACAAACAAATAAAGGAGCAAAGTTTATGGTGGGTTTAAAACTGTGACCTGCCCGTGCTTTTTATCCCGAGACGTAAGCGGAGCTTTTGATGCCCACCGAGGTTCCTGCTCGTTTGCGTGGAACGCGCTGTGGGTCGCAATTAGCGCAGCGGCGGTCGGCGAGTCGGAGGAGTGGAACGTGTTTGATGCAGACGAGAGGAACGCGGCCGCGTGACGCAACGGAATCCACCTCGAATACGCAGCAAACGGAGCCTTTCAGCATCGAATCCCCTCTGTCCCTCTCTGCCCAGCCACCTTGCTGTCGACGCACAGAATCCAATCCAGGAAATGCTTTTCAGAATTTTCAACCTCAATTGGGAGGCAGATTTTCAGATTTTCAAAAATGCGAGAGAATTTTTAAAACGGAGCCACTCTCTTGCATCATCCCGCCTCCCCCCCACCTCCCTCCTCTCCACAGGCTCATGTTTGCTTTTGTTCTCCTCCCCGAGCTCCCCCGGCTCGCAATGACGACCTTGACCGGGAAAGGTCAAGGTTGGCTCGGGCAAATTACCTGGAAGCAATCAGCCGCGTTTCAGCGCGAGATCCCAGCTGTCTCGCCCGTCCCCTCCGCCAGTGTCACCGACGGTGGTGGTCACGGGAAGGGCAGGCGGGGGGTTGGGGGAGGGTGGGCGGGGGGGGGCGTGGGGGAGGATGGAGGGGTTACCCAAGTCCAGCCCCGCTTTGAAGTAGCACATCTGACTGGCGACTTGAAAGCGGCAAGCGCCACCGCCTGGATGACATTTCAGCGCGAATCGGCGCGACTCAGCAGGGTGTGTGTGTGTGTGTGTGTGTGTGTGTGTGTCTGCGTGTGTCTCCTGCTATGTGCGTCTCCCTATGTCTTCAGCTGTCCATGGAGGACTGCCGGCTGCTGCCGGCTGGCTATTTGCTTTCCGCACCGAAGGGATTACCTTTCATGAAAAACAGAATCGCCCATTCAACCTCTCACCCCGGCGCTCAACAATAGTGCCATTGGGATGCAGCCCCACAGCTGGCAGCCTTGTTACAGCTGCAGAGACAAATGCATCTAATACACACACACACACACACACACACACACACACACACACTCAGACATGTGCGTTACCCCCCCGCATTTCGTCTCAAGGACGGCCTCGGGCGCCGCAGTGCTCGAGTGGCTCTCCGCTAACGGCCTCGCGGACATGAAAGGCTTCGCTTTAATTTGTCACACGGTAGCCACCGACGCTCAGCCGCCGAGACATCAATGCCTCGCCGTGATTCCGTAGTCGGACACAAAGCTTCGTCTGGTCCCTGATTAGTGTGCGAGCGAGCTAGCGAACCTTCCCCGCCCGTCGCCGAAAAAAAAAAAACCAAGCCCAAACAGGTGTTAACACGTCACTCCGCAAGATGCCACATGCCGCCGTGTCACGATCTCCTGAACAGCTGCCCCCCCATGCCGTTTGCTCTGTGTGTGTGTGTGTGTGTGAGCATGTATGTGTTTATTGCAGGGTCTATAAATGGCTGAGAGAAGGGGAGGGAGTGTTAGTCCTTTAGATGTTGCACGACGCCAAGGACAAAAGCAAAGTGGAAGGGCAAAAGGAGCTAAAGCTGTTCTTCACTTCCTCTAAAACTGCCAGTGTAATGTTTGCCAAATCATTCTAATCCAGCTAATATTTGCATCTGACTAAGTACGAGCCCATGAGCCAAAGATTTGAAAGGACAAAAGTTTAAAATTCGAGCAGACTCAGCCAAAGATATCTGTTGCAGTCTGGTCTCCAGCAGCTTCCTTGGAGCGAAGGCATCAGCTGTACGTGGCCACCTCAGAGCTTCTGTTTGGGCTGGTTTGATGTTATTAATCCGCTAGATAGTTTTTCACTGCATGCACACCAAAACAATCCGACTCTCTGCCCCCGCCGAGCCTCCACTTTGCAAACAAGGATGTAACGGTTATGGAACAGCTGTCACCATTTGTGGACAATGTCGAGTGAAGCAGTCAGACAGACCAAGACGTCCCTCTCGGCATGTTGGCTGACTTCCTCTGAATTACAACTCTGGCTAATGTTTTAGCAGAGCACGCTGAACTGAAATCAGCAGTAGTAAAAAAACAAAACAAAACAGTAGATTTGGGAAACTTTGCGTTGGCATTGTTAGCTTCCCTGAAAGAGCTTGCGATTGTGCAGTTTGGAAAACAAAGTTCTGCCGCTGCCTCTCCCGCCTCGGCCTCCGTCAATAACTCCGTGCTTCACCAAACGCCTTTGGGCCAAGGACGGTAACCCTGCCTCGCTCTGTTTTCCCAGCCTGCGCGGATTAAAGACGCAGCCGGCGGCGCCCGTAACGCCGACTGTTGTTGTTGTTTGTCCTCAGGTGGAGATCGACAAGCTGGACTACCACCACTTCCTGCCGCTGTTCTTCGACGGCCTGTGCGAGACCGCTCACCCGTACGAGGTCCTGGCACGGCAGGGGGTCCACGACATGCTGGAGCACGGCGGCCCCAAGATCCTCCCCGTCGTCCCGCAGCTCATCATCCCCATCAAGAGTAAGAGTCCACCTTCACCTCCATCACCTTCAGCCTGTCCCACTGCTGCTCATGCTAACACGTAGCGAACACCGGAGCTGCGTTTCTTTTCTTTTTTCCTCTTGGGGCCGCGAGATGATCACATTATCACAGCACATTTGCAACAATTAATAAACAACACTACTCGTCGCTTCGAGGGAACAAAAAAAAAAAAAAATGGCAGCTTCTTCTTTTTAATTCATTTGCATACATTTTGAGGAAGAGGAAGAAAAAAAGCCTGCGTGGAACAATTACGATTTTTAATGGCTGATTGACATCGGAGAAAATCCCGTCTGTCCTGGCGTTTTGTCTCGGCTCTAATAAACAATTAGAGATGCCGTCATTTAATTGCCACAATCTCACTGCTCTGCAATATTGTTGCATTCAGACGTCGCGCTAATAAGACTGAAGAGGGTTGGGGGGAGGGGGGGATTAAAAGGCATCATTTAGCTGGTTAGAAACCTGATGTTGGCTAACTTTGCAAACAAAGTGAACACCAATTGACTTTAAATCAGAACTCCACATTTATCAGTAACAGTTTAGACAGCTGCGGGACCTCATGTGACGTCCGAGCACAATGAGGCAACGGCCCCCCCGACCAGGAATAGACTCACCTGTCTCACGCGCTAGCGACAGCATTAATGCGCGCACAGTCGCGCCTGAGACGAGTCCTTATTCGGTCACACTGCCGTCACATTGCAGTCACACTCCTCCCGTTATTACATTAACCCCTGGGGCGGGGGGTGTGCGTCCCTGTTTTTGTGTTCGCTGGAAGAAAGCGTCTCTAAAAGCGGACCTGATAATCTGCCGTGTGCAATGTGGTGACACGCCACATTTAACTGTGTCATTGTGTTGTGGCTACTTACCTCCGCTACACACACACACACACGCACACACACACACACACACACACACACACACACACACACACACACACACACACAGACGTTGGCAGTGGGAGGAAGGTGAAGAGGGCGTCTCGTGACACTTTCAAAATAGAAATCAGAAGCATCACCATGTGTGTGTGTGTGTGTGTGTGTGTGAGAGAGAGGTTGTGTGTGTGTGTGCATGTGTGTGTGTGTGTGTGTTGAGGGGGATGTGTACTGGATTGCAAGAATGCATCCAGTGGCTTTTGTTTGAAACATCAGGATGGACACACAACACACAGTGTCTCTCATCTTCTCCTCAAACACACACATACACGCACACACATACACGCACACACATACACGCACACACATACACGCACACACATACACGCACACACATACACGCACACACACACGCGCTAACTTTCGCTCGGCGCCGCTGCCAAGCCGAGTGTCAGTTTCAAAGTGGGAACCTTTAAGTGGCGCCGAGTCGAGACGGGGATAGTGTTCATGTCATGGGCAGTTGGCTGGCAGCACACGGGCACGCGCGCGTGTGTGTGTGTGTGAGTGGGTAGAGGGGTGTGACTGCCAGCAACGAGCAGGAGTGCAACAGAAACACAGACGCAAAAATCTGTTAGGAAGCGACAAATGACGTGCGCGGCGAGCTGCCGCCGACACGCCTCCTGCTGTGAACCGCCATCGTTGCCGTTCCACGCCAGCACGAGCCAATCCCAGGTCGAGATGATTGATGAGTAGATTTTGTCAAATTTGTGTTTGTGAAACTTGTGACAGTCACAAACAAAGACATGCTGCGGAATGTTCAGGTAGCAGAACATCTGGGGAAAACGAAGAAGAATCAAAGTAATTCTATAAGGTGTAATGGTCTTATGAAGTACTCAGTATCAGTATCGGTGAGTGCTGAAATGCAAGTACTCGTACTCTGCTCGCTCTGCAAAAGAGTGGTTATTGGTGCATCCTTAAGTAGAAACTTAGTCGGTATTTCATAAGTTTGGAGCCTTTCGTTCGCGTCTGTTTTCTCTGCCAGAGGCCCGACCGAAGGTGGCGCTTCTGCTTCTCCATGCACGCAGGCTGCGGTGAAGGAATTTTAAACCGCCTGCTTCTCCTCCTCCTCCAAATTATTATTATTATTATGAACTTCTTGGTTCAATAAAAAAGGAAAAAAAAAAAAATCAGGGCTGATTTGCTTCCCACAAGGCGAAGCCGCCGCACGCATCTCTGTTGCCGATTAATTATTTTTCAAAAGGGCTGAAGGATGAAGAGGAAGAAGGAGGGATGGGGGGAGAGGTAAAGGAGTGAAGCGGCCAGATATATATTTTTTCTCTCTCCCCCCGACGTTAATACATCTACTGTGTGTCTGGCCAGGCTCTTATCTACAAAGTGACTGAGTCCCGTCAGGCGCCGGTGAATTTTGATGATGACTGCGGGTCACCCGGTGGGAATGCACAATGAAGAAGGCTGCGGCTGACATTAAACGCCCCGTCCTCGCTGACTCCACGTCGCAAATTTGTGCTGCTGTTCATCCAGCAGCCCGATGTTGGAGAGATGACCTGAAAGTGGCAATAAATTGACTTTCTTTCACAGCTACAGAGGGCGCTGCTGAGCACAACATGTGAGTGAAGTCAACATGCTGGGCATGCTAGCGTTAGTTAGAATCGTGCTGGATAAAACCCTAAACTGTTACTGGAACTCTGTTACCGTGTTGCGTTTCCAAGGGGGCCGCTATGAGTGACGGACCTGCCTTCAACGCAGAATTCCACCTACCACATGTGAGACCTTTTTGTTCAGTTGTATTCATCGAAGACAGTTAAAATACGACTTAATCAAGAACGCTTTTCAGCAGTTCTGAGTTGCTTGCAGGTCCATCACTGATACTTGTCCCCTTGGAAACATGACACTCTAACAGTTCTGGTCATAAAAGGGAACTCTCTAGATTTAGGGTTATACCCGACTTAAATTTAGCATGCATTTGCAGCACGTTTTATGCTATTTGCATGTGCACTCTAAAGTTGCGGCACATTTGACCGCAGCAGGGCCGCTTGTTTTCTCGCTATTTATAACGGTGGTGGAGTAGCCTTTCTGAGAGGGTGGGAGGAGGCAGAGATTCACATGCATATGTAATGTGAGGCTCTAACCCAGAAGAAGCAAGACCACTAGAGCACCACAACCAATTTCAAATTCAGTTCAACTACCCAGAGATGAAATTGCGTATTGCTCCGTTAGATGAGTTGCAAAAATGTAAAAACAAACGTAGCTGCTTTCATAATGTTATCCTTTAGATAAATAAGTGTCTTTAAAATTGAACAAGGGCATGACTTCTTCTATTTTGAGCTAAAAGGTCCCGTGAGCTAAACTTGATGGCGGTGCCGGAAGATGCAGTTGTGATGTCACTGGCAGGCTCTCTCTCAAACAGGAAGTCGGATTTCAGAGCGTTCTGACTTATGTCTGTGCACCGGAACGTCTTCTACATTAACACAGTAAAGTAAGAACGCTTCCCTAGCGAGCGCTCGGCGCCGGCCCACTGCCTCTGACATCACACAGGAAGTGGAACACAAGGTCGGCGCCGTTTGATTATCACACTGAATATAAATCGGGTCCAGGTACGCCCCCCCCCTCCACCATCCCTGCTTTTCTTTTTTGGTGCGTGCGTAAGGCGAGAGTGGCGATGCATAATTGAACAGCTCGCTGGTCCAAATGTCACAGCGTGGGGAAAATTGTTTGCTCTGGCTGGTAATTAGAATTTCATTGTTTGTTATGTAGGTTTTTGAAATTCCCCTCGTTGTTCCCCGCGTGGCGGAGGCGGCGGCGGAGATCTGCGGCTGTGTGGCAGCTGAGAGGCGGAGGTGGCGAGAGGCACAATGGCTTTTGCCCGTTCAGCATCATTTGCCGCCTGCTGGACGATTGCAACCATGCGCGCGTGCACACACACACACACACACACACACACACACACACACACACACACACACACACACACACACACACACACACACACACACATTCCTTTGCTGATGTGGTTGCAAGATGGAGTAAAATTCCTCTCATGAATAATTTTTGTTGTTAAACACTCTGGCCACTTTATTAGCGACACCTTGTGGACACTGCTTCATGTTAGATGTGTTGGGAGTTCTGTTCTGATTTGCTGGTTGGACATTGTTTGTCTCTTGTTCCTGTTTCCTTTCTCTGGTCGCTAACCAGTTTGCCCAGTCTGACCCCTGACTTCAAGGCATTTTCCTCCACACTGCTGCCACTCACTGGATGTTTTCTCTTGTTGGTGCCGTTCTCTGTGAACCCTGGAGATGGTTGTGTTGCGGTGAAGATCCCAGTAGATCAGCAGCAGTTGGCGAAACACTCCAGACCTGCAGCCAACAGCCAAGCTCACCACGTTCAGAGTCACTTCAAATCCCCTTTCTTCCCAGTTCTGATGTTCACTTTGACATTTGGCCAGTCGTCTTTTAAATGCATTGACTCGGCTGATTATTAGTGTCAGCTCGCGGTTGGAAAAATGTACATAATAAAAAAATCCGGTTTGCCGTCATGAATATTTTGCCGCTTTGCTCACATGACAGCTAGCGACATTTGGCCGCATCGCTTGTGTGAATTGTGTCTCACCATGCAATGCACTGTTACTGTGTGTGTGTGTGTGTGTGTGTGTGACTGTGAGCTGTATTAGCACATTCAGCGGGTGATGCTGCGCGCTCTTTAAAACGCTTCCCTTGTCGTCACACAATGTTTTCGCGCTGTTGCTCTCTTTGTGCCGCCGGTTTTTACGGCTGTGCGCTCCAGGAGGCCAGTGGTAGAATGTAATTCAATCGCAGCTATTACCAGAAGGAAACGGCACAATGTATGAATAAAGGAGACAACGCTCGTTCGCCGTTTGTGTTCTGCGAAGGCTTTATTCTCGGCCTCTGGTGTCGCCACTCGCAGATGTTTTGAGACGATTTCGCCCTTGAGAGACTGACTGACTAAATTGATTGTTTTAAACTTTAAAGGTTTCCAGTTTTTTCCCCCTAGACCCCAGGAGAGCAGCCTTGCTCCAACAATAATAAAAGCAGATTTCCAGGAAACTGCAGATTTAGCTTTCGTTAGGTTGAAATGTAGCCCTCTGTTTACAGCTTCCTGCAAAAACACCAGGTTTGAGCTTCCTGATGATTTATTTCATTGCTACAACAAAATGGGGGATGTGCACAGGTGTGGGATTTGTGGCCCCGTAGTGACATCACAGTGGGCTAGAATTGTGTTTTTTTTAGCGCATGCTCTCCAGAAGAGTAGAGCCAGCAACAGAGATGTCCGACAGGTAAAAAGAAAAAGAAAAATCATGAGTTAACTTTAAACCAACAGCGTCCTCCGTGGAATCACGCATGCGGAATGAGCATCAATCAATATCAATCACTCCGGGGCCACAGCGGATGCTATTGGCTGGTTGCAGTAAACAGAAAATAAACACGGGCGGGCAGGGGGGGGGGGGCAGTATGGACCGCAGACGTATGGTGCGATGTTATGCTATCATGCAGAGGCAGCGGTGACAAAAATGACTTTGGACGTCGGTGGGTGGAGACATTTAGAAAATTGGATTGCGCTGCCTTTGGACGGACCAATAAATCATGGCTTTAAATTGATACTGATTTGTTGCAGAAGGCCCACTCGCAGGTAGCCGGAATGCATTTTGCCGGCGCGCCGGGCGGAAGCAGCACATTTATTGGCTGGCTTGAAGCCGCGCGCTGCACACTCAGCCTGCCTCCTCACAGCGAAGTGGGAGCGAGCGGAGCCGTTGACTCTCAGCTCTCGGTTTCACGCTGTGCTCTTCCTCCTCCTGCGCTGCTCGAAAGACTTTTTCTTGTCTCAATCACCGAGTGGAGCTTTAGCGTTGCTCGGCGGAGCAGAGGGAGGTTGGTTATTCAAGCTTTTGTCCGTTTTTAGCGATCACTGGAACATCAGCCACGTCCAGGCAGAACACAGAGCAGCTGTCAAAGGCATAGATTCACCGACCGCTTTATTAGGCGGGTAGTGGGGAACTAGCGAATCAGCCAATCGCATGGCAGCGACTCGCTGCTTTTAGGCTCGAGAACGATCATCTGAAATGTGAACAAAATGTTTTTTTCTTTGAACACCTTCACATGGGTCTCTCTTGGAAGAACATGGGTAGTGCATTGGTTGCGTCACCAACCAATCACAGGTCCTGTTCTCTTGCAGTTGCTTGTGACGGTGAGGTCAACACCGATGCAGAAGGTCATGTTCAAAAAAAAAATCTATTACATAAAGCAAGTGCAAAGAAAGCAGAAATTGTGTTGGTCGATGTTTCTAATCCAGTGTTTCCAGAGGACAATGAACAGTGTGAGAGGGCTAAACCCTCTCACACTGCCAGTCAAGTAGTTCAAACTACAGCAAAGGAAGTGCTTTCGAAAATAAAGGCTTCACACAATGGGGTTCGGATTTAGTTTTGTGACATCATGGTTGGGATCATTTGAACGAAAAAAACAAACAAAAACAAATCCTATGAATCCCTTTTCCGCCATCATCCGCAATTTCCACATTATGCGTCTGTGACACTGGACGGCTCCAGAGGGAGCCACAGTGGGAAGAACCAGCCGCTGCAGGCGTTTCGAGGTCACAGACATCACAAGGTCACAGGAGAGAGGCAATGACACACTGGAACTGTCTGTTATCCAGCAACCATCATGAATATGAAACATATACGTAGTTCAACAACAGCTTATTTCGAGGTTGCTTGACTGTCCTCATCTATATTATAAAAATTGCTACAACATGCTAAAGTCAGCACTAATAAGTCCTGTTAACTTTGTGGTACTTTTTTTTTTCTTGATTGGATTGAATAAAACGTAGATTGTATTTTGAATAAAAACCCTGATGTGTGTATTTTTATTTTATTTGCTTGACGATATGAGTCTTTCATTTCCTCTTTGGTGCATCTAATGCAAACCGGGAGTGCAGAGACCTGCAAAGCATGCAGTGGAGCTGCAGCGACTGACTGGCATGGAAGTGATTTTTTTGTCCATGCTGGCAGCTTCCGTCTTTGACCAACCCTCCTCTCGTTGCCTCCGCAGACGCCCTGAACACCAGAAACCGCCAGGTGATCTGCACCACCCTGAAGGTCCTGCAGCACCTGGTGATGTCGGCCGACCTGGTGGGAGAAGCGCTGGTGCCCTACTACCGGCAGATCCTCCCCGTCTTCAACATCTTCAAAAACAAGAACAGTGAGTCGTAGCCGTGGGCAGGCGGCCAGTCGCGCCACCCGTCGTTGTTGACGTGCGCCACTTCAGCGAGGTGCCGGGTTTTTTTTTTCGCGGCTTGTCCCTCTCGCGCTTTTGTGCCATGACAGCTATTTGAAGAACGCTTTCAAAAGCCTGTCAGAGAGATTGGAAGGTGTTCATGGGTAGAGCGCAGCCGCCGGTGAGACGATTCCGCCGAGCCGCTCGATTCTTCGGAGCGCCTTGCGGGTGTTCAAGCATTATGAAAAAAAAAAAATGATAATATGTCTGTCTGTCTGTCTGTCTGTCTGTCTGTCTGTGTGCATGTCTGGAGCAGGTCAGTGAACTCTCCCGAACTCCTCGTCGCCTTGTTGCACAAAACTTTAGCACCTTCAGCCCAAATCTTGGAAATATATAGACGGTCCAACAAAGCAGTCAAACATCAAGATAAAACTGATGCTTTGCTTATTTGCGGGAGGTTACAAACAGAGGGCTAAATATGAAAAATGTATTTTAATTTTTTTTTTTCACAGAGATCTGTCGAGGTTTTTGTTTTTGTGTTTCTTTTGAATCCTTCCTCACTGGTGCTACAAAAAAATTCAACGTTGAAAAAAAGAGACAAACGTCATCAATCCGGCTCCTGTTTTGTCCTCTTTTTGTCCTCCTTGCTGCCATTGTGCTGCTGCCGTGGCCCCCCCGTCACCGTCTTTTCCCGTCTCTCCCTCCAGCCGAACAATCCGCCCGACACAGAAGCTCCGTTTCGTCCTCTGCCCGCCGTCACTCGGGCCTCTTTGTGCGGCGCCGTCAAGGAGCCTCCGTCCTTGATCTCCCTCGGCGCCTCCACCTGCGTGACACGGCGACGGACAGATCCGCCGTCGGATAGGCGACAACCCTTTTGTGCGTCGGCGTGAAAGGCGTTTAGCGCGGCGTGACACCGCGTTGAGGGACCCCCCCCCCCACCGCTCGACCGACCGATCATCGTCCCCACGCGGCCGCTGCGCGTGAGCGACATTGCGAATCAATCATTTAAACACAGGCCTTAACGGTGGGGGGGGGGACACGAGGCTTTAGTCTCTTAATCAATATCCAATTTGAATCTCTTGTCTCCTTAATTCGCTCACATTATCTGCTACTGTTTGGTGGGCTCCGAGAGAAAGGAGGAAGGCGGCAGCAGGGGGCTGGGGGAGGATTGCGGTGGAAAGACAAAGGACGGAAGAGAAAAGCCGGCCTTATTAGCGTGCGGCCGCATGCAAATCTCCTCTGTAAATTAGCTGTCAAATCAATCCCCGGGACGGCTTTGAAGCGCGACTTCCTGGGCGAGTGCGCAGGCTCAGCGGTCGGTCGGTCGGCAGGCCGGCCGGCAGGCAGGGGAGCAGGGGGATGAAGGGTAGGAGGGGGGTGGAGGGAGAAAAAAAAAAAGCCACCCAGGAATAGGAATAGTTTTATCTCCACTCGCTAGCCGCGGCGGCGCTCCGTCGACCTGCCTCCTCTGGCGGGCTTTGATTAAACCCGCGCCAGCCAACCTCGCACCTGGCACGCGTCCGCGCTGTTGACCTCTCCCTGGGAGAGCAGCAGCTTCCGGAGCTCCGCACAGCTGCCGGAGCTCCGGAAAAGACCAGGCTCCACACTCGACGCTCGGCGGTTTGCAGGCGCCCAGATAAAGTTGTGCAATCTGCTTCCAGTCACGGCGGTTTGATTTAGATCAGCGTGTATCGGAGGTGAGGTGGGTTTATTTTGTAGATTCCCAACAGGGGAAATAGGTAGGGTTTTTTTTTTTTTTGTTAGAGGTTTGAGGCTCGGATGAGGTCGGCGCCGCTGGAGACCAGGATTCCAGATCACGCAGATCTGAAAATGGGAGTCACATTGTACCTTTGAGTCGTTGCTTTTTTTTCGTTCTGGCTCCAGTTCACGTAATGCACCACACTGTCACAGAGCTACACAACTTCTGACGGAGAGAAAAATATTTCCTCTGTTGGGGACAAAACACTCTGTGAGCTGGATGACTTTGTTGTCTCACTCACTTGTTGTTTTTATCCTCCGGTAGCCTTGTCCCGCCCCCCCCACTCTGTGTCTTTCTCCCTCTGTTTGTGTTTGTCTTTGTCTCCCGTCTGTTTTTTAACGGGCCTCATTTCTGTCGATATCAAAGCCCGAGCCGGGCTCGGCCCTGCTGTCTCTCTCTCGCTCGTGCGCACCTCCGAGCGCGACCGTCCCACGCCGGCGGCTTCGGCGGACAGTCGTCGCCATTGTGCGAACGTGCCGGGAGGCACAGAGGAGCGTCTTGTATGGCGAGGCCCCGCCTCTCCCGCCGTTGCCCGCATGGCATCCGTCTTATCTCAGCAGCCACAACCACGCCATTGTGCGCCGCGCTTGGACATTGTGTTCGTGTGCGTGCGGCTATTAGCTTCGTCGTCGACTAAAGATTTCTGTCTCTGTCCTAACGACCAGCAGCAAAAGAGGCAACAAACAAGGGGGGGGGGGGGGGTGCCTCTCAGTTTCCGATTGGCATTGTTCTCGGAAAATTCAGAGCAGTTTGGGCGGAAAAATGGAAAATTAAAAAAGTACACCAGCGAGTAAAAACTCCACGGGCGGCAGGCGTCCAAAACAAACAATAAAAATGGTAATGTGCTCTGGAAAAAAAAGAGGCATTATGACGGCAAGTGTTTAGTAAAACAGATGGTTTCTCCACAGCGTTTTGAGGCAAGCAACTAACTTTACAGTTTTCTTCTGCGCTTGGGAGAACTCTGCCTGTTACCAGGGACAGAACAAAAGGAGATATTATGTGTGGCATTTCAGTCTCACTTCCTGCACATCCCTCTTGAAAGGCTCCCAACCAGGATGGTTCTGCTTTACCAGAACTGGAGCATTTTATCATTTGAAAAGAGCTCCGAAGGCTTTTTCTCGCTTTGTCTGTTTCAGTTCGTAGCTAATTATTAAACAGTTAGAGGAACCGGCTCAGTTACTGTTGCCCCAATGTTGAGTGAATCTTTCACCTTTCACTCACACATTCCAAAAAAAATATCTACTTTGTGAAAATTTAACTGTTGTGAAAGCTTCAATTGAATTGATGATCTGGTCCTTCATCCAGGATACTTGGTTTGTCATGGAAGTTTTTTATTTTTTTAATTTTTTAAATAAAACATACTATTGTCTTTGCACTCTAACCCGTCGTTTTTGTTTTTTTCTTTTTAATTGGGATAATGCTTAACCCAAATTTACACAGTAATTCATGTGAACTGTGACTGATTGCAGAGGTGCAATGCGTGGCACAGGATGCACTTGTTGGCCAAAATAGACGGCTGCATTTTGACATTTTGGGATGATTTCACAAAGCGGCAAACATACTCCCGGATCAACAAGTCAAACTCCTGCAATGCCTCTCTGGTGCGCTGATGAAGACGATCTCTGTCCCCACTCATGACACCAAACAACACAAAGCTCTACCCGGATGTTAGCGCCGATGCTAGGCTGACAGCCTCTGCCCGTTGAGTCTGGTTTCCGAGCTCAGATGGGACCACATCTCATCTCACTATGGGGCACATCCCTCAGGATGTGCTCGCACACTCCCCCGCCCAGTGGCTTCCGCTCCCAGACAGGGTCACGACCTGTTAACTTGCTCTGACGCGGCTCCCTTATCTGAGACTTTTTTTTTAATCTCCTGGTCAGCGCTGGTCATTTGGAAACTGGAACCTTCGGTATCTTTTCAGTCAGATGGAAAGTTGGACCTCAGACTGTCTGGTCTGGTCCGGTTGGGTCTGGTCTGGTCCGGTCCGGTCCGGTCTGATCTAATCTGGTCTGGTTGTGACCTGCATGCTCCGCCTCCTTCGAGCGCTCTGAACAAGACAGCGACTCTGTTGTGCGACGAGGAGAAAGCATCTGTTTAACTTCCAGACAGCTGTTTTTTTTTCCGCTCGTGCAGTCGTGTGTCATTTCGAAGAGCTTAATAATGAGCAATCAGACAGTATCAATGTCCTTCATGCGATCCTTTGTCTCCTGAATCAGCTCGCCGGGCCCTTTGTTTGCTTTGTGCCTTTTTCAGTGTTTGCCACCGAGTGTTTATGCAGCAGCGGCATCAAAGTCCGCCAAAGAGTTTTGTTTTTTTTTTCCACCTCCTCGCGACACTTTTGTTTGCTCGCTGTGATGAATCTCGTCCCTAATGAAAGGCAACAACGTTCCTCATGAAGGAGAGATGTGCTCGATCAGGCAGCAAATTCCTCTTCTGAACAGAAGTTGAAGGGAGGGAACTTATCTTGGCGGGGAAAAAAAAGCAAAGAGGGTTTCCTGCGGTGACACGAGTGACAGCTGAGTAAACTGGAACTTGTTTAATGACCAATTTGGTCGGTGTTGTTGTAATTGTTCTACTTCTTATTATTATTAATTGTCAGCGCTGTTGTAGCATCACAATGAGAGGACAGGAAAGATTGAATTGAAATCTAATTATACTAAAAAATAGAAACAGAAATATCGCAGCAAATTGAAAAAAAAAGAAGATCCACACATTTAAACAAATCATTTACTGCCTTGTAATTTCTCAATTAGCGCGCGGCTTGGCAGAGTTTTTGTAGCACTTGTTTAAATCATCATCAGTCATTTATATTATAATAACTGATATTTTCTGTACATATTGAAATTATTTAAAAATTGCCCTATAACACGTATTCTCAGATTTTTTATTTTATTACCCAGGACTCCAGCTGAGCAGCAGGGCATCACAAATTATCCAAAAAATAAAAAACAAAACAAACAAACAAACATAATGAATCTCTAGAAAACAGCATAATTTGCCCTCTTGTTTCCTGCCCTTGTAAAGTCAACAAAACAACACATTTCCCACTTAAAATATATAAGATAATAAATGAGGAGCAATATTATCGGGCTTTTTATATCTCCCCATGTGGATCCGACACGTGGCACCTATCAAGATGCACCAGTGTGTTGGTCACTGTGTCCATCAGCTTTGGCGCAACTTAGCATTCCGTCTGCAACTAAAACTCCGCTGTGTGTGAAGAGTCCAACGGGGCCGTCGCCCTGATGAATTTATCTGCTTGACTCTGAGGTGTGGGTCCTCGCATTCCTATTTATCAGTGACCAACACACCATCGTTCTCTCGCTCTCTCTCACACACACACACACACACACACACACAAATGCGTGCGTGCCCCTCACACGCTAACGCACACGGCGGTGATCTGCTTGGCCTGGCCTCCTCTATCTTCCTGCTAGGAATGTGGCCAGACGTGATAAGGTCTCACCCCACATGCGTCGCTGAGCCTACAGACACTCACGGACGCCGTGATAGCCGCCCTCTGTCTTCTTCTCCCGGCTGACGGCTGAGGTTTTAGCCCCGCTGACATATTCACACTGCTGTGGCTCCACACTCTGTCTTCCCTCTGGGGTTTTGGATTTAGTTGTGTGTCACGTGACCCGCGTGCGCGTACGCTCTCATGTTGCTCGGATTTCGGATGTGAAACCACCCTCATCCATCAAACCTTCAAATCTTCAATGGAAAGGTTTATTTTTTAATGGATTATCTTAATTGTGATTGCTTCCTTAGCTAATCGGCTTCATTTTAATGCCAATGCAAAACCCGACCACTGTAGTTGTAGTTCTGTGGCCTGCTCAATCACCTTCCAAGTTTTGGCTCGTCTTTACAGCCGCTTTACCCTCCACCAGCTGCCTCCAGGAGATAAATGCAAAGAGTTTGGGAAACAGTCCGTCTGGTGTGTCGGGTTACTGGTGTTGGATCACTTCACAAGTGCAGCTGTTGGTATGAAAAACACTTGTGACCCCGGTGACCCCTCGGACGGCAGCGACGGCGACTGGACGGTGACCGAACGGTGTTGTTTAGCGTTAGCATCAAGTGGCTAGCATGAGCGCTTGCTAGCAGGAATCGAAAGCGTTTGTCTTTTTTTCCCCCCTGCACCTCATCTTAATCCAACAGGAGGTGAAAGGTGAGACACCACTTTATGCCCACAGGGGCACTACAGTGTGACGCTTGTTTACCGCAACAGTGCTGCACTGTCGCGCACACGCTAGCAAGTCGCTTCCTGTGTATTCCTGCCAGCAAACGTTTTGTTTCATGACCTTTCCCCCCCTCAAAGTTGCTGTGGAATATTAATTTCTCTCTACTGCTTTCACCGTGTGCATAGCAACACGTCAGAGGGGACCAGGCACAGGCACACACACACGCACATACACACATGTACACACACACACACACACACACACACACACACACTCATGTGAACCCTTGGCCCTGTGAGTAATCCATCATCCTCTGCCGAGACAAAGAGCTCCTCCCGGCCGCAGTTGACAGAGCCCACCCCTCATCCTCAACAGGAGATATCTATCTATCAGGCAATCACGGGCCGCCAGAGACCCCCGCCGCCATTAAAATACAGAATGAATTGGAGAAAAGAGAGTGAAAATGGAGAGAGATGGAAGCAAAGGATAGCGCGAGGGAGTGGCGGCTGAAATCCGGGCAATGCGGCGCTCGTCTGTTCTTACCTGCCCTGCCGTGAGCATGCTTCACAGCACATAATGACTTTTTCCTCCTCCTCCTCCTCCTCCTCCTCCTCAGCCTTGAGAGAAGTTGCAGAAAATAGAGGATGTATATATACATATATATATATGTATATGTATGTATATATGTGTATGTATATATATATGTATATATATATACATATATATGTATATGTATATATATATATACATATACATATACATATACATGTATATATATATATATACACATATACATATATATGTATATATATATATACACATATGTATATATACACACACCCCCTCCCCCCTCCCCCACTCCCCCCACATTCCTCCCTCCCCGTGCCGCCACCTGCGGACGTGCCCACCTGGATCTCTTAATTTCTATTGTCAGCAGGTCTGAAGCGCAGCGGCCAATCAGATGCGGCCGTCAAGCCCCTGGGCCCGGCAGTCGCTGCGCGGCTCCAATTTAAAGGTCAGCTGATAAGCGGCGAGATTCATGCATAATCTGGGCCAGCTCTGGTGGCAGACCGGCGGCTTGAGGCGAAAAGAAAACACACACACACACACACACACACACACACACACACGGACGCACTCGACAGACAAATCAGTGTGTTTTGTCTGCGACCGACCCTCTCAGGCTCTTGGCTTTGATGGAGGGTCTGTCTTCAGCCTCCACAGCTCCGTCAGGTTGGCTAACACAGCCTCGCTAATTGCATTAATAGGTCCAGTGAGTATCTGACTTTATTTGGTTTATTCATTTGTATGCGGTGCCTTTTGCAATTCGCTGCAATTAGGACAACGATGAAATCCATCCTCTAAATGGCACTGAGCCCTGAGGGACACGGTGAAAGGGAAGCGGCCGTCTCGACCCGGGCCGAGCGCAGATTCAACAAAACAACGCTTTGATTCGCTGAGGCCGGTGCGAGGTTATCGCTTCATTTCTGCTTCTGTCGTCTCAGCGCGCCGACTCACGACTGCACTTCGTTTGACATCGCTCTTGACATCTCGCTCTGGAAGATTTAAAAAAAAAAAAAAAAAAAAAATCAGCAGTATTTTTGAGTCTGCGGCGGTCGAACAACCTTGCCTCAGAAGTGAAGCGATGCTTCGCGATGTTATCAACCCGCCGCGGGTTCGCTAACGCTGCGCCGCCATGAGCTGCAGGTTTCGCAAACACACATCCAGCGTGCCGTGTTCGGGTTAATTTGCCCGTCTCTATGTACCCAATTACCTAAATCTGCTGATCTGATTATAGCGAACAGAGCCTTTAATTGAATGTTAAGCTGTTCGATTTGATAAAATCAGGTTGTATTCTGTGCAGAAAAGCACATATTTCTCCCCCCATGGGGCCGGAAGTTTTTAATCTCGCTCGGGGCCCTTCTTTTCGCCGCCTTCTAATCCAACCAATTCTTTAATTGGATGCGTTATTCCAAATGAGATTAACACTCTCTGTAATTATAGAATTGGGGGCAGTGTGAAGCAACTCGTCCAGGCCCCTGACATTTGTATCGCCGTCACGGAAGCTGTTTGAAAAGCGCACAATGGGATAAAAAGGGAGCCGCGAGCGGATGCTAATTCGGCGAATGACGAGCGGCCGCAGCAGCCTGTCGGTGGTGGTCAGAAGGTGGCGCTCACACCTTTCCCCTGACCCGCCTGCTCCCCCCCCGGTCTCCTTTTTTTTTTTTTGTGAGAGTCATGACTTCCTCCTAGCGAGCTCGGCGCTGCGGACGGCGCTGCGCCGAGCTCGCGTCATTGTGTTTGACGTCTCCGCAGGCGGCCGGGCGACAATTGGCGGCGACGTTTGTCCGGCCAGCTTTGGATCAGCGTCGCCGCCCGGCGCCAGGTTTGCCTGTCGGCTCTCATAAACAGACACACCTTCGCGGGCCGGGCGGCCGCTCCCAGCAAATTGCAGGCGGATTCCTGCGCTCGCTCCAAGTTGTTGCCCCCTGCAAAAAGGACAAACACAATAATAAAAAAAAAAAACAGTGGGAGCAGAATTGATTTTTGGGAAAGACCCCTGGCTGTTTTTTTTATCTGTATTTTGAAGCTCCCAACGTGACCTGCTTCACTTTTTTTTAATAGTTCTTTTCTTCTCTCAGTGTGAGTTCCCTATTGTGACACAGATGCTTCCACGGCTCAGTTTTTTTTTTTTTTTTGGCTAGCGAGTTCCTTTGTCTGCCAGCACAATGCCTTCACACCTGTCCTTCCAGGGACTCCTGTCTGTCTGGAGTCTTTCCCCACCCCCCCCCCACCCCCCCCCCACCCACCCTCCTCCCCCTCATTTCCCCTACAGTGGTAACTCTATCTCCCACATCCACACGCAGGCTTGTCAGCATGTGCCACTCGCAGCCGTCGCCGTCCCTAATGGATGCAACTCAACCCCTCTTCTGACATTCTAATACACTTTTTTTTTTCCGATCCTCCCCCGACCACCTCACTACCTCTCCCTCTCTCTCTCTCCCAAACTCAGACAAATCCCTCATAAGTTCTCCCGAGCCAAGTCCTGTCCCGCGGCTGGCTCCCCACTCTAACGTTTCCATCTGGCTCGGCGGCTCATATTCCAAGAGCGCGTTGCCAGCATACCAGCGTGCAATCCGTTATGTCCAGAGCTGAGCCTCCCCCCACCAAAAATGCTTCATCTCAATCAGACGACGTTTCGCGCCCCTTTAAAGTGTTGCATTTGTCTGAAGTGCCGCGTCACAATGCACAACATTCCGATGCCAGATGATAATTGCTAATTTGCCTGCTGTGGGACAATAAAGGCTCATCATATCTTCTTAACTTTCACAACAATAATGTGTGTCTCTAGTGTCCCAGTCAAGTCCCCAGAAAGGTCCACCCATTGAAAGCTCAAACCCATCAGTTTTGCAGGAAGCTGTAAAACAGAGGGCTACTTTTTATTTATCCATTTTTTTGGACTGTTAGTTTTCCAATGCAGCTCCACTGAAGGCTGGCAAGGCAGCATTTTCCTCTTCAACTGCTTCGTCTATGAAGCAGTCATTCCAAAACGGTAAAAAGCAACACGAAGAAACATCTGTTAGTTAAATTTATTGCAGTTCATTTCTTTATCTCATGCATATTTGATCACCGGCGCTATGCAGCATGTGCCATTTGAAGCAGAGGTCGTTCGCCCGTCGTGTTCGACCCAGTATAATGAAAACGACTTCTTCCGCTCTCTTTACGTGGCTCCGCTTCCCTGCAACCCTACCCGACATATATAGTCAGCAGCGTCTGAGCCAATCGCAGCCTGTTATTAACATGTGTGTGTGGGCTACAAGATGAAAGCTAATCCCATGAAACAGATGTCACCTTATCATATTCGACCACCCACAACCGAGGCAGCAACCAGAGGGTAAAAGACTCCCGTGTTTTAGCTGACAGCCTGTCACAGATCCTCACAACTTTTCAGGTGAATGACGAACAACCCGGATAACCATCTGTAGCTCCTTTTTTTTCTCCCTTTTTTTCCCCTTATTTTTTTGGCTGCTCAAGTCAGGTCCTCCCACTTTTTCCTCCCACATCAGACGAGCAAGCATTTCTGGGATAAAATCTTAGCGAGATTTGAGGCTCTTTTATTTTTCCGCCCGGGTGTTTTGCGAGCGTCACAAGTCTGATTACAAGCCATATGTTCACTTAGGACATGTGCACGCATGTGAAGCACAACAGCTTTATTGCACGTGGAGGATCTTTTACATCGGCGGGCTCTCACCGGGACCTGCATGCGCTGCTTTATTAGGCCTTTTTTTAACACAAATAGCCAGTTAATCTAATGGGGACGACTTGTTGAAGTTAAACACGATCATCAGGAATGGGGAAGGAATGGGATTGAAGTGACTTGGGCGTGGTGATCATACTTGTTGGTGGCAGACGGGCTGCAGGTCTGAGTGTTTGACAAACTGCTGATCCACTGGGGAGAAAAATGCCTTGTTGATGTCAGGAGTCAGAGGTCCACACACCTCCGACCTTGAAGCACTACATACAACACCAGCCACTTTATTAGGTACCCACTAGCTGCAAGGTGCGCCTCATAAAGTGTACATAGTGTCTGTTTGTCTGTTTTTTTTTTTTTTGGTAATGTTATTGAAAAAACCCAATGAGAATTGTCTAAAACCGCATTGTCGGTCATTGTATTAGGTTCACAGTTGGTTGCTCTCCACATCATCTCACCGCTAAGTATTCATAAAGGGGAGGATGGTGGAATTTTGCACTCTAATTATGTAGCCATCCAATCAATAGTAATAAAAAATTATGTCTGGAAGAACAATTGGTGTTTTCTCGCTGGCGCCACAATGTGCGAATCCTCATTTTCGGTGTCCTTAATTTTCTTCTGGCCATTTGGAGTGTTACATTTTATTTGCACTGACTTTCGCCCGCTTGTATTTGCTGCCCTGCGGCTACGGCGAACAAACAGTGTAAAATGTAAAAAAAAGAAAAAGAAAAAAAGAATGAAGAAGAGCCAAATCTCTGCCAGCTTAATGTGAAAACCCGGCACGGCGAACTCAAACAAATTCCAGGACAAAGTACAAAGCAAGTGAATTCGCCTTGAAAGAACATTTCCGCGTGCGACCTGTCAGCTGGAGGTGCACAAAGAAATGAAGCGAGCTCCTCGAATGGATATGTGTTTATGTATTTTTTTTTATTTATCTGCCTACACTATGCTCCCAGCATGTTTACTTTTCAGTTCTGAAGAGTTGCTCATGGTTGAAATTCGTTTAATGATAAAGATTATTATTTAAATAGGCTGCTGGCTATGCCTGCCGTTGTCATTTAGGAATGCGAGTTGTATTTTGTTTGCATAATTAATTCCGTTGCAGCTTCATCCGGAAATTTTATTTGCGCCGCACCAGACACATACACGGGAGGATGACCGCCAGACCATTTCTCTGTGTGTGTGTGTGGGCGTGCGTGCGTGCGTGTGCATGTGCCTGTTTGAGTGTGTGAGTGTTCAGTCAATAGTGTGCAAATATTGAGGAAATTCCCACAGCACTGTCTTATTTACAGGATCTGTTGTGTCAAACGGGCAAAGCAGCCAAGGACGCGCAGTAGCCACACACACACACACACACACACACACACACACACACACACACACACACACACACACACACATGCACACGCCCAGTGCGTGCCCTTCAGAATCAATAGCAGTAATATAAACATCAATGCGTCCATTTCACACCGCCGTGCAGAACGCACGCCTGCTGCTATGCTTCACACGGAGGCAGGGCAGCGATTAAAGGCTCCCGGGTCACACATCACCTCCAAACCTGCATCAACAGACCGTGCGGCTGTGC
Organism: Thamnaconus septentrionalis; assembly: GCA_009823395.1. Classification (NCBI taxonomy): domain Eukaryota; kingdom Metazoa; phylum Chordata; class Actinopteri; order Tetraodontiformes; family Monacanthidae; genus Thamnaconus; species Thamnaconus septentrionalis. The sequence goes on along the minus strand of CM020517.1, from coordinate 11,338,611 downwards.
ACTGACAAGGGCCACGTTTTATTTTGACGCTACTTTTTTGAGAGTAGGTTTCATAAATTAATCAAACACGAGGGAGATGACAAATGTCATCAACCACATGTTTTTATTTTTTTATTTGTTTGTTTGTTTGTTTTCAATCTGTGAGTGTCTGGAATCACACACGTGAAGCCAAGCCAGTCGGCACTGAGGCCGACCACAAGGTGTGAATTGAAAATAATATGAAGAGGAAACTTTAATATTACGAGGCTAAACTCATAACTTGTAGTGAATTGATGTTATTATGCATTCAGATCCATTTTGAAATATTTTTTCATATTCTTGAGTTATGTTGTTTTAAATTCTTCAGCTGCTATGAATCTTTGCTTTTGCACCGAATGAATCCACAACTGGCTTCCAGTTTGGTTCAGGGAGAGGTGGACACACAATGGAAAGAGGCAAACTCTGGTCCACCTGATATCAGTCAAGTGAACTAAATGCAGGAAGTGGACTACAAAGCAAGGCATCGTGGGTTAACTCACCCTTAAGTTGCCTACGTTGTTAAGTGCAGGGCGTCCGGTGTACTAAACACCAGGTGATTCCCTCGGTAATTCCTGCTGCAGCGCCACCACAGGCGAGGAGGGGTAATGCATTGGAAAGGTTTTTGGTTGGTTTGACAGAGCAGTGCAGTGTGAAAACACCAAACTATTAGGAGAAGGAGGGACGCAGGTATTCTGTGCTGCTCCTTTAAATGCTTTCATCCATTAGTGAGTCACGCAGCGCACGAGCTCTCTAACTGTGCCACTCATGGAGCGCACAGGGATTCACTCGGCCACTACACAGTCAGTTCAGTCACTAACAGTTAGAAGTGAACCGCAAGTGCCGAGATCCAGCCGAGCACAGCGCAGTGATTCTCCTTTTCCTCTTCTGCCCCCCGTCCCCCCCCCCGTCGTCTCTCCTGCTCGTTCCAGCACTCCATCTGTTTCTGATGGCCGTGGCTCCGAGCCCCCGGCCCCTTTGTTCGCCGCCACGAGCCGCCTGTCACGCCGTTCCCGCGATGACCTCGGCGGCGGCATGAATAATTCACCTGGCAGGTGTGTGGCACTTCCTGGATCCTCCTGACCCCGCCCTCCCTCGCACCTGCCCACCCGGGACACATCACAGCCTCCCAGCGGAGACGCGCCCAGGGTTCCTCCTCACCCATCAAATATTTAGCCGGCCGCCCACGCCCTCCGCCGCCACTAATTCATCTGCTGCTACGCAGCTACGCGTCCCGCTGTTCTTCTCAACTCTCAGACCGTCAGAGATGAAGCGAGGCTTTAAGCACTTGAAATATTTAGCCTTCGTTCAGCCCTCTCGTCATGCCGAGCAAAAATCTCAGCAACAAGAGAGCACAATGGCCGTCCGCCGCCATCTACAGCGAAACCTGAATGCTTAGATCCCAGACATAACTTTTTTTTTCCCTCCCTGTTTTACTGCCGAGCTGAGCATCGCCGGGTGGCCTGCAGACAAACTTCGCCGACGGACCCGGTCGGCCGCGCACGTTCCCGCCGCGTCTCCCACAACGATGGCACAAAAGACTGAAATGTGAGACACTCTCGCTTTGAGTGTTTTGTGCATCGGGGTTCTGTTGGCGGTCGATATGCTTGTCACTCAGGGTGATGCGTGGGACGGCGACGGCGGCAGCGAGTGAGTGTGTGCGTGCGTGGATGCGCTCCAGTCTAATTTCCGGATCCGTGCGAACCTCTGCAGAGGCCGGGAGAAGCGGAGATTTTTCTCAGTCGACCTGTCAGAGGATGCGTCAGCAACGTGCATCTCGGAGCTGCAGCCGAGAGAATTTTGTTGTTTTCCTGGTTGTTCCTGCACATGTTGGGATGTGGAGCAAAAGCCCAAATCCTGTGACTGGACATTTAAGGTTCAAGGTTCAAGCTTCATTATCAATCATTCAATCATTCTCAATCAATCAATCAATCAATCTTCAATCATTCAATCAAGATAGCTTTATTGTCAAACCTACAATATATATACAGGGTATTGAAATTTCAATACCCAGCGACCTACGGTGCAAGGATAACATGCAGGTACGAAAAAGTCCAAAATCTTATTAAACTACGTAAGAGTAGTGCACATAAAGAATGAGAGTGCAAAACTGCAGGAGTACTGCAGTAACACAAGTTATGAAATGCAAAAAAATACAAGAGACAAAACAAGGCACAACATAAAGTGGCAGATACAGTCCTGAGATTTTTTTATTCAGTAAAGACACATAACAATCCAGCCGGTTTAATCCAGATTTTCTCCTCCCTTGGTGGTGCAGAAGTCAGAAATGTGTGCGGGTGCAATCACAGCTGGCGACTCAGGCGACCCTGTCAAAGGTCGTCCTCCCCTCTGATACGAACCGCGGTAACGCTCGCATCGTTAACACAACCCGCCGTTGCACCTCACATGTGAAGGCAAAGCTGGCAGGTGCTTCATGGGAACATGACTGGTGCAAGCGCAACATCTGTGCCCTCTGACCCCTGCACACATGATGAGGTGGCTCAGGTTCGTTGGGTGAGAGCTGCCCTTGACTGGCGCCCGACTCCAAATTGGTCAGGAGAGACGATGCTGACATGCGCGCCTTCAACTAAAAGGGAAGAAAAAGGAAAAAAAAACCTTGAGGACGCTTTAGCCGATGCTTCACGCTCTTGAGTGTCAGAGAGATGCTTCACTCTTGAGCATGGTGGTTGGGTGGGTGATAAAAGCAAGCAGGAAAAAAACACCGGAGCAGTGCGTAGGTGGTCGGGGACTGGGGGGAGGAGTTACCTTTAAATGGCCGGCCTGGATATCGATTCCTCCACAGTCTCATGTTTAATCCAGTAGCCAAATCCTTGCTTTAGATTCTTACACTAAATTTCCTTAATAGATCATCAGCGTTTTCTCCCCAAAGAGAAACACTTTAATCCAGCTATTAACACCGAGGCTCTGGCAAGTGAGCATTGAAAAGCAATGCAAAAATATGGCAGTGTGTAAAATGTGTCAAGAGCCCTGGGAGCAGAGGTTCCCCCACCATGAAATAAACATACTCACTCCTGAATAAAGCACACAAGAGAAGTGCACCACACACATGGACACGCATTCACTCTCTGCATGGTGGTGTAATACATCCTCTGGATAATGAGTGCACTTAGGGGGAGGCTGCTTCATTTATGTGTTTATTTATTCATTTACTTGGTTAGTTTTGTTTAATTTGGTTTATTTGGGTGACCTGTTCATAGTCCTGAAATGACTCTCGGGATCATCATCATCACCAAATGACACGACAATACACACTGTTACACAAAAAGCTCAAAAACACAATGTGAACAAGCAGAGAAATACATGAGGGTGATATTGATATTTGTCATGTTTATCTTCTCAGAGAACAAGACAGAACATTTGAACATTATACACGTCACATCTTAATATTCAAAAAATATATATATATTTATGTGCGTGTGTTGTATGTGCGTGTGTTGTATGTGCGTGTGTGAGATTCAGTGGCTCGCCCGGCTCTGTGTCCGTGGATGTGTGTGTGTTTACATTCGTCAGAGCAGCCCTGACCGCAGGGTGGGCTTTTATTAAAGAGTTGTAATGAGTGAGAGCCATCACAGGCCCGCTCGCCTATTGATTCCCTATAAAGAGCACTCAGTGCAGATGTGCTGTGATCCATAGATAATGCTTTGCACAGAGGGTGTCAGCCAAGCACAGAGGCGTCGGCCACATATTAATTCCGTCTCCGCTAATAACGGCCCGTCTGCGGGAAATTACCCGGCTTTTCGCGGAGGGGCAGCGAGGCGTCTCGGAGAAACTCGCCGCCAACGTGTCCGCTTGACGCACGGCGGGGGGGGAAGTTCAGACTCGCGGCGGACGGACGGCCAAGTCGAACATTCTGCCGTGCGATTCCAGGCTGTGGCGAATCCTCCCACGGAAAAACTGCCAAGAATCGAGCAATCAGCCGACATAATGGAGCCGTGATGAAACGGTGTTCCAGCGTGAACGTCAAGCTGGGCTTATAGCACCATTAGCGCTGAAATGTCAAAGATGTCTGCGTGGCAACAACAAAAAAGAAAAAAAGAATTATGTCTGCGACTGGACACCCACGCGCAGGCAGACGCGCGGTGCACCGGCTCACCTTTCCTCGCCGTTTAGTGTTGTGCGGCGTCTGTGGCACCACAGCAGACATGACAGGATCATTATCTGTGTATATTTAAAGAAAGTGCGCATATACCTTCGGCACTGTGCATTACATTCATGGCAAGAGGTCACGGCTGTCATTCACTCAGCGTCCCACAGGCCGGCCTGAAAAGGGAAAAATAGAAAGAGCAGAGGGAAAAAATATCTACAGACGGGGAGAAAAATTTGTATTTATTTATTTATTTTTTTAAACCTTCACCTCGCCAGAGCATTTAGGTGCTTGGTCGACATTTTCAGAAGTGCTTGGACGAGCTTGTTGTTTACAGCCGGGAGTCTGTGATTGGAAACTGGTGAAAGTGGAGAAAAAGACCCAGGATTTTCCTGCCATCCTCAGAGATATTTGACAGGAATTAAAGAATGTGTTCCGACACGCTCAACATCTGCTCCCTCCGTTTTGCGAAGAATACCACTGATGCAAAATAATAATAGTGATAAATAGCTTGGCCCCGAGTGACTTGATAAAAGATGGGTGGCTCTTTATTTCAAGCTGAACAATTGAATGAGCTTTCAACATCGTTGTCGAATAAATGTTTTTTATGTGCATTTTCAGTGTTTGTTGTTTGAAGTAGACTCCTGGCAAAACTCAGGGCAAGATTAGCGAAAATAAAGAAAAACTCAATCCCGGCAACAAATATGTCCCATTCAGCTGTTTATAAATCACCTCAGCAACGCCTCTCCATTCGCTCTTGTCAAATTGTCTTTGTGACGTTGAATGCCACCGTAATGAAAAGTCCAAATTGTACCTCTGCGGCTGAGGTCAAAGAAATTATCTATGACACTATTACAAAACCCTTGGACAGTGACAAATTGCTTTCGAAACCAACGCAAACAGGCGAAGGGTGTCAGCTGCAACAACAAACAAACACTGAAAACGGCCCTCGCCACATACTTCCAACAGCTATATTAAATCATCGGTGCAAAATCGGGATCTCTGAGTCGATTCTCTCAGCGGTCCGTCTGAAGATGACATTGAAGAGGCAGTTTTTCAGAGGATGTGCGAATAAAAGCTTCACTCTTTTGCTTCTGGGCGGAAAGAATCTGTGATGTTCTGAGCTTCTGGTCGGTATTTGGAAGAGACAGAGTGGAAAACAGACACATGTATATCCTCTAATTGCACTCTGTCTGGAAGGGCTTTCACTTCTGTTAGTGTGGCTAAGAGCTTCACCTCCAAAGTGTAGAAAACACTTCATCATCTCTCCGAGACACAGAGCACATTTAACATGAATTGTGCATGCTACATGACCTCCACCGTTATATACATCAATATCAAACATGCAGATGAGACAGGGCTACTTGAGCACTCTGCGGTGCCACTGGGAGAAAACACCACCATGCAACCGTCTCACACAACACACCACATCTCTGGAAGTCACCTGAGCTTTGGTCTGCCAGACTCCTTGGTATCATGTCCAGGTCACTTTGAGGACACCAGGGAAGTGGAGAGGAGAGGAGAGGAGGGTGGAGGTGTGGGGATGGAGGAGGCATTAACTTTTCTCAACGTCCCCACAATCAGCTTTAACACAGATGTTCCGTAAGGCGTATTAACTGGAATGTCCAAGTTCTGCAACTGAACTCCAGGATGGTTCCCATTTCTCTCCCCATCAGACGTTCACAGAAATAGTTATCATGCACCTGCATGCTTGTAAAAGTGTTGTTTGGATGAGAAAATACATTGGAACTTATACTAATTTATTGATTTTATATATTTAAAATGTTTTTTTTTTTTTTTTAAAGTGGCTCTGTAACGTCATACTTTTGCTCGGCATGAACGCCAAAACAAACCGGCTCCCTGCACCTCCTCTGTTTTGTTTTAACAAGAAATGACAATTTAAGGCATTTTCTGGCAGGCTATGTTGTTATTAGCATTAATAAGTGTCTGTTCATCACACAGGAGGCAGGTGTAATGTCACTTTATACACATTTTGTGCAGCGACATCACACAATGCTACTGCTTTGTAATGTAATGCTTTGTAAGGTAACTTTGCCCATATCGCCTTGAAACAAACGTCCGTCCGTTAGTCCTGTTTTGATTGACAATCAAAACAGTTCACAGCATTGACAGTCTGACAGGGATACAAAAAGTAGACCAGCAATATTTAAATATTCATATGGTCTAACAACATCAGTAGCAGCAACCATTTAATCTGATCAGTCAGAGTCTGTCAAAGAGTTTCTCCCTCCACTTTCAGCCTCAAAAAAAAAAAAAAAAAAGATATGACTGAGCTGACGGAATCCTGGTCATTTATTATTGAGCTGGATCTTTACAGAGATAATTCATTCAACAAGGTGTGATATTTAAAAGCGTGTCCGGTTGTTGAAAATCATGCTGCCGCTGCTCCCGCTGCCATTACCAGTTTGTACGAAGACTTGGAGCTGGGACCATTTCCTGACATTGGCTGCTTGTGTAAACGAGCTAATCCAAGACTCGGCCGCGATCCGATTTTCCTGACCGAGTCCCCAGTCGATGTGCAGCAGCAGATTATGTGTGAGTGCGGCCACGGACGCAGGGTCCCCTCCTGGGGCCCGAGGGCCGGCGGTGAGATTGAGGAGTCACCTCATCACTAGTGATCCGTGCGGGTCGACACACTCACACACACACATGTGCACGCGCTGACACACACATGCGGGTCCAGGCCAGTTCATTTCAATGCAAATAAGCCGCCTCCCGCCTCCGGTTCTTCTGGGACCAGAGTTTGGCAGGGCTGCGTTTTCTCTCTCTCTATCATACGGCGGATCGAGATTGTGTAGCGGGCTCTCGGCGCACAACCAAACAGCCGTGAGTGCGCCGAGCTCGCCGCTCGCCCAAACTGACTGATTGAGTTTTATGTTAAGCACCGGCCGCTGTTTTCAATGCCAAGCTTGTTGCAGTTTTGCTCCCCGCTCATGCGGAAAGACGCGGGGGCATCCTCCCGCGCTGACTGATGCGTGTTTACACTGCCCTAAATGTGCCGCATGGTTCCCATTGTTTAGCGTCGACGAGCGGCGCTATTGTTATGCTGATGGACGACTGGTCTCCGGCGCCGCATCGCAGCCGTGGCGAGATCCTTTCGTTCTCCGGAGAGCCAAGCCGCTCCTTTCGAGGGAAGGACTACCGCAAATTAAAATGTGCGCGTTATCGCGCTTTAATTACCATCGCAACTTTTGTTGCTGGAAATAGGTTCTGGCCAAGTGACGGCCGTCGACGCGAAGCTGACCTAGAAACATCGAGATGAGTTTCCATTTTCTCTCTCGAACCTCCTTTTTTTTTTTTTATCCACCTTGGCTCTCACCGTCGGTGAACCGAGTCACCTTTCACACGGATTCCCTGGGAGAGAGCGGCAGCAGGAGAGCGTGCACACGCGCGCGCATCGTGTTTGCATACGCCAAGGGAATTAAATGTGTATTTTCAGTGTGCATTGTTGAGTTTGTGTCAATGTGTATGTGTGCTGTCGGGGTTTTTGTGTCTGTGTGCTGCAGCACGTGCTAGCGTGCCCCCGCTGTTTGAGGTCACCGCTGATGAAGTGGGCTTCCTGAGAGACAGCCAGTGGCCCTGGAGGACTGACACTGTGTGACACCGCTCTCCGTCAGCCTGATTAGTCACCCCTTTGATGCCGCAGCCTATATTAAGGCTGTTATGTTTCAAAAGGGAAGGGAGAGAAAAAAGACAGAAAGCCCACTTGCCTTGAATAGACCTGATTGAGAGAAAGGGAGAGCGATCAAGTAGTCAGAGCACCTTCCTCTTTGAAACGGTTACTTCACACGCTGCGCGGTTGGGTTTCTGAGACGATGTCAATGTGCTGCCGGATTTGCGCGCGGGCAGCCGTCTGCGACTCGCAGATTAGTTTCCCTTTGATTGCGGCTCTTTTTTTTTTTTTAACCTGTTGCATTATTGCCAGTTTTAAAAGATCCCGAATGATTGCAAAAGGTGCTTCAGAGAGATTGAAAAGTTTCCGTTTTGTGAAAGTTTTAAACGCAATTAAGAGCAGTTGGAGCGCCTCAGATCTCCTGCTTTCACCTGGTAAAGAGCCCATTCAAAGCATTTAAAGAGGGAAGGAAACCTTCAAGGTGATTTAGCGAACCATCCATCGCGTTCACTTGGACCAATTACAGTTGTGACTGCGTGACACCGTGCACGCTGCTGGTTAAGAGGATTCTGCCAAAGCCAGTCGAGAATAAAGTGAAACACTGTTTTCCACTGGCCAAATCCTTTGGTTCTTCTTTCAATGTGAAAATGCCTCCTTAATGCTGCCTTAGCATCCATGCTAATCTCTTCAGCAGTAGCAGCCATTCTTTACAGCTCGTAGTAGCTTCTACTTCCTGGTCTTCTGCTGTGGTTTACCAGTGTAGGTTGGCACTGTGGTTTTGCGGCTAGCGCAAGAGCCACACACACACACACACACACACACACACACACACACACACACACACACATCCTGACACAGACAGTGAAAACTGCATTTTGGAAAATGATGTATATATATATATATATATTTATATGTATGTATATGAGAGGTAGAACTGCCAATCAAGAACTCCCTTGTTGCATCACATTTTAACTTCCTTGCTTCTGTTCCTGGAAATATTTTTCCGAAAAATATAAAAACACAACAATTAGTCAACCTTTTTTTTTATTTTGCTGACTATTTTTTTTAAGTCACTGCATCTGTAACTCTGGAGATTAACCACTACCTGAGGACACGGTCAGAGGGTGTGTGTGTGTGTGTGTGTGTGTGTGTGTGTGTGTGTGTGTGTGTGTGTGTGTGTGTGTGTGTGTGTGGATGGTGAAGTCTTCATACTTCATGCACCCACCATCACAAGCATACGCTTTCTTCCCGACGCGGCAGGGGAGCTCGGCTCCACTTTGACAGAGGAGTGAAAGCAGAGATGAGGCGATTTGATGAAGTGGAAAAAGAGGGAAGAAGTTATAACCTGCTGCTGTACATAGCCGAGGGCGTCGGTTGGAAGAGAGGAACCCAGTTTCCTGTGTGTGTGTGTGTGTGTGTGTGTGTGTGTGTGTGTGTGTGTGTGCGTCTGGAGTTGTCAGACTACCTCGGAGCTCTGTTGGTTCCACAGCTGTAGAAAACATTTTGCAAGATCAAAGTGTTGAACACTCCTGAGGACTGGATAGGAGCCAGTTCCCCCCCCCCCGCCCCGATACACACACACACACACACACACACACACACACACACACACACGCGCCGCGACACTTACACTGACATCCTAGTTCATCCAGCGTTTAGCCTGCACCCTCCCCGGGGATTTCACATCGGCTGGAGTCGGCCGCCCAAAACAGCCTCACCTGGAACGGAGCGCCAGCAGGTGCGGAGATAAGGCGGCAGCAGCTCTCGGTGGTATCAGGCCGAGCGCAGCCACAGCCCCCCGCTCCCACACCACCACCGTCACAACCCCCAGGTACTCTTTGACAGAAATAATCGAGTCAGGGAGGTGGTGGGAGGTTAATGAAGCACTCCCAACACACGGCCGACCTTTTCCCCAGCCCCGCCGCAAATCATCGCCGTGCACTTTTTTTTTTTTTTTTGGGGGGGACATTTTAAATGAAAGCCCTTCAATAATTTATCTAACCACAGTCCCCGCAAGGCCCGTCATTAAAGATTGTCCATGACATTTCACTACCCCCCCGACTCACTGCCTCACACCCAGTCGGAGAAACGTCAGCGTGCCTGTTTCTTTCCCTCTGCTGCAACTCTCTCCGTCTTTTGTCTCCCGTCTGATGCGTCTCTCCGTCTGAGCGCCCCGCTTCACTCTCTCTCTCTCTCTATCCGCCGCCCGCCGTGACGTTAACCGCATTAAATATTGATACCCGGTATGTCCCGCGCGGGGCTAACAGAATGACAGACAGGCGTCAGGGGCGCCCGGTGTGATCCGGCGCAAATTGGAAATCCAGCTGAGCGGCGTTCAAAGTTCCGCCAGCTCGAAATCAAAATTCTACTTTATGCTGCTCGTCTGGCGGCCCCATCAGCAAGTTAAAATTTGATGTGATTTAAAATGTGGCGTATCCTGTGAGGTAACATAAAAATATACAGGCGGCATCGTCTCGGCTCAACATGATGTGAAGCACCAGTGATTCTCTTTCCGATGCTAAAGTTGGTGCCGACGACTCCGATTACACCAACGACGGTCTGATGCTTTTGGAAAAGTGGAGCCAAAACAACAGACAGCACATTGTAGCTCAAACTGACACATCTCCACAACATTTGACAACTGACCAAAAAGTCCATCCTTTAACTCATTTTGCTTGCTCGCGTACTGTAGGGGAGGAAATGTCTAGGCACATATAATAATATCTCCCCAACACGTATTCCGTCGTTCCGGTATTTAAGATGAGGATTTCAAAGTAAAGTACATAATAATTAATTTAATCTGACTCCATTTGATAATAATAACTTTACTTTTATATATCGGTTGAGAGAAAGACTTGGTTACTAATTAAGAATATAGACTCAATATAATTGAATTCTAGTGATTCTGACATTAGTCTTCAGTTCAGGGATGGTTTACATACATTAACAAAACTATTCAGTTTATTTATTTAACATGGAAGAATAGCCTGATGTCTGGGTTGGAGTATTCAGAGGTTATTGAACATGATACCCAATCTTATCTGTCCAACTCAGAGGTTAAGGGTTTGAATAATGTCCAGTGAAACTTACCATATAACTAAGGTCATTGGGATTCTGATTAATCCCTATCTTAGTTCAGTGATGGCAGATATAGACAAATCATTCAGTGACCTTCTTAACATAGAAGAACAGCCCAGACATCTAGGTTGAGATATTCAGAGGTTTATATAATCTAACTCAATAGTAGAAAAACATGATACTCAATCTTTTCTATTCAACTCAGAGGTAAAGAGTACAAGCATTACTTGGATAAATTTACCATATAACTGAAGACTAAATCAACATTCAATGTCAGATAATTCTCCACATAGAACAAAAGTCTCAACAAGTTGATATTGAAGGGAAATGGATAACATGCCAGTTTATTGCGACGTCCAGAGTAAAAATGCAACAAAAATGTAACAGACCGTTTGTGTGAAAATGATGGCACGCAGACCAAGGAGAGGAAACAGGAGCAGCCAAAAAGACCCCCTCAGATTCTTGTTCCTTCTCTTAAATATCCTCCCAGAACAGAGACACTTCTACAATGCATATTTAAAAGATTCAAATCAAATATATTCTTCCTACTGTCTCCTACGGTCATCAAGGGTTATTTTCCACAGCAACAATAGATCACCAAGACCTTCGCACCTCTCGCACTGAGACCCACAACATTTCCAAAGGAAGACAGAGACAGTCCCAAAATGCAATCATACAAATTCGAGGGGTAACAATAGATGAGATGGGTGTAACGGGTGTAACCAGTGGGTTACACCCGTCGGGGAAAAATTTCTTTTATTACACCCGTCTGGGAAAAACTTCTCTAGTAACACCCGTCTGGAAAAACCTCAATCGTTAAAGGAAAACATTCCTGGATGTGGATTTGACTGTCTTACAGTACCGAGACATTGTTGTGAGAATTACACATTCCCTTTGTGACGTCACAAAGGGAGCTGATAGCGCTCATAGATTGGTGCTGGTTCCTCCTCCCCCCCAAAGAGGGCCAAATGCTCTGTTTCCTGGACATCTGTAGAATTTCAGACTAATCGTGTGTAGCTGCAGCTACACTGGAGTCCAGGAGGAAAAGTAAAGTTTGGAAAAATCAGTTTGCAAACCAGCATTGCAGCATGAGAGACATCTCCTCTGCTCTCCGTCTCTCTCACAGGAACCGCAGTGTTTATTTTTGTAGCCGGACGTACTGATGAATTTGCATCAGCCGGCCTCGCCTGGAACAAAGTCAACAAAGACGGGGCGAGCGGCGGCAAAGCAAACAGATGGACACACGTGTTTGCGGCGCTGACATAAATCAAACTGCAGCAGCGGCGGCGGCAACCACAAAGTCGGCCGCTCGCGCTGCCGCACACAAGTGTGAAAGACAAAGTGGACCGGATCAGATGTGTTGAGGCGAGAGCGCTGTCATTCCGCATGAAACGCAATTCATCAGGCCCATTTGCTGATGAAACGGGGCAAAATGAGACGTGACAGCCATTCAAGTCATACAATATTGATATTAGCAGAAAACGCTATCAGATGGCCGTGATGCGCGCACTCACACACACACTCTCACACACACACACACACACACACACACACACACACACACGCAGGCTCCCCGTGGACCAGTGGGAGGAAGGCTCACACACTCACTCTGCTAAATTTAACAGATTCTGCAGAGCTGAAGGGAGTCCCCGCAAACCTGCAAGTTCACTCCAGCAAACCTCACACTGTGATTTCACCACTTTCTTTACTTTACAGGAGACTGAACTGAACTGAACTGAACTGAACTGAACTGGGGAATTCATCCATCCATCATCATCCATCTCACGCACTCCGCACGGTCACAGGGCCTTAGGGTTGCACCCGAGCTGACCAGTTCATCTCAGAGTCACGCAGAGAGACAAACAAGCTGTTGGACTCACCATAGAACAATGTTACTCAAAGTGGGTGGCAAAGTGGTGGCACAAAAAGTGGTGTGCCAAAGGTAAAACATCATTTGCGTATTTATGTTGTTACAGTGAATTTGAAAAAAAAAAAATATTTTGTCACCATTTTGGCTTTTGGAGGGGCATGAAAAATTTTCTTCCTCCAAGGTGGGACGTGACAGAGAAAGTTTGAGAACCACTGCCCTAATGCCATGCAAGTCTATGGGGTCAAAAGTCAACTTTGTCCTAGAGACATGGGACCACTTGCAGGTTCATTGGGATCCCTCAAGACACAGCCACATCAAATTTGGGGCTTCTAGCCCATGAGGAACCCCAAAACCCTAACCCTAATTCCAGCAGTAACCCTAACCCTAACCCTAATTCCAGCCTTATCGCTAACCCTAATGCCATGCAAGTCTATGGGGTCAAAAGTCAACTTTGTCCTAGAGACATGGGACCACTTGCAGGTTCATCGGGATACCTCAAGACACAGCCACGTCAAATTTGGGGCTTCTAGCCCCAAATTAGGAGGGGGGGGCATGAAAAAATTTCTTCCTCCAAGGTGGGGCGTGACAGAGAAAGTTTGAGAACCACTGCCATAGAATAACTGAAAAAGAATAAAAAGCGTTGATGGAGTTGCTCAGCGATGAAGTAGTAAATTAGTAGCTTACCAATAATAAAAACAGACAAACATTTTGACCTGGTGCATTGTTGGAGAGTGCGCAATATTAGTGTTGTTTCCAATAAAATAAAAAAATAAAAAAATAAAAAAATAAAAGTCTAAAAATAACTGTGACAAGCTGCATCAACACCTGGTGACTTCCACTAATTTTTTATTGAAGTTCTTTCAATTAGATTAACAAGTAAGTTGAACGGAATACTTTGAAAACACCAATTGACCCCTGGGCATCACTTTAGAATATTTGCTGATCCAATTAAGAATCCAACTAATCCAATATGTTTCCATTATGTATTGCAAAACCTGTTGGCAGCTCAACTCGCATATCAGCCGAATTTAAAGTCCTATTTCACTGCCAGCCAAAGAAATACTTCAATAAGCACCAGATTTGTCGTCCCTGTAACAGTTCGGAGTGACAGTTCAGTCAGTTTTCTTTTTTTCAAAGGCCACAGTGGTGGCCTTGGTGTTTCAATGGGTCTGACACTTGATCACTCGCCAAATAATGTATATTTGGTTTTAATGGACTTTTTAAAAAAATAAAATAAAACAGACGCAAAAGACAGACTGTTATAAATGGCTGAATGAAATTGCACAACGTTCATAAAGCAAGAGTGCAACGAGTCTGTCAATGTGGCTTTGTAAGACGTTCTCAATTTCTTCAATCCTTGTAAAGATTGGGTGTAATTAATGTTATTTTCTCGTCCATTTTCCAAACTATTTGTTACATTGCATCACGTCAGTGCCAGAATTTGAAGGAGCAGATGACAGACAGTGTCTATTGCTTACGATACATCATCCAACAAAAAGAAAAAACAGAAAAGAGTTGTCTTGACAGGCCGACCCGCCGCCAACCCATCACCTCACTGCACACATCACTTCGTATTACTGCAGGATTTACGGGTCGGAAAGTTTCTTTTCTTTCACCGCCTGAAAATAAATCTTTTTTTGAACTCGCGTGCCGCAACTCGACGCTCTGTCTTGCCGTCCGCGGCTGTGAAGTTCTCTGCGTGAGATCGTCTTTCGTCAGGGGAGAGGTTTTTTGGGAGGTGGTTGGGGGTGGGGGGAGCAGGTGGTGGTGGTGGTGACTTAAGGGGGGCTGGGGGGGGGGGTAGATTTATGCCGCTGTCTGCAGCAGAGGCAGGTGGTTTACGGCGCCGCGCCGCCAGAAAGAGATGACTAGCGCGCATGATAACTTCTCGGGGCACCGGGGCGGATTAAAAGCACGAGGATGGTCTTCGTGGTCGTTGGTGACTTTTGCGCAGCAGATATTTGGGGGAGGAGGAGGAGGAGGAGAAGGAGGAGAAGGAGTGCTCCATTAACTCGCGGGGCGAGCGGTCAGGGACCGTCTCCGGCTGTGTGTGATGGCCACCTTGGAAGACTGCTGCTCCGGCTCTTTTTTTCCTCACCCACTTTATGTCTGCGCTTCTCCCTCCCGTCTGCAGCAGCCAAGGCCAGGAAGTGTATGAGTGGTGAGAGAAGCAGTGTGTGTGTGTGTGTGCGTGTGTGTGTGTGTATGTATTTGACCGACACTTTTTTTTTTTCCTTCCATGAAGGCGTCTGGTCAAAACCCACCATTATCAAAGTGAAGCAAGTGAGGCACACGCAGGGAACTTTCAGACACCTTAATTCCGCTGATTGGAGAGCAGCTGAAGAGCTGCTGATGTCTCAATAATCATATCAATAATAGAAGAAAGAGATTTCACCCACATCCCTCTGAACATTTGGCCATTTTTTGGGAACAGTTAGCCACTGGCTATGCTATGTTTGCTGTATGTAAACAGCTGCAGACCTGTTGTGCGCAATTTGCGATTCTGACTCCTCAGGTGTCGCATTTCTGGGCGTTTTTTGCACCTGTGTATCATTAGCGAAAAAACCTTTGTGGATACGACGCAAAGAGTAGCGGAGATTACGGCTGCAAATAGCGCCGCGATTTAGCACTGCGCTCTGTTCTTTGTGGATCTGGCCCATAGCGTGTCCGTGGGGCTGAAAACCAGCCTCGCCAGACACTGAGGCGGTCTGGTCTCACAAGTAACTGTGAGAAAGACTGGGATGCTTTTCGGCACTGTACGACACAAACAAACACACACCCAGCTGGGTACCTTAGCAAGAAACACTCGAAAATATCATTATGATAATCTTTCAGCACTCCCTGTATTTTTGCCTAGTTTGCTAAAGGTAATTAAGAACATTAGCTACAGACGAGCCGTAATGACCTTGGATTTCCTTTTTTTCTGTTAATGTGCACTAATGCACAACGGTGAAAAGAATTGTAAAAATGTCACCCACCTTGTTTCACATTGATGGAAGTTGTTAGCTGAAAGTTTTTACCATTAGTGACTTGCGCCACAAAATCTAGGGGGAGCTCTATTCACCAAGACAGGGTCTAAAACCATAGAAGAAGCCACCCACTGGCATAGCTTCCCCCCTTTAGGCTCAGGGGACATTTTCAGTCCCTGAAGTTTTGTCGGTGAAAAGAATTCCACACAATGGATGATTATGGCGGCCACAGATTCCAGTCGAGAAGGACGGCATCATGTCTCCCTGTACTGCTGCTTTTCTTTCTCTCTCTCTCTCTCTCTCTCTCTCTCTCTCAGTGGGTTGTTTTGTAAAATGTCACAGACCGATCTGAGCGGACACTGTGACTGCAGCCGTGTCTTCACCCGAAATATCCGCTGCATCCTCCTGGACTTGGCAGTGTGCGCATACCACGGAGGATAAGCAAGGATGCGAATAAGTCTGAAATAAGTCACACAAGGATTTCTTCTCGGCCGCTCTCTCTGCAGCTAGCCTAAGCTAAGCAGCTTTTTGGAGCAGCTGTCTCGCATTCTTTATGATCTGGTTACCCAACGTGTCCACAGAGAGAAATTCCAGAACTTAGTTTAAATATCAATTTTAGGTAAACTTTCCCTTTGGCTTTGTAGCAAATAGAATAACATCAGCCGTGATTGGATTATTTGTGTGTGTGTGTGTGTGTGTGTTGCATTTTGTGCCACTTTAAAACACACTCTCAGCCTCTTGTCCTGCTTCCAGGTTGCACAACAATGAGAACAACAACACTGCCTGGCCAAACCCGCTGCTGTCTTGACAAACACACAGGAACTTCCAGTTTTCTGCTGCTTGGCACAAAACTCAAACACCTTTGACCTCACCTTCGACCTTTGACCCTGCATGGGTCCAATCGCAGTCAGTAGTAAAGAGATAAGAATAAGCAGGGGATGGAAAGAATAATTGGAATTACTGTAGCACAAAAAAAAAGTATTAAATTTGGGGATTAACCTTTGGTTCAATCCCTTTATTTGTATCATGTCCACGTCTATACTTTTATTTTGTAGAGTTGCTGGGAAAGTTACTGAGGAGTATGACTGGTACGTCTGTCGCGGCTCTTAATCAATGCATCTTTTCTTGCTTACCTTAAAATGGGCCACATTTCAGCTTCCTCAGTAGTCAGGCCTTAGTATTGTTTTTCAAATAATGCTCTCAATCAATCTTTCAGTGTAAAATACTCTTCCACCCCTCTCCGTTGCTCCACGCTACATCACTTTGTTGCACAACGGCAGCTTCACACACTACGGCTAATAATTCCCTCTCTCATTTTTTTTATTTCCTCTTTGTTAATTGACCCGTGTAAAGTGCGCTAATCTCCTGAATGAGTGGAGAGGGCGAGGCCGACTTTGTCACCGAGTGTTTGTTAATGACTCCGCGCTCGTGGCATCGGTATGCAAAAGTGTGCCGGCGGCTCGTGACGTGCGTGCGCGTGCGTGCGTGTATGTTTTGCTTTGCGACGCAAGTGGGGGCTAATTCTCAGCCGTGCTGCAGTCCTGGAGGACCACGCTGCCTTTGACCTGATAAGCTCATTACAATTCCTCACTAATTAAGGCAGAACTTGTTTTTGCTGTCGACGCACGAGAACAACAGGTCCCGACTGCATCAGGCTGCGGCAGAGAGGCGGAGAGGCAGAGAGGCAGAGAGGTCGGACAGACAGCGGGAGGAGGCGACGGAGTTCCAGGGAGTGCAGAGGAAGAGGAGGAGGAAGAGGAGGGACGGCGGAGGGAGTTTGTATGGCAACCTGTGAAAGTCATAAATAGGAAATTCGGCAACAACAGTTGGAACTTCACTGTTATCCACTCCATGTTTCAAAGTGTTAATAAGAGGGATTGTTCAAAAACCCAAATCAGATTTTTTAAATAAATGATCTCGTTTGTCGCTTGTCGTGGAAACAAAATTTTTTGTTGGGAAAAATCGCAAATTTGAATTGGATTTGACATTGAGAGCAAAAACTTTGAAACGGATGATTTTGAAATATCGCATTTATTTTGCGAAAAAAAACAACCTGGAATGCAAACGTAGCTTATGACAGCAACATGCTAACAGGCAGTCGACTCTCTGCTTCACCTGCTAAAACGGAAACTCAACCTGGCGCTCGCACCTTTTATTTCCCCAAACTTTAGAAATAGATTGGCCCCACGCTGAGATGGGCCGCGGGCCGCTGATGAGGGAGGGGGGGGGGCACACGGCTCAGGGGATGGAGCGGGGGGGTCGGAGGGGGATTGTAAATTAGCCGGGCCGCCGCTGAGCATTTTCTCTGACTTGTCGAGGCTAAACTGAGGGCAGCAGGGAGTGGGGCCCGATATGTCAGAATCTCCCTGGCAACCAATCCTTCAGCCGCCCACACACACACACACACACACACACACGGGCACGCACACTCTCCAGTGGTGGCCTGTTGAGACTGGGCCACTGTGTTGTTGCTGTTGTTGTTGTTGTTGTTTGCATCTCGGCTCAGATTAAATCTGAGGCAGCCCCAGAATATTTATAACGGGACCTCTTCTCCGTCTCTCACATGTTGAGGAAGACGAGGAGGAAGAGGAGGGTGAAAAAAAGGAAAAGAAAGCCAGACTGTCGCTCTTTCTTTTATTTCTTTCCCTCACACACACACACACACACACTCTCGCTCCTCTCTCATCCTCCCCCCCTCTCTCTCCCCTCCTCCTCCTCCTCGCCTGCTCTCTTTCTGTCTGTCTCTCTCTCGCTCTGCCTTTCATATGCGCCCGTCTCCTTCCTCTCGCGCGCCTGTTTTTTTTTCTCTCTATCGTAATTCGCCGCCTGCGCTCCCCGAAACGATGCCTTCCTCATGTGCGCGTTGTACATCATAAGCCATCCAGGGGTCACATGGGGGGTTTAGGGGAGGTGTGGGTTGTTACCCCTCTCTTATTGCTCTTCATTATTTGCCCCCTTTTTTTTCCACGGCGAAGGGAATTATTAGAGTGTGTGAGTTTGTTCTTCATGTCGATATGAAGCAACCCTGTAATCCCACCGCAGAGCCTCAGTCTCTCATTCAAGTCTCCAGCCGCTAGAGTGGAGGAGGGGGGGTGGTGGGGGAGGGGCTTGTTCATTAACACGAGGTACGCTCTGTGTGTGTGTGTGTGTGTGTGTGTGTGTGTGTGCCTCCAAAGCTGGAGTGTGCCCGTGCATCTCGTCAGGCTCCTTAATGCGCCTCTATGTTTTTTTCCTGTACGTGTTTTTCTTTTTTTTCGCATTCTTTTTCTGCAGGTTTCACATTTGGCGCCTCGTCTTTTTCTTCTGCACTGTGCTCGCACGCGTGTGTGTGTGTGTGTGTGCGCGTGCCGCCTCTGGGCAGCAGCCTGTGGCTTTGCAGAGCTGAGCAGAGATGAGTGGCTCTGCCTCTGGCGCAGACCTGCACCTTGGGACCAGTAGCTGCTGGCGCCAGCCATCTTTGGCACCAATTATTCCCCAGGTCCAAGAGGGAGGGCCAAAGGCTCGCCTGCCTCCCACCGCCCACCGCCCACCACCACCACCACCACCAGCAGCGCCGCCTCCAACCCTCTGAGACACACGACGGCGTTCGCGCTCCGACGACCGCGTCCCCTTCATCGACAAAACTGCCGGATTTTTTCTTTCTCGCCTCTCAAAAGAGACGGCGGCGCTGTGGACGTGTTGGTGGCGGGCGGCTGTAATTAATGAGTGATGAGCGCGCGTGTCGCTCTGCGTGCGTGTGCGTGTTCCGCCACGTGACGCGCGGTGGTTTGTCCTTGGATGCTGGCCTGCATGGCGAGGCAGGATGGGGACGGCCTCCGCTGGGATGAAGCTTAATTGGGCTCCTGTCAGCGTCTGGCTGTCTTTCACTCTCCCTCATTTTCCTCCTCCTCGCCCGCCACCACCGCCGAAGCCGTCCCCCCTCTCCTCCTGTTGCAGTCGCCGACTCCTCCGCCTACATCCGCACCGCAATCTCTCCGTCCCAGCCTACCTCCCCAGTTCCTCCCTCATCATTTGCAGAACAGCCAGAGGCATCGATTGGTGGTCGCAGCCTCTCGTCTCTCCGCCCTCCTCGTATTTATTATTCTCTCAAACGCTCACGGCCCGATGGCGCCGCAGAGGGTTGGCTGTGACGTGCACGCAAGCACACACGCGAGGCAGACCTCAGATGTCGATGCATTATCACATCACAGCGCCAGAGCGCACACGCTCGTGCACGCGCAAGCATAACGGCACGCGTGCGCAATGTAAACTCATGCATTATTGATTCCGGGGCAGAGCGGAAGCGAAATGTGACCACATGTGCAAATTCATTTACGCAAACACAGTCGGCCGGATCACAACGAGTCGGGAGATCTCGGGCTGACTCAACGTTTTCCCCTCTGTTCGATCGTCAGCTGGCCGGCGGGACGAGTTTTAACGCCGCGCCGCAGCTCGGAGGGACAGAGAAGTTTGGGCGGCTGAGCTGCTCCCCGGTCGAAGTGATGCCTCTCAGGGCTGTTGTCTGAGCATGCGGCCGTGCAAATTGCATTAATATTGAGCAGGAAATCCAGCTTTGTGGGGCTTTAATCCATGACTGTCAGAAAGACAAATGAGTTTGCCGGGAATTTATTTCAGAGGTCATGATATCTGCCGCGTGTGACGGGGACGCGTCCCCTTCATTTGTCAAAACTCTGTGTTTGTGCTCTTTAGTTTTCACAGGTTTTGACTCCTCCTCTAATAAAGCAGCTCTTCAAATGTTGACGTGAGTTGCCTCATGTTAGCTCGTCCAGACCGGGCCGCCCTGCTTCCTTCCTCTGTGGAGGTTTTGGTGTTCGCAATTTTGTTCACGGTTTACCTTATGAGCAAAGACAGCCTTGATTTTCACAATAAATGAAACTGAGCACAAAAAAGCTGGGGGTCAGCCATAATTATAGCCAAAAAGGATTATGGTTATGATATAAAAAGACACAATTGCAAAACCAGTGGTGAGAAGTGAAATATTTTTACAGTTCACCTATAAATGTCGCTGCGTTTTCCAAGTGTTTTAAAGTCCAATCAGTCTTCGGCGGTGAGTTATGCAAAAGAGCCGATAAAAAAAGCCCACGTTGAAATTCCCCATGACGCCCCGCGAGTTGCCCCTGATTGATTTCTTCCATCAAGTCGTCCGCTGAGAAAATATTCCGCTGTCAGACCACCGGGAGCAAGCCGCGGCCTTTGAGTAACAAATCAAATGAAACGATTATTTTCCCTTTCGCCGTGTATCGCTAACGTTACTTAGCCGCGAGGGAAAAAGGTCACAGCGATCGTTCAAAATCCTCTGCGTTTGTCCGGACGTTTGGCTCATTTGACGCAACATTACGCTGCCGACCTGTTCAACTCGCGTCCATTCGTAACTGACGAGGCCTCTGGACGTTTTCACGTGCAGGACCCCCCCCCCAAAAAAATTAAATAAATAAATAAAACTAAATAAAAATAGGTTGTAGTTAGTCACGGTTAACTCTTGCAGCACGAAACCCCCCTCGCCAGCTAATGTTATGCGCAGCTGCGTTGCACGGAACCTCCCTGCACTTAAACAAACCGCCCACGTGTCCCCAGACGCACCTAGCTGGGATGTGTGCACTCAGCCGCACTCCCCGTCGTCGAGAATGTGCTCCAGGTCTCCGGCAGGCTGCCGGCCTCCGTCACCGACTCGCCGAGTGCTGTCGTCCTCCCTCCTTCCCTTCTCTATTTATGGCTCCGCCTCAGCGCCCGCTTCCAATTTACTCTGCGCCACAAATCAGCCACGCCAACTTTGGCTGTAAGGCCCGAGGTGCCTGCGCTGTAAGCAGGTCTGACGGCGAGCTCGGCTAATAGGCTGGAAGGAGAAGGATGCGGGAGGAAATCAAGCAGACGCTGATCTCCTCACACAAGTCTTTGTCCGTGTACGTCCCCGATTGTCACCATTACATCCTGGTCTTTCCCCAGCAGGGAAACAAAGCCAGATAATATCAATTTCAGCGATTTTCGGCCCTCCTCCTTGAAATTCTGATAATGCAGAATAATTCCTCCTCTAAAACGAGCTCCAAAAATCCATCCTAAGCTCTTCAAAAGCGCCCTGGCCTCATCACTTGCCTCCATTCAGCGCAGATCATCGCCAGAAAGTCTGGATACTGATGGCCACCTTTTAATCAGCTTAAGTCTCGCGCCCCTCGCATGTCGTCGTCTCTGATGTTGAGTCTGTCTGAGGAACGGGGGGTGTGTGAAGCTGAAAGGAAACCGGTGCCGCCGCCTGTGTCCTGAGGTCTGGCACACGGGAGGTATCGCTAATAGTTTTCGTGTCTCACCTGTTTGTTGATTTGAAGGCCGAGGCTTTTAGCGAATCCTGCTTGTCAGACGCTGGTGAGATTCTAACGTGCTGTGTGTTAAGAAAATGTGAACCATGTGGATGTTTTTTTTTTTTTTAGGATCAAAACATAATAAGTGCTCTTCAGTATTTGAGGATATTTCAAGATCTATTCAAAATTTCAATTAATCTCCTGGATTTCATACACAGAAAGAGAATTAGAAAAAATGCATGCAATACAACAGTAGTGCACATAACAAAGTTTAAAAAATGAGATAAGAATATAAAATATATAAAACTAATCTATATTTACAGAAATGAAATTAAATGATTCACAGAAATAATTTAACAGCTCAGGTTATATAGTGAAATTGCAATAAACTGGCATTTTAAAGTCAGAACGTAAACCTGGTTTTGCAAAAATAAACAAAGAAGCCCCCTCACATGACACAAACACAGCAATCATAAAATCACTAAATGGGTTCTGCAGCTCCTTCAAAAAAAAAAAAGGCAGAGATTGATGATTTATCTCTCTTCACTTTTAATATTGTTTCCTCCTCCTCTCGAAGATGGGCTGCACACCCCCTCCCCCCTCCCACCCTTTTTGAAACAGCCTTCAAAAAAAAAAAAGTAAGTGAGACAAGAATTGATTTGTTTGATAGAAACACACACCCCCATATCGCCCACGGATGGCAAGGCGTGCTCTTTTAACAGACTGTTATGGAGAGCCCCATTACAGTGCAGGAGGTTTCAACCTCAATTATATGGAGAATATATGGTAGTCAAACCGCTAATGAAAATGGAGGACGGTGTCGACTCTGGCAAACAGCTTTCTGAGAAAGATGGTGGAAGTAATCTATTCTCCTTACCGCCAGTGCTACTTTTTCCTGCCTCTGATTGCCTCAGCTTTAATGAAGAGCCCACGTACCTGAAGGGGCCATTTAGGGCTGCCGAGCGCTGGGGAACATTCCGGACGTGGCACGAAAGTCCGAATCAAGACCGCCGGCCTGCGTGTTAAAGGCATGTCAGTCAGCGCGTGTGACAGAGAGTTTATTTATTTTGCTGATGTTTAACGTTCCAGCTTTCCTGCCAGACCGGCTTTACACTCAAAGCTTCCTTACTGTGAGAGTGTCTGATTCTTGAATAAGCGAAAGAAATCTAAAAGTAATCATTTGTTTGGTGACTGTGAATAAGCGGAGCAAAGTGCGTTTGCTCTGCTTATTCACAGTCATGGCTGCAATTTCACTTTTTTGAAAATATGCAAGTTGAAAATGCTGGCTGACAGTGTTCCACATAAAAAAATGAAAAGAAAATGGGATGGGATGGCATCCTGAGCAATGAAGCCAATTGGCTCGTAAACCAAAAAAAAAAAAAAAAAAAAGTTTGAACCCTGAACTGCTGCTATTTAATTATCTGATTATCTCTGTGTGTTAACAAGCATTTTGAACATTGTACCTATTAAAGCACTGGCGTCCTAGTTTACTTACAGATATTTTGGACATCTGAAGTGGATATCTATTTGGAATATTTAACTCCATAGACACCCAGCTAGTGGCTGCTGTTGTTACAGTAGAACTGAACCTGACAGAATTTAGCGTGTCTGCCGTTGTACAGCAGCATCACTCGGTGGAAGCGCTGTCACGGACAGTTGTGTACCATCCGTATTTCGTAATGATCGCTGTGATGATGATACAGAATGCAAAGATGCAAATATTACAGGCTCGTCGGCAGTTCATGCATATTGTATTAAGAATTTCCACACACATCACATGCTGTTGCTAATTGGTTCCGGCCCCATCACAGCGCACTGCTACTCCAGAAATGTGTGTGATAGTTAATGCCAAGTTATTGATGACAAGTCTATGGGGTCAAAAGTCAACTTTGTCCTAGAGACATGGGGTCACTTGCAGGTTCATCGGGATCCCTCAAGACACAGCCATGTCAAATTTGGGGCTTCTAATTTAATTCCAGGTAACCCTAACCCTAACCCTAATTCCAGCTTCTAACCCTAATGCCCCAAAAAGTTTTGTCCTAGAGACATGGGACCACTTGCAGGTTCATCGGGATCCTCAAGACACAGGTCATTTGAAAATTTGGCGGCGGGTGGGGGGCATGAAAAATTTTCTTCCTCCAAGGTCGGGCATGACAGAGAAAGTTTGAGAACCACTGAAGTAACTGATTCTGACTGGTAAATAAGTCATTTATTTTGAACAAACAGTTTTCGGTAGATTCATTTAGTTTAGTTTAGTTTGGTTTAGAACCTGCTGCTCCAGTGTGTAACCATCCCTTTATACTTCACGCGTGCCTGCTGATTTCCTGCATGTATCAAGCTGTATAACCAGTAGGGGGCCCAATTACCATGTGCACTATGTTTTGTTTGTTTGTCTTACATTTCCTACCAGTGCAGCGACACATCCAGAGAAGCGGAGAAAGAAAAAAGTGGCTACCGTTACGCCAAGTTGCCGTATTTGCACCTTTGGGTGGGGGTCTGAGGTCAGAGGACTGAGGTCACAGACAAACATGGGCGGGAAGCAACACACAGAGAGGGCCGGAGGCTCTTTTTACACGCTTTTGCATGAGATTGGGCTGTTTATTCAATTCCTTGATTTTTATTGTTCTGCAGCCGGAGGAGAGCGAAAACAAACCATAATCTTGGTCACTCAGAGTTCCTGCAGACAATCTGCAATCAGTGTTGTTTACACCGCGGCCAGCCTGTAATCGAATCCAATCAAGGGAACTACGCCTGCATGTCTGTTTCACCTGTGGTCAAAAGAACAGCTTGTGCCCTTAATCATTTGTCATAAATATTGGGTTTGCTGCTATTGACTGGCGCACAGTGAGGGGAGGAGGGGGAGGTTCAGGAAAACAATAGTCCGGCTGGACTCAGTGTCTGCCGTTCTTTTTCTTTCATATATATATATATGAAAAAGAAGAGAGAGCAGCAGTCGGCGGGATCTGAGCCGGGAGGGATCACGCTCGGGTTAATGCCGCAACCCAGAGGGAGATAAAGACAAAATGAGAGACAGGAAGGAGGGAGAGCGAGAGAAGAAAGATTTCAATTTAAGACGGGGGCGACGCCGCCTCGGCGATGTGAGGCTAGCCTCTGGAGGAAGCCAGCGGCCGAAGGGGGGGTCGCCGGTGTCAATCCAGCTCTGGGTATTCAGTGCGACGCTTGTGATGAAGAACTAATGAGGAGGAGGAGGGCGGGCTGACCGACGAGTTCACTGCAGTCTGGGAGGTGGACGGAGAGCAGTGTGTGACTTACCAGGACGTGTGCTTTGAAAAACAGTTTAGTCACAATAGTCTAAACTCAACTCTACCATTTTGCAATATCGCAGTTGTACCTGTATTATACATATCACTTTTTTTGGTATTTTTTTTTAAAAGCAACACAATTTATTAACACACTTCACATGAAAAAAAGATTGTTGATTTGTGATTTCCAGCTTGTGGGTGACTCGTAGGTCCCTCCAATCGCCTTCAAGCTTTACCGCGACTTTTCCAAACAGATGCAGAAGTGCGATAAAGCCGAGGCATTTAGGTAGCGTTTTGAGGTTGGGGAAAAATATTTACCCCGTTTTCCTGAAAAACCGAGCCAGGATTCCGCCCGTCCTCTTTTCATTTCCGGCAGGCATGGAAGGAGTGACCGGAGCGATGCGTGCGGAGTGACAGCTGTAACGCAGGGAGACGGAGGGGAGGCCTGCGGAGAGATGAAGGACGCCGTTAATCTGCGCGCCGCAGCGTTTCACTCGTGGATTTGTGCGCGTTTGAACTTTCCGAGGGGAGGAAGGCAGGAGACGGCCGGCCCCTCTGTAACTCTGTAAATGTCACTGGGTGTCAGCGGCCTGCTGCAGCAGCCTGCCACTCGCTGCCTGCTGCAGCAGCCTGACATTCACTCACTGCCTGCTCTTTGGATTCCCGTCCTCTGTATCTGATGCCTTTCACACACTTGGTTCCTGTATTTATCTCCTGCTCACCTTTGTTCCCAGGAAATTACACCTCCCTTAGTAATAGACAAGGCTATATATTTTTTTAATTTTATGTTTTATATGTTTCACTAACCCATTCAGTCCCTTATTGGATCTAAATGCACTAATCTGGCCCCAGCATCTCACGATACTCCGCCTCAGACCGCATAGCATTTGTGGTGCTCAGCTGTATTTCTTCCTAATTTATTATCCTGCCATTAATTTGCACTGTGGGTAATTAGATTTTTTTTTTTTCCGCTAAAGGAGCAGTTGTTGTTTTATTTCATTCCTCAGAAGCATCTCCAATTTCCTTGGGAATTATCAAGGGAGGGTTCCTTCATTTAATTTGCACGGAAATTAATTTGTCAATGTGAGAAATAGGATACATGCTAATCGGGTTAGGCCAGCTTGTCCTCCCCCAGCATCAGGCCCTACCCCGGCTCTGCCTCCAGCACTCCCGAACACGGGCGGCTCGGGGAGGCAGACAAGGCGTGAATTCAAAGACAAATTGGGGGGAAAATGTCGAGCTTTTGTGTGACAGGCGAGGAGGAAGAAAGGGAGAAGCAGGGAACACAGGCCAGGAGGTGCAGGGCACCTCGCAGCCGTCACTTCAGCTCTACACTTTCCAACTGGTGCCGCTGGATCCCTGTCGGCCCCGCTCAACCTTCCCTGCGGTCCGGTGCGGCTCCATTTCCAGGTTTGTCGTCTTACAAACTGGCTAGTGACCATTGGTGGGCTCAGCCGGGGAAATACGGAAAACCACCCGTCCCACCAAAAGCAGGCGACACATCACATTTTGCACCACTTTTGACCTATTTGTGCACTAGAGTTGTGGATAGGATGTAATTTTTTGTCCCATTTGCCCTGGGTTTTTTGTCCACAAAAGCTGCAGAAGGCGGCCTTGTGGATCTGGTATTATTTTTTTTTTTGGTCTGTCTCTTCTCGTGTTTCTATACCTCAGTAGTCCTCTATTATAATGTATTTGGTGAAATTTTCTTCCCTTTTGTCAAACTCTTGGAAGATTAGAAAAATATCACAAGCGCTTCCGTTGACATAAGGGCTGAGCGGCGAATTGGTTCTATTTTCAAAAGCGTATGCAAATAAAAAAAGTTGGAGCCAACTTGGGGAAAATATGGAAATTTATGTACATTCCCGACATCTAACGCAGAGTGAGAGAGAAGGGAGCGAATTTAATGGAACGGCGTTTTTTGTCCCTTTCATTCCGCCCCGTCCCTCGCAGCCATCCCTCCCCTCCGCCACCCCGGCTGTTGTGTGTTTGCCTGAGATACGGGCTTGGACCGCCCACTCTGCGCATTCCTCTGTAGTGCGCTCGCCTCCCTCGGACGTCGAACAAATTGATTTTGAGCGTTGATTATTTAAGGGGTTCATATTTCTTAACTTTTGACCGCCTTTGCGCCAACTCCCCACTCCCGACTTCGCAGGAGGCCGCTGAAGGAGGCCGCCGCCCCCATCCCCTCCCCCGCCTTCGCCGCCACTGGTGCGCTCCCCGGGCTTCTGTCTCCGAGTCCGATTGTTGCAGATCAGCGGGTGTAGTGTTTCTGCTCCTCGGGGGGGGCACACACAAAGTGGCCAGACGCGGCTGGGAATCAGAGATAGGGCGACAGAGGGGATCCATCGGTAACAGAATCGCCGGATCTTCGCGTGGCCTCGCGGGCGGGGCCGCCTCCCTGATTGCCAGATGCTTTGCGAAGCTGAAGCGAGACGGAGAAAAGTTCCACTCAGTACGCTTTGCCGTTTGTTTTTTTCTTCCCCCGAAGCTGCGAGATTTGACGCCGAGGGTCGAAATTCCTGCGCCGGCGCATCGCACTCGGGTGTCGCCTATAGCGTGACGATGTGAGCTTTTCCATGCCTTTAATTATAGAGCGCCACTCCTGGATGCATTAAAAAGGACTTTGAGCGTTTCTCTGCGGTTTGCGCTAAATCCATATAGGAATGTGCACTAATAATGAATATTGAAGAAATATTGGGCCGCGTCCAATGAAGCATTCATCGCAGGGAGCAGAGCGGTGGCATGGCTGCAGGCACGCTCCCACTCGTTATTAATACAAATGATCTCCACCACAAAATGACTGATCGACTTCTGGTGCAGGCCATTGAAGTTTTCTCTCCCGAAAGATGACGCATATTTTTTTTGAGATTAGCCCATAGAAACACCCCATCCTGGAGCCTGCGTCTCATTAATTCTGTTGGCATACATGCAGTATTTGTTTGCCTCCCAAGGATTTTAGATGTACCGGAGGCAGGGTTGTTTCAAATAGATTTTTTTTCATCCATGTGAATCGATCAATAAAATATTCAAATGTGACCAAGGTAATGAGAGGGAGCATCTCACTGGGCAGCAGTCATCCAAAAATCCTAGAATAGGGAAGCTGTAGAACAAACTGAGTGACCCAAACAAGGAATCCATCCTGGTACAGAGATGAGGTCAAGTGCAGGTTAGTGGTTAGTGGTCAAGTGCAGGTTAGTGGTTAGTGGTCAAGTGCAGGTTAGTGGTATTGTGTCTCGTGTCGCGATTGATCCTTTTAAATGTACAAATCTTGGAAGCTTGAACTCTCAGGTCCCAGGTCTCTGGTTCATTTGGTGGGAATGGCCCTTTACTTTTGCAGGGTTACCAGCGTCTTCATCTTGTCTGATCAGACATGTTTTTTTTAAAATCATTTGTCAAATACACTGCTATCAGAGCATTGTGTGTGTGTGTGTGTGTGTGTGTGTGCGCGCTTGTGATGGATAGAATAGCCTCTGATGATACATTCCAATGTTTTATTTTCCTCTGTTTTCATTTAATTTCGCAAAGAGCACTTTAGTTTTAGAGGCTGAGTTAATGTAATCATATGGCAGCAGACGCCAGTGCTTGTGCGCATTGACTCTGAAAATCAAATTACAGGCCTTCCTCTCAATTAGATGTAGCAGTAATGGATTGCTTGTGATTTGAGCAAACATTGTTATTCACAAAAGCATCCTGCCTTTTTTCAAAAAAAGAAATCCATTTAGAATAGGTGAAAATGTGACTTGGACTGATGCTTGTGAAATGTGACTTCAAAGAAGACAACCGTTTTCTCCCTTTGACGACAAACAGTTGAAATGATCTCCAAAATGCGTGTGTGGAGATTCTTTCGGTAATTTGCTGAAATTGCGAGTCTGCAATTCTACGAAAAAACAAAACAAAAAAACACGCATGTCCAAACCTGTGACTGAATGACAACATTGATCATAAAGTAGCCGCGTCTTTTTTTTCAACTTTATGTTTTCTGACAGCGCGGGCCAGAATCACAGAATTCCATTACTGCTACATTCTTTTGAAGTTGCCCTATATTTTCATATGGTCGCAGTCTAATTCACGCTGAGCGCCGGTGTCGGCCGTGCTGTGAGGAGTCTGACCCAGCTGTGACGAGCCAAGGCAGGTTTCTGTGGCGAAAAAAAAAGTTTTTTATAATTACTTCTTATAACATTGTATTTTGTCCGTCTCATAAATTCACATTCAATCCGTCTCCATCTCCAGCCTTGCAACTGCTGCGCTTCTTTTTTCACTTATTTTTTATAGATAAAGAGTCTAGACAGAGTTGCTTAGACTGGGGCACTGTGCCGTCTGCTGCTGGCAGACCTTCGTGGCTGTGTAGGATCCACGTACGAATACACAAATACTGGAGGAAAGAAAAAGGAACATTTGATAAAAACGATTAATATGAAAGTGGCTGCGAAGACAGGAGCAGAACTGAAAGAAGTGCAATGATGACAGAAATGAGGAAGGAGTTAGAAAATGTAACAGCAGGACGGGAAAGTGAAAAAGAACAAGAAGTAACAAAAATAAATACAATATGATAATTGCTGTAAATTCTAAAGCAGGAAGTGTGATTGTTTGAAGTGGAAATTCCTCAAACTCGTCATGTGTTTGCAGTTGCAAAACTTGCAAACTGCTAAAGTTTTGATTGAGACATCGCTTTCGAAGGCGTTTTGTTCAGCTGGAGAAAAACAACAACAACAACAAAAACTTGTCATTTCACTTTAATTAAAGAGTCGGGCGCTCACGTGGCGGTTGGTGAAATTGAAAGAAAGCTTTTTAAAAGGAACTATTAAAAAAAAAAGTGCAGCTAACGTGCACACGGAAAACGAGCCACTAAGTAAATGACAGTCATAAAGAGAAAATGAGACGCTGGTGATTAATTAAGCACTCCCGTCCTCATAAGGCCAGACTGTTTGGTGATTCAGGGCAAGGTTTCACTCTCCTACACACCCCGACCGAGGCATGAAACATAGATCAAGAGGAGACTTTGAGCGAAGAGAAAGTGTGTTTGTGTGTGTGTGTGTGTCATACGAGCCTGCGCGTGATTGCTCTGGAACCATAGTGGGAGCGAGAGTAACGAGTAATGGCTTCGCTGTGACGCATTTCATCTTCCTGGATGTAACCCGCCGCCTTGAGCCAGACAAAGGTGCTAAGATTTTGCGGGTGAAGAAAAAGAAAAGTCCACCTTCATGTCCAAATCTGTTTGGAACGGAGAGCCGCAGCTGCTGCTGCTGCTCCGGCCCCAGAGCTGTGCTGCTGCTGTCCTTCGGCGCTGAGCCTCTAATCAGGTGAAGCCCGGCAGGGCGGCAAGCCTCAGTCAGATAGTAGCAACGGCGAGCTAACTCTGCCGCTGCTCTCCTTTAGTCTTTCATCTGTCTTCCTCCTCCTCCTCCTCCTCCTCGGCAGCCTCCAGGCTCTCTAATCTGTCTCCTCCCTCTGGCTTACCTTCCCGCGCCCCTCTCTTCCAGCTCCCTCCTGGCACGGCGCCGTCCGCCTCAGAAGCGGCGCCGGCCCGCCTCCCCGCTTCCCTCCTCCTCATCTGGCGTGACGGAGACGAGGAGGTTCCGAGTTGTGTCGCGCCTGACCGTCGCAGATTTAAGCTGAGTTTTTACCTTTAAGTCTCGTGTGGCTCGCGCGGACGGCGAGGAAAATTGTGGTCGCTTCTGTTTCGACTGCTTTACCATGATGAAAAGATGATTTCTAGATGAACGCTGCAGCGTCGGGGCCGTGAGCGTTTATTGGATCTGAGCGCAGCATGGAGTTGCAGTGTGAACGTCGAGTTGAAAGCAATCAAAAAGTGCACCTGACTGGCATGTGTGTATGTACAGGGCAGCGGCTGAGCACACGAGCACACACACACACACACACACACACACACACACACACACTGTGTGTGTTTAGATTGGAAATGAAAGCTCCAGGTGAGAGTGTTTGCCAAGACGTCTCTCTGGCTGGATGGATGATTTAGTGGGTGATTCCAGGTGGAGATTCCACTGTGGCCTCAGCTGGGCTGCGGTGGAAGAGGCGGAGCGCAGAGACAAGTGGAAGGCACTGCCCCCTTTGTTTGATGGAGAGCCCAGGTTAGACGACCTTCTTGGTCAACCCAGCAACTATTTGAAAATGGCGTAATGGGAGAACTGCGGTGGACGCGTCAGAATTCTGAAAGAAAATGTCTGTGTTTGTGCTGAGCAGGAAGGTGGAAAAACATTCGGATGATAGGCTGATGGTTGTATTGACAGATAGTTATGTTGCTTAAAATTGATGTTTCACTCATTCACTTCTCACCCACACTGGTGACGATGGAAGCTTTGGAACATTTTTTTTTTTTTTTTTTACCTTTCAAGAGTAACAAGAAGGGAGCGACTTCCACCCCAAGGACACACAGATCTCTGCACTGCTCATTTGGTGTCGTCCAGGTACCAAGATAACTTGGCAGTCTCAAAACCAGCCGGCTCCCTGCCAAAACACCCACTGTAGCCAACTAGACAGCAACACTGTTTATACTTTGCAAGTCTGCTAAATTCATTTACATTTTTGGGACCTTTTTTTTTTTTTTTTACTATAGGGTACTTGGCTTCCTTTCAACTTCATTGGAATATTGACAGTATGTGCTCAGGCTGTTTTAAACATGCGCTGCGGTCTCATGCGACGCATGTCGTTTTACTCTGCGATTAAAAACAAAACAGTAAACGTCTCCCTACATGGATCACTGAGTGCAGGCGTCCTCACACGAGGTTTTCTTGCAGCCACGCCACAGAACGCTGCATATAGCGCCACCTTCTGGCCCAGCTACAGTTTCTGTCTCTCTTTCTTTTCACATTTTGGGCAGTCTGTCAAAAGATTTGCTTCACATTGCGACAGAAACCTGGCAACGCACACCTGCACGTGCACACACACACACACACACACACAGACGCATGGTTGGCGAGATGAAATGCGCTGCGGGTTGTTTGAGGAGGGCGACAGAGGAGGAGGGCTGTCGAGTCAGGTGTGTAAGCCGCAGGGCAGCAAACTCTTCCTCCAGCACTGAAGTCAGCCACTGATCTCATTTCTCCACAGATGGACTCCTAACACACTCCCATCAGGGGACAAATATATATTCCCCCAGCCTCTCCCTGCCCTCCTCTCCTCCCCGCCACACGTTCCTGCACCGCCGACCTTTTTCTTTTTATTCATCCCCTGCCCACTTTCCATTTGGCCCACTCCGCGTGCAGCGCGCCTTGTTTGTCTCCATCTCTAGGCCGTCCACGCCCCCACCAGCTGCCTAATACGCCCCTCGCTCACTCACGCACACTCCATATTTCTCCACGTCCGTGATTTAACACCGCCTCCTTCCACTGATGGTGTATAAAGATGGACGGGGTTCATCGCGGCGTCTCCCGTTGGTTTGCGAGAAAAAAGAAACGGTTTTGAAGCCGAGAGATCGGATCCTTGGTCTGTGCCATCTTGAAATGGGCGGGTCCATATTTGGATGTGTGTACCTCAATGCCTGCCCACCCACTGGTAAACTGACGAGGCTAGGCTACCAAATTGTAGCCCTGCCAATAACTTTATGGCCATTTAAACTTTAACATTTAACTTTTTTTTTTGACAAGTGATTTAGCCCAAAGTAAAAATTTTAACCTGCATGTATTGGTATGATTTTATTGCTCCTTTTCAATTGACACTGTCAGTTTCAGTCATTTTGCAACCCAAACGATAGAATACAGGCTTTTTTGGCGTCCGCCACCTCCTTTTTGAAAGCGAAAGCAACATCCATCTTTAAATACAGTCAGCAGTCGGACCACACAGGCCATTACCTTCTCTCCTCTGCCTTTGATCAGTCCCCAGACAACAGCTTGCCATGGATGCTGCGGGTTGTGTTGCCTATTTGCATTCTCCCTCAGCTCCGCCTCCACTCTTTTGGACCTCGGTGTGCAACTCCAACACTTGCCCCAGTTTGCCAGCGAAGCAAAACCGGCTGCATCTTGGAGCCCATCACTCACACTCAAACACACACACACACACACACACACACACACACACACACACACACACGCGCAAACTCACACACACACACACAAACATGCCTATGCTGTCACAAGGGCCAGCTTGGCTGGTCTCAGAAAAAATAACATTATAGCAGATCGTACATCCGCAGACACAACCAGCCGCTTCCAACAATGACAACCTGTAAGGCTGGACTCAGTGACATGCGTGCGCCCAACAACTTCCTCAGACAAGTGTGGAGGGAGACGTTTGCTGTCATCAAATTACAGAGATCGAAGCAGCTCAGTACATCGTTGTGAACGCAGCGCAAAGCATGCCTTTTCCACTACAAATGTTTAAAACAGTAGCTTTGAGAAAGACTAATTGCAGTTTTTGATTTTGGTACCAATGCTCTCACCAGGGCTAAAGAAAATGACGTAATTGAAGTGTCCCCTCTGTGGATCTGCTACATGGTGGCATTTCATTTCTGCTCACCATATGAGATGGCATTTGTTATGAATTCATCTCTGCGTTCAACACACCAGGTGGTGAAATATTTTTTTATCATTGTTTTTTTTTTTTTTTTCTCCAGCAAGTCATGGTTATATAGGATTTATGGGGCAGAGGAGAGCGCCGCTGTGAGTGGCATCTATACGTTTTTTGCTGCATTGCACCTATATCACATCCCCAAGACAGTTCTAGGGGTAATTTTATCTGGGTCTAAATTTCTTTGCCCTCCTGATGGATGAAAAATATCTTGCCAACAGCTTTGTGCCAAATTGTATGACCAAAGGAGCCGTGCGTACTGTGGCCAAGAAATTAATTTAAGTCTCCATTCAGCAGTTTAATCTCACCCAACATAGTTCATTTTAGTAATATATCAGAGTTCACAGTAAAAAAAGGCTTACATCTTTTTCAATGTTGGTGCAACAGATTTTAATAGCCACTTCCAAAACGTTTCGTCAAAAGTTATTTGACTTTCACGTGGAAAATTAATGTTACATTTAATATTATATTGTGACAGTTGAGATGAGGCTGATTCAGCAGCTTTTGGGACAGCAGCTGGCTGCTGTTTATAGAGCTATCTATAGATGTTATTTAAAAAAAAAAACAAAAAAAAAACCTAAAAGAAATTTATTGTTTTTCTTTCATTTTTTTCCTCCTCCAGTTGGAGTGCAAAAATAAGAGTGTGGTGGATTACTTGCAGAAATGGAGCACCCCTGATCTGATAGGGTAGGGGGAAAACATAAAAGCTGCTGCCTGTGTACTGTACAGGCCCGTAAACTTTCCGTGCCATCATAAGTGCTGACGCCGGCTGCGTCCTCTCTGTCTGTCTTGCTGTAATGTGCGTCTTCCATTCTCCTTGATCATGGCCACTGTTGTCATCTCCTCTCCTCCAGCCTAATGAGTCAGTGTGTGATGTTGGATGTCTGCTGACAGTATGTCCTATGACTCACATCGGGGTGGTACTGCTGTCCCAGCATATCTCCCTCCTCCCACCCCCGCCTCTCTCCGCAGTGCCGACACTCTTTTCTTTTTCCCTTCTCACTCCCGCTTTCCTTTGCCGCCTCTGTTTGGACCTTCGCTAACCTGCAAATAATGGCCCAAATCATTGCGACGGCGACCTGCGACATGCGCGAGTGTCGTCCTTGCATGGGCAGCTTCGCGGCTAAGCCTGTTTTCCATGCTTTATGTTGTTGTTGTATTTGTTGTTTTCCTCCCTAGTCACGCGCTTCCTTTCTCCACGGAGGCGGGAAAAAAAAGAAAAAGAAAAACTAATAAAAGCTGAAATGAAGAGAGCTGGCAGGAGGCCCAAAACGTTGGCCAGTGCAAAGCCCAGTGATAACAAAAGAGGAAAAGCCAAATTGACATTGAAACCGAGTATGACTTTGTGGATTCGGACGCCCTGCACTTGGGCAGCCAGGATTTGTCGACTCACAGTTCGCACTCTCGGAGCCGCTGGAGGCGGCTGCAGCATTTCAATGGCCGCATGACGGCAGCATGTTTGAAAACAGGATTCCAAAAACATTAGCGGGGAACCTGGCGATTCAGATGAAATGACAGACAGAAGCGGTAAGCCCGGCTTACGGTGGACACCTCTGCAGGTTTTATGTAAATACCACACTTAAACACTCGAGCTTTAAAGGACCAGCACGCTCGTAAAGCGTGACCGAGCCGGCGGCTGCGGCGCCGCCCTTGAAACTCGGGGCTGTTTACGGGAGCCCGTACCTGCACCCGTCCGGCCCACAAACGTGTGTCATCGAGGGCAGGGTGGAGGAAGGAGGCCAAGACCCAGAGTCTCAAAAAACAACTTCCCACACTCGCCCACGGGGCTAAATGCATCTTCTCACATGAGCGTGGAGAATGCCGTGGCAGTCACAAGGGGCATGCCAGAGGGAGCGAGAGCTCCTTCTGCTCACGGAAACCTCCGTCACACCGCCGCCTAACATTCCGATCACATGAGCGAGTCGGCGCTCGCATGTTCAGATGTCATGAGGAGCGGCTTCATGGCTCACTGGTTCAAAGTGAAGGAAAACGAAGAAGCTGTTGTTGTTGTTGTTGTTGTTTTGTGAGTTGCGTGTGCAGTTGCGGTCAGTTATTGTCCATCGTGGAACTGCTGCGTTCACCTCCACCTCCACCCTCTACGCCGCAACTGCAGACAGACTGTCGTCCTCTCGGTGCCATTGTCATCGTTGAGCCAAAGTTGTTTTAATCACACACACACACACACACACACACACACACACACACACACACACACACACACACACCCTCGTGATTTACCGGTCCCTTTTCATCCATAGGCATCCACTCTGGCCAATTGCATTCGAGAGATAAATAACGGGGCCAATAAAAGTGCTGCGAGGAGCCCGGAATGCTCATCGCCCATTTGGCACAGTACGCCATTGGGGTGGGGTGGGGTGGGGCCAGCCGTGTGGGGGTTGGTGAGGGAGGGGAGGGCGGGGGCTTTTAGTGGAAGGTTTTTTAGGGGTGATATTGTGATTGGTGGTGGAGGTGATGTCATGTCATCCATCTTAGAGAGCCACTTCATTAGGCTAATGGAAGGGCTGGACCGCTCACCGTCCATCCCTGTGTGTGTGTGTGTG
This sequence comes from Thamnaconus septentrionalis, assembly GCA_009823395.1. NCBI lineage: Eukaryota > Metazoa > Chordata > Actinopteri > Tetraodontiformes > Monacanthidae > Thamnaconus > Thamnaconus septentrionalis. The sequence continues at coordinate 11,302,294 of CM020517.1, read as the reverse complement.
TGTGTGTGCGTGTCCTTCCACTGATGGTGGCTTCCAAGGCTAAAATGGTTATAAAGACTAAAGTAATTTGATTTTTTTTCCCCTTCCAGCACCCAGCCCATCACTGCCTATAGGCACAACAGCTCGAACATTGTGTGTGTGTGTGTGTGTGTGTGTGTGTGTGTGTGTGTGTGTGTGTGTGTGTGTGTGTGTGTGTGTGTGTGTGTGTGTATGTGTGTGTGTGCTTGCATACATCCACACGCTGAGGCACCTGTGCATGTGGTCTTTTTTTCGTTTTTTGGTTGTTGTTTTTTTCGGGCGAGAGGCGCTAACGCCACCCTGGCGCTCCCCCCCTGTTCTGTTTGAAGTTTAAAACCACACTCGCCGTTTCCTCCGAGTGTGAAGTGGAGAGCGGATACTCACCGCGCTTTAGGGGAATATCACTGATGGACTTTGATTTGTCGCTGACTTAAATTAGTATGTCACTTCAAATGTTCTTCTCGCGACGAGCGGAGAGGACAAATGGAAGGCGCTCTTTGAATCCACCCCCCCTTCCCCCCCACTCCTACCCTCCTCTCCGCCGTCTCTCCCCGTCACTCTTCTCTCTTCCCCTCTCCATCCATCCTTGTCTTCTTTTCCACCTGAGTCCCACATGACTTTCCGTCTGTGCGGTCCGTCTAGTCATTCCTCTGATTCCATTCCTCCCTTTGTTGCCCAGGCCGTTCCACCTTCGGTGATGCATTTTATCCTTTTCTTCCAGTTTGTGTGGTTGTAGGTCTGCCTCCAGCTTGCCATGCGACACCCAGGGTACATTTAAAACATCTGAACCTTTTTCTTTTTCAGACTGCTGCAGTTCAAACTGCAGTCACCTTCTAAAGGAGCAGCGCACTTAAACTGTAATTGGAGGTTCTGGTGACATTTTCTAATCACTTTACCTTTTGAAAGCCAAAGACTGAAAAAAAGACCAAAGATTTAAAACAAAAAATGTCTGTACCACTGTGATTCCGTGTCCAAGAGAACTTTGTCGGTCTGACTTATAACAGGCTCATCAAAATCAATAATTAGCTCATTTATGGATAGCAGCTGCACTCTTTACTTACTACTATGGCTTACTGCTGTACCCCTAAAAGTTAGCATGAATGCTGCCTAGTGTCATGGAGTTCTGACAGTAGATTGTCATTGGGTGGAATCATTTTACCTCCCTGAATGTCTAGAACATTTCTGAAAAATGGGAGAATGCCTCAAGAGCAGGAAAAGTCAATTTTGAGCGAACTATCCCTTTAAGCTGCCTCGCGTTAACTTGCTGCCAATGGCCGTTTTTCGGGCAAAGCGAAAACAAAATGGGTGTAAAAAAGACCTGTCACGACCCATTAACAAACATTCCTTCATCAAATTAAAATGAAACCAGATTATGTCAAAGTAATATGCCAGGATTATTGGATTTTAAATTGGATTTTTAGGCATGCCTTTTTGATTTTGTACACAAGAGATCAGGGAGGAAGTGGGATGCCAGTGTACCTTTTCTTATTTGCTGGAGTCTAATTAAATTCATCCCCAGCAGCATTTTGGAAAGTTTGTCCATCAGAACAAACACTTTTGTTTCTGCGCCTCTTGTTTCCACAGGACATTAACTCGGCATTACATTAATCTTCACAATTATTCTATAGTAGAAAGACTATCATGAACTATAATAGCACTGTGTGGATTCGACAGTATGCTTCAACAAGGTATTCAAAAGCCTCCTTTTTGTTCTTGGCAAGAGGCAAAGCGGGAGTAGCTTACCTTAAACACATGGGATGTGTAAATTAAAAGACGGGCCGAGGAGAAGCCTGATGAAGGAACCGGCATCCCCCACGTATGCACACCTGCTATCAGAGCAGAAGGTACGGCAGCCAAGCTGTTTGCCGCGAATACTAATGTCCCCACCGTTAGCTTCTTGCACCGAAGGTCACTAGACACCCAGCATTGGAATTAAAAAAAAAAAAGAAAAAGAAAAAAAATCATCCGGTCTCCTTGTTGTTTATTATTCTTGACAGCCTCTCATTTGATGCCTCCCAATACAAAGATGTGACGGGCGAGAGGCGTCCTGACATTTTCAGGCAAACATGTGTAAGGGTGAGGCAATGCTTATTGGATATGTGTCAAACCTGTTAAGCGGGGAAAAGACACGCTTTCTGATGTCAGCCCCGTGTAAACATTCATCAGCTCCATGTAATGAGACACGGCTGATATTAGATGTTGTCTGATGAAACCTGTGGGCCATGGGCTACAGGCTGAGGCCTTGGAACCACATGATGTAATGCTTCAGTGCGGCGGTCCGGGTGTTTCCGGCATTCTGGAAACGATTAAAGTCTCAACTTTACCCAGAGAGCACATTAAAAAAATACAGATACATACAGATAGGATAAATTAAGGTAAATGTTTCAATCAAATCTCTAAACGCCAGCCTTGCAATTACGTGTTTACCAACCCATCTTTTTTTTTTTTTTTTTTTTTTTTTTTTTACCACTATAGCAGTTTAAGATATTTCAATAATTACAATAAAATGCAAATAGCAGCGTATCCCAAACAGCAGTGCCGTTTAAGAATGAAAATAGTGGGGCTTTGAGTTGGAAAAATATTTCTGGACTTTCTCTCTCATGTGAGAGACGCTAATCCGCAGCCACTTCACTTGGCCCATCACAAGCTGCTTTTGTGGGCTTTTCTGTACACATGTTGTGTGCCCACACCTGTATTAGCAGGACTTTGCTCTTCAAAGTGCAGCTCTTGTTTGGCTTGTGCGGCCTTCAGCGCCTGTCCCTGGTGCGGATCGATTTTGTGCCTAGCCAGCAGCCTACTGCTAACCCCGAGGTAAGTTGCCGTAATGAGATCGCATCTGACGGCATTGACTAGCGCCAGACAGTACTGACACCCTCCTCCCAGTGAGGGAGACTCAGGACAGGCAGAGAGGGAAAGGCTAGGTCCTCTGAGGAGAGGCTGCACTCTCCAAAGCTTTGATTAGCTTTCTCTTGTTTTTACACTGATTTGTGTTTAACAAAGAAAATCAAACACGAAAAAATAAATAAAAAATGCCGGTAGTTTCAAGGCTTTCCATCCAAGATATCTTCAGATTTGGGGGTAACAGAGGAGAACAAAAAGAATGTTTGCTACGTCAGGATCAAGTGTTTCATTAAAACTTTGGTGCTTTGATGTGAAAGACAGTTGAAAAAGACTTTCAGATTCTCCTTCCAGACTTTGGTGTGCTGTCTGTACCCGGATACAAAAGCATTCACTTCACTCATAGCTGGGATGATGGGACTTCCAGGCACTCCAGATTATATTAAAGGGGTAGTTCTCACCACAATTTTGCTATGTCATTGGGGCCTCTGGCATCATTTTCTAATGCACTTGTGCATTGTGGAGTTTTTCACCGGTGGAAACCAGTGGAGGTCTATTGTGGTCAATCACTCAACATAAAAAAGAAGGCAAATCTAACGTGTTTCCATATTGTCTGCCCGGTTAGTCCATCCAATTTGTCTCAAAACATTTTGCAAGGGTCCAGGACAATATTTTGGCCAACAATTTTTTGTTTGTTTGTGTTAGAATACAGGATCTGTTTTGCAGGACTGTGCTGGCATCCAGTGGAATGTCTTTCCTCTGTGCAACTCCGCAACCATTTGGTGGATTTAAGAGTGTCCCCAAAGCCTCCATCAACACAGTGGTGAATGATTAAATTGGCGAAAATGCAACTTTGGATGAAGATTGACTGTCAAACTTAGCAGCCCATTCAGGCCTCTAAACCACTGAGTGCATGGCGACAAGAGTCTCCTCTGGAGCTGCGACGAGCACACCGAGCCCGACTGGCAGATAGGGTGCGACTGGATGAGATGGGACGGGGATAACCATTATCTGAGCGCTGGTAATTGAAACAATAATGGACATGGTAACAGCTCGGAAAATAGCATTGATCCATCTTCTTAGATGTGCTCTCTTTGTACAATAATACCATGACTAAACGGCGCAAACTGATATTGCTCTCGGTCATGGCTAGGTCTAGTTGGCTAATTGAAAAAGAAATGAGCAAGAGGACAGTTTTGTGAGGCACGGAGGAGTGATTCTCTTCCTTTCGCCTCAGTGGAGCCTCTGAATTCCTCCCGCAGTCAGGGATCTCCGAGACAAAATTAGCCGGAGACAGGGCACGATTTCGTGCAGGTATGGAATTCAATTCCCCTCTGCCTATACACAGATGTAAACCAGTGGGAGCCTGATCAATTGAAATCTCACAGCTTCGCCTCCGTGTTTTGCCGAGGCGGGCGCTCGGCGGGTTGCACCTCTTTCGGCCTCCGCCTCGTCCGCACGTTCGTCCACGCTCGCTTTGTGTGCTGCCTGACCTTGGCACACTTCCCTCCCTCCCGGCCATTCCGCTTTGCTGATGTCCAACTTTCAGCAAGTTGAAATGGCACTGCGCTGCAGCCTGCCCGTCGACCGAGCGCCGCTGGACAGGGCTGAACACGTGGAAAATGAGATCACTGACCTACAGCAAAGGTTAGACTCCAGTGAGCACGAGCAGCGCGAAGACGTCTGGCGTCTGAGTCGGGGGTTTAATAAACTACCGCTGGCCGCAGGACTATTGTTTCGCTTCTGCTCATAAGCTCGGCCCGATATCGAGTGTATGCGTGCGTGTGTATGTGCGGGTATGCGTCTGTGTGCTTGTGCGAGCGCGTGTGTGTATGTGTGTGCGTGCTGCGATGCGGCTGGAGCTGTAGTGGTCATTGTCTCATACTGTGTAACCGTGTTAATGCCCGTATTGATTACACACAAAATTGAGATGGAATGTGTATGCGTGTGTGTGTGCATGTGTCTGTGCGCGCAGCTGTTCTGTCTCTCAGCCCCTGGCTTATCCACCGGGGGGAAAGGGGGCCAGACTTCAGCAAAAGGAAATACCAGAATGCATGGAAGCAGTTGTGCTGCATTTGAGTAAAATTGGAAAGTTGTTGGTTCTTTATTGGAGTTTTCACATTTGTGGGGGGGAGGGGTGGGGTTTCAACACTTCTCACTGGTACTTGTACTTCTGTGCACTTGCCACGCAGGCCAAAAGAGAACTGAAGAATTCCACTCGGACGCAGAAAAATGTGATTCTTGCATGCCTGGTACAAAGACGATATAAAAGTGCCAATTAATACTGGCTTGTTGCAGGGACACTTTGCAACCAGAAATCACAGCGCTTTTGTTTTTATTTTACATGCATTTATTATGCACAGGCATCTTTGTGCATCTGCATGTGTGTGCAAGTGTCATTGTTTATCCTCCAAGTCTTGCAGATGCAGCAACATGCAGATCATACCTGCATGTGCACCACATGCACCTGTCATTAGGTGCAAACACTCACACAAACATTCTATCTGTCTGTGTTTCTCTTCCTCAAACACACACACACACACACACACACACACACACACCTGGTCTTTGCAACCTTTCTGCCACGTGTCTCTTTATGAAAGGCTTGCCTGGTGCCCAACTGTGAGGCCCTTTTAATTAGAGCCCTGCTGTTAGGCGCAGAGCCTCCTCCCCTTCCCCTCTGGTGGCCCCATACACTCCCCAACACCTTCTCACACCTACACTCCCTCTGTCGCACGCTCGCTCCGCCACCGCACTTCTCCTCCATAGCTCTGTCCTCACTGCCAAGACCCACACATGGCGTCCATACATCCAGACGGCACTTAACAGCTGCAGAGCTCGCAGGTTTCTCTCAGCGCAAAATAGATAAGAAAAATCCTGTGGTACATCCTGTATGTACATATATAAATATATATGTAGACATAATTTTGCAGTTAAATTACAACCAAATAGGAGCCAAATTGTCTGATAAGGCTCCACACAAATGATGATTTATGATGAAAAGATGATTTTTGTTGCGTGGGTTGAAAAACAATGGAAACAAACACACTCATACCTTCAGCTACATCGACAAGGTTCACCTATACACACCGTGAGCTGGAAACTCAAACTTCTCCATGTGGAACTATCTTTTTTTTTTCATTCCCATTTTTAGCAGGACCAAAGTCATAATAGTGTGTTCAATGCGACTCACACTCATTGATTTTTTTTTCCCCCTCCCTGCGTGAAGCCGCTCTCATCAAACAGCCATTGTGTTAGAGGAGGCAGGGGGGCCTCCAGCGTAAGCCGCTTTAGCTTCCTGCTAAGAAACTTCCACAAGTAGGTTGATTAGAAACAATGGCAGATGTGTTGATATTACCTTCAGTCGGCCTTGGAATTTTTAGCCAAACGCTCTAAAGCCGCAGCAGCCCTTCGCCCGGTGCCTGGTGGCGGCAGGAGGATTAAAGCTAAACGACGGACGCAGAATGCGACGGCAGCCTCGGTCAGAAAATCTGGAGGTTCTGTTACAGCCGGGCCAAGTAAACGTCAACTCCCCCCAACCCACCCCTGAACGATTCACTGTAAATAAGTCTGGAGGAACCTCTGAGCGCTGCATGCATCTGTGATTCCCTGTCTTCAGCTTGATGTGGGAAGACAGGTTGTTTAGGACTGTGGGGAATAGTGGATGGAGTCGGATCAGGGTGGAGGAGGAGGAGGAAGGTTGCAGCTGTTTGGAGTTTAGAGCAGGTCTGCTGTTTGGCTTTGCAGACATTACAACCAGTGTGATTTTTAAAGGATAGATAGACAGACAGACAGATAGATAGATAGATAGATTTGAATTTTTTGATTTTTTTGAGATTTGGCGTGAAAGCCACAGCTCCTCCTTTTCCTCCACCGTCTCCAGCGTACCAAATGTCACGCCACTGACAGTCCCAGACTCCGCTCCACCCCTCCCCCGCCCCAGCCCACCCCAGTCTGCGTCTGTATCGACCCTTCCTCTTCCTCAGAAGATCAGATGGTCAGCTCCTGCCAGGGCCCCCTTTTTCTTTGTGTTCACAGGATGGAGTTTTTTTATTATTATTGTTTTTAAAGATTTTTTTTTCTTTTTTTGGCCCTCTCCTCCGTCTGCCCAGTGTTGCGGATATTGCTGAAGGCAGACAGAAAGGAGGAAAAAAGATAGGAGAGCCAAAAAAAAGAAGAGGAAGAAGAAGAAGAAGCAAAATGGAGAAGTTATTTTGCTGAAGGACATTTGCAGGGGCGGCTTTTAACACCCTCCTCCCCCTTCTCCTCTAACACACACATACACACACACACGCGCACACACGCGCACACACACACCCTTCGTCTTCCCCCACTCCCCCTTAAATACACTTCTCACTCACTTCTCACTTTTTCGTTCTTTAAATATTGAGGATCATTGCAAATTCCTCTGGCCTCTTCCGTTTGATGCCGCTGGCCTCCCAACAGCTCCGCCATAGAAATGCACTTTGAAGGGCTGCAAGTCTGAGAGCAGCAGCAGCAGCAGCAGCAGCAGCAGCAGCAGCAGCAGCAGCAAAAGCAGCAGTAGCGACAATTCCCCCCTTGCAGGACCTCCTTGCTGCCCCCCTCCCGGCCCCAGTAAGTGGATCTCAGCTCTGCAGCCTCCAAAAGCTGCACCTTTTCCCAAGCACCCCACCTTCTTCAGTCTGAAGGCCAAGCTCTCCCTCTGGGGCCGGCTTCGGCTGCTCATTTCCACCCTAACAGGGGGATAGGAGCGGTCTCTCTGCTGGCTTGGCTTTTTAACCTGCCGACATCACGCATGCATGCTCACAGGCACACAGCGCACAGCTGGAATAGCGACCCGGCTGCTGACTCCTGTCACTTTGCTTTTCTGCACCGCCCTCCCGCCCCAGCTAGACACCACACCACGCTGTGTGCGTCACTCCTCCCCAATTGCCACGGCCTTTCTTTTTATTGCCCCAGATGGTTGCGTTTAGGATTTCACTAACTAGCAGGGTGCAGACGGGAGGAAAGCGCAGAGGGAGAGCTGGGCGTCCTGGATGGGCGCAGCCATTGTTGTTGTGTTTGTAATGTGTGTGTGTCTGTGTGTGTGTGTGTGGGGGAAGGGATAAAGAGGCGTGCAAATGAAGCCAGCGCTGTAAAAGTTGCACCGCATCAAGGCTAAGCAGCGGTCAAAGCGCAGCCAGAGGATTCTCCCCTGTCGCTTTCATGTAAAACGGGAGGGAAAAATCCAGAGCAGGAAGCAAGTGCAGCAGACTGAGATCATAGACGTGTTACTGCTTAACAGCCCACTTTATGGGCCTGGCTCTCTTTGTGTTTTAATGAGGAGGCCATGCACGGGTGGAGAGGCGGGAGAAGCGACGGGGACGGCTCAGTCTGTCATGGAAGATGAGAGATTAGAAGAGGCTGAGCGAGAAAAAGGATGGAGTGTGAGGGAGAAGTGGGAGAGAGGTTTTAATGTGTCCTTCTCATGAATGAAGGGAGCTGAAGGGGTTCCCATTAAAGTGCTGCTGTTAATTTTTCACATCACAAGTGCTATTCACCATACACTCTTCCCTTTTCCTCTTCCTCGTCTTTTTGTAGTTTTTTGCTATTTCTGCCGAGCCGATGTCCATTTTAAGGCTAAAATGTGGAAGGAGGAGGCCAGTTGTTCCATGATTAATTCAACAGCGGAGCTCATGACTGACCCGACAGTTAGACTGAGGGACGGGAATCACCTGTTTTGCTTCTTTAAAGCCAGCGCAGAGCATCGGGAAATCCCAGACCGGGGCCAATAATGGTGATAATGCTCAGTTTAGTCCTGGTGGCAGGTTTGTCTGGATTGCTTTTGTGCGTCCCAGCGGAAGGGGAGGCGATGCAGCTTGATAGATAAATTGTGATTGGCTGCAGTAATTTGTCAGTTTCAGATATATTGTGACGCACAAACAAGATTCGCTTTGCACAATTTAATTCTGGGTTTATTCCCTAAAGCAGATTTGTTATTGTGGTGCAATTTTATGCAAAGGCACATACGTACGCAGACAAACACACACACACACACACGCACAAATACACACACCTACCTGTACAACTCCAGGTCAGTGCCCATTCCTCGTGTGCATCAAGCCAGCGGTGTGCAGGAGCGCAGCCGTCACTAACTTGGCTGTCCTTTGCGCTGCTCCATCTCTCGGCAGGCCGCCTCATTAAACTTTCAGCCACAACAGTTAAAAACTCCCCGGTCCCCACTGCCTCCCCAACCCATGAGAGGACGAAAATAAATCCAGCCCGTCCTTCTCCTGGTTTTAAAATCAGACAGAAAGATGGCATTTCCCGGCTGTAAATTGCGGAATTACCACAGTTAACCCACGCTGATGGCATCCTACCTGATTTTTCCCCCAGTTAACACCGGAGACGGCATCGACTACAGCCAGCACAGGAGGGAGAACATCGGTGACCTGATCCAGGAGACTCTGGAGATGTTTGAGCGCTACGGGGGAGAAGACGCCTTCATAAATATCAAATACATGGTGCCCACCTATGAGTCCTGTATGCTCAACTGAGAGATCAGAAAGTGACTTACAAACCTTAAACACCTCCTCCTACTTCTGTACCACACCAACATTTTCCCTTCTGTATATCTAAACACAGACAAAACCCAAGTTGCACATCTTTTTCTGCCTGTGTCCAGGAATAATCACTAAAAGTGTAATCGTTAAATGACCTTATTAAATATACAAGTGTTGGATACAATGCTGTCTCTACCCTGTTTTTGTGAATTTAATTGTAGAAGTAGATCATGTCAAACTCAAGAGCCTCCAGGTCATTGCAAGGGGCCCGGCAGACCTTCAAAGGTGTATGATCATCTGTGCCGCGTGAAAGTGACCATAATCTGAAAGACTTTTCCAACAAGTGGTTCTCAGAAAGATCCAAAAACACACAGAAGAAAAGGCGTACGGAACAAAGACAGGAAGACGAAAATGAATGTGACGACTTCTCACAATGTTCTGATCTCTGATCGTTGCGGTCATTTGTGTTGTTTAGCCTGGTATATTGAAAGAATTTCTATTAAACCTCGGCAGGACGCTTTAACACAGCTGCCAAGTGCAGGATCTGAATGATGCCGATGCATCCTAAAGAAGGGGCCGGAACATTCAGTGGTGCAGTCGCTGCTCTCCTATGTCTCAGCCTTGAGTCGTACACCTGCACTTTGTTTTGTCCTGCTGTACAACTGCCTCCGTCCCCAGCTGCTCCGCTGTTTTGTTTTGTACTGTGTCACTTGTACCCATTCTGTCACTAGCCCAGCTGGAGACGGAGCCTGTCGAAACATGCAGGGAATGACGACCAGCAGCATTCCTACACACACACACACACAGACACACACAATGAGGAGGCACACACTTCGTAAACATGCTGTGAATGTAACTTCCCCAGGTGATCTGATTGGGTAGGGTGAGCATGTTAAGCTCGTTTGTGACATGCTTTTTTTGTACCTGACACAAACGGCAGCATAAATGCTTTCAATATCGCTTATTAAAGGAGGAAACAGCCCCCCAGCATTGTGTTTCACTGTTTTTAAAAGGAGTGCAATGAAGTCAGAGTGACATTTACCCCTCAGACGCGCAGGTTTCAGGAGCTGTATTTCCCACACCAGGACCCAAGACAGCGCCAGCACACAGAGTACACAATCCCGCAAGCTGCAGAGGAAAGACGGCGTAATTGATTTCTGACACTCACGGGACACTTGTGCCTTCTCTCGCCATAATTCACGTCTCCAACAAATGCAACTATTCAAACCAGTGGAGGATTCCATACTCGACTCGAACGACAGGTTCATAATCCTCATATTTCAACCTCGGTTGCTAAAAAAGCCGTTCCACGCCGATGAGCCCGGCTGTGCTATTTGATACTGGCAGCCAGAGGAGCTGTGCTGTGGTGCCGCAGCATATTTCCCCTTTACAAGTGCAGCTGCCGAATGAAACAAACCTACTGACGGCACAGACTCATGAACTAGTAATTAAAAATGGAGTCTAACTCCGGCCGAGGCACTAACAGCCCGCAGCGCTGAGCAGTGCGGTCTCACTGTCCCGCCTCACCTGTCCAATTTTGCTCAGCCACAGGCTAGCAGCTAGCTAGGTGAGAGAGCAGAGTTCTGAGATTTGAAGGACACTGTGAGAATAAAAAAAAACAGGGGGAAAATGTCAAACGCTCGTGTTAGCTTCAAAATGCATCACCATTAACAGGGCTAATGAGGAATTTCACTTAGAACTCCGCATTTGCTGGTCCTGGCCCTTTTGGGGTTTAAGATAGCACTCTCAGGCCGTAATGTTGAGTGGCTGCCCAGAGTTCACTTCTTTGCACTTACAGCGCCAGGTAGCGTGATTGCTTTGGCTCAGTTAGGTCACATCACGGCCGCTAATGTGCATTAAATGCCAAATTGTGTCCGCGTCGACCTCTGCGGGGACCCAGGGAAGCTCGTAAAAGAAAGGTGGCGGGCTGGAAATGAGCGGCGAGGACAACGGCTGCCAATAAAGAGCGGCACGCGTACGTAAACACGCGCGCACGATAAAGGCGACAATAGCCAACGACAACACCGAGCTGTAATTGCTCATGCAAGTAATAGAGTGAAGTGTGAAATGAAGAGGAATGGAGGAAGCCAATGGGGTTATTTGGCCTATCAAAGGCGTCAGAGCTACCGGCCAGAAAGACTTGAGCATGACATTGCTTGAATTTCTCCCTCATTTCACCCCCTGTGCTCGGACAGGGATTAGAAATAAATGGGGGGAGGGTGCGTTTGGGGGGTTTCAAAAACAAATGTAGCATGGCAGAGAAATTGTCCCTATCATCATATTCTGGCCCTTTCCCCCGAAATTGCTCGTAATGAGCAATTGATCATTTTGTGACTGCAGCCGCCCCGACATACACGAGAAAATAAATTGCCTTCTATTCAGTGCATTTCCTCCAGTCATCGAGCACAGGTTATAACACCATGCTCTACTTCACCACAGCAGATTATATCTGTCACAGATAAAGTCACATTATTATTTTCAGAGAAGGGTTTTTTGAATTTTTTTTTTTTTTGTCTCTGAATCTATTCTCCAAGGAGTTGCAAGATATGCATGATAGAATTTTGGATTTTGGTTACAATTGGTCATGTTCTCCCGCCATTTTATGCCACCCTTTTTCTATTTTTGTGTCAGGTCTGCGACAGAGGTCTGTTTTGGAGATGAGGCTACACCAATGTACGGAGGAGGGACAGTGAATATATCTTGAAGGCTGCTGAGGTTGGAGCTGGCAACCAGGAGGCTGTGAGGAAGAGCAAAGAGTAAGATTTATGGATGCAGTAAAAGAGGATGTGAAGGTAGTTGTGTGTGAGAGAAGAGAGTGCAGAGGACGGGGGTGAGATGGAGAAAGGTGATTGGCTGTGGACACCCCTGAAAGAAACGGCCCTAAGGAGAAAAAGTATTCCACACACAGACTGGTTAGGCCCCTTAAAGTGGGCCACCAAGGGGGCCAATGACATCACAAAAACCCTTTGATTGACTTGGAAATTTGGGCCCTGTGGCTCAAAATCAGTTTGGCTGCCCTCCCAAACATGGCGTATCAATAACCTCTGCATAACCTTGCATTGCTCTCCTCCTGATAAAATCGTCCATGATTCAGAGTCATATTATTAGTATATCCCCCCCCCTTAAGGTGAAAATGGTGACGATCCGTTTTCTGAAAGTCTGCGAGCCCTATGGGCACATTTTTCCCCACAATCTTTCTTTCTTTTTTGCTGCGCTAGGAGTTGTTTTTATGCGGTGTTATTACCTATCCAGTGCAAAACAGCTCCACACACCTGCCTCCACCCTCGCAGGAGCGAAATAGTCTCTTCTAATCCTTGACCTGGCCTAACCCTCACTCTCGATTGCAACTGGACTCCGAGGGTCAACCCTAGACGACGTGGGGCCCCGTGGCTACTCGCTCAGTGGCCCCCCTGGGTTATTATTAGCTTAGCCCAGTCACTCACAGCAGCTGCCGCTGCCCTGCAGCCAGCAATAACTCCCCGCCGAGTGAAGACATGCAAGCCACTCCACTGATGGAAATTCGAGGCTCTGGCCCCAATGCGGGACGATTTATGCACAGCGCGCATTGCGGCCTCACAGATCAGCACAGTCAAGCGCACAGACAAGTGTTTACATGCGTGTCTGGCTCGCGCCGATCCAGCCTTCAGGTTGCAGCCGTCATCTCCGGGGAGGCAGCCTCTTCCCTGGAGAAGCCGGATCCACGGAGCTCAAGTTTGTCCTTGTGCATCTCCGTCTCACCGCATCATGGCAGTGGCAGGCCAACAAAGGCTTTTTTGTAAGGCGGCGAGCTGCGCAACAAAATCCACACAAAGGCAGCCGACGGTGTTCCGCCGGCCGAGAGGAGGAAAAGGAGCTTGTGGAAAGTCGAGGCGCAGCTGAGGCTGGAGGACAGGAGAAAAACACAATCACTGAAGAGGGAAGACGGCGGCGGCGGCGGTTCAAAAGCGCTTGCGGTTGCGCGTCGGTCTTGAGGAGCGAGCGCGGACAATCGAGGCCGATGCTCGGCTACAGCCGGGAGACGGACCTGTGGACCGGGGTCGAGAGAGATGGCAGCTGTGTGGGCCCCGTCAGGACGGATGGACAGAGATGCTGGGAAGCTGGGATGTCGCACTACCAGGCGGAGGGAGCTGTCGAGCAGCTCGAAAGGGGCCGAGATTTAGGAGCAGTCAGCTGCAGAGAGCGGAAATAGGAGACAACAGAGGAGGTGGGAGGGACACTTCATTACTTCTCTGTTGTTTTTCTTCTCTCAAGAGGAACAAAAAAAAAAAAACTAAACTAAGAAGAAACTCGAGGTGACAAGCGACACGTCGTGATATAGCGACGCTCTCTTATCAGGAGCTAACGAGCCAAATGTGAAATGCTTTGCGTGTCGCAAATCAAATAATTCCTCCGCGCAGGTCACACAAGTTGCGTTCTGCCTCACATGTTGCACCCCTCCCCGCGTACAGTGCTGAATTTATTAAACAGTCAGGATGTCTTCATCTGTCTTCCCCTTTATCACTTCCTTCCCCTTTCTCTCTCTCTCTCCCCCTCTCTCTCGTGTCCCTCCTTGTGCTGAGCTGTCTCTCTTATTCTGCCGCTGCGGTCTCGAAAGGCAGATTGTTAGGACCAGCAATGAGGGGAATTGTGCAGTGCAACAGAAATAAATGCTCCCCGGGGAATGATTTGTCTTGTTCAACGTCTGCCCGGCGGACTCGGCGCTCATCCGAGGTGCCAGTGAGCATGTGCAAGACACGGCGGCACAATGGAGATTTATCTGTCTGCCTCTCCATATGCCAGGTGTCTGTTTTTTACAGGCTTAATTCCAGAGTGTGGGGATAATAAAACCTCTTTAAAGCCTGATATCATATTCTGTTTATCTCCGCTGTGCGGTCCGCTGCAGATCTGACCTTAAATTATTAACAGCGTCCGCGTCTGCATCTTGATTTACTCTTCCTTTGCGGCCCCTTTGCTGTGATTCTTTTTTTTTTTTCCTTCTTTTTTTGTTGTGTGCTTGTCCTGATCCCGGTGTTGTCCACACGGACACGGACTCTCTCAGCCACTCTCCTTCTCCCACTTTTTCCCCCCTCCCTCTTCTTCCTCTCCTACAGGTCTTATCGCTCACAAACACTCGTTTCTCTCCCTGCTACGTCGCTGGCAGGTGTGCACAAAAAGGGAAACGGGCAAATAAACAAACTGGGCCATCTTCACTCAGGGCGGAAACGGAGCCACGCTGTTAACAATTGGCAGGGACAGATGTAGCATCAGCAAGACTCCTTTAAGCCTTATTGACACCGGCGTTGCTCTCCACACAGTGAGGAGGGAGGGGGGAGAGGGCGAAACCTGTTTTTTCCCCCCGTTCAAGTGCCCCCTAGCTGTAAAACGTGTGATTCTTTTCGGGTTGGGTGCAGCTCCCTACCCCACCCCCCAAAACCCCAAACGCGTTGATTGATGATGAGCAGGTTGGCGTTGGGAGGTTGGAAGTGACGTTTTCCCATCAGTCTTCCATCACCAAAATGGCTCCAGCTGTCACACCTCCTTCCATCTGAAACCCTCCCCCCTCTGTCTGAGCAACAACAGGCAGACCAACAAGCGCTTCCATTACCGGATTGCCAAAAGAAAAGAAAAAAAAAAAATCGCTGGAGCATTCAGACCGCAACACCCAAGGTGAACTTTCAACAAAATATAGTAAGAGGGAATAGCTGTGGTGCCAGGAGTGGGATTGTTATTGGAAGTGCAGGAATGTTGTAGCTACAGAGGGGGTAGTGACGGATTTTTATCTCAAGTCTATTCACTCTGGAGGACCTCGTCTGACGCCTCTCACTTTACGAGCTGGAAAGTAAGAAAATCTAAAATGGAAGAGATATAAACATGCATGTTGTTCAAGTTACAGCTTGTAGGTAATGCAATCAAATGGACTTGTTTTTTTCTTTTGTTGTTGATATGAAGGATTTGTTAATAACGACCGTGTGGTATTTCTTAACTGGACGAACCTGGTCGGCTGTCTATGATCTACATTGAGCTCTAGCTTAACAACCCAGACCGCTTGGTTAAACCATCTGACTCATGTTGTTACCTTTGTGTCGGTCAAACACGGCGACCTTAATGTGCACAAAGAGCATCAGCCGGTGACATGAACTCTCCCTGCTTCCCCCATGTCATCACCCAGGATCTTCTGAAACTCAACCTTCTCCACGGTTGTTCCCATTTAAAGGTTTTTCGCCAAGCGTCAAAGTGCTGAGTGAGCATGGAAATTGTGTCTTGTGCTATAAATGCTACCTGTAAGCTGCTGTGGGCAGTAATTCCTCTGCTGCTACACCGGGACGGTGTCTAATTAATGGGTTTTATGAGGGCAAAGTCATCGGAATAAAAAGAGCTCCAGATAAACGCTGACATCTTTACAGACTTATCAATATGTTGAGAATTTAAAAATTAGCACCCTAAAAGTGGAACAAATGACTTTTACTGATGAGGTGATGTTTACAGATGTAATTTACGACCCACCGTTCCTTCCGTATTGTCCACAGTCCCTACTGCAGGTGATTTCAAGACGAAATAAATAACGCTCACTCACTGACAATAACAAATGCACACCCACCAAACAATATGAGACGGCACAAACAAGCACGAGTGCGACAGTGCATGAACACGCGAGCACGAGCGGGTTATTTGTCATGCAGTGCCTATGATAGAAGTTAAAATGAATAATGGCAACATTATGTGTTTCCCTGTATGTGCTGCGGGTTGCTCGAAGGACATTTATTTCTCTCGCGCTGCGCTCACACCTTCCTGAAAATGTAAATGGCCTAGTTTCTGCCAGCGCATTTCCCACCACACAGACGCAGTCCCCAAACTAGTAAGTCAAAAGAAGAAGGGAGAGATGTTGTTGTTTGTGTGTATGTTTCGTGTTATCAGAGCCTGTGGGCTTCTGTTTGCCTCCTCCAGAGCTACAGCTCTTATCGCAGACAGGCCTGTTGCAACAGAGACTCCGTCTCCTACTCACTTTCCCGCGGCTGCGGCCCCCGAGGCAGGCTACATCCAGCTATAGGGGCCCCTACTGAGGACCCCATTGTTCCCTCAACATACTTTGAGTTGAAAACCCAGGGCGCTCTCAAAGCTTATTGTGAGTGAGCTAACAGCCTCTCTTCAAAAGAGGCTAAACGCGTGTTCATTAATTATCTGGATCCTTGTTAATTGGATTAATTGTTGAATAGAAAGCGTGTTATTAAAAATGACAAAAAAAAAAAAACACAAGGGCAGGGGGAGCAAAAAAGGGGGATTAATATCCTTCCTGTTCGCTCTCAGGCTTTCAGAAGACACAGGCACGCGCAGGCTCATGGGGCGTGCAGCTAAAGTTTGGGTGTGCTCTCTTCTCTCGCCACATTTACTTCTCCCATATACCTGCCCATCAGCGTTTCTGTTTGGCACACACACAAACACGCATATGTGACCCAAGTCAAATGAACGAGCGCTAGCAAAAGTAGGAAATTACTACAACGTAACACTGAGATAAGAACTAAGCCCATTTTCAAAGCTCAAAGTAAATGCCAGATTATTTTTGATGCAGGAAGCCGGTGACTTCTTGCATCGCCTGCATTTAAAGATTAAGGGAGCGGGAATAAAAAAGAAACACGAAGTCAACACCATGGACAATTAAGCTATCTCTAAGTCACATGAAAACTGAGGTTTCTGCTGCTCTTATCCACCGACATCACTTATCAGTATTTGACGTCAAGGGATCTTTTATCGTCCCTGCTTTAAGATAGCGTGCTGATACGGCAGACCACTGGGATGCCAGGACTAAAAATGAATTTTCTTAAATTGGTGGAGGTGCAAACAAGAGACTTATGTAAAACCCACAATGTTTGAAGTTTCACAGATGGGTAGTAGGTATTCGGCTATTAAGTTCTAATTTGTTACAAGAACACAATGTCAGGTGTGCCCCTTAAACCAAATGTATAGTGTGTACATCTTTTCCTAAGTTTCATGGTAATTATTCTTGATTATTAAGACTTTGATAAGAAGATTTACATGCTATTGGGTTAAGGCTATCTGACGTTCATAAGTATTCCAGGAATTGCGTGCTGCCATCAAGTCTTTACTTAACTGCACAAATTTAGCATTTAGATTGCAAAAATTGGGCAAAAAAGCCACAGCAGAACTCAGAGATGCTTGCATTGTTCAGCTTCCTTTGTGACTCTGATGAACTCAATTGCATCATCTGCACACAGGCGACAATTTCCTGCTCATGTTTTTGTTTGTTTGTTTGTTTGCCTTTTTTTTTTTTTTTTTTTTTAAATCACCACCTTTAATGTCCAGGGACAATCCAGGGGGATACAGATGATCCACTGTGGCAACCCCGCAAGAAAATAGCCAGAAGAACAAGCTCAAGTAAAATGGCCTCAATCATTTCCTTGTGCACTAAAGGGAGGCAGAGCAAATGTTTTGCAGCCAAAAATTTCTATGGGCCTAAAATGTGTTTTGCATGCTACTCATGCACACTCATTTTAAATCATTCATTCATTTTGAATTATCTAATTCTATATTCTGATAATATAAAAAAAACAAAAAACAAAACAATTACATAATGTTTTGGTGTGTATAAACAACATTTAATGCAGAAGAATTGTGAACAGGTTGTTTTCTGGATACCTGCAGCTTTAAATGTAACAAGCTATAAAACAATGCACCGGCATCTTTATTTTTAAACCTGTGGTCTACACTGCAGCAGCCTTGGTCGGTTAACAACTTCTGCTGACAAAAAAGGGAGTATTTAGAAGAGGAGCCTTTGCACTGAAAACTGTGACACACTGGGGCGACACAGGCTGAAATGCAGAGGCCCTTGATATCTGATTCCAAGTATCTGTACCTTACCTTCAAAGCTGGGCTACTGTGTTTCAAGTATGTCTTGGTCGGCAATAACTTTTGAGGCAGTTAAATCAAATGTATTCAAAGGGATACATTTAGTTTTGTTACATCAATTTATTGCTATAATAATGCTAAAGGTTTTGATTTAACAACTATATTCTCAATACCAAAGGTGTTGACAAACTGCAGCCAAAGGGTCAGAGGGCAGCTGCTTATTCATGTGTGAACCCAGCGAGGGGACCACTTTTACAAATATATGAGTGGGCGAGCACTAAGCGGACAAATTGGATAGATGCCAAGGTCAGGGTTCAGATTTAGTTAGGCCACTCGCAGCCAGCAACTGTTAAAATCAAACAGGAGCAGTTGTGGTTTATTTTCACACTAAGTGGGATGTGAAAAACCGGGGGCAGCTGGTTTGTGTTCCATTGATCAGGTATGTTAATCTTCAGAGGATAAGTAGAAAGGTCCTCCCAAGGACAGAACAATGAAAAGGCTCTATTGATTAGTGGAACTATGATCAATCGGTCCCAAGACAGATTACATGTCCAAGTCTTGAGTAACAACAGGCAACATGCCAAATATGGAATGCACAGGGTAACACTCCCTCCCCTTTTTAAATAATGTTCTGACATCCTAAATAATATGAAAAACTACCATTGTGGAAACTGGCCTTGATAGTCTGGGACAGTGTCAACCAAATATCTTTTTTAAAGCCAAGCCACTGATTAGAACAGCAACACACAGTTATGCTAATACATACTTCTAGAATGGAATTCTGTTGTTATTCTTTCTTCTGTTGTTCAAATAACCCTGTGTCACATTTCAGGCTTTACTCTTTTTTTGGTCAGTTCGCTGTGGCAGTCGTAACTTTGGTGAGGGAAAAGGAACGCAACACAAGGCAAAAATGATCATGGAAGAAAAGAGAGGACTTTCTTTTGAAAAGAGAACTTGCAACTTTAAATTCCATTTCTCATAAAGTCAATGTGCTCGCGTTGCAGTGTTTGGGGAACAGAGCAGATGGATTGCGAAACAGAAATATTGTGGGAAACTGGAAATGCTTGCCGTCGGTGAAGGAAAGGCAAAAAAAAAAAAAAAAAAAAATAAGTTAATGTGTTGACACCACTTCAGGGCAGTTGTGCGCGTTCCTGCACACCGCCACCGATTGGCTGTCGTCCCTGCCCGTCACTCCGCCAGCCACTCCGCCTCCCGCCCTTCGGCAGATATACGGGTGCTCATTGGATGACAAATTAGTCCCCTGAAAGCCCAGTTGGCCAATGGTCGTCGAGGGGGAGGGAACCTTTCCGGTGGAAGAGACGCTGGCGCCTACAGTGGTGGAATCGCACGTCCCCGAGCGCACACAGCGTAGAGGAGAGTTACGGCGCACGAGTGTTCGGGAGGAAGATAACGGTTTCTTTTTTTGTCCCTTCTCCGCGCAGAGATCAAGAACGAACCAAACCTGCATTTCTAAGGGGGGTTACACAGTCTTCTCGCCACAAGGAGGAGGGAAGCGAGGGATTGGACCCTCAAGTTTTTTTTTTTGTTTTTCGTTTTTGTTCTTTTTTCCCCTAAAAGAGGATTCTGTCTTTCGCTGTGGTTTCTTCCCCGCTTCTCGTCGCAAACATGATGGTCGGAGAGGTCGAAGTGAAGGAGCGACCGAGGCCGAGTCCCGACTATTTGATGCAGTTATTAAACGAGAAGAAGCTCATGACCAGTTTGCCAAACCTCTGTGGCATCTTCACGCACCTAGAACGGCTTCTCGACGAAGGTAAGCGGTGGTTGCTCCGTCTTGTGGGGCGAAGCGTGACCGCGGCGGGGTCCGGTTCTGGCACCGCTTCGCTGGGCGACCCTGCCCGCACAACATCGTATACACCCCGATGCCACTGTCCGTCGCAGACGTTGTACCAGTTCGTACTTCCTGTGGTATATTTGACCGAAACTAGAACTCCGGTGCTAGCCAGTCTGAGTTCGTTTAAGCCCAGTTGAGAGTGAGAGTTGCTAACGCTGAGCTTCCACGGAGTTCAACTACACTCTCGACTTTGAGGTGCCATTACAAAAACTTTCTGTCGCTGGTTTAGGGGGATAGAAACTGCCTGTGGCACTCCGTTTACCCACGAAACTGGTTCGTTAACAAGTTTTGAAACGTACTTTCGGCTAACCGAGAGCAAATTTTGGTTTAATTTTTAAACAGGGGGGGGCCTGGTTCCACGTTCCTCGGCGAATCTAGCTGGTGTTAGCCACATTTCAAGCTAGCGGCTCTGGGTGTCGTCGTTTCGCTCAACTCCTTCGGGAGGCTTCGGTGGTAAGTTAGACACGGCAGATTTAACCAGGCGCAAAGAACACGTCCCTTCGGACAAATGCGCAAAAAAGTCTTAACAAAAGTTGAATTCTCCACCCAGTTCCTGTTTTGTGCTACGAAGGGTCGTATCAGTCGTTGCCCAGCGGCCGAGCTTTGGAGCACGGTGGAATGTGTCTGCTTGTTGCCCAAACAATAGCCAGTGAGTGGCTGCTGGGAGGAGGAGGTATCAAAATGACCCACAACGTCTAACTTTTTTTCCCCTCTTCCCGATTGAGGGCTCGCATTTATATATTGGCTTTGAGCCACAGAATAGTTTTCATTAAGCCACGGACGCATATGTCGCTGATATTCTCCCTCTGCAGCAGCAGCAGCAGCCGCCGTCGTGTTTTTGCCAGTCAAGCGTGCTCTACCAAAAATAAAATAAAATGGGTCCCCCTTTATGTCGCTGCCCAGAGGGGCTCGCTCTCCCCTCGACGTGTATTTGTTGCCGATTCTGGTTCGAGCGACACAGGGCGACTCCTTTTCGCCGTAAATCTTGAGGGGGGTGTCGGCTTCGCCTCTAGCGAAAGGTTGGACTTGTGGTTATATGTGACTGAACGAGGGACACTAGAGAGCGCCACAGACCCCCGAGCAGACCGTCCTCCTACCGCATGACTGGGGCGAACCGGTCGGTTACCACGGCAGGGATAAAAATAAACATCACAATAATACTAAAAAAAAAAACAACACCTTGCGTATTTCTTTCTGTTTTTGAGCGATCTCTCCAGGGATCTCGCAGGGCGTGAGGTACACCGCCTTCCTCATAGTTTCAGTGGCATGTTCAGATGCGTAGGCTCCGCGGTATGTAGTTGCAAAACCGGTCGGCAAAGATTTTCCTCGCCGCCTTGACGGGCGATAAAAAACAAACACTGTTATACACCGGGAGGGAGACCGCCTTCGACCAAATAAATCCCAGCATTGCCAAACAAATGATTGAATCAAGAGTAGCACGAGTATCGTAAAATCCGATCTGCTGAAAGAATGCACCGGCCACCGAATGGCACAGCATGTGGTGATAAATGCGGTGTGTAGAAGTTTAGAAATTTTGAAGCGTTATCAAAATGAGGCCCAGAAGAATTGGTCGGCAACCGAAGTTATATATTTTTGGTACGACGACTAGAACTCTATAAATAGCACAAAAAAGCATTTGTGATATTGTGGCCACCCGATTTTCGCTAAAAATTTAAAAGACAAAATATGTCCAGGTAAGCAACCCTTCAAATACATATTTAAAGGGTTTTGATGACTTTAAAATTTCATCAGGCATTTTGTTGTATTTAATTAATGGCTGAGTCAGGAGGCAGGCCTTTTTTTGTCGACTCATATTTTCTGACTCCAGCCCCCATAATCATAACCCATATAATTTCCTCACTTATATCGAAAAGAGAAGTCGCACAGGCTCTCTGTATCTCCCATTTAACCCAGTAGCGTTCACCCCCACCAGCAAACTGTCTTTTTTGGTCATTAGTTTTTGCTAAACTAATATGTTATTATGTGTCTTAAATCTGTTAAAAAGAAGGAAAATCAGATTTGCAACAAATTAGCAAAAGTGCTGCATTAGTTGTCACTATTTTGAATGTTGCTCTGCTAAAATAATTCATTCATATTCAAATTTAAAATGTGGAAACATTTTTCACCATTTGTGAAATCCTTTGGTGTAACACATCTGGTAAATGAGCTGTAGCCTGTGTTTCTGCAAAAAAAAAAGTCCAATTAGGTTTTATGTGATTAAAACTATTCTACACCAGTGTAGGTATTTTTTTTGTTTTGTATAATTGCCATGTGGCTTTAGCTTCAAAAAGAACTGGTTTGTCGTCCTTCCACAAATCAGCCCTCCAATGCTGGTCTGTTGCTGCTCGGCTCTCATGAGACAGTAAACGGATAAAACTTTTCCCGCTGTAGCGTTAAAGAAATCATGGTTGTGGCACTTGTGACCACTCGGCATTAGTCTCACTTCTCCAAATCCTCTCAAATCTGTGGGGTTTACAAGGGGTTTCCACAGCACCAACCCAAACTCTCTCCCTCGGCCAGACTTTGCGTGTATGTGTGATGAAAGCCACCCGGTGCAGTGAAGGGCCCGCGTTGCTGTCTGGTTTCTGTTAGTGGCTGTTTGCTTTGCTTTGGACAGAGCCGAAGCCCCGATGCGATACTAAGCCAGCCCTCCTCCCACTCCCTGTCCCGTGCTGGTTTAAACCGACCACACCCAAACTGGAACCAAATGTGCAATCCAGCCTGCAGTTGTCATTATTAAGAGAAAAGAAATGCAACTTTTCATTGTGTTTAGAAACCCTGGTGAATACACTTGGTTAACATCTGCTTTTCACTTTTAAGTAATTGCACGATGAGAATCAAGTGTAGTTGAATGATATCCCGTGTGTTCTTGGTAAACAAAGCTTGTTTTGTCACTGTGGTATCTGACGGCAGGAAATCTCACACTCGTCTGGAATTCCTTGAGGCGGAATTCACTCTAGAAGGGAATCTTTTAGCGTGTGGTGTGATTCTTGATCCAAAGTTATTTTGGTGTGCGTGTGTCTGTACGTGTTGCTCGGTCTGTCGTGGATATAGCAGACTCCTCACTCACTTCTGCCTCACACAAGTGGGTGTCTTTGTTAAGCCCTCAAGCAGAGAGCAGGTGCTACTTAAAAGCGATTGACGCTTGAGAAGAAACCGACAGAGATTCTGTCAGCGTAAAGTCATCGAAAAATGAAAGAGACTTTCTTTCTACTTGGCGCTTTGTCTCCGCCTGGAAACAAATATTTTGTCTTGTTTTGTCTGTGGATTTACAGTGGCGCTCGGATATATCGGAACCCCTTCTGCGGTCACATTAAGTGCACCGTTACGCAAACAGAAATGGAACCGATGGCAGGACAATGCTGCAGACTCGCCCCTGGAATGCTGGGAGCACAACCTTCTGACAGCTGCGCATCTACACAGCTGTTTCCCCCAGTAGTAGAAAGTTGACACCACCCTTGGGTATGCAGACCGCTCCCGCCCCACTTCAGTGGCATGGATGTGCCTGTTATGTTCCCTGTGTGTGCGTAGTCACTCAAGGTCACTTTGGCAGAGTGACAGGCTCCCTTTTGAATCCCCCTTGCGTTGCAGTTGTTCATCTGCCTGAGGTGACACCTGCTACGGCTTTTTTTTCCCTCTCCCCTTTACGATCTGCCAGCCAACAAGCTGCTTCAAATTGCTATATTTTTCTCTTGGCAGGAGTAGACAGCCCATATAACATCCAGAGATGTTGCCTCGCAGTGAACTGCGGGCGCTGTTGTAAGCTAGCAGGAGCAGCAGAGTGATGGGAGAAAGTGGGGACTTGGACTTTTTTTTTGTCGCCACCAAACGTGGCAAAGGGGGTCCTCCGCAAAAAATAAGACGGTGGAAATCGAACTTAAAATATTTACTGTCTGCTTCATCTTTATGCTCAGTTTGCTTAACAGATTAAACTCGGTCCGCGTGGCCCAGTGACACAACGGGTTGTACCACTTTTTCTCTGATTCTGGCAACACGTCATTGCACAGTGTTTTTTCCCCTTTTCTTTCTTTCTTTCTTTTTTTGCTTGTTTGTCTTTGTGTGCCATGACAGAACCTTCCCTGGAGAGCTGTCAGCGTGCAGAGGACCAAACAGTCTGCTGTCCACTGCTGTGCCAGTGATGGGGAGCGCTCCTTTGGGAGAGACTGTTTAGAGGGTAGATTTTGATAAATGGGAGAATGCCTTTAGTTTTTTTTTTTTCACACAATGTCCCATTTTTCTGGCCGCGTGGTGCGCCACCCTCTGTCTTTGTCTGCGCTGCCCTGGCTGTTTTCTCTCCTGTTGCAGGCCGACCCTCGGCGTTTGTCAGTGCGGGGCCAGACCTGCACTAACCTCTGACATGCAATCAATTTAGCCGCTAACAAGATTGAGCACAGTTCGGCGAGTAAGATGCAGCTTGGAGCCACGAGAGAGTCACAGACAGACACCGGTGGGACGGCAAGGACTGGGGGGGGAGGGCCGAGGAGTTTCACTGTGGTTGCGAGTGAAAACCAGATAATCCTCCAGCACCGGCTCTTTTCCTCTCTCTCTCCCCAAGCACCACTTATAAGTTGGAATTTAATTAAACGCAAGCCATTTTGTGAGCTGGTTTACTGAACCGTTACCACGAGAGGGTGAGAGAGTAGAATTAGCGGATATTTCTTTATAGTTTTCTCCCTTCGTTTGTCTGTCTTGCTCTCGGTTGTTGTTTTTGTCTTTATCGCTCCTTCTTGATAATAAATGTGATAGTGTCGCACAGCTGACTAGTAGAGATAGAGGGAGTTTCAGAAAAACAGGAAGAAAAGGCCACAGCTCTGGCCGTTCCTCTGCATCTCTCCTCCTGCACAGCCGCCTCCAGAGCCACCGGCCAGTTCCAGTCCCCGTTCTAAGTCCCACTCTGGGGGCTCCTTTTGCTCCTCTGGCCGCACTCCAGCCCCAGCGTTGCCACCCGCCACTGGCTACTGTATGATAAAGCCGTCCAAAGACAGCTCAGGGCGCTTATCTCAGGCCCGGGTCCGGTGAATGCCGAGGCCCCCTTATCGCTGCTGCCTCCGCCTGGCCTCACGTCTGACTGGCTGTTTGGCTCGCTGTCTCCAAAAGAGATCTTCTCCCCAATTAACGATAGCTGTAAATCAACATGAACGCAGCAGTGCGACTATATTTTACCCCTGGGTATTTTCTAATATTTGCTTCCTTGGAGAACCACCGCTCAAAGCCTGTTTTTACTCAGAGACAACGACAGCGGGCTTGTTTTCGTGCCACCCTGTTGATTTACACTGGTGAATCACCAGCCAAAACTAAATGAGGGAAGTTGGAAAAACATGGCGACGTTGGAAAATTTGGAGAAGCAAATGTTTTGTTTTTTTTTGTACGTGGGATATTAAAAGCCTCAGACACAAGTGTAGCATAATATCTGCCCGACTTTACCCACAGTAGAAGATCTGGTTCTCCTCAGACTCAAAATCGTTTCCTGTCCTCTTGATCAAGCTCCTACTGACGGCAGCTGCTTTCTAAACTGGGCAGTCTAAAGTCGGTCCACCTTGGCCAGGTGGTTATTTACACACATATGGCGACATCACTGTTTGCCGCTGTCTCTTGCTTCTGACAGAAAGGCACAGCGGAGACGCAACAGGCCGGCAAGCACCGAACATGCTTGTGATGTGACGGGTAGCATAAGAAGAACAAATGAGTACATGTTGTAACAATTATGTCACAATAGCTTCCTGACACAACCTGCTCCTTTCATCACGGAGGACCAGAGACACGACAGCTTTAGCATGTTATTCGCCTCACGTTTTGTGCTATACGCAAAAAAACAAAAAAACAGCAGTTAATGCAGGAAAGGACTGAGGCAGATGAGCTACCGGGTTGTTTTCAGCCGAGGTTTCAGGATTTATTTCTTTATTTATTCTGCTGCTTTCTTCTCTTTGGCCTCCACAAAGCCGCTCCTGTTCTGCTCCGTGTGATCTGACAGGGCGAATCCTCGCCTCCCTCACCCGCCGTGCATTTTGCGCAAACTCGCAACATTTCCCAGCATATTCTTAAGTTGCCGCTTGTGTGCATTGGCGGGTCACACCCTGCTTCATTCTTGGAGTGCTTCGAATAACTCGACTGCAACCCCTTCCCCTCCCTCCCCGCTCTCTGTCGACCCTCTCATTGCCTCACACCGTCGACGTCTTTGTTCGCTCTGAAAGTCTCTCCGCCGTCGCTGTAGCCTCCGACAATCATTCTTATTCATAAAAGAAGAAAAAAACAACTGAAAAGAAAAATCCCACCAGCAACATTTGGTACCATTTCCTGTTTTCTCACCCATTTATTTGATCACAGAAAAGAAGGTGCAAAAGGAGCTGAATGCCTGCTCTGTTCCTCTCTAACTCGCCCACCTCTCTGCATTCATTTCACTCTCCCTTCAGAGGAGGAATGGCAACTGAGCGTTGGCAGCCGGCGCAGGAATTTTACCGGGAGCACAGTCGGACCACTTAACCTCCAGCCTGGTGTTTGTTTACCCCACACACTCTCGCATCGTGCGTGTCGAGTCCGTTTTGTGTGGAAGACATCCGCAGCGGTGTTATTAAATGCTCATACAAACTCTTAAGATTTGGATTTTTTTTGGCTGCAGGTGCTAGAAATATATATTTTTTGCATTTTGTTTTGGACTGCCCCTTTTTTTCAACCTCACGTGACGAGTCAGTAGTTCTGTGGTTTGCTTCCACTGCCTTGTTCCACTAGTTGTAGGCTGGCCAATAAATCAGAGATGAGTAATTTAACTGTCCCGCACCTGTGTTGTTTCTGTGAGGCCTTGCAAGAGATTCCGCAGCTGCCATCACCTCCCCTAAGGGGCAAAGCAGCAGCGAGGCTGTGCGGGATGAGTTGAGGTTCCACCGCAGCACCAGAATGTAGCTGTGTGTAGTTGTGAGATATTAGTGTGTGATTCATGATTACTATTGTTTGACTCACTTCCTTGTTGTATATTTTTGTTTTGCAAAGTCCCTCACTAATTTCTTTAATATGAGTTTGAGATTAGATGTAGATTTTGAATTATTTTTTTTGCTTGAAAAAATTTCTCTGACATTTGTTATACTGATTTTAACTAGAAAGAAATATAGAAGCTAACACTATAGAGTTTAAACCGTTTTTTGCCTA
Organism: Thamnaconus septentrionalis; assembly: GCA_009823395.1. Taxonomy (NCBI): domain Eukaryota; kingdom Metazoa; phylum Chordata; class Actinopteri; order Tetraodontiformes; family Monacanthidae; genus Thamnaconus; species Thamnaconus septentrionalis. Next base: position 11,275,081 of record CM020517.1, on the reverse strand, counting down.
TAAATCTTTAAATTGAATTGCTCGTTATGAAATCTTAGTACTCCATGTTCATTATGAAAAAAATGCTTACTTTTCTCCCATTTCTTTGATTGTGTGTACCCATAAAGTATCAAATCTTTCATGGCGCAGCGAGTGGAACAGCCGTCTGTGTGTCTTCACTCGGCTTCGTTTCGAGTCTCTCGTGTTTGTTTGTGGCGTGGCTCAAGTCTCCCTGCCGCTATCTGTGTGCAGGTTGGAGAGCAGAAACAATGTGGTCTTGTATGATTAGGACTTAACCGGTGGAACGGGAAAAAAAAGAAGAGCCTCTTTAGCGCCGAGACTGACGTAGGCGAGGCTGCCGTGAAAGAGTCCCACACGTAGCCGGCAGTGGAGAATGTGCTGCGATTGTGAAAGGCCTCGTGAGCGCGAGTGTCGTCCCCGCTCAGTTGAACCATCGCCAAGGGGGAAAGAGACAAGTGGAGCAGTTGAGCAAAGGGAGGATGATGGCGAACATGATAAAAAACAAGGGTGGGAGGATGGTGGTGGTGGTGGTGGTGGTTGGGGGGTGACAGAGGATTCCTGTGTGCTGTGAATTAGGTCATCGCAATGATTCTGAGGAAGGTCACTGACCCCTCCCTCAGCTCAACACTCCAGTCCTCTGTCTCTCCCTTCCTCCCCCTCAGCTAATGATGCACAATGTCTTTTTGTCCTTTGATGAACCACACACACACACACACACACACACACACACTGGGTCATTCTTACCATTTCTCACACAACTGTGCAGACAAGTGGTGTCTGTGGCACAAATCCAAGACACTGGTATGCGTTTTTACATAATGCAATCATCACTCGGCTTATTGTCTCGGCTAAAGAAGCCTCCATTTATAACCCTCTGCCTGTGTCGCAATTACCAGGGAATTACAATCACTGATTAAAAGACAAGCACGTTGATGCTTATTTTTTCCCCACACTCGAGTCGTTTTCACGTCTTTTGAAGCGGGATAATGTTAACATGTTTACCTTTTTGTATCTTACAGTCTAGCACACGAAGCCAATTACGGGCCGTTTCCGTGTAATTGTCGCCTGACTGTATATTAACACACAGGGAATTGAAACCATGTACGCTTCACTGTATTGCGTAGATGATGGACGTGCAATGCGGGCTGGCGTTGTGCCGCGATCCATCAAAAATTTGAAGCCGTGAAACAAAATGTGTTTCCTGGAAGTGTAGCCGGTTCATGGGACATACGGAGGCATGCTATTGGATACAGAAATGGGAGGGTACGGCTAAATAAAGTATCTGAAAGAATGCAGCACTGGCACTGACTGTTTTGTTTTTTCCATTTTGACGCCGTGGTTTGGACGTCATATCTCAGGGAAGTGGCTATAATTTCTCTCACTCACAGCTTGGAAAACTAAACAGACCCACGTCACTTCCTTTGTTATTGTTTTGAACGGCACGGAAGCTCCCCTGCCAAAGTTTGTTCTCCTTTATTATTTTTTTAAGTCGCACAGGTCTGGACACGCTCGGTGACACAAGGCAGTGTCTTAAAGCCCTGACTCACGGAGCTATTTATTGCGGATTGTGTTTACAATCCCCCGCACTTGAAGGCTTGATTTCAGACTGGCTCCTAAATTTGTCCGGCCCTCTAGGAAAGTTTCAAAGTGCCCGGGGGACACGGGCGCAGCCGGGGAGACAGGTGCGGGCAGCAGCGAGGTGCCAGGGTTGCCAGCACTTGTTGACACGTGAAGGTGAAGCCCCGCTGCAGCAGGAGATACTTGTCTATTGACTTGTCTCGCTCTGTCCTCTCTAATCCTCGGCTTCCTCTCCCCGGTCCAGCGGCGGCTCCCTCCTGGGGAGCGGCTGACATGGTTTTGGGGGTGTTTGTGAAGGGAGCCACCTTTTAGTTTTTATTGAGCTGTCTTCACTCTTGATGACCTGGTCCATCCCTCGTACCACTGCTCCTTCTCTCTCGCTCTCTCATCATCATCATCATCATCATCATCATCATCATCATCATCATGCGTGTCATGTGACACACACCCTTTGCCTCTTGTTGCTCCGCCTCACTTGTCTGTCCTTAACCTGCGCAGCCCGTTTCCCTTCCCTCCTCTGTTCATTTTATGTCGTTCTCACAGCATTTTCCACTGGAAATAGAAATAAAAAATAAATTCTCCCACAGGGGAATGAGTCACTTTGTCCTGCCGTTGCCTTTCTACCTATTTATTTTAGCGGGGTGACTCTTCAGTGCCGGCACCCTCTTTTATTTTTTTGCCGTCTTTGTGTTCCTTTCTCTGATCTGCAGTCTTCTCCATTTGTTTTCTTCTCGTGCACTGGCCCCATCGCTCGTATGAAAGTACGTGTGGCAAAAACATTCAGCCTTGGGGCTACATTGCCTCTTTCATGTGAGGACCAGTGGTGACATTAAAGGCCTGCTACGTGGTCTGTCGCTTTGCATCAGCTCAGCTCCTACTGTCTGTGCTCAGGACCCTGGTATGTGCTCGGTTTTCCACTTGATCACTCCCAGGCTGAACGCGCTGGTCGGCAGGGAAGCAGCGCTGTCCCCGCACCTGCTGGCTGTGCGCTGTGCACGTGCGTACGTTTGTGGCTTGTTTAAAAATTGCCAACCCCCAACCAGCGGGTCGATGCAAAACCACATAAGTATAGTGCGAGCCATACTTATGTAAGACGCACCGAAAGTGACCCTTCTCAGTGCACGGCTGAGCTTCTTCTTTTGCAGCATGTTCTAAACAGTGAAGTAAATCTGCAATTAAATGCCTCACAATTTGTTGAGATATCGTATAAGCCATATTTTAATTTCACCAAATTCTTTAGTCAGAGGAAATGAAACAAAAGATGATCGCTCTCTCTTGGATACTTGAATTCAGTTCCCAACTGATGTTTATCGCCGCCGTTCTTGGAACGCTTGCGAGTGAAAAAACGCAGCCTTTGGCAGCCAGAAGTTGTGACTGGCTGCTAACTTTTTAATTGCTGCTAATCCCATCCTTTCAGTGAGCAACACAAACATGAACACAGTGAACATTATGTGTCTTTTTCTCTTGGTTCTTTTGCTTTATTTGTGATTTTCATAAAAGTGACATTGACGTGAGTCTACTTCAAAGTCAGGTCGGGCATCACGCTTAGGACAGAGGAATATTAGCATTACAACTCAATCAAAACAGCCATAGCAATGAGGAAGTTCTTCTTCTTCTTCTTCTTCTTCTTCTTTATTAGACTTGAGCCACTCAATCCTGCAAAACCAAAAACATAACCTCATACTCAGGCATAAATGTGAGAAACAGGCATCTTGGTAGGAATGTTGTTTGTTTGAGAATTTTAGCAGTGCTCAGTGCACAACTCTTTTAATGTCAATGCATCAGGAAAGCGGTGTCCTGCGGTGTTAAGTGCGCTCCACGCCCCGCGGCTTCTCATTGCTATTTGCGTTTCGGCAGCACATCACCACCTAACGGAGGGTGGAAAATTCTCATGGGTCGCGTTAAGCTAGACTGGTTTAACCTCACGGACTGGACCAGACGAGTAATACCAGCCCGTGTGTTTTCACACCTGAGGACTTGAGTTTGGCGGTGCAAGCCCGGGCAGGCACCCCCGTGCCTGGAGACGCTAGGCTTTTGTGTTTTTTTGTTTTTTTTATGATGCAACATATTTGTCCTTCAGCGTTCATAACACAAGGCGATATGTCGATCACTGAAACCGCTCGACGCGGCGAGCAATGCACTTTTTTTTGCAGATGCCAGTTTGTGTCTCTCTTGAATTGTTTTGCATATATAGTGTTTCCAACGGCCGCCTGCCCCCCCCCCCTGTTTTATTGATGTTAGTGCGCATTAGCTTCAGATGTACCTCCGCACACTTCAGTTTTCACCAGGCTGCTGTACATTAGGCGCAGACGGATGGAAGTGAACCGTCCTCATCAAAGATTTATTGTTTATTGTTTCCTATGGAATAAAAATCCAATACATTAACAAAACAAACTGGTGTGTGAAGCAGCCTTGGGGTTGAATTAATGCCTTCCTTATCTGCCCAGCAAGGATCTTGTGACACTGCCGTCTGCTGGTCTCGTGTTACAAAGGGCAGCCCACCTACTGAGGCGTATCTAAGCACCTTTCAACCTGGAAACAATGGCATTGTTTGGGGACAAAATGAAAGTCCGAAACTTGTGTTCTGTTGTCTGAAATGAAGTGTCTGAAACACTGAAAAATTTGAGTCAAAAAAAAAATCTGAGCAAGAGTCGTTAAGTAACTATGCAATTTGTAATTTGGTCAGTGGAGTAATTGTTGCAATAATCAACAGATTTAACAGGCTGTCAAGAAAGTCATTAATTTGCAGCCCCGCTGTGGTTTCAGCAGCCAATGCAGCGTTTGAAATACCAATGTTTTAATGTTTTTCCACCTTTAAATCTTTCGACGACAGCGCCACAGGGAGGCGTGTCTTTTAACTTATCCGTTTGTTTTTAATCTGCTTGTCGGTGGTGGAAAAAAAAAAACCCCAACAAAAAACAATGCATTGAAGTTGACAATAAAACGAATGTTCCTGTGTGTTTCTGTCTTTGTTTTCATGGCATCAATGCGTTCTTGTCATAATGAAGGGCTGTCCTTCCCTGATTATAGAGCGGGTTGTCTTTCATTCTGTCACGTCTCCACCTTCCAAACACATTAAATAGTCCCCCACGACTCCCCCGGTACGTTTGTTGACATTCTGAATACGAGACTTCTGGCAGGCTCCTGCTGCTCCCCTCTGTTCCTCGCCACGAATCACTGCAGGCACACCGAATATTGACGGCGCATGTTAAGAGTTGCCTCACGTCTTGGGCCTTTTTTTTTTTTTTTTCCCCGTATTTGACTATAAAAATACAAGATTCTAAACTTACTTTAAGGTTAGAATCTCCGTTTCCGCTGAGCTCCACTCTGAGGAGGATGATTTCTTAAACAATTGTGCTTTGTTTGCCCTGGATTCAGAACACTGGTAAATGGTCAATGATTCCTTTGGTGTTGAATACAAAAGAAGTGTGATCTTGAACTGGGGTGGGGGAGGGCGACAATTAGCCACGCATGTTGGAGTGATTGTGGGGGCAGGGCGGGGGGGTTCCGCTCCTCCTCGTGAGCTCTGTGGTGTCGGTGGTCACGAGCGAACGGACAGGAAGCGCCGTGTGCGTTATCTTCTCCAGTCACGCTGACAGCTCCAGCTTTTCCTTCCTCCTCCCTCTTCCTCTGTTGTTTCCCCCCCTGACAGTCAGTCCCTTCCTGGTATTGTTGTTTGACGGACGGGCTGCCAACAGTAACAGTAGCGGTAATGCTCATCGCTTTTAGATTTTTCTGATGGTTGGGGGTGGTGGTGGGGGGGCTTCGTTGGTTGAGCCAGACTCTCCAGTCGGTCAGCCGTTGAGATTGAAATTTTTTAGAATACGCATAGCAAAAAAAAGTCTGCCAACCCTTTCAGGCTCCTTTCAATTGTTTAACCAACAAAGGTGATCTCCTCCCCCGTTCAGGGGGCTACAGGAAATGGCTCGGGGGCAGACGGGAACACAAAGGGGGGGCGGGCGGCTGCACTTGGGTCCATAGTCATGCATGCATCCTGGCTCTCCATCCTGTTATTCTCCCCCTTCCTTATCTGGCGTTCTCACATCTTCTCAGGCTCCCAGCGTGCATCCTCCACTTCTCTTTACCCCCCCCCCCACCTCCCCCCCGCCATTGTCGCCAGCGTGTGTGTGTGTGTACGCCTGTGCAAGAGCGCGGAAGGACACATGTTTGTGTGCTTGCCGCAGGCTCCCCCAGATAAATGGCTCGCATTTCCAGACGCTTTGGCTGCGTTCGCGCACATACGCTGAAAGCAGAGAAACAGGTTAAAGGAGGGCGGGAGAGTGTGTTTTTTTTTTTTTTGTTTAGTTTTTTTCAAGCTGCACGGCACATTCGCTGCTCGGGTCCCGCTTTTGTTTACCTGTCTGATTTGACTTGAAGGTAAAGTCTTGTGAAATGAGCTCCCGGGAGATGCGGGAAAAACCAACAATATGTTTGGCTGTTTGTGTGCGCGCTTTGTTCATGCTTTGAGTTTGTGTTTGCATTCATACTCATTAATCCGCCTCTGCTGACAGCTCCCCTTTGGTCTGTTTTCGGCAACGTAGGTGAGGGTTCTTCAGGAAACTGGGTCTCCTACTCTACCCGCTCGCAGCTTGGCATGTTTGGGTTTTTTTTTTTTTAATGTTTGAGTGTCTTCAATGATTATTAAACAATTTTTGGCTCACGATGCTGAACTTTACCCCATTATATGGATATCGCGGCAAGTTTCCATTTAAAAAAACAAAACAAAACTGTACGTCTCCTTTTTAATCAGTGAAGTAGCCGCGTCTTTATATTAAAAAGGATCCTGAGTCTGTGTCTCTGTGTGCGTTGGGTAGTTAGAGCTGAGCAAGTGTGCTGGGCCGCAGTGTAGAGCCCAGTGGAGGAAAGGCAAAAGAATGTAGTCATGGAGAATTCTTTCTTTCTCTCTCTCTCTCTCTCTCTCTCTCTCTCCAGCTGGGCCGTACTCTATTTCTGCAGCCGCTAATTGATTAGCGCTGTTATAAAACTGCAAAGAAAAAGCTTGTGGAATTCTATTAGCCGCCCCTCTAACCCTCCCTGCTTGCTTCCCTGTAAGCCACTTCCATCTCCGAGACGGTGTGAAAGGAGACGACCAGAGCTGCTCTCCACTCCCCCCGCCTCCACCCCTCCGAGTGGAGCTCCCTCAACTTCAGACGTGCGCGCGCGCCCCCGAGTACCTCTTCCCCCCACGCGGAGAGTAATGAACGTTGGCCCCTCGCGGCAAACCATTAAGAGCGAGCCATTACGGTTCAGCGTCGAGCCAGCCCTCCCCGATAGTTTCACCCCCGTTCTATGGAAAGACCCCACCGAGCGCTCGACGCCGGCGCTCCCACGGCTCATTGAGCTGCCAGCGTGCTCGCCACCCCCCCCCCCGCTGCCACACAGTCCCATAAAACAGTTACACACCATCAAACGCCATGATCCCTCTTCCTAATTTTAGTCCACGGTCTTAATAGCTCATCAACACGCCGTCTTAAATTATTTATTTCGTGCTGTCGAGTCAGAGTGGCGGCGTCGCCTATTTTTTTTTTTTTTTTTTTTTTTTTAAGGGTGGATTCATCAGTGGCGGATAATTGCGTTTTAGTTTAGTGCCGCGGCGGTTGTTTTGTTGTTCAGTATGAATAGCACACAGTAAAGCAGTTATGTGGGAAGCTCACCAACGACAGCAAAATCATTCCCGTAAAGTCTTCTCGCTTCCATTGTAACGGTCCGAGGACGGCTGGGAGTTACCATTCTGAATGATTTGGGGCTGTGTGAGTGAAAAAGCCCCAGTTTGGGCCATTGTGTGATTTAATTGTTTCCATGCGCACTTGAAAGACCCCCCCCCCCACCTTTTGTGACTTTAAAAGCCTCCCTTTAAGTGTTGCCATCTCGAGGCTTTTGAAACGCTGTGTCTCACGGCCACAGCCGTCCAAAGTGTCTCATTATCTCCAGCACAAAACTGACCTCATGCTGCCGCCCTCCCCTCCCTCCCCCTCCTCCCCTCCCCGACACCTCCAGCCTCGGCTACCTGGCCCGCCATTCTCCAGGAGAATCGCACGCGTCTGTTTGCCTGGCGCCGCCTCGACGTGTCGAAAAGTCGTTGCAGAAAGTGGCCCAGGCAGCGTCGGCTCGCTTACGTCTCGCAGCGACTGATTGCTTTTTCTTTTCAGCCGCTTTGTTGAGTAAAATCGCCATTAAAAAAAAGTCTTGTTTTGTTTGTTGTTTTTTTCTTTTTCCCAGCTCAAGCTTGTACTCGTCTTCTATGGAGCGCGCACGGCAAATTCTTTCCATTGTATTTGGTCCTTTTGTTGTACTGCATCAGCATTTACCACACCTCCCTCTCCTCCCCCCTCTCCCCTGCCACCCCTCCGCTTTGCTTTTCACCCCCCCCCCCCTCTCCTCGTCTCCTCTGTCTGTTTGTTTTGTTTAATCGCCAAACTAACGCGCAGTGACACGTTCCTATAGCGCAGCGTCACCGTAGCTGCCAGCTGCCACGGAAAGCCACATTCAGCTTGGCACCCCCCCTTCTCTCTCTGCGACGGCCTCAGAAAATATCCCACGTGCCACCAGTTATGATTAATGGCTCTGCCGATTGCCGCTCCTGGCCGTCGCCACACCTACACCTGCTCTGCATTTCGCGCTTTCAGTCGGAGTGAGGCAGGCGGAATTACCAACATTTCGGAGGTAGTGAAAAAAAATATATATCAATGCTGTGACCACGTCATGCTTAGACACAAAGCTTTCTGCTGTGGAAACTCGAGTTGTTCTTAAACCCGGAGGTAAACATTCATTTAGATCAGGGGTGGGCAAGCTTTTGACTGGTGGGGCCACAATGAGTTCCAATATTTGACAGAGGGGCCGGAGCAGCAGCAGATGGATGGAGTTAGAAATGGGATAAATAGAAACATGTGCTTTAATGTCAGTTGAAAATGACCTCATGCAAAGTTACAGCAAAATATGTGTCTTTGAAGCCCCACCATATTTAAATTGAAATGACTCTTGACACACTGAGTTGTTTCACCGGTGCGTTGACTGGCACCCAGTATGTAAAGGTGCTGATATTTCCCCACCGTTCACGCCGTCCGTTGTCATCGCTGTCGATCATCTCGGTGAAATATTTATTTGTGTGGTTAGTTGCGTTGACGTGTAACCACACAAATAAATATCTTGTGTTGTCTTTCGTTCCCTCCCTTCTCTGCTTGTTTATTTGTCAGCAGAATAAATAGACAACTATGGGTGCTAATGCAAGGTGGAGGCAAGACGGAGCACCGACTCCTGCCTGCTTCCTGCTCTACTGGATTTGTCTCCAAGGCGGAACCCCCACCCTCCCCAACCTCAACCCCCAACCCCGACTCCTCTGCCGAGTATTATTTCTACTTCCTTTTTAAGTTGGTGCATTGTCTGCAAACACACAACTGCTCATTAGCTCCTTCGTGTGTGTGTGTGGGTGGTGTGTGTGTGTGTGTGTGTGTTTTCCCCTTTCTTTTAATGGTTTAGCTGGATGCGCGAGTTTCCTGCGCGTTGTTGAACCGCGGCTAAGTGTTATACAAGTCGTTATCTGCGCGCCTGTTTTTCTGCACGTCCTCGGCTCATCATTGATGATCAGAGAGCGGAACGCGCCGCTTTTGGAGAGGCGGTCGGACGTTACGGGAGCGTGCACGCGTGTGCACGCGTGTGCTTTTTTCAATTGCTGCACCGCTGCGTGCTCGTCAGCGGGACACTGTTGCGTGTGGAGATCGCGTCGGCAGTCTATTTTCGATTCGGATGAAGGCAAAGCTCAATTGTGCCCCAGCTTGCCCGTTTTTTTTCTTTTACCTACGAGATGAGCAAGCAAGTGCGAGTGTTGTTCGAAGAGCTCTTACCTGGCAAAAGAGGAAAGCATTCCGAAAATCTCATTACGCCATTTGTTTATTCAGCGGCTTATCTTCTTAAAGACGCAACGCAGGAGGTCTTCACTGAGCATGTGCGAGGAAAGATCGACCACGTTCGCACGCGCACGGACGGCACCTTCGTTTCATTTTAGAGTGGTTTAACCTCCTCAGACGGTGGAGGCCTGCGCTGACACCCACATTGTGTCAAAGTGCAGGAGCTGCAACCAAAAAACTGCCGTGGTGCTGCAGCCTTTCACCTCAGACTGACGCGACGCCTCAGCAGCCCGGCCTGCTCCAACTGGGCTCGTATCTCCTCGTTAATCCTGTACAAATAACCTCTTTGTGTCGCTCTTCCTCTGCGACATCAGCAGGGGGAAAACACAAACCGGGGGGGGGCTTGTGCGCTACAAAAGGTTACGCAATGAGTAATTTAATGACGACAAAAGACAGTATGTCTGATTCCGCTCTGGCTGAATTATGAAAGCGTTCCGGTGGGAATGCACATTATCCGTGGTCCTCGAGAGTTTCAGGACTTCCGTGTCTGTGTGTGTGTGTGTGTGTGTGTGTGTGTGTGTGCTGGAATAAGCACTACAGTGCTCTTCAGTCCCTCCTCTCGCTCTAAATCTGTATAGAAGCCGTTGGGAGGCTGCGGGGAGAATAGAAAACGCACTACAGTGTGTTTTTAGTCTTCTGCAAGTAGACGCACGCACTCGCACACGTGGGTGATGCGGTCGCAAATGAGTCGGAGTGTTTGATGCTACCCTTTAAAGAGACATCATTTTTGCCTTAATTTGGCAGAGGGCTGCTGATGTGCACTTCTTGCCTAATCCTCTCTGCTCGTCCAGTCTCCTCATTACCTACTTGGAAATAATCGTCCCCCCCCGGCCCCCCCGCCCTTGAAAGACGTGATCCAAGGGGTCTCGCTAACAAAACAAGCCAGATCGTGACAGTAAGCAAAAATATCCAGCTTTCTCTGTATTGAGATCACGTCTGTTGACAAGATGAAGCATGTTGGTAATATTCACCAGCCAGTGAGTCTTCGTTAAACTCGGACGCTTGTGGAACGCCTGCGATCGAACCTGACCACGACGCGCTTTGTCGATCGCCAGAGTCATGGCCGTCACCTATCAGTGACATGTGCACACCTTTGTTGTCAAATCACATGGCGGATTGTTAAAAAGGTGGTTAAAGGTCGAGTGTGTAATATTAGTAGATTTTGAAGAGGGAACAGCAACATCAAGTGGTTACATTTTAGATTGCAGTGTCTTTCACTCTCTCTCCCCCTCCTGAGCTTGCCAGTGAGCTACGGTGGCCTGCGCACCCAAACCTGGATACCTCGTCCACCTTCTTCTTCGTTGGTTACGCGTCACCCTAATTTTGAAAGGGAGGGCTGGATTGTCCGCACCAGCTTCTTAAATTTATGGGCAGTGCAAGATGGCAGCTAACTGGGAGCAAGACCCTTGACATATGAGATGCCCATTTACAGCACGGGAGCGATTTGCGTGCGAGCACGGTTGATGGTCCGGCTAAAAGCGCCGCTCCTACAGGTTAGCAAATAAAAGTAAGACAGAGGCAGAAGAGAAGCGTCCCCCCCGCCCCCAAGCGAATGATGGAGGGGAGGGGTTGAGTGCGTGCGTGGGTGGGTGGGCAGCTGTTAGTGGACGATAAGGCCCAGGAATGCATACGTTTTCATGGCTCAGTCACCTCCGCCCGGCGCTCACTGTACTTCAGCTTTTAAAGAAACCTCTGTCTTTCATACGCTTGGCCTGCCAAACCCCCTAAACTGTTGAAGTGGAGTGTCGCCCCGCATGAAGTCGCCTTGTACTGTGAATAAAGGGCAGGAATGCATTAAACACCCAAATCCTTTCACTTGCGACGGGGGTACCGGGGCTTTGTGATTGCCAAAGTGCATCGCTTTAAAGTGAAAAGGCTTGTTCCTGCCTCGCTCTTGTTTCACTCCGCACCGGCACATTGAAGTGTATTTCTGATTGCTGTGTGTGTTTTTTTCGTTGTTTTTTTTTGGAAGGAGGAGGGGAGGGGCACAAACACCACATTTACGGTCTATATTTATCCCCCACTTCCACACCTGCTTCCGACCGTGACGTTAGTGCGAGCAAGAAAAGCTGCATGTATTGTTTGTCTATTTAACCCAAAGCTTTTTTGATTGAGACCCCCCCGCGTCCCCCCAATACAACAGGTAACGCTCCTTCAAGTCCCACCGCAGCGCCCAACATCTGATCATTTTAGCCCCCAGATTAATTGCGCTCTCGCTCAATCTGTTTCCAGGTGCCAGATGTTATCGGCTGCTGATACCTGGCCGTCGCACGGCGTCCAAATCTGCTTTGTTTTTTTTTTTCCTCGGGCAAAGCCGATGGCGGCGATTCCTCAGCCATTACGTCTCATCCGCTCGCTCTCCGTTGGTCCCCGCGCACACATTACGCATAAATAGCCAGATGTGCTTTGTATGGTCAGGGAACATTTCGCTCCGAGCCGGCGGTGCCGAGGACAAAGCAGTTACAGAGCGCGTCTATTTTTGGGGCCTTAATGGACTTGTTCCCGTTCTCCATAGGAGCAGGTCTCCCTGACACATCCCCTTTATCTCGCCGACATCATAAATCTGGCCGCAGAAGCTCCTCTTTGAACTGCGCAAATGCTTTTTAATACAACTCGGCCCCTCCACCTTTCTCTCCGCGCTCTCCTCTTTGATCTCCTCCTCCTCCTCTCTCGCCGTCCTCACGCCGCTTGTTTACACTTATTAGATGTTTGTTCGCATGGAGGGGGATGCGGCTTGGCGGAGTAAAAACTTGCGCGCCAGCGGCGTTCCAGCTCGTCTCTCCGTTCCACCCAGCTCTCGGCTTCCCGCGCAGTGGAAGGTCTTGCATACCAGCAGCTGGAATCATTTCTTTTTGTTTTCATCTTCCTTCTTTTAGCCCTTTTGCTTCGCTAGTTTCTGCGCTTCAGTCTGCAGGACTGTCGCTTGTTGTTCGCTGCCAAAGAGTAGTGCCGTTTCCCCCTGAATACAATAAAAACACTTGCTCTTAATCATATTGACAGAATAAGGTTTCCCAGAAAACAGTCCTCACCCTTCTTGTTTTTTTCCCTTCTTTTTACAGTAAACGTGAAGTTTTTCTCTCCAAATAACTCTGTTTGGCTCCCGGTCACCCCCGCGGCCCCCGTGCTTTTCTCCGTCTATTTCACAGAGCCTTCTCCGCTGTTCCGCTCATCCACGTCCTTTGCCTCCCTGTTGCCCAACTCGCACCCCCTCCCGCGACCTCCCCCGGACCCCCCCCGCCGCTAAGCTTGCCAAAGGAGATGAGGGGGAAACAGTCTCTTTGCTCGAGCTTACAAAGGGCAGATGGATCTGCAGACAGAGCCTGTGACATTTCCTCTCTCTCTCTCCTTTTTTTTTTTAGTCGCTGCAGATTTGCGAAGAAAGGGCATCCGCCGCGAGAAACAAAGTTGAGGGATAAAATAAAAATGTGTGCGAGCTCGATTTGAGGTAGCAGAGAGGGGAAAAAAGAAAAGTCATGGCGAGTGCAGAGGAAGTCGGCCGAGCTCTCCTCTTAAAACTCCACGGGTACAAATTCATCGTCCTCATGGAATTTTCTTCTACTCGAGGTTGATTTTTTTTTAAATTTCATTTTGTTTTTTTGAGGCATAATTTTCCATTCGTACCACCATGGCTGCGTGTGTGTTCACCAACCCCTCGATACTAAGTAGACGTCTTTAACCGAAAGTGCTGTTTATTTGTGCGGTTTGCTGAGTCAGGCTGCGGATGGCACTCTCTGAGATGGCAGCAGGGCGGTGGGGTGGGAGGGGGGGGGCGGGTGGGTGAGCGAGACCTCTGGCTGCCTCCTGGTTGAGCTGTTAAACATATACTCCAGGGTTCTTTTTTTTTCGTCACTCAAGCCAAAGTTCACAAAACATTTATATTTAATAGCACACGCACACCTCTTTCCATCTGCCTTTCCTTTCCTTTCCTCTCCTAGTTTCCTTTTCTTTCCTTTCTTCTTCCTTTCTTTTCCTTTTCCTTTCCTTTCTTTTGTTTTCCTTTCCTTTCCTTTTCTCTCCCTTCCTTCTTTCCTTTCCTTTCCCTTTCCTTTCCTTTCGCCTGGAATCTTTACGATTGCAATCCTCGCCCCCGACCCCCTTGTTGTTCCTTTCTCCCGAATTCAGCGTTTTTCCTGCGAGGGTGGACAGCTAGACAAATGATTCCAGCAGCGGCGCGAGGCAGGGGGTAATTTTTAGGTGAATGCGGTGCTTCCGAATGGGCCTGCTGCGCCGAAATTAGGGGTTGTCAAATGCCGTGCGTCTCCGGTGATGGCCTCGAACGCCCCCACCACCACCACCACCTTATGCTAATGTGGCATTTCGAGAGGAGGAAATTGGAAGGAGGGGAGGGGCGCCGTCGGGCAGCCTCGCCAGTCACGTGTGCGCCTATTGATTCCTGTTCGTATTTACAGGATGCACTGCGGCCGGAGTAGTAAAAACTGTAAACGCGTCCCCTCGACGCGCTCTGCTTTGTTCAGCACCTCCTCCTGCTTTACCAATGATAAAGATGCGCTTGCTGATTCATAATAGTTGGAGCGTTGCATATTAATTAACTGCCACCTAGAGGTGACCTTTTAATTAAAATACAGTCCGTGTGTGCTCATTTTGTGTCAGGCAAACACATTTCACTGTTACTACTATTTTATGAAGGTGTTTTTTTTGGGGGGGGGGGCTCAGTTTCCCAGTTTTCCGTCACACTCTGCTGTGATGTTTTAATCGCCTCTCGACATAAAGCGAGAGCCCAGCTAAGTGTGGATCCTGATGTGTCCCGGAGCCGGCGGTGTCGGCGAGGAACCGATATCATCTATCTAGATAGCGTGAGGATGAATTCATCTTGAGACAGGGCAGGGTGTTTCATTTCTTTCTTTTTTTTCCCCCTCGTCCCTCGGACCAGACTGCTGAGATCATGTTGTCGGAGGAGATTTGCTCGGGGCTGAAGTCTCATGGCTTGTTTGCACGGTTCACATCCGTCCCGCAGGTGTTGTCCACGCAGCTGCAGGCCAGATGTTGCCTTGTATCCTCATCGGGTTCCGTGAGACCCATCCGTCACAAATGTGTCAAACTGTTACTGACGCTTTCCAGGCAAGACGCGTTAAGGCCTAATGGAAAACCTCAATATTTTTATTCCCCGTTTTACAGGTTTTTATCTCCTCTTTTATTTTCTGGAAGTTCACATCTCCTCTATTCCCGTTGCAACCCCCTCTGAAACCTCTTCCCACCGGCTTGACCCACCTTCTATTTTTGCCCTGGTTTAAGGGTTGAGTCCTCCAGGTCAGACCTGTTCTTGCGAGGGCATCCAAATGGAGTGTCATGTTCCCTGGACGGAGTTTAATATAGAGCTCCCAACTGCCTGGAGTCTCATGGGAGATGGAAACATCCACTCACACCTTCCCTCCCACCATAAACCGCAAATCTTTCCTGGAAGCCTCGGCCCGTTTTAGCCGTTTAACACTCAAACTATGCAGCTTTGTCCACCGCCCAACACCGGTTGCTAATAACCGTGATGCTATTTAACAATCGCAAATAATGAGTCGTAAAATTTGAGCGTCTCAATTTGCATTTCTCAGTTTCATGCGTGGGAGTGAAAGGTGGTCAGAGAAGGATTCTGCGCTCGAATTAGGGTTTTGTGTTTGTGTGTGTGTGTGTGTGTGTGTGTGTGTGTGTGTGTGTGTGTGTGTGTGTGTGTGTGTGTGTGTGATCGAGGTCCATTAGTTTTATCTGACAGAGGGATCGGATCTGAAGGCATGTACCTCAGCCTGAGCGATCCTCCTGTATCTCCTCTGCTCTCCTGCTCGGCTGCTTCACACGAGCTACTCTATTAGCCGACAGCCACGGGGGAGTAGCCGGCCGAGAGCAGAGGTTTCCTTAACCTGTTAATAATGCAGCACTTTTTGCCTCTTGCATATGAAATCACATCCATTCATTGGTTTGAGTCGGAGCTGTTTACTCGGGGTAAAAAAACAAGTTATCTGCATTTTATAAGCAGCACGGCAGTTGCACACTAACAGAGTGTTGTAATTTCTTCTCGCGCTCGTTCCCAACGGCCGTCGGACTCGTGGATCTATTGACGATAAATAATACTAAAGGCAATCGACAAATGTTTGTTGTTTTCCTTTTTTCGCTACAAAGATTTATATGGAACATTAAGCCTTTGCCCAGAAGTGAAAATCAATATGACAGTGATGTATCAAAGTAAAACAAATGTTTTGATCGCTGCGCTGCTCGGTTGCTAACCACAGGTTTGTTTTTTCTATCTTTGTTTGTTTCAGAGATCAACAGAGTGCGTAAAGACATGTACAGCGACACAGTGAATGGCCTTGTGGACAAACACCCTCTGGAGCTGCCGGAGCCTATTGGACCCATCGTTCACCTGCAGGAAAAACTGTTCGTGCCTGTCAAAGAGTACCCCGACGTGAGTTGAGCTCCAACATCTTACTGAGGCTGCTGATTTCCCATCACGCCTCTGACGCTTTTTTTTTGTTGTTTTTTTTTTTTTTAGGAAAGACACTCAGGCAAAATGAAACATGAAAAGGTTTGAGCTGTGTTAACAGTTTCTTTGTGATACAATGCCGGCCCCCCAAAAAACAAAATTTGACAAAACCACTTTTTCGTCGGTGCGAAAAACACTGTTTTGAGTGACGGCCGCCAAGAATGCAGCAATCTGCCGACTGCGCGAGGACTCGCAGTCGCTCTCTGAAGTGCACTCCTGCTCACTCCTCACATCTTTCCCTCTAAACGACGACAGGTGTGTCTGTCATTGAAGTAGACCAAATTAGCTGCCCGGCTGATTAATCAGCGCAGTTATCTAATCAGCACACTCCAAACGTGGGCAATTGCTCCGCAGCCTCCAACATTTGGCATCTAACTCGGCTTTAAAGACAAAAATAAAGGCTCCCGCTTCCTGATTGTTTCCCTTTCAGCGCGTCCCACGGCATCGTCCTTTGAGTTTGCCGGTCTGCGGGCGAGCCGCTGTTCTCGTTAGCCGTGCCATATTGGCATCTAGGTAATTTCATATTAATTTGCCGTCATTTCGGTCGCAGTATCGACAGGCAGCGGCAGCACGGCTCCACCTCACGGCGATTTGTTTTCGAGAATCGGTTTCCTGGTTGGAACCTGCGGTTGACTCACAAGGCTTCACGGATGCTGTAGCGGCGCAGTTGAAGGCCAGTTTGGAAGAACCGTTTTAAAAATGAGTTGATACCGATAGTTAAAAATAACATATGGGGGGCACACTGATACAGAAAGTGCTTCGACAAAATCCAAGACCAAGAATAGACATTTAATCTGGAAAGGCAAGTTATAAACAGGCGGCACCATTTATTCCACAGCTGCTTTTGCACACGCCCCAATATGGCGCTGGCCAGGGGCTGATGCGAACAAAGTCCACACTGGGTCCACACTTGGGGTTTGAACAGTCGCCAACAAAACATGGCACGTACCACAAAGAAAAAAAACAACAACTCTGCCTTTACCTCGAGGATACAAGTTGGTGTTGTAATTACTGAAATAACCATCATGCTTCTCACCACTCATTTATTCCGGAATTGGAATAAATGTTGTTTTGTATGTGTGTGTGTCTGAAAGTAGACTCTCGGTTGGCCTTTTCAGTTTGTGCGTCCGCGTGAGGCCGCGACCGCAGCCGGCCAGCCGCACCAGCGGTTGCGTCAGGTCTTGTTGAGCAACATTTCTCTTCATAATCCCGGCAGTTCGCCGCAAGGAAATGAATGGAGGGTGGAGGCGACGGGGGGATAAGGGACACTGTAGAGCCCGGCAGGGGCCCAGCCAGGCGTGGATTGCATTTTCCCCCTGACAGAACTGATGAAAGGGCAGCAGGGGGCTCGCCGGGATCAGCTTAGCTTTGACCCGTTGACCAGACCCATCTTCTGAGCTCAGGCTTAAGCAACCAACCACAACCGCAGACTTTCACCTCTTATCTCTTGCGACACCACCGCAGTTCACGCGCTGCCCCTTTAATTAGCTGGCAAAATCGCGGGACTGGCGATCACGTGGGACCGGTCTTCAGTTATTTTCGATTTTTTTTTTTTTTCCCCAAGTTAATTGCTTAATACAGTGAGATGCAGAAAACTCGAATGAATGCATAAAACATTAGTGGTGGTCAATTAGTGCAAAGAAATAGCTGCTTATAGATTCAAGACGCGACTGAAAATTGGCGTCTTCTGCCGCCGTCCATTCATTATTCACCGTGGTACATTTCATTTTATGATGTAAAGCCGTGTCATCCTCAGAGGTTTTGTTTTGCTGTGTTTCTAGCGAGCGGGCTTGGCAGCGCGTCCTCAATGTGCATGTTTATTGTTGGGTTGTTTTGTGCTCACCCCGGCTAGAAATATAATATGCACTTGGCGGAGGGACACATGTTCAAAAAATGTCCGGCTGCAGGGACATATGACTCGCTGGCAAAGAGACATAAACTATTTAAAAGCCCTGACGTCCTCGTGCGACCCTTATGATCCCTTTGCTCAATTGGATTGACAGCTGTGCATTGAACAGAGGGCCACAAGGTTGTATTGCCTTTATCATCCCACATAAAAGCTTGCTAAATGAATTAGACTCCTCTCCCCGGTGGCTGAAGTGAGTCACAGATGTGTCCTTATATGTCATAGTTTTGTATCGTCTTTTCTTTTTTTTGGTGTTGTTGTTTTCTTGAGCGAACTGATTTGAAACCACACCAACACAGTGTTGCATAAACACCGATATTTCAATTGGATATCCTTTTCCAGCCCATTTTGCTACCCACATGCACACGCTACATCTCCAAGTGTGGTCATTAAGTCTGCAGGAAAATGCCAGAAAGCCTTGTTTTATATAGATGTAAAGATTGGCTCCAGGGGAAATCAGCAGCAGGGCCCTGTGCTATTATTTCCTCCTTTTCCTCCTGCTGCTTTTCTCAGATTCTTTACTTGTTCCAGAGCAGCGTTTATGTGGTGGGTGGAAAACTGATTACAGTAAAACATTTATGTTGACTGTAGCACCTGAACCAGTCCATTTTTTTGCAGCAAATTTAAAATGTATCTTTAATCGGAAATAATAACTAGTAGGTAAATTTGTGCAGCAAGTTGCATCACTTTCAATTGCTTTTTAATGGACCACGGTGTAAGAGCGCTTACCTGGCTGCTGCTGCTGTGATGGTTTTGGTTTTGATTGTAAATGTTGATACCTTTGCGGTGTGGATATCTAGTGTGGGTACGTTTTGAGGCGGCGGCAGAACATCATCCGTGCTCGCGAGTCGAGGACGGAAATGATGTAGCATCAGGAAGCAAGGACATGAATAATGAGGCAGGAAAAAAACACACCACCAATCCCCATCCGCCCCGCGCTAAAAGTAGAGGAAACTAATGATTATTATTAGGCGGGGGAATACTTTACCCCCCTTTCCGCCTATCTGCGCTGATTTCCCAAAACCCTCTCCTTCAAATTGCCTCTGCAATTGAAGGTTCTCTCAAGAAAACACAAAATAAGTCTCTGTTTTTTTTTTGTATTTGTGTGTGGAATTGACTTTTCTTGCGATTCTGCTAATATTCCCGCCTCCCTTTCGCTTTTTTTCTGCCCCCTCAAGTGCCGCGACCTCTGCTGTCCATTTGAGTCGCTCTCACTTCCCGCTTTCTGATTTGCGGGACTGAAGCTCGAACCGCTTCGTCCTCACGCCAAGGTGACAGTCACTCAAAAGTCTCTTCCGTCGCTGCGCGCGTGCCACCAGTGGCGGTAATTGGATTGCCCAGTGCCGGGGCCCACTGCGATGTGTCACTTGCACCAAACAACCTGCCTCGCCAGCATACCTCCACTCTAATTCCTTTAAGTGCCTCCCTCTCCTGGCCCGCATGTGTGCGTGCGCGTCCGTATGGCCTGGAGTGTAAATATGTTTGCGTCTCCCTCCACTCCACCTCCCACACTCCCACCCTCGCGTCTCGCATCCTCCCACTGCTGCTCCGTCCGTCCTGCCCGCTCCCTCGCTGCTCTTCAAAGTCAGCCGTTTCCTGATGTCGTCAGCGGTGCAGAGTGCCGTGAAGCGCCGCCGCGGTGACTGCGCCTTGACTGACAGCCGAGTCGCGGGCTATCTGATAACTCCCAACCTTCAATTAAATGCTATCTGTGGCTCTGCTTTTCTCCTTAGCGCGCGCACGCACGCACGCTAGCCCGCTCGCACGCTCGCAGACGCGTTGATAGGCGGCTGACTGACGGCTCAGCATGTCATTTCCGTTGACCTTCAGGCATCTTGATAGGACGTGACGTGTCTTTTTGAGTTCCGTCTCCGTCAACACTTTATTTCCCTCCCCCGCTCTCACTCCCCCCTCCGCACATGTTTGTGTTTGCCAAATGTTAAATCCCTTCCACACGGCAGCCGGAACACAGCGGCACCCTCTGACATTTTGGTTTAGTCTTAAGTGGGTAAAAGGGCAAAATCAGCATTCTTGCAAATGAGTTTAACAGACGAAAGTATTTATGCACTTCTACCCCCACCGTCAATCCCCCCGGCGACACGGGTCGGAAACATGATGGTGGAATGTCGCAACGCCTTCCCGGGTTTTTTCTGTCGATCTGCGCACGTGCGCTTTGACTTTGACCTTTACCCACGTCGTCCTTTCAAGTCTTCCCCCGTTCCCTGGCGCTCCGATCGCATCAAACCCAACGCTTTTAGAAACTGCACAACCCGCACGAACGTGTGATCGGGAGGTCGAGCAGTGGCTGAGGTGCACGTGCAGCCACGTCCTGCGAATGGACGAGGCCCATGGATGTATTATAAGAAATGGATACCAGACTGGCTGGCCAATCTTTCCCAATGGCCACTCCAAGTACTGCAGCAAAAATCCCATGGACCCAAAAAACATTTTTCCCATAGACCGCAATACAAAAAGAAACCCCCTCAAAACGGCTGACAGGATGACTGTGACCTGAAAGGTGATACATAGCAAATCTTTCCATTGTAGATTTTTCAGTTATAGTCTTTTAGTTGTTTAAAAAAAAAGGATAAAGGCCAGAAAATCAGCAGAAAAGAGTTTATTCCCAGCGTGACGTCACAATGTCGTACGTGCTGCTGTGTCTCAGCTGGTTCTGATTGGCTGTGTCCTGATATGTCTGTAAGTGACGTTCTCCAGGATCGTTCTGATTGGCCAAATGGATCATGTGAGTTTCAGAGGCATGATGGGAAGTGACACTAATGCGCACGCTGTATGGGACCATTTATGCGGAAGTCAAAAAACATCTTGGATTCAGGGGTTCTGGCGATGTCGCCTGACGACTGCGAACCATCTGCCGGTTGAACTGCGCTCGCCGGCTTTCATGTTGCCAGGTGCAGAGAGGAGTCGCCTACAAACATGCTTCGCACAAAGTGTGCGTCTGTGCGGCATCGGTGTTTGTCTGTTTTTCTGAGAGTTGTCAGGGTCGTTTACTTCTGTAATCGAATCCTTTCAAAAAACAACCCCCCACCCCTCCAACACACACGCACTCAGCCTCCCCCTACCCTCCCCGCTGCTCACCTCCAAATAAAGACCCTCCCAAGAATAGGTGTTTGACCCCCCTACCTGACCCCCCCCCTCCTCACCCAACTCCGCTTCTCAGTTTATTATTATTCTGTGCTTTTGATGGCAGCTGAGTCGCGTTGAATGCTGAGTTTCGGTCTGGCGTGGATCCTTTGTGCTCGGCCGTATTTGCATTGTTTGTTGTGGCTCATCAGAGTGCTGAAGCCACATGAAAGATCCTCATCCACTCTGCCTTGCTTCAGCAATTTTTACACTTAATGCTGCGTTTTTTTTTACAGACAAACGCATTTGGATAAACATCAGACAATTACACGAAGGCTTAACATCAAAAAAATAAAACATGGTAAGCTATTGCAGAGGCGAATAACAAACACTAATGTTGGAAATAAAGAGTGAGTGCCTTCGTGTTCTTGGTGTTCCTGTTTATAATTATTTACGCCATCCATTGAACATGCTGGAACTGACTTATAGAATTACTGATCACACTCAACCTTATTGTTGAAGAATATGCCGACTTTCCTGGGTTCCATGATCTTGGCTATTGTGTTTTTTTTTTCCCATTTGCCCAGCACCCACAGTAAATTTCAGGAATTAATAAGGTGCCTTTCTTATAAGCACAAAGGACGTTGTGGTCCTTTTTCTGTTCCACTGCAGTAAAATTTGCAGGGTTGGACCAGCCGGCTCCCTACACAGGGAAAAGTCATTAAGCTCATTCCCAGGTGGATGTCATCGCTTATCGTGCCAGCTCCTGATATCTTTTTGACCCCCTTAAGTCATTACCAGCCCTGAAAATGGACCAAACCTCTCCTCAGCACTCGGAGAGAGCAGCCAAGTGGAGGCTTTTAATATCTTTAAGTTAGCCAGCCATGCGTGATGATGCCGCTTTGGCACAACGGCTGCTTTCTAAGTTAGCTATTTGCATCCGAGGGTTGCTGTCTGCATATTTGCCCTGGTTGCTGAACATGACAATGGGCGAGACGGCGCGCGCCGTTTCTCCGGTTTTCAACCTTCGCAAGCTTGTGTACGTTAAGCAGACGACGTTAAGTGCTTCCTCGGCATGTTGTTGTCTGCAGCCATTGAGCTGAGAGGGGAGAAAACAAAACGATGAAGGTCACCCGACGCGGTCACCATGCAACCAGAAACACGTGGCAGCCATTGTTTACGCCTTGCAGATGCTGGGGAGGTTGGAACACCCGAGGATGCAGGAGAGATTTTAGAGTTGAGAGTTTATATGATCTTCAGAATGGACAGAATGCTGGTCATCAAAGAGTCAAACAGATCAAAGTCAGTAAAATATCACAGCATTAAACACGTTTGTCAGTAAGTTTCTCAACACCGCTGAAAACCGTTTCTACACTGTTGTATAAAGATGGACTGAGCAGAGACACATTGTTTTAGCCCACAGTCCCTCCACTATGTGTGTATGCTAATGGCTGTTGTGATGCAGTTTGGCGTCATTTAAGTGATACTCGAGCCCATCATCAGCGAGGAAGAACAGCCGCTGGTATTCAGCCCATGCAAATGTGGTGCAAATGCGGTGTTGGGTGCTTCACTTAAGCTAAAGCGGAGTATTCAAAAGTAGACACTGCGTCTCCTACTTCGCTGGTGTAGGGGCCTACAAATGAACAAGCACCACTTGGTTATAATTAAGCGACTCAGATGTGTGTTAACCATTTTATGTCGTTCACATGGGCGAGCGTTCAAAGGGAGACCGGATTTATTTTCACTCTCCCCCCCAAACCTCCGTCTGCTTAGTTTGTCTAAAAGTTCGCCAACTTTGCTCCCTGCCTCCTTCGCTTCACATCTTCCGAATTTCCAGCAGACATCAATCTTTACGCCTCCCGTGTCTGTCTTCCCGACGCCGCACTTCCACCCTGCCTGCAACCCCAAAAATAAACCCAAACAGAATTATCAAAGGAGCCACGGATTAGGCGCTAAATGCTGAATGTACTGAATAGGCGGCTTTGAAGTCTGCGGGGGCTCGAAGGCAAAAAATGTCACCAGTGGGATCGAAGTGTAATTTGATGTCCTTTTAAACGCCGGCCTCCTGTCCACTGCCTCCTTAACCCCGTAGATCAGCTGTGTTAGCCTGCTGTCAGTGGCAAACCTGCCTGCTATTCTACACTGGAAACATGAAGAGCAGCGTCCTGTGAGTCACGTCATGCGAGCGGACTGTGGGTCCGAGGTCACTACGTTCCGGTCGTCGAATAATTGACGCGCGGTGCATTTTTAGCGGAAACGGAGGAGAAGGTTCATTGGTAGTCGGCAACCATTGATCCGTGCCGTGAGAGATGAGAAAACCCTGTGTGGACGAATGGATGGAGGAAGCCGGCCGCAGTTCCTGCAAACAAATACTAGACTCTAACTATTGTAACTCAAAGACCAACTTTAGCTAGCTGCTTCGCGATGAGTCGCAACTTTGGTCTGAGACAGGAAACGGGCGAGAAGAGGCCGTCACCTGGCGTGACCGCAGCTCCCGCCTCGCTTTGATGCATCGCGGCGAATGAAACCGTCCCCTCATTTCCATAAAACCCCGTCCAGGGCGGCTAATAAGTGATTCATATTCTTATCCTGGTCTGGCCCCGCCGTTTGATAAGCTTTGTGCGCTCACGGATCCCCTCAGTGTGATCTCATTTCCTGTCTCCCCAACAACGGCATAACACACGCACACACAGACACTCGCGCAAACATACACACACACGCACACACACGGAGTCAAAGGAGGCACAATAGTGCTCTGTCTCTAAGCTCCGGTTGGTGGAACCGCCGCTGTCTCTCGGTTGTTTGCGCGTAAACAAACCACATGGCAAAGAAAAAAACCCAAAAAAAAACCCATGTGACAGCCCCGTGCGCCGAGGGTGCCTGCGAGAGTTCACGTTTGCGGCCGCGCACACATCAAAAATGGGGAGCGCGCCGCAGACCGTAGATGTGCTCGCGACGCAACCCCGCCTGTGGAGTAGCGATAACTGTGGCTAAACAAAGGCCCTTTAATGTCAGCGTAAGCCCTCGTCCTGGAGGGGGGTAGGGGAGTGTGTGTGTGTGCGTGTGTGTGTTGGGGGCGGTGGAGTTGCATGGGAGCGCGCACCAGCGTGTTTGTGCACAGCGTGCTATTTTTCCCCGTTGTCTGTCGGAGGCAACTGAAAGAAAAAGGAACTTGACACGGACGAGGGGGAAAAAAAGTTGTTTGTCCTCCAGAAGGGTCCCGCCGCCTCTGATCGTCTACTGCCATAAATGAGCAAAGAAAATAGAGCGGGGAGATTGTTTACCAGCTACATACTGCTTATGCATGTATTCTGATCAACAGATAGAAAAAAAAGGCAGGGGGGCTGGAATACGTAACTCTTTTTAATTGTGTTGTTCACTTCCGTAATGGCCGACTGCTCTCTCTCTTTCTCTCTCTCTCTCTTTTTTTTTAATTTGCAGCAATTATGTGTTTGCAGATGTTTCCATTGAATGATGTGAAGCGCATAAGCCGTAATTCTCGTAAAATCTTGTTGCGAGAATTCTCGTAAATCCCCCGGCACAAGATCTTACGAGAATTACATTTGCTTTTGTTTGTTCGTTTGCTGTCAAGAATGGTTGTTATATTTTTTGTTGTTTATTACTTTTATCTACTACTAGTAAAAAATATTCCGTCTCTTCCTCCGTCCAAACGCAACGCGCCATTCTAACTTGAAGAGAACTGGTCACGTGACCCCGTATGTCAACATCCAGCGACGTGTACATACGATTTATTTGCGATATACCTCTGTATCGATACGTCTGGAAAACCGCCTCGCGAGAGCGTCAAAACCTTTTAGCTACGTTTGAGAGGTTTTTCGAAGTTTAGGCGTTTCCATTACCACTTTTTTATTGCAATATTAAGGTTTTGCACAATTCTAGGAGTAATGGAAACGCAGCTAGCGTAACCCAATACAGTGATTTCCATTTATTGGAACGTGCTGTTTTCCCACACGTCCTTTTTCTTGTAAAGACGGCAGGATGAAAAGCCTTTCTCAGTGGGTGTGGAGGAGAGCAGCCGGTCTGCAGGGGGTGAAGGTCACAACGGTGGACTAGGCAGCGACAGCGCTTCGACTCTCCAGCTCCTCTCGCTTTACAGAGTGCAGTTCCTGGCATGCTAGCTGGCCTCTCGCACCCCTCCGATGACTTTCCCACTTGGCTTTGCATTGTCTCCGCGTTTCCTCGGATTAAAGTAAAGGTCATCCTCTGCAACGACACTCTGGAGGGTTACGCAGTCGGAGGCCGGAATGTTAGAGGGCAGTCCAGTGCGGTTAACACCGGGGCAGGCAACGGGAACTCCCCAAAAATAAACATTCCACCCTTTCGCTTTGTTTCCCCTTGCTTCACTTTTAAAGTGAATAAAAGGTGTTCTAACCTTGTTTCTGTCCTTTCCGAACATGTGCAATAGAAAAAGCTGTATTTAAAAGCTTAAAACTGAGTTTTTCTACAAGAGGAATAAACTCCTTTATACAATATTCTTTTATTTCTAGACATCAATGAAGTTTGTGGAATAATTCATTTAGAACCTGCTTCTTGACAAAGTGTCTTCACTTATCAGCCACAAATAGATCTTTCTATACCAAAGCAAAGTCCCGTGGTGGCGGCGACCCGTCTGAGAATGATCTGGAATGTTTCGGCGTATTTTCACTAGCAACAGGCTTTTCTCACCGTGAATGTGATAAAGCCAGGACGTGGTCGGAGCTTGACCCGCGCTCTTCCAGTGCCCTGGTACTCAGCACCTCCCTAAACGCCTTTTCCAGTCGGGGGGCTGCGCTGATGTCAGCAGCTCGGTAAATGAGGTCGATCCAACTGGGTCTGAACACTCTCGTCTCGTCTCATAACAGTGTTTCTGAACTCGTAGTAAATTTGATGTGCATCCTTTACGTCAACATAAGGAATAATTTAACATGCTTTGGATTTGTTCTGCACTGTTGCGTGCCGGGTTGCATCGCTTGCATGATCACCATTGCGAGAGGTACGGAAGGCGTTTGTTTCAAACCCAAAAGGTCTGCGAGCTCGGTGCCAAGTGGCAGCTTGGTATTTTTCAAGGATGGCACCGACGCTGCTGGCAGGGCAGGCTGAATAACAATACCTAGGAAACTGTCACTGTAGCTTCTGTGCAATAGGTTCGAGGCAGTGTGCGTGTGCTTGTGTGTGTGTGTGTGTGTGTGTGTGTGTGTGTGTGTGTGTGCGCGCATTGGGATCGCAGCACTACCCATAATGCCCAGAGCTTAGGGTCCCACCTTTGTTTGCAGCTGGTGCTGTGATGCATTCAGACAGCGCTCTCCTGTACTCCCTCAAGGTTTGTGCGTGTGCGCACAGGTCTCTTCGCATGAGTGTGTGTGTGTGTGTGTGTGTGTGTGTGTGTGTGTGTGTGAGGCTGAGGCAGGTCGCTGTGCACCGTTGGTGGCTGACCTCAGAAATCAGGGCGCCTCTGTGTCCGTCAGTGAGGCTCGCACTCCGACAGGCATCCCAACAAGTTCCTTCGTTTCTCGTTGGCACAAAGCAGCAGCAGAGACGGCCGCAGATTGTCGCCACCGTCCGCGGGCCTCCTCGTCTCGGGGTGTCGCACCGCGCCCGCCGCCGCGGCCCGGCGACGGAGACAAAGTCTGTTTTCTAGCTCGCGCCGAACCATCGTTTTCAATTTGCAAATTCTCCCCTGATTAAACGCGACTTCGCTGATGGCCTCTCGGAGCTCTCCGGGATATTTGCGCGGCCAAGTGCCTAAACAGATCTGACTACGTTTAAGAAATTAATGCAGAATTGTCACGGCTCGTTGTAGCAGTTGAAGCGACTGGCGCGCCCGCCTTTTTATCGAGAATTCTTTGTGCTCTACGTCACCGAGTGTTTAAATATTTCAGGATTTACACAGGAGGGAAAAAAATAATAATTGTCAGATCTCTTACCCATCATGCTCTGCTGCCAGTGCCGTGCACGGTGTCAATGCAAGGGTGATTTGTTTACCTCGTATCGCTGTACCCTGCCCCCACCCTCCTCCGTCGCTCCTCCTTTCCTTCTGTTTTGTTTTGGCTGGAAATAGTGCTGGATCATTTCAACACATTTTGTCTTTGTCCCATTGGAAGGCTGTTTCAAATGGAGGGATTATGGTGTTAAATGTGTTTCCTTTTCGTACAAAGCTCCAGAACCACACACAGCCAATGGGAAAAAAGGTCTTGGTGAGGAAAGTGGGTCAAGAGCAGCACCCCACCCCACCCCTGCACACACCCTCACTTTTCTATACGTTGTCCTACAACATTTAACTGACTGTCTATTCTTTAAATATTTTGTTTTTAAATCGTATTTTTAGCCGTTTAAATTATACCTCTTATGTGCAATTCATGTTGTGGTTGCGATGAACATCCTGATGCGCTGTATATTAAGTTGACACTGTCAGTATTTTCACCATTCTCTCTCTCTCTCTCTGTGTCTACAGTATAACTTTGTGGGGAGAATCCTCGGCCCTCGCGGACTCACGGCGAAACAGTTGGAAGCAGAGACGGGATGCAAAATCATGGTGCGAGGCAAGAGCTCAATGAGAGACAAGAAGAAGGTAAAACAATCACAGCGTCGCCCTTTTATTTAATTTCTTTCCACCTGGTTCGCTTCTCGCCGCCACTACCTGCATTCTTTCTTCACGGCGTTTACATTCCCGCCCCAGCGATTCCTGCCAGCCCGATAATTTCTCAAATGGCGCAAAATAACTTGGGACTCTCTGCCGTCCCAAACATCTCGCCGGCTGCTCCCAAGCACGTGGCAGGCGCACATCGGGCCGACGCCTGGTGGATGCGTTCCGACATCTAATAGGGCTGTTTGCAAAACGCTGCACATGTGCAGTGGAAAGTACAGACAGCTGTAGCGGTGCAGACAACTAAGGCCAAGGGCGACCGCTATTTCTGGACCCACTGATGGTGAGACTTAAAAGGCCAAGTGTGGCTCGCGTGTCCCCCATGAGACGCACAAGTGTTGAACTTTGATTTGAAAAAAACCACAACAACAACCCTTTAATGTCAATTTAAAAATATCCCACCCCATGTTTTGACCACGTCGTACACTGAAACGTGTCAAATCAGTCCCAAATTGAAACTCCTTCGATGACTCGGCTTTCCATAAAGTAACATCAGACATTTTTATTCAGTTGTTCCGTTGCCGGGCTGGGATCCCCTAAAACCGTATTGAAAGCATACCCAGCGCCGCCGACGTTGAATTTAAATTTATCCCCCTGTTCAGCCGAAGACGATCAAACAATGAAACATAAACCGAAAGCTAGAGCGACTTGCACGTGTCCCCGAGGGCTTTCACAGTGTGTCAGATCAGAGGCAATCTGCTTTGATGTTACAGTGAGGGAAAAAAAAAAATTGACAGTTTTGAAAATTATGGTATTTTCAAGCATCTGTGCGTCCTTTACCCATGGGTATTAGCTTTGCTGTAAATGGCTTGTTTTTGCCCCCCCACCACCACCAACCCCTCGTGTCGGTTCCTCATTGAGCGACGTCTTCCGGCTTCTCCTGTTTTGCTCCTGTCAGTTGCTCTGAATTTTGTCGGGCCACGTTGCCGTATTACGTCGCCTTTGCATCAGTCGCTCGTAAGTTGCCTCTAATCCCGCCCGGTCTGGAAACCACCCCTTCCCTCCACCGCCCGTCCTCGGTGAATTGTAACCAAAACTGATTTCATGCGCGCAGATCGCACAGATTTCATCTGAGTCATAAACGCGAAGGCTCCAGTTTGCTGCAGGGCCAAACCTTTTCTTCCCTCTCCGTCTCTCTCTCTCTTTCTCCTCTCTTTTTTTTTTCTAAACGGCGTGTCCATTCGTATTCTAATTCCCACCTCTTCCTCTCATTTCCCTCCGAGTGTGTTCATTATCATAGAACAAGATGAAGACACACTCTATGGCTCTTTCTCCGCAGTTAGAGCCAGACGTACTTAAGTACGAAGAGACACACACTGAAACGCGGGCAGACCCGCACACACACACGTCTCGCACATGCGCGCGGGCAGAGTTTTTTTGAGCTCATTATGGCAACGTATGATTGCTTTTGTAATCTCTTCACGTCTTTTGAACTTAATGACGCATGCCAGGTTGTGCAGGGGGGCTGCAGCGATTACCGCAGGGACACAAGTTCACTTCCCTCCAGCGATTGGGGGCAAAAAATTTGAAACATGCAAAATTGTGTCGTGACGAAATATTTTAATTTTGTAGTAATGCCTTTAAATCTCTATCGTATTATTTATAGCCACTCTACTGTTGCTTGGTTATATTACGTGTCCCCCTTTAGGCTACGCTCTGCCTCACTGTAAGACCGGCTCAAGACAATAGCGGTCTAGTCTGCCGGGTGCATATCGCCGCTGCATCTGCCGTCACTATATCACAGGGATCATTATAAGGTCGGCTCCCTGCAGGCCGGAATATTGTGGATGGCCCGGACGTGCCATAACGGTGCCTCAGCCCCAGATAAAACCTCAGCCGTGGCCTCCAGACGCCGCATCCTCAGCCTCAGTATTTTCAGCCCGATGCCCCGTGGCAGCCGGAGGAAGCCGCGGGAGCAGCTTAAGCCAGTGTGTTTATTCAGGATCCATTAGCGGCAGCATTTTTATGCTCTCAATAATTCAGCTGGTTGCTTCCCCCCCTGGGCCGCGCTGCCTGGCGGGGAGTCGGTTCACTGGAGCTATGCAATGAGAGGCAGACAGAGTGAGGGAGAACAATGGCTCGAGAAGGAGGCGGAGGGAGAAAAGAAAAAAGCTAATGGAAGTTGAAAATAGGAAAGGAGCAGGTGAGGGAAAATTCACTCCGCACACTTATCAAACAAGACCATATAACGAGGCCAAATCAGTGTTTTTTTCCTCCCCCTTATTCTGCTCCTTCCTTGGTAGCCTGCCTGCAGATCAGTCTCTCTTGTCAGACTTTATTATCTGCAGCATTATGCAGCGTACGCTTTGAACACCTTGCCCACTCTACAAAGCTCTCCCTTGATTGTTTGTTGTGATGTTTTCTATGCAAATTATTTTGACTGCTGTCATTTAGCTCGGTGTCAATGAACAATTATAAGAACACCTGTTCTTAGCCGCTTTTCCTTTTTATGTACTTTAACGTGTTGTGATCTCAAAACAAGCTTCTTCTTTTTTCCCCGTTTGGAGATAGGCGCACCGGTCCCAGTGCTGTAATTGGTTTAAAGTATGTTGTTGGTAACAATTACAAGCACAGAAATAGTGTCATGATACTGTCATGGGATAATAACACGCCTGCAATCCACCAATTTAGGTTTAATGGGTATTTCTCACAATAAATGCCTATTTAATAGAGGTCAAGTACTATAGTCAACAACACAGTGAGCTCAACTCTTGGGAAAACATGTGAATTGTATCCTGCCACTCTGCTTAATGGAGAACAATGACAGTAACAATGTGAATGCACTGTGTTTAGCCTTTGTTTGTTTGAGGTGTAACTACTAGTTATTAAATCTATAATGTTTGACTTTGACAATCAGTATGTTGCACTTTCCAGCACTTGCGGTGCAGTGAGGGACTAAATAAGGTGCCTTTCTATCTTGTCCTCTGCAATCCAATAACTAAACGTACTTGGACCAGAAAGCATGATGTCATTTTTACGAGTTTGCAGCGAGCCATTACGTTGATGAAAAAAGGAAAAATAATGTCCAGGTGGCACTTTAGCTTGTAGTTGATTGGCTTGGAATGGGGTTTTTTAAGATGTGGTGGCAAATGGTACACAGCCCATTTTGGCCTTGTGACACAGTTAGCCAGTGAGTGTTTATGTATTTGTCCATGTTTGCTTTTAGGATGCTTCCTTTTTTTCAAGGTGCTTTTCATCTAAATAGTGAGTTCAGCTTGCTTGGATTATCCTCCCAGTTAGGAATTCCAAATTACTTTTATTGTCCTGCAAGTATACACTTTTATCACTGTGTTTATGGGCAGTGTGTTAAGCTTTTACCAATATAAAAATCATAAATCAAGCCAAATTTTATACTTTAAGAAAATAATCAAAATCCAAATCATCCATTTGAGTCGGCATGATATGGATATAGAGATGGAGATGTTTGTTTTCATTTTGGTCGATCAGCCATGCTCCAGTCGATTGGCTGACATCCGCTGACTCGTGCTTGACTGGTGGCCTCATAAAAGGGTCTATCAAACGGTGTAAAGCCAGACTCTCTGTGTCTCGTCTAGTGTTAACAGAGGAGAGCTCGCGTTCTATTTTTGTGGTCCCCCTTTCCACTTGGTGTCACGTATGTCAGAAATTGAGGCCCCAAAGTTTATTGGACTCGCACCGAAAGAGCCTGCGGGCAAACAGGTGTCGCATGGACACTGCGAGTCAGGCGACAGGAATGGCAAGACGTTGTTTCAAGGAGCAGCAGCAGCAGCAGCATCGGGCAATTTTTTTTCCTCCCTGTTTTCACGCTACATATTTGCTGTTTACTGCCTGGCATGTGGTTATAGCTCTGACATTTGATGCACAGCCATTGTGGAAGATTCCATACAAAGGCTTTTATGACACCCCCCCACCCGTTTGTCATGCTGTCAGTTTGTCTCGCAGGCCACACGGTAACCCTGTTCTCGGGCTGATGTGAAGTGCGTGAATCAAAGCCTTTCCATATTACTTTGAGCAACAGTCTTAAGCAAATCAAATCCGTGATTGACACTCGGTGAATGCGCACGGCAAGACGTGCGATCGCCTAAACATGCAAATCGCTCTCTCAAACAAACACATCTCCAGTGTGCCCATCGCGCCCGCTGCTCCCCCACTGGCCTGTCTGTCTGCCTTCTGCAGGATGCTCAGTCATCTTCCAGCCTCCGTGTTCTCCAGTAAGCCCGAGGCTCACAGCCCCGGTGTAATAATGGTCTCGGTGCAGAAATGAGCCCCCTCGCCTTCGGTGTGGGGGGAACAGGGGGTAGGAAATAAGAGCAGAATATGGAACTTTTGTGTTTGCATGTGCCTGTGCGCGCGTCTGTGTGTGTGTGTACGTACAAAGAGCAGCGCCATGGCAACAGGTCTCGAGCAGAAGAAATCGGGTGGGCGGCGCTCAGCTGAAGCTCTGCACGCACGTGTGCTGTCTTTGTGACTCTGGGTGCGCTGGAATCACGCCAGGTGGACCCCCTGCAGGGCACCACAATGCGTCGTCGCAGCTCCCCGCTCTCTCTCCCCTCTCTCGTTTGCTCCTTGCAAACGTGTAGCGATCCAAAGCCACATCTCTGTGGGCGGGGGATCAAACGGCACGGAGCTCATCGGCAGACAGGAGATACCTGCAGCCGCAGCGGGGGGAGGTGGGAGCTCAGGTGCTTGAACTCCCCCCTCGGCCTGATTTGCAAGCCAATCTGAGGTTGTCGCATGTCACTTGCGCACATTTCACACGACACCTCTTCATTACTGCGTTGTTAGTATTTTTTTGTCGCGTCAGAATTGAGGTTCAGTCTTCTGCAGACGTGCCCTCACCTCAAGGGAAAGTAGTTGGTTTTCAAGCCGACTACTTTAATGGTTGTATTGTGACATTCGATGCAACCTCAAAAGATTTTAGTGGGTTTTTTAAAGGTGTGCGTGTTGGGCAGCCTAGGAGAGGGAGCGATATGGCTAAATGGAGAAGCACCCTTAAAAATAAAACTGACAAATGCAAAAGCTTCTCCCCCATTCTTAGGTTCCATTTAGGCCCTTCAGAAAAGACTTGAGTGACGGATCTTCTCACGTTGGCTGCTGAAAAATGTGAAACGATCATTATTATTGGCCAACCTCAGCCTGTCCAATTCAAAAGGTTTCCTATTCTACGGTGTTGAAAGGCCATCAAGAAGCGATGTTGGTTTTGAATGCAGCCCAAATTGCCTTTCTCATGCTGCTAGTGTTGCACTGTGTTGCCTTCTGAGTGCTTCGGAGCAGCCTCTTTTTTAGCAGCGGGGTTTCCATCAAAGAGCTCGACATTGTCCATAAATACACGAATCCAAGTGAGAAGTGGAGCAGTGCTGCATACCATAATTGCCTTTGCACATTACCTGGTGTGGCCTTAAAAAAGATCCTGAACATTGAGGAGCTGCTACTTCTCCGTCGTGCTCTTTGTGGGGGAAAACCCAAACTTTTCACCATGAGGGATTCGGTTATTTTGCGCCGTGTCAGATGTTTTTAAAATGGTTGTCCGCCCCCACCTTGCGACAGCCAGAGAAATAATAAAAATTCTTTCCGGAGTGGAAGTTCTTCATTGGACAGAGATTGATCTTTTTTTTCACTGGGAGGACTACAAAGCTGGATTTGATGAATTAAAGAAGTGAGGCAGCGTTTCAGAACTGAGGAAACTACAGCGCAGTGCACAATTTGAAAATATATGATCTTTTATTGACTAAATCAACGGGCCACTGAGAAATGCCTTTTTTTCCCCTTATTTCATAAGGTAACAGGTTTCAAAGACCCAATAACAATATGTGCAGAAGGAAAAAACCCCGTTCATCACTCTCCGGTGGTTCTGCCCATCCATCTTTCACTTACATTAATTGCTTTGGGGCTTACCGTCCTTTTGTCTCGCAGAGGCGAGGGATCTATTAAAGAAGGGTGTCCTTTCAAAGTTAAAGCTAAATAGCTGACTAAAAGGCCGCTCCTGTCATCCACCTTCTTTTTTTTTTTGCACAGCTCCCCGTTGTCCTCTGTGTGCCTGACTCTCACCCACCATTCCCTCTGACACGCTTCACTTTTGTGCTTAACGCATCAGCACCGCCGCTATCGCTCATCACTCTCTTCTCTCCACGTTCACGCAGGAGGAGCAGAACAGAGGCAAGCCAAACTGGGAGCACCTAAACGAAGACCTCCACGTCCTGATCACGGTGGAGGACTCGCAGGCCAGAGCCGAGATCAAGATGAGGAGAGCGGTGGAGGAGGTCAAGAAGCTCCTCGTACCTGCCGTGAGTACCCGACGCGGAAACCGTCCTAATCCGAACGCCGCCTGTGGCGGCGCAGCTCGTCGTCACGCTGCTGGCCTTCCTGTTTACTTCCACACGTACGGTCCAAGCGAACAGGTTGCCGGGGGCACGCTGCGATACGGGGAGATAAACAAGCAGGTGCCTCCTGCTCAAGCCACATTTCATCTCCGCCTACCCTTGGCCCCGGCGCCCTCCCGCACTGTCCCTCCGCTGATGTCCGCTGGTATTTTCTTGGCGCCGCCGCTTATTTTTCCCCGCTGGCCGTGAGCGACCAGGTGGACCCGACAGACGAAGGCCCATCAGGTGGCGGAGTTTGTTCGTGCGCGGAAGTGGGGTCAGTCAACCGATGACACGACCTGTGGGATACGGCCGCAACATTTGTTGGCTATTCTTGTAGCGTTCTAGCATTCAGTTGTCTTTCCCCCTCGGCAGAATGACGTTTTCCGCATTGCTTTTTGCACTGGAAAAAGACTCTGCTACCCCGCTTTAATCACCAAACTGGCTAAGCGTAGCGAAAGGCAGACAAGCAGCCAAGGTGAACTTGAGGAATGACTGGAGCAGCACTCTTGAGCGGCCAGTTCTATAATGAGCCTCCTCATCATGTCTTGAGCCACATTACAACAATGTGCAGGCAAATGTAGTTCTCCGCTTCCTGTTTGGACACATGCGATACAAAAAAAACACCAATTTTTTCTTAGCGTGTAGCTAAAGTCTGAACGTGGCAGCGCTGTAAACTGCACTGCAGAGTGAGTCACCAGCAACGCACTCCTCCGGCGGCTCTTTCCAAGACGGCGACAGCTCTCAAGAGTGCCAGCAGCGCCGCAGAAATAGCCCCCTTACTTTTCCACAAATGTCATTATTGTTTGCAGCCCTCGAAGTGCATTAACGGTGGTCTCTTAATTCAGCACCCATATCATTTGGCGGGTTAAGGAGAGACCTTCGCTTCTTGTCGCCCAGACATAAGAAAAGCAGCTCTGAGCCTTTTTGAGACATTAATGAAATCACACCCGTTAAAAAAAAAAAAAAAAAAAAAATTCAATTTTTAATTCAAGTAAGAGTTTTCATAGAGATAATTAATGACCCGTTGCAATTCACCAGAGGCCATTTTTTTTCCCCTCAAGCAAGGCATTTAATTCTTTGCTCATTTAAATATAATGAAGACACTTTGATTAGATAGATGTGCCTTGTCGTGGAGTTTTAGCCCATTAAATGAAGGCCTTTATAACTAGTTATACTTGTTTATGATTTTAGGGTTATTATTATTTTATTATTAGTTTAACAACTCCAAGGGTCCTCCGAGATGTCCAGTTTCACATTTTATATATTGGCCGAGATTTTTAACAACCTTTTTGCAATTTTCTTCCTTTACCAATACCCTTCCGTTTAATCGAAACACATATTCTTAACTCCCTCTTAATGGTTTGGTAGTTTTCTGCAGTTAAACACTAATGGAGGTGACACAGTCAGTACTGAGCGACGTGCATCCAGTTGTCCTGCCCCTAGTTGTTCAGTCACACTATTATCTACCAAAGAGAAAAAAACCCAAGCGTGGATGCACGAACTTTGCATTGTTGTAATGAAGGGCATCTTTTCCACAGTTGGCGGCGTAAAATTGCCTTTATTAAATTGTATTGGGGAAATAATGAGGTCACATTTTATATTCAAGGTTTCTCATCTATACAAGAGGCTTTGCTCGCCATTGAAGGGGACCCAGCTGCAGATGGGGGATAAAAGATGGGCAGAAATGGCTTATTTTGTCTGCAAATGCTGATAAATTGAAGTTAAGGGCTTTTTAACAACGGCCACTCTAAATAATCTCATCACTGGTTCGGACTACAGGACGACAAGCTAAACATGATGATGAAACAGTTGGGCTTCTCTGTCTTGTGTGTGAAATGAGGATATTTCTTCGCATTACAGGTTATTGAAAGTTATTGTGTTATATTGTGTTTTATGTATTTTAAAGAAGCAATAAGTAATATTAAGCTTATTAGACTGGATTAAAAGTTCAATTTGGCATTGACAGCAAACAGTGATGCTGGTATTATATCCATGTTTGCACAGGTCCAGTGCTTGCTGTGGACTTGTAGGTAACCAGTTTTTTTTGGTTCCAACTGGTTGTAGGCGCTGCAATCCCCCACCGTTGTAAACAAGTCGTACTCCCCATTCCTTTTCCTGAGTATAAACATATTCTTGACATTTTAGTGGTTAGACTGTAATCCTTGTAAATATTGTCTGTTATGTAAGGCCACGGCTCGGCCTGCTCTCTGCTTAGTTGCCATGTCTGTTGCCAGAGGAAACTAATGGGTTAAAGGGTTCAGCCTTTTTTTTTTTTTTTTTTTTTGCGCTTGCTTATTGTAGCGTTTTTATGCTCCGTGGTTCTCTGCACTCTTCAACTCTCTGTGAACTGGGAGCAGAGGAACATAGGCAAGAGGAGAGAGAGAGACAGAGTCGGGGTGAGAGATATGGGTGGGAGAGCTTGATTGAGCCACTCTTTCAAGTGTGGATTTACTCAACTGATCCTGGCCTAGCGCACACACCGGCACGCACATGGATATGCCAAAAAAAAAAAAAATACTTGCATGCGCAGCCATCCATCACTGAGTAAAACGCTACGCTCACCCCTGAGTCCTGGGTTAAGGCCCTCGAACGCAGCTGGCAGCAGAGCCCTACTGCACTCCAGGTAACCTCCGCTCGGATACCTGCACAGCCGCACGCGTAAACCTTGGCCGGCCCTCGACACTTGACCCCACTCTGTCCCCAAGAAAGGTAAAGAGCAGTAATGAGCGACCCCAGAGCCAAGCGTTATCCCGTAATTCAGCGCAGACG
Source organism: Thamnaconus septentrionalis (assembly GCA_009823395.1). NCBI lineage: Eukaryota > Metazoa > Chordata > Actinopteri > Tetraodontiformes > Monacanthidae > Thamnaconus > Thamnaconus septentrionalis. Next base: position 11,238,372 of record CM020517.1, on the reverse strand, counting down.
CCGAGCTGTGGCAAGAGAGACAGAAAAGCTGACAGTTAGCCACGATTACCACGTTGCTCCCAACACCGTGTGAATTGCTTTGGTTTTATGAAGACATTTCTGCTGAATTGGATCTCTGACGGCAGACAGGATTTCTGCTGCTGACTCACAGAGCTTGATTTGGTCACCGTGGGCCTACAAAGTGCTACATAATTATCACATTTCCAACGACCTACTTTGTATCATCGACATAGGTTTTTGTGAAAAGGAAAAAACCTTCTAACCTGGATGTAGTGGTGGTGTCCTTTAGTTTGCCATCTACTTAACATTAAAAATTGCTAATTTTTTTTAGTGTTTATGACCAACATTTGTTTTGGTAAGACCTCAAACTTATGGCCTCGTTTTTATGGGTTTAATATATTCTCAGTGGTGCCCTCTGGTCACAGGCCTATTTCAAGGGCTTATGGGAGAATGACAGACAGGCAGACAATTGGACGAGGCCACCTGAGACTGGGGAAGGTCCTCGTCCTTAAGCAACCCTGAGTACTTTTACCTTGAGACACCTTTGCCTATTAAAAATTAAGGGTGCTGGAAGTGAAGTTGCAGCAGCATTTTGCTCCTGCACTTGTGCCGACCGTCTTCCCAACACCACTGAAGGTTGTGTGTGTTCGGTGGGGGTGGAATAAACCTATTGATCTAATGGTGTTGGTAAGACTTGAAACCATGCTCTACAATTTTAAGCAGCCATGCAGTTGCAGCCTGTCAAACTCAACTCAATATATCGGCAATGTGTTCTCTTAAATCAGACATCAGTGCAAAAAATAGAATTCTGTCACAAACAGTTTGCTTTACAAATCACAAAATGCTAACAGCACCTCGTACATACAGAAAAGATTAAACGCTTGACTAGGACTGTTATTTTTATCTGTTTGTCTGCCACCTTACAATCAAGCACCCAGGGCCGTTCCTAAATTTAACTTTAGTGATCATGAAGGTCTCAGAAAAAAAAGGCTTCCTCACTTTCCCACTGTGCACACGATAAAGAGACAACTAAAGCAACAACACATCGTTGAACAGATTGTCCGATAACGCAAGCAGCAAAAAACGGCCCCTTTTTTCCAGGAACGCTTCACGCGGCTGCAACGGCACCGGCGGAATATAAAAGAGGCAACAGGAATATCTCTGCGCCGCCAGCCAGCTTTCACATAGCAGTGCAAGCTGGAAAGGTTAGGTTTGAAAGGGGAACGGCACACTGAGAATAGGTGGAATGCGGCGGGGGGTGGCGTGCACGTGGGCACTTCAGACCCCCGTCAGAGAGAGCGCATGTCTCGCTGGCAAGAAAGTGCCGTCGCTGAGAACAGGATGAGCGGCAGCGCGAGCGGCAGCGCGAGCGGCAGCGCGAGCGGGCCGTCGGCCTCCAGCGCTGCTCTCCGCTCGCAAACCTCGCCGACCACTGCCAGTCACTGCCACTCCCGTCCCCTGATCCCAGCCTCTGCATAAAAGTTTTGTTTTGCTGAACTTTTGGTTTTTATTACGCCTCCTTTTTATTCTTTTTTAGAACTAGCTGTGGCAGCCGATGACAAACACAACCCTCCGTCAGTTGCCATCTTTTACTCAGCGGCGTCCCCGTCGTCCCTGAGGCCGAAACAAAATTTCTCCTTTTTTTGGACCGACCTGTACACCCGTTGCTCTGTTCCCCACCAACACCACCCCGCGGGCCTTCTGCCGCTCCTCTCCCGCTACACCGCTACACCTTTGAGGGAACACAGGAGTCGATGGCGTGCGTCCCTCGTTTAAAGGCTGGACAGATGGACGTCGGCGGCGGCCAAGTTTGGCGATCTGCGGGGCGTCGCGTCTTCACTCACCGGTGCGCATCCGGCTTTGGCAGAGCTGCCGCCGTGGCGGGCGGTGCCAGTGGAGCCACTCGGACAGGACAGGACAGGCACGAGCACAGAGAACAGACACAAGGAGGGACAGGGAGTGCTGGATTCAAACACTGCAAGTCAGTTTTAGCCACTAGTGTTTGGACTTTGTGATCAATAAATGCCCCCCCACCCCCCCGTTCTTCCTCTCTCAACCCAGTCTCCTCCTCCTCTCTCTCTCTCCCTCTCTCTCCCTCTGTCAGCGGTGTCTGACAAATGAGTACAAAACACCATCTGGCTGCATCCATCCATGTGTGCCTCTCCAATTAATGATGTTTATTCTCTGTTGGGCCTACCTATCACTTCTATTCTCCTCTTATTTACTCTTAATCCGCCCCAACGTAGCTCTCTCTCTCTCTCTCTCTCTCTCTCTCTCTCTCTCTCTCTCTCTCTCTCTCGCGCGCACGCACACACAGGCACGTGTGTCCTGTCGCACTCATTTTAGCCAGTCATATCTGTAAAACAGATTGCTATGTTCTCTTAGTGCTCTGTATTGGGCTGAGCAGTTGACTTGTGTGTGCACTGAGATAAGGGCATCAACTTTGACTCGTGTGCATCTGTGTCTGTGATTAAGCATATCCTGGAATTGACTAACTGGGAAAATAAAATTCCTGGAATAAGGAGGAATGGTTTTCTGAAAAGAGCGTTCCCCAGGGGTCATGCGTCAGACACAGAACTCGTTGCCTTCCCTTCAAAATTGGTCAACAATTTAGATAGAACATATTTAGTTACACAGCCACTTGTAGCCTCAATCTTCTATGGAAAAAAGGATGCCACTGTACTGCACAAATGTTAAAACACATTGGGAAAATCTACTCGTTAAAAATTAAATAAATAAAGTGAATTTCTCAAGAGCTTTCTATTCTTCGTCGGCCGGCCCAAGTAGGCTTGGAGGCCCTGCAGGCCAGCAGTAGGTGGACACTTTTAGTCAGCCTGACAGTCTCCGGTCTCCGTTGGCCGCTAATATCGTCATCAGGCTAATGAAGGAGCTGGATTGGATCATATTAACCTCCTGATCTGCACCTCCCAGGACACAGCAGTTACAACAGGCCGGACCGCACTCTTCATCGCTCTCATTATATATATCTGTGTGTGTGTGTGTGTGAGCGCATGCTGAGACAATGGCGGGCCCATCCCACCTGCACATCGACGCCGCCACCGCATCTCCCACATGAATGTTAATCATCTTTTTAATTGGCTTCCTTGACTCGGTGACCTCTGCGAGAGACTGCGAGGCTGCACTGCCGCGCTCCTCCTCCTGCTCCTCTTCCTCCTCATCTTCCTCCTCCTCCTCCTTCTCCTTCTTTTCAATGGGCTGCAGCAACGCAATCGCCTGCCACTCTGGTGTCCACTTGCGTCCATACAGTTAAAGATCGGCACAGGCCTGAAGACCTTTTGTGCACCAGCCGTCCTCCAGTCATCCACTTCCGTCCTACTTCACTCTCTCACCCTCTTTGTATTCAGTCATGCAGTGTTTTTTGCTCCCCATATATGACTAAGGCTAATAATCTGTGGCCAGCGCTTCACCGACCCCCATTAAGACCCTGTAACAAGGACAGCAAACACTAAAACCTGTACGGCGTATAAATCACCTCTGATTAATGATCTGCATGTGATAAGTGGATAATTGGTATTGACCACTTAAACCCTTTTAGTACAGAGAACAGATGTGGCTTCTCTGACTCTCATGCCAATAATGATTAGGCCCTCATGCCGTTTGATTGGCTAACGTGTCAGGAGTGACTATGATAGGCCAGGTCAGGTTTAACTGTGTTTAGCCGTGCATGCAGACTTTTAAACACCCCATACAGTCAGCCTTTTTCCTTTTTTTTTTCCCCCTGAAGATCTTCCTCATACAAAAAGCCTCGCGGGCTCGTTCTCAGCATCTTCCCTGTACCTGCCTCTAAAAGCTGTCTACAAAAATCACACTTTTTTTTCTGTCCTTCTTCAATCCCCCCCCCCCTCCCTCTCAGTGCACTCGACCCATTCTCCTTTGTGCATGTGTCATCCCTCCTTTCTTCTGTTGTGCATTTTCACTCCCCCTCGCGGTCCAGCCCGCCGCCTTTCCAGCTGATTGAGGGGACAGTCAGTTCACCAACCCTTCCTCCTCTTTCTCCACTATCTGCCGTATCCTCAGCGCCCCGTCAGCAAGGCGCTGGTGGCAAACCAGAGCACAGGCTGTAACTGGCAGCCTTAACCGTGCCGGTCACGCAAACAAGCACGAAAAGAACATGAGTCACTGATGTTTTTTTAAATCTACATTATGTTTATTTCATGCCTGAATCCCTTTGTTGTGTCGCTCCCCGAGTAGCTCACTTTTTTTTCCTTCTTTTTTTTTAATCCATTCAGAGCTTTTTGTTGCAGGGCTACATATGGTAACTAGCGTCTTAGCATGCAAGCCTTTTAGTAAGCCTAAAGCCGACAGGAAAGGCTCTTGGCCACTGGGCCGCTCCCGTGCTGCACTCTCCATCCACCCATCCATCTGCCCATGCCGCCTCCTCTCCAGCACTGTGGCTCTCCTGAGGAGTGGACAGGTGGTTCCAGCCCTACGGAAACAGTGCTCCTGTAGGGAACAACCTGCTCTGGCCTGTCCGCCTTCCCAAGTCTTCTCCATATCCTTTTTAATTTCCTGGTACCAATATTGAAAAGCAGGCAGATTAACTTGGCAAAAAATAGCCCCTATAAGCTAATTTATTTTTTAAAAAGTCGGGAGGGGGACCGTGAATGATCAGATAAAGCTGCCGACAATTAAAAAAAAGTCTGACAAATTAAGCTTTCACACAAAGTTACAGGTAATTGCTGTTTCTGTTCTGGTCATCTGAGTAATTGGAGCTTGTTTAATTATTTTGTGTGCGCTGCCTCACAATTTGACCTGTGACACCCTAATTAGTAAGAGCAAGATTTCACGTTTTCAGAGAATTTGCACTTGCAAGGGAATCATGGCATAAGTGCTTGGAAAGTGGCGCTCTGAATTTGAATTCCACTCTGCCTGCTGCCTCTTGCCGCATTGGCAGGCTGCTCACGGAGGCAGCAGCACAGGAAATGGCAAAAAAAAAAGAAATTCCAAATCACTGAAAAGGGTCTGATTGCAATATTTCTTTTTTGAATGGCATCTTTCCTTCATCTCTTCCTCACTTGGCTTTTTATAGATTAAAGCGCATTAACATGCACATGCGTTGCTCCATTTATGTTCAATTTAGCAAGCGCTTAAATAGTAAATTAAATAAATAATAGCTCAATGATGCATAATTATCCAAGTCCCTTTTCAACATGCTGCACCTGCAGATGCACACATGCTGCGGTAGAGTCCTGCCGCTTGGAAAGAGCTTGCAGATATTAAACCGGTGAATTTGCAATAAGCTTAATTTTTACACCGCACGTCAGTCCAATCAGCGCAGGCCTCGCTGTCAAACACAACAAAAGCCTTTCTTGATGGCGAAGGATTCCGAAACAAAACCGGTGAGCGCAGAATGAAAACAAAAATGTCTCGGCCAATGTCACTCACGACAAGAGTTTTTAATAGTATGGTGAGACAGTTAAATGTCCCTTTTAGTGAGCAGCAATTCGCTCAGAGTCAAGTCTGCAGTTAAACAAGCCACAAGTATAATGCTGGGGTGACAAAGACTATAGCAGAGATGATCATTGCAGGTGACGGCTCAGTGTCTCTCTCAGTGAACCCTGTCATTTGTAGTCGTGAACCAAATCCGCAACCGCATCATGCTGTCATTAGGACACTCTCCTGCGCTCAGCACCCCTCATTTCTCCTTGAAACACCACCCTGTTGCTAATCCATCTCTCGTATTTCTCACATCTTAGGGGAATTAGTTCTCGTTTCTTCTCTTGTCAAGTTCACTTAGATTTTTTTTTTAAAGCCAACCGGCGCCCCCCTTCACTAGTGCATCCTGTGTACACAGACCCCTCTGCTCCACTTCACAAAATTTCCTCACCCACTTGCACGCCCTTCTAATTTCATCTTGCATGCTGACACCCTGTCCCCAAACACCCTAGGCCTCTTTCACGCCATTGTAGAATAACCTCCTTCTTAATCCACCTGGTTGTACTGCCCCGGGGCGTTTTTAAGTGTCCTAACAGTATGCAAGCAGAGGAGATGGGAAACAAGGCGGGTACAGGGGCGAGAAGGGGTGGAACTTCTAATCTGCCCTGGTCCTCCAGTGGCAGGGAGAGGGACCACGCGAGCCTCCAGCCAATCTCTGCCACTCTTTGAAGATGGTCTTAATCCTCTTCCAGAAAGGGAAGGAAATGCAGACATGTGCATGTGTGTGACTGTTTTCATGTGTGCCTGCACCTCGTGGGTGGATCACAATGGCGCTGCGAGTCAGGGCCTTTCGTCACCTTCTGTCTTTGATGACGCTCCGATGCATTATTTTCTCCATAACGCTCCAATCATGGGACATTGTCCACTCGCAGTCGCTTCTGAACTTCCCCGGGGGGCGTCACCAGGCCCGAGCCCGGGCTCCAGCATCTTGCAAAGTGGGAACTTCAAAAACGCACGCGCTGTCACACACTCGCACTGCTGTCCTTTCATCTCTGCCCCTCCAATGACTGTGTCCCCGTGTTTGGCAGGAAAATGGGATTGTGTGGGGCTCAACGTTTACAGAGCCCAAAGGCCGCTCGTCAAATCCGGCCGCTTCGGTCCGCGATGGCTCGCATCGACAGAATTCCTTCAAGTAGTTTCAAACTCCATTTTCCCTGAACCCCATCAGCCACGACTGGACTTATAGATTTCCAGTTTCCTGTTTGCTCCCAGTTGTTTTTCAGTCCTGTAAAGATTTTTCTACACTTGCCGGTTAATTCCAATCTCTTCTGTTTCACACTGTGAAGATTTCGTTTTGAACCTGACTTGCAGATGCCTTTTATACTGACAGGTTTTGTGAAGATGAAGTCATCAAAGTCTCCACATTTTTTTTTTCTAAACAAAAGAAAGGAAATTGGAGGAATACACCTGTCAAGAGCTGGGCTAAAAGAGGTCATGCAAAGAATAACCATATAATACTACATGGTAACATGGTGACATTTTAATTTGATAATATTGATCATCCCAGTAGGTTCCCTGTTCAACATTACATATTCAAATGATGTATAATCGGTTCTTCTTTTTCATTTAGCACTCAATTGTTTGAGTAGAGACGTGTTCAGAATTTAACAGTGTTGTCATTTTCTAGCAAGTTAAAGAATGCCCAGAATTAAATCTTGAAAATCAAAAAAATATTTATTAATTAATTAAAAATGCCGTTTTGGATTGCCGCTGCAGGGCAGTCATCCACAGAGCTCAGAGTTTGAATTCTTGCTTTGCAAAAATGTACTCTGATCCATGTTTTTACGAGACGGCTCCTATGATTTGCTCTGAGTCAGGATCTCTGAATGATGCAAATCCCCAAGCAGCATTTAAGGCTCCCAAATCATCCCTGGCCAAATCCCTTCAAGATATTCCCTGCTCGATTGGATGGCATTAAAGGATCGCAGAGACAGAACAATACTCCGTCTGGCAGCCTCGTGGAATGAGGGATAAAAAGTGGGAGGAGAAATCGAAATGAAGTGGATGAATAATATCAAGATTGTTGCCGCAAATTTTGGAGACGAGTTGGGAGGAGACGGGGAAAAAGGGGAATTTTACTGGTGGGCAGAAAACGGCTCATTTAATTGGTGATGAGTCGAGCTGGAATAGAAAAGCAGATTTTTATTTTTTTTTTTTTTTTATTTTCCTGGGCTGTACAGCTGAATGGCTCCAGGCATGTTACGTTATCCGTTTGTCAAAGCAAATGCGGGGCAAAGGGTTTAATATTACACCTAAATCTTGTTAAATCTGTATATGTAGGGTTTTTTCAGGTTATTTATATGAACTTTAATCCACTCGTAATGCTGCGGAACAGCAGCTCAGTTTCTAAGGATGAAGATCACTGAGAATTTCTGCAGAGCCTTTCCCCTTGTAGCATTGAAAATGCTTTTGATGGGAGCTCAAAAACTGATTAGATTTTTTTTTCCCTCCCCTTCTCCCTTTCAGGGAGAGCAGTGGGGAAGAAAAAAACATGCTTGCTTTCCTTCTCCAGCTATCCTCTTCCTCATCCCGTCGGTGGCGCTGAGCCTGCGTGTGTGTGTGTGTGTCGGCGAGCGCCGAGGATGCCCACTTTACTCTCCTCCAAGCACAATACAAGGCTCTTGTAAAGCCACATGGATACCAAGGAGCCGGTGGCACGGCGCAGGCTGTGTTCGGCACAGGCGTTCGCTTCGATGCCACAGGCAACCACCGCCACCTCTGGACGATGGGAACCTTAAAAAATAATAATAATAATAAAATAAATAAATTAATAATAATAATAATAATAATAATAATAATAATAATAATAATAATAATAATAACTAGCCAGCATTTATGACTGACATGTTTTAATAGCCTTTGATCATGTTCTGTCTGCCAGTTGAGGAAAAAAAAAAAGAAAAAAGAATGTTACGCAATCAGTGTCCTTTATAGTGGATCTTGCATTGTCAAAGCCGATCCAACGTTCTAACTATATCCACAAATATGAAGTGTTATGACTTAGAGTCTGGTTGGAGGGCCGTTGCACAAAAACGGTTGGAAAAAGCAAAAATGTTTTTGATGATTCTTTGTAATGAAGGTCCAGACTATGTCTTACTGAATTTTCAAGCCCGTTGGACTTGCGCTTTCTGAGCCTTATGATTTTAATGTGAAAACCAAAAACGTGGGAATAACTCACTCCCTGTATGTCGGGGGACAAAGGTTAGAGGTACAAAATGTCGGGCTTGAAGAGACGAACGCGTGGGTGTTCTCCCCATCTTTTTTCGACCTTCCTAGTGGAAGCTAGGGCCATTTGTAATTTGTGGCCAATTGTAGTTGGACGCCTGGGGCGCCTGCAAAACAGTTGGAAAAATCCTCTTTTTTGATGATTCTTTGTAATGAAGGTCCAGTCTATGTCATACTGAATTTTCAAGCCCGTCGGACTTGCGCTTTCTGAGCCTTGTGATTTTAACGTGAAAACGAAAAGTGGAATAACTCTCTCCTGTTTTTCGGGGACATAGGTTAGAGCGTCACGAAATGTCGGGCTTGAAGAGACGAACGCGTGGGTGTTTCCCCCATCTTTTTTCGACCTTCCTAGTGGAAGCTAGGGCCATTTGTAGTTTTTGGACAATTGTAGTTGGACCCCTGTAGGGGGCGCTAGAAGTGGAATTTTGCCTTTTTGTCTTCATTTTATTTCATTGTGTACCAGTTTCTACCTCCGTGCCGAATTTGGTGAGTTTTGGAGCAAGTTTTGTAAATAATAATAAGAATAAACATAGCAAATACAATAGGGTCTTTCGCCATTGCGAAAGACCAGTTCGTTTCGAACTGGTCTTTCACTGGCTCAGTCCCTAATAATAATCCTCCAGAGATGAAATTATTACTCCTCTCTGGCGTTTGCTAATAACGTTAGCAGCAGACGGCGTTAGCTGCGAAGAGAAGTTCCTGACTCTTTGACGTACTTCAAACCGTACTTTCGGTGCAAATTCGCTCGATTGGCAGTCATGGGGCGGAGCCGCCCGTGATGCTTTTGTAATAATCCGACTCCAGTCAGGTCGGCTTCTATGCTAATGAGCTGGTGCGCCGGTGGTTTTAGCATGACTAATGGCGCTCGTCGCTAACAGAGCTGTCTGGAAAAGTGAGCAGTGGGAGCGAAGGAGAGATAAAAGAGGATCCGCCGGGCCGCGGCGAAGGTTGCAAGACGGGGCTGGGCGAGTTTTCGCCGCAGTGGTGGTGTTCGTCTTCCGGGAGACGGGAAAACAGCGCCGAGTCCTGATTCGCTCAGCTGATATGTTCACTGAAGCCGAGGAGCTAAGTGGGGTGGAAGGAAAATTGCCTTCTTTTTTTTCCTGAAATGCAGCAGTGTATTTGGAAAAGAAAAATAGACACGCAGCATTTACTCCAGCTCTTTCAAGAGTTGTTTTCTGAAGGGAACAAAGGAAAATGGGAGTTTTTTTGTGTGTCTCTACTCTGACACGTGACGCGTCGCCACGGTGGATTATTATCTTTTTGAAAAGAGCAACATGTGCTTTTACTGTTGCTACTATTTATGCAGACCACTCCTGACTCACAGTCCTATCCGTGAAAATTCCCCTCTTGCTCCCCTCCCTCCCTCCAAGTTTAGCCAGTCCGACTCGAGTTGATTTGAACGTGTTTATCTGGAGTGGCGGCGCTGGGGAAAGTTGTTGCGAGCGTGCAATCCCTTTCTCTTCTCCTCCCCACCGCCCGACTTTCTGGAGAGTGTGGAATCGTTGATAAGTCGTCCTGGCAGCGTGGCAGCCGCAATCATTTTCCCGCCGGATGCTGGAGTTTTGGGGAGGAGTAGGGGAGGGAGGGGAAGCAGCTGCCGCCGCCGACGTTTCCACCCATCTACACCATGTCGTTTGCTTCTCCTACACCCCCTCCCCATCCACTTTCACAGCTTAATACCCCTCCCCTCTCTCCACCCCCCCCCCCTGCATCCCAGGAGGCAGCAGCCGGGGCAGGCTGTGTTTACTGCTGAGGTAATTGGAGTAGTTTGGAGAGAGCCTGACCCTGGCCCCCGCTAAGGCCAAAGATATGTGTGCGTGTGCATTTTCTTTCCCTGTGTGTGTGTGTGTGTGTGTGTGTGTGTGTGTGTGTGTGTGTGTGTGTGTGTGTGTGTGTGTGTGTGTGTGTGTGTGTGTGTGTGTGTGTGTGTGTGTGCGCGCGCGCGCGTGCGTACAGCGGAGTGTTTGTGATGACTGGCAGCGAGGCCAGGGCTAGGAAAGCAGGCCGTAGCCGGTGTCAGCCCACTGGGGAGAAGTGGACAAATTGCTTTTTACTACGCCGTCTGTCTCCTCCCTTCTTCTTCCTTCCCTCTGCATATCTCCCTCCCTTCAATGCCTCAAAGACAGATCATTCACACTCTCTCCTCTCCCTCGCTCCGCGGCACTTTATTTTCTCTAACCGTCCTCCTTCGCTCCAGCCCCCCTCCTTTCTTTTATCGCTCTTTTCTCCCCCCGCGTTGATCATTCTGTCTCTTGCCGAGCCGTTAACTGTACCGACCGACACCAACTTTGGCCGGATTTGAGAATAACAACCCCCCACACACGCACACTCACACCTCACCCCCCCAGCAGCACACATGAGTCACTCCCTCCCTTCCTCCCTCGTCCAGGCGCCCGGTGGGACGGATGGGAGAGGAGACGCCGTGCTCTCAGACGCTCGCTAATGCGACGCATATTGTCGACCTCGGGGGCCCGTATAGTGTAGTTTTTTTCCCTTGACCATAAGCGCCGTTGTCTGTGTCAATTGCGCTTGGTTGGCGGTTTGTGTTCATCAGCTCGCGAGTGCACGCAGGCTCCGAAGGGGGCGGCGCGAACTGAGCGAAGCATGACAGTGATTTAGCACACATCCAGTGACCTCATTGCAGGGTTGTCAGGTAGCGGCGGTGTGGGACACGGCTCAGCTCATCGCGCTCCCTCCCTGCCTCTCTCTCGCCCCCTCTCTCTCCTCGCTTCCCTCGCTCATCCCTCCGTCTTGCTCCTCCCTGATAGCTTTTACCGCTCTGCTGATTTCACAAATGGGCCTCATTGATTGAATCTGATTCTTTTGGATAGAGCAGCTTTATTGAGTGGTGTTTTTTTTTCCCCCCGTACCCACTGATAGACAGGACCGTGTGTGTGAGTGTGTGCGTGCGCCTGTGCCTACTACAAGCACGCCCGTGTGAATGCTTGGAATGATGAGCAAAAACTTCCTCTTCCTTCTCCTTCTATAATCTCGACATTCCTCTCCGGGGAATTCCAGGCACGCACACGCGGCAGCCGCACGCACACACGCACGCGCACGCAGAGCCCCGGAGACAGCTGCGTCTGAGTGAATGTTTTATTATGAGTTGTGCATGCTGACTGAGGAGTCTGTTAATTGTGGCGACACCTTGAGCAAGGCGACATTAAACTGCTCTCCCCGGCGCCGTTCATCAAACATTCATCGGAGCCTCGCGTCGGCAGCAGGAAGCCGGCGCCGCGCACTCTGCCGTTTTAAGTAGATCCCACTCAGTTCCAGCAGTGTCACCGGCTTTATTATTTAGTTCCCCTTCATCGCGCTGCTCTTGTCTGACACCATTTTGGATCCGTCATCTCAGTATTTTTTTTATTTTGTAGGTCAAACCTGGAGCGCAGCACCAGCAACGTGGCAAACTAGACAATGGTGGAGGCGTTTAATTATTTTTTTTTTCTTCAATTTCTATTCACAATTTAGGACTTGTCTCCAGACAAGAATATCTGAGGGTAAAGGAGGAGGTGAAGTTATCTGCAGCACTATAAGCATAGATATGTACATTTCTCACACATCTATCTATGCTCGAACCTCTTTGCGCTGCTTAAGTTAAACCTCCACATCCGCATCAATCCCTCTTCTTCTCGCACATATATCCATGGTTGATCCCAGGCTTCCCAAACAAGTTGACCCCATGTCCTATTATGGCCACTACCTGATCCAATTGCATGCATAGGGAGGCTTTCAGCAAAAAAATAAGACTTTGATTCACTGCGCCTGTACGACTTGCAGATCTGGCTGTTGAGCATAAAAAGTTTAGAGTGGTGTTTTTTTTTTAAAACTTTCCCAAAGCCGTGCACTAAGAGACGTTGGAGAGAGGAGACCACAAGAACAGCCAAATCCATCAAACATCACCAAGAACAAGGGTGTTTGTTCCTGCTGCAGTTGGCTTCCCAAATAACTCAGAGTTTTCAAGCAATTATTTTTTTTAAACTGACTTTAGAAGGAGACTCATGCATGTGGCATGTGTCATTATACTTTACAGTAGTTTCACAAGGTTGTAGGGTTAGTGGCCTCATTTGATTTATTATCAAAGAAACTATGCAGGGACAGAGAACAGACAACATTGAGAAGCGTTGTGCAGTGTGCTCTTTGTTTATTTATTTCCTTTTGCGTTATTTTTAGCTCTGTTCATTTCTGCGTACAAGTGTTTACCTTGAGATAACTGAATCTAATTAGCAGTGATTTTGTCTTTACATTAAAGAGCGAAGTGGGGTTATAATCATTGGTGCTGCAGATAAAGTTGGCCCCCCCGTTCACCTTTAAGGCTGTGCGGGTACAAAATATAAAGCAGAGCATCTTTTTAAATGTTTATATTTCAGACACAATCCATAATAAACAAAGCCTCCTAGGGAAAAAAAAATGAACTCACTGATGGCCATTGCCAGTAATTAGGCCTATCATTTTATGTCGTTACGGGATGCACAATCTTTGAATTGCAAGTCGGTGCAGCTAACTGTTGCTCAGGGTTTTCCCATCATTTTTAATCGACACGAATTAAAACTTAACGGCTGGACTGCGATCATCTGCATTGTGGAGCAGATGCGTTTCCACGGGTTGCTTTAAAAGCCTTTTGTTTGTCTGATTTTGTTGTGTCCAGGATTGGGGCGGGCCGCAATTTCTTTGCTTTGTTAATTGGTGGCTTCGTGGCACACTTAGCACTGCAGGGGGCGCACGCACGTACGTTCACGGCACCTGCCGCCGTATATTTAGTCAAGAGAGACCAGCCTCTGTCACTTCCTCTGTGCCTTAACCTCGCTCTCTCTGTGCTCGCTCTGCGTCTACAGTGAGGGGTCTCGGGGGAGGGCTTAGCTCCGAGCCCGCTTTCTCTTTTTCCCTTTCACTCCACCTTCGCCTCATTCCTTCCTCATCGTCTCTCTCGCAAATAGCGGCAGACTCTCGTTAATCTCGGCGGCTGAACTGCACGGTGGGGGGGCGGTTAAAGCGAAGGGTGAGGGTTCAGCGCCGGCCCACCTGCTTCCGGGGCCGCCGCGTCTCGGTCGGGGCGACGTGCGAACAAGCACGATGCGGGGAAAAAAAAGTCACAAAATCGATAGTTCACTGAGCAACGGTGGTGGTGGTGGTTGGAGGGGGGGAGGGGCGCTGATTGGGGGTCTGCGGGGCTTGGCGTGTCCGTCTCCGCCCTCTCCCTTCGGTTTGGAGAACGACTCGCACCAGACCCGCTCAAATTATGACGGATAGCCAGGAATATTACTGGGACCTTAGTGTCGTCGTGGTTATTGAGTGCTCTGTAGCTTCGGGGGGGAAATGAAATTTGGGAGGGTTCGTGGGTGGGACTGGAGGGATGGATCACTGTGTGGGGGGGGGGCAGGATGCAGAAGAGGAGCGGCGCTGCCTTAATTGCTCTCCGTGAATAATTTCAGCCCCCCCTAATTCGGCAATAACGACTACGACTGCTGCTTTTTTCTATTTATTTATCCAAACATTAATTGGCAGGACTGACATTAGCCTGGGTGGTTATTGCGCATTTGATTGCGCACAAGGGAGCAAAGAAAATTACAGTAATTATCAGTCTGATATGAATTATGAATATGCATTCCCACATTTAACGTCTGTCAGCGGTTTTTTTTCCGGAGCGGGCGAGGCACTTGAGCTTGTCTCCTTTCCGCCGCTCTTCCCCCCAGAAACCTCGTGCTTCAGCGGAGAGCAGACGACGAGTCGCGTCCGTAGCTGCGTTTACATGACAGTTTTTGGCAAAATAAAAGCGATAGTTCGGAAATTTCGACAAAGTACAATTGTGATTTGCAGGTATTTCAATTGAATGGTCTGAAGCACATAAGCACATACGTTTGGTTTTGTTTGTTTACGTTTGCTGTCAAGAATGGTTGTTATATTTTTCTCTTTGTTTACTTATTCCATCTCCTCCTCCGGCCAAACATAACGCGCCATTTTCAGTTGAAGTGAACTGGTCACGTGACCCCGTATGTCACGTCCGCTGACGTGTAAATGCGAAAAAGTGTTTCCATTACACTTTTGCGATATACCTCTATATCTATATGTCTGAAAAACCACCTCACGAGAGTGTAAAAACCTTTTAGCAATATTTGAGGTCTTTCAAAGTTTAGCTGTTTCCATTAGCAGTTTTTTATTGCGATATTTAGGTTTCGCGCAATTCCAGGGGCAATGGAAACGCAGCGTGTGACGTAGCGGCCTGGCACAGTTCTGATTAATTTACGTCTGTTCACATCCAACTGCACTTCACTCCAGTCCTCCAGTTTGCCCTTTGCTCTCGAGCGGAATCACAGTTTAGCATACCGCCGCGTTCAGATGCTGACGTTCTCCTCGTTGTGTTCCCACAGGCGGAGGGCGAAGACAATTTGAAGAAGATGCAGCTGATGGAGCTGGCGATTCTCAACGGGACGTACAGAGACAACAACATCAAAACGCGTGAGTGAGCTGCTGCGGACTCGCACGGACAAAAACACTTAACACGTCTTATGCATCATTCACATCACTAATCTCTTAACAACACACACATATTAATCAACTGTAACATTACATCGCATTAACGCTTTTTCTGTATTCCACATGAGCTAATCTTCTGCAGCGATATTCAGAAAGAAAAAAGGGTTCAGTCTAGGGAGCTCACCTGGTATGAACAAACAAACCTTATCTCTGCTATTGGAATCCACAGCCACAGATTTGGAGATGAGTTTTATTTCCTCTGGTGCAGAATTTTTTTTAAATGAATAACACAGGGGGTTTGAATTATACCACCTGCCAACCATTAACACTGATGCATTTTTAAAGAATTTGCCACCTCCAGTGTTATTGGGTGGAAAAGTAAGTCGTCAGCTCATAAATCTACAATCATCATTATTTTTCTCAGACCAACGGCTCATCAGCTCAGTGCTGCAAAATCTAAGCTAAGCTAAATCTGCATGTGAAAGAATGTAATAATAACTCCCAGGAGAGGAACAGATGGATTACAGGACACGGTTGCCTTTTCCCAGCTGATCCCAGGCCAGTTCTCTAGTCTCCACTACACACCATCATTATCTGTCCATGGGAAGACGTGTTTGTTTTTTTTGGTTTGTTTTTTAATTAAAGCTCCTGTAGCAGTTCATGTTTTACCTACCTGACAAGGTGCAGGACGCACCTCCACACTTTTCTCCTCCATCTCTCTCCTCCTCCTCATCCTCATCCTCATCCTCCTCATCCTCATCCCGACCCTCCTCAACATCCAGACGCGATCACGCTGCCATCACTTGCTGCCGGCGGGCGCTTTGACACTTTTTTTCCAAGCGCCGCCTCACCTGCTCATACCTGCATGCTCGCCACTGGCTCACCTCCCCGCCGCCTCCTGCGCACACGTGACGGGTTTCTAATGGAATGTAGCCGGAACCGTGTCGGATGACTCGGCTCAAAGTGATTCATTTTTCAGCGTTAATGCGGCCCTATTTAACATCTGCTCGCGTGACGGCCATGATGAACAGGGCCACCAGCTAACTGCTGCCACAGCTTGATTTAATCCACCTGCCTGATTGGGGAAGCTTGTGTGGCACATGCTAGTGCAAATTCACATGGGATTTTTGTTTTACGTTTTTTTTTTTTTAGCTGTGTCCGTGTGTGTGTGTGTGTGTGTGTGTGTACATTGCCACCCATCATGGACGGCTGACTTTGACAAGGATTCACTTTTTAAAGAAGTTAAAGAAAAATAAATTGTGAACCTGGATTTGGTCAAGTCATCAGCTCCAATTATTTTAGTGTGTGTGTGTGTGCTTGCGTGTGGTATTCCGCTAAATGAATTATTGCTGCCTTGGTGATTTGTATGCTTTGAATGCATTGGGGATGACGGCAACTTCATGTGCTTATTGTGTTTTTGTTGTGTGTGTGTGTGTGTGTGTGTGTGTGTGTGTGTGTGTGTGTGTGTGTGTGTGTGGGATTTAATTCAGTTTGGCTGTTTGGATTTTTTTTCTTTTGCTACATTTGTGGCTTTTGTGGTTCACCACCATGATCATTTGCATGGACTAATTTTTCCCCTTTTGCCTCCCCCCCCCTCCTTTCCCCTTCGGGTTCTGCCACTTCCTGTTTCCTTTCCTCCTTTTGTGTATGTGACCCCTTCCTTTACTTTCCCCCCCATCTGTGATTACGATCAACCACGCTACACTTTTATCTCTTGTCTCCTTTTCTTCTCTTTCTACTCCTCTGTCCTTTGCTCTCTTGCTTATGGCAGCCACCCTTGCATTCTCTCTTGCAGCGGCAGCAGCGGCCGCTCAGGGCCCCCGCCTCATAGCGGCCCCTACGGGTCAGGTGCTGCCTCCCCAAGCAATGCGGCCCCCGACTCCGGCCGGGACCCCTATCATGAACCTCATCCGGCCGGCTCAGATGGCCGCCATGCTGCCCAATGGCACCCCCACACTGGTGCCTCCCACCCCGGACGGCGGGCTCATCTACACCACCCCTTACGAGTACCCCTACACCCTGGCACCCACCTCCCTGCTGGAATACCCCATCGAGCACAGTGGGGTTCTAGGTAAGAGAGCCTGGGGGAGCATGGGTGCAGCAGGTACGGCGGCCAGCTTTAGCCAGCTCGGACAGGAGGGCAGCTTGTTTTACCCCGGAGCCGGGGTGCTGGACGCGGCTGCCATGAGTCAGGACTTGTTGAAAGGTAAATATGTCGTGTCCACCTGAGGATTTGCAAACAAAAAAAAAAAAAAGAATGTTCAGTGGGTGGATGATGCTGGCGAAGCTCTCACTAATGGGACGACCAGCTATGTGGCTTATATGAACACTGCATAAAGCGGCAAAAAAAAAAGAGGGGGGGCAGAATGGTCCTGTAAGGGGGGGGGGGGTGGTTGGGCTCTACTCCTGTAATTTAGCCTCAGTTCTCTGTTATTTAACGACGCTCTCGCCATACACTTACCGCTCTCAGGTGTACGATGCCTCCCGCCTGCGGGGGTCGGTATAGGAGTCTAACCTCGGCGTGAAGCGCGGCCCCGCTGACAGAAACGCGCGCGCGCGCACACACAAACACAGCCTGCTCTCTAACCCTTTCATGCACTGGCCTGGAGGCAGATTCAGTCTGGCAGCAGATCCCCTCGGATTTCTGCAGCTTTTGAAATCATTTCTCGGCGCTGTTCTCTGCAGGCAGGCCTTGATGCCTGCAGATAGTCCCTCTCTCACTCCCACTGGGGATGTTCATTAAATTCCTGCAGTCTTCCCTTTATTTCTCCGCCACGCCCCCCCCCACTCTTTCGCGCCCGTTGTCTCAGCCTCACCCCTCTTGAACTGGAGCTCGGCGCTAAGAACCGAAGCTCGTCCTGTTGCTTTTGTTTTGTTTTTTTACTGTGGCGGGAGTACAGTTCAATCAGAGGCGCCGTGTATATTCTGCTCCTTCTCAGTGGTGCTTTTGCTCACTCGCTACCAAAGAGACACCTGAGCGTCTATTGACTGCGCAGACGCCGCATTATTTGGGCCGCACGCAAGCTGCTCTCGCCATAAAGACGACAAGAGGCCTTTCCAGCTTAATTTTAATTTGAGGCTGCAGTCTCCGCAGTGTCATCCACTGCACTGTCATCATCTGGCAGCAGCAGACAGAGGTGTGCTTTTTAGCTGACCTCTGTCGTTTTTTCCTTCTTTTTTTTTGGGTGGGGGTGCACGGCACCTCTGGGAGCTGCGTGTAGAACAGACAGTGCAGCCGGGCCGGCTTTTCTCTCTTTAACTCGCAGGTTACACCAGCTTAGTGCATTTTATTTACTCACACTATTGATCGGTGCCTTCAGCAGCGCAGGGCCCCCATGGCAACACACTCATGCCCTCACACACCCTTGTGCACTCTGCTTGGCAGTGCCGGCGCTACTGCGCCCAGGCAGCCACCGTAGGCTCGTTTTAGAAAATCGACCAGACCATCTGCGCCGGCGAGGATCGTGTAGGTGGTTGTGTGGTCACAGTCCAGAACCTGCACTTAACACAATCACGGTATAGTAGAAATTCTTAGAATAAATTTTAAAGGGTCCCGTATTAAGCCAACTTGACTTCACTGATGTTTTCTGACAGTAACACGAGTCTCAAGTCTGTCAACGAAAAATTAGATGCTCACTTTTTTTTTCTTTTTTTTTTTTTGCTTAGTTTTCAGTCCTTGCTTTTAAGAAACTGCAGGACACTAAAATCTGGGAAGTATCCCTCTGTGATGTCACAAAGGGTACTGTAGCGTCACAGAGGCCTCTCCCAGGTCAGTGGGAACATCTCCCAGCCAGGTGCCTGGTCCACCCTCTGAGCCGCCTTGTTTGTGTCCCATGTAAAATATGTGAAAGGACCAACATGGACTTAGCTTTAGCAGGAAGCTAAAACCAAGCTGGCAAATCCAAGAGGCTGTAAACAGGGGGCTAAATAACCAGTTTTCCCAGTGTGAGGTCGATCCCTTTAATATCTAATAAAAAAATCCAGTCTAATGTGGGACCTTTTAAAAGTTATTTCACTCAGGGCCCCAAGGGCCTGCCGAGTCGTAAAGCCTTATTTTTTTTATTTTTTTTTTTGTAATACTTGAAACATGACGTGTCGCACACAGTTTGTGCCTCGTCCTGTACGATGACATGAGTTACTGCCATAGGAAGTGAGGAAGGGAAGGAAAAAAAAAAACATTTGCGACTAATAAAGGTGGAATATGACAGCGAACAGATTGACCCGGAGACGAACGGTGAAGGAGAAAATAAAATAGAGACGCGAGAAGCAGGTGGCGTCTGACACTATTCAATTACCATCAGAGCTCTATTGGATTTCTCCACCTTTCAAAATAGGGAGACAAATTTCTTTCAGTCCCGCTCTGGATCACAGAGGAAGAATCACATTATTGCCTCCCCCCTCAGACAGCCTTGGAGCCTCTCCCCTTTTACCTGCCCTGCTTTTCAGAGCCCTGCAGTGTGTTTGGGGGGGAAAAAATATACTGAGCACTGTGGAATTTTAAGACTTAAGTTATGCATTTTTAAAGCTAAAATAGATCCAAAAAGATGTATTATTTTTTCTACTGCATTTTTTCTACAATTTGAGAGAGAGAGAGAGAGAAAAAACTTTGTGTGCTCTGTGCGTGCGTGTGTGCGTGTGTTACTTGTATTCTGACCTGTATTATGTTGCTGTACTGTATATTGTATTATCCAAGCATTATATGATAATGGTTTAAAAAAAAAAGAAGAAGAAGAAAATGTGAATGTTATCACTGTAAAAGATGACTGTTTTGTTTTTCCCCCTGCTCAAAGTGAACGGTTGCTAACCTTGTGGACCTGTTACGATCTAGGTGCAATGGCTACTAAAGTGAGACGGCATGACACGCGGGTCCATCCTTACCAAAGGATTGTGACCGCTGACAGAGGTCAGTTTAGTCTCTAAGCTCACACTCTGCTATTTGACTGATGATGAATGATTGTTATGCCTCGATGCCTTAGTTTGGGATTTTTTGGGTTGTTGTTTTTTTTGTTAGTTTTTTTTTTGTATATCGTCTCTGTTGTACTTCCTATTGTTTCCTCCACCTCCCCTCCCCCGCCTCGCCTCCACACCCACACACCAGCTAAATGGTCGCTTGTGGTCTGCACATTTTGTTTACACTTTAGTACTTAAACACGCCGGGTATACTCGAGAGTGTGTACGCGTCAAAGCTCAGGCAGGAGCGATCCAAACTGCTCTTCTATTTTTTTTTATTATTTTTTTTTGGGGGGGAGGGGAGGGGTCCATGCAGCCAGGTTGCGCTCGCAGGCAACGTTGGAAAAGAGTATAATGACATTCCTCTGATGTGAGATTAGAGCCTAAAATGGGGCAGGCTTGTTCCCATACATGATTTATCTCCTGGGCTCGTAGGGAGCCGCGAGAGAGAGAAGGAGAGAAGAGAAAAGAGAGATGCATTTCTATACTGTATCTGAGAGAGCTGGCAGGCAGGGAGATGAGTTGCCACCAGACGCCATTTAACCTTGAGATTTGAGGGAGAGAAGAAATTATTTTGCGTTTTTCTTTTTTCTACGGAGAGTATACGCGCACAGACATGAGCCGAGGTAGCTTGCATTCTTTCCAGTGTATCGCAGAACACATTGAAAAAAAAACAAAACAAAAAGCTTAAGGACATTAAAAGAACAAAACAGAACATTTTTGATATTTTCAGTTGTACATGAGGTACTGTCATTTTATATTTGAGCATTTTATATCAAATGTATTTATGGTTCTTGTGTATATTTATATCATATAAAAAAAATACCATACTGCTAAATAAAGAGGAAGAATCGTAAAGCACCGATTCATCTTATTCATTGCACATTTTTTTGTCACTAGCCTCGCAAGTTACCCATCGCATAACACTAGTTACTGGAAGCCTCCTTTACCACTAATCACACCTGTTTGTAACTCGCACTCCAAACTTGACCGACACTAAAACTCTAGATTTTTATTTATTACTCTTTTTTTTTTTTTTTTTTTTTTGCTGATCATGTTTGTCCCTCTTTGCTTCCTTTTCGTTTGTCTTGTTTTGTTTTTCGGGGGTGGGGAGGTGCGGGGGAGGAGAGGGGGGGTAGTTAGAAAGCAGCCGAGCTAAAGATGATAAAAACTCACTCTTTGCAATCATGACGTGACATCACGGTCATGATTGCAAACCTATTAGGCGGGGGAGGGGAGGTTGGGGGGGGGGGTTAGTTCAGGAGCAGGGGGAGGTGTGACATGACATGGCAGATTGCATTCATATTTTTTTAATTTAATTCCTTTGATTGTGAAGATGATGTCATTCCAGTCTCTCCTTGCTGACACTAATATCCTTTCTATCTTTTTTTTTCTCGTTTGTTTTTGTTTTGTGTTCCTAACCACCTAGCCGCCACCGGCAACTAACACATGACCTTCTGACCTCTGAACTCTTCACCCAATGACGAGCCGCCCCAAGCCTGCCTGCTGATCAGTTAACTGGTAATTGCCTTTTGCTAGCCTCTCGGACGCAAGTGAAAGAGAGCGAGAGAGAGAGAAAGAAAGAGAGAGAGAGAGAGAGGCGCCTGCCCGTACAGTTACCCTAACACGCCCTGACAAAACAAAGACAGAAAGAAAGCCCCCCCCACCACCCAAACAACAACAACCAACCAACCAACCAACCAACAACAACTACACAAACATTGAGGACTTTCTCCCACACAACGAGTTGTGTAATCGTCATGCTCCCCTTCTGTTCATTGAGTTCAATTCCCATTCTTTCTCTTTCTTTTTCTTCATGAATCGCAACGCTGGGTGGAAGCGTTTTGTGCTGTTACTCGTCAATCTGCACTGAATTTTTATAGCAATAAAGCCCCCCTGCCACCCCACCACCCCTCCCCTCCTCCACCCCCACCCTCCCGCGCTCGCTTCAATTTGGCCCCGCCCCCTACTGAATCAATCAGGGTTCAGCATCCACTATTTTTTTTTCTTGACGCGGAGCCATGTGGTTTCAGAGCAGTGACGTCACCCCCCGCCCCGCCCTGCCCCGCCCACTCCCAACCCCCCACCCCCCACCCCCAGCAACGCCCAGCTGCTGGGAAAAGAGAAAAAGAAATGGAAGGAAAGAGAACAAACACTCACATTAACTTGTTTGATTTCTGTCATTTGATTTTATGATTATTATTTTTTTGACCCCTCACATGTAGTGCAGTTGTTTAGCTCTGAGATGTTATTATGAGCTGACACATTCTGGGTGTGCACCTCCAAACTGCTTCCTGTCTGTTTTGTTTTTTTTGTGTTTGTTTGTTTTTTTTTTCAAGCATGGCTAAATTGATTGCGACATGAGCTTTTTTATGATTTATGTGTTTGTTTTCCTCTGTCTTGGTTTTATTTTGCTATTGTTTTCCTTTCAGTTTCTGTTGTTCACATTTTACTAATTAGCTTTACCTTAATTGATCAGCGTAAAAGAACTATATATACATATATATATATTAATGAGCCAAGTCTTTGTATCTGGGGAAAATGGAAGCAGGCTGTGGAAAAGGTAGGAAGGAAGGAGAGGCAGAATGGGAGGGGCCTAATTTGGGATCATGTGTTCGTGTGTGTGTGTGTGTGTGTGTGTGTGTGTGTGTGTGTGTGCGTGTGTGCGCGCGCGCTTTTCATTCATACTACGGTGAGAGTAGGGTGTGCTAAGGCTTGGGGGACGTTCAACCTGCGCTTGTTTGCTGCTTACAAACGCTGCGACCCCATTCACACTACATCCATCATACAGTGCCTGATGTATCTAGAGAATATATATACATACATATGTATATACATACATATATATGCATAAATATATGTGTGTATGTGTATATATATATATATACTATGTCTGAATGAGTTGGCTGAGCTGTGAACAAAAAGACAAAAAAAAGTATTAAGTGCATATTTAGCCAAAGGGTTTTCCAATGAAAAATATATATCAGAAGTTATGCATCAGTCTCATAGAGGGCTCGCTGGCTGTGATTTTTAGTTTGGAAAGGTGTGGATTTGTGTTGCTTTGCCTTGAGCTGGAATAGACAGACAGATTTTTTTTGTTGTTGTTTTTAATTTTACATCACTATGAGCTTCTGCTGACTTTCACGCGGGAGACCAACACTAAGTCGACATGTTACACAAGTCAGAAGGACACTTTTTTTCTTTTGAAGGCTTTTCTCATGATTCATGGCTTCAGTTTTAAGTTGTTACATCAGCCTCTCAGGCAAGTGTTTTTTTTCTTGACATGTAGCCATTTTATTTTTTGATTTTTTTTACAAGTGTGTGTTTTTAATTTTTTAACCTCAACCAAGTTTTAAAATCTCGGTAAAAGGAAATCAGGGGGGATGCTCTCCATCCCTCCTGAGTGTGTTTTTCTCAAAGCGCATCCACAATGTGTCACACCTCCCTGCGAGGGTCGCCAAGCTCCCAGGCCCACTATCGTTTTAGTTGTTTTTAACTCTCTCAAGAAAAAAAAATAGGATGTGAAAGCCATGCCTGCCTGTTCAAATTGCTTTATACATACGTCTTTTTATATATATATATAATTATATGAATATAATTATATATATAAATATATAAAAATGTAGATACCTGTCATTGCATATACGAAAAGTGAAGCGAACAAAACAGATAATTTTACAGGGTGCTGGAGAAGAGAAAAAAAAACAGAAAAAATCTATTTTTGCCAATTTTACCTTTTGATACGTAACTTGCAGTTAGAAAATCGAGAAAAAAATACAATAAAAAAAAAATTCTTGAAGCAGTAAGGGGGAATACAGGACAGATAGGTGGGTGAAAAAAGTGCTGTTACCTTTTTATTTTTTCGGCGGGGGGGCGGATAAGATTGGAGAGGAAGACAAAGACCAAAACAGTGGAAGCCCCCCAGAAGAAGCTCAGCGGAGGGTCGGGAGCGAGACAAGACGCCTAACAAGCTTAAAACAAACAAAATGAAAAAGACAGAAAGAAGCGGATCGAATCAAAAAAAAAAAAAAAAAAAAAAAGTGCCTTATCAACTGTGGTTTCTGTTTTTCTGAGTATTCCACTTGTGTTCAATAATATCCAGCACCCACCGGGACGGCGCCGAGAGAGAGAGAATGGCTGGCGTTGCGCGCTCTGAATAGTCGAGCCGACTTTATTCTATGCAAAACAGAATAGCAGTCGTTTTTTTGACCAGCTAAAAATAATGTGCCATGGTTTTGTCTTCCTGAACTTTTCTTTGATATCTTTGTTTTCCCTCGACTCGATGGCCCTTTACTCTGCCGCGCGTGCAGATTTTTGTTCTTTCTTTTCTCTTCTTTTTTTTTCAAAGAGAAAAAAAAAGATCGTGATTGTACCGATCACATGAAAATATTGTCTCGATTGTTTTTGTTCTTTTTTTTTTTCGGTGACTGTGATTAACTTCCTCGAACAAATTAAAAACTGCCAATATAAGCAATGCAATCATCTGCCAAAAAACAAAACAAAAAAAAAAGAAAGTCGCAGAGCGGCGCGGAGAGCGTTTGTTTCCGCGGCTGAGAAACTGCAAAATCATCGATCCAATCAGATTGAGGGCGGCGGAGGAGGAGGAGGAGGAGGAGGAGGAGGAGGCGGGGCTAACAGCGCTAAGAGCTAAAAGCTAACCACTTCTCAGCCGTGTCTAGTTTCCCAGCTATGGAAACAGGCGCTGCTTCGCTGCCGTCCCCCCCACAATATTAAAGAGCGATGCTCACCACCTCCCCTCCCCCATCATAGATCCCCTCATCCTGCTGTTACACCTTTAAGGTCAATGAATTCTGCCCCTCCCCACTTTAGTTTGTTTTATTTACCTATTTTTTCTCCTTTCAGTGTTATTACTTTTAAATTGAAATGCAATATTAAAGTGGAGCGGAGGAGAAGAGATGGCTATTCAGCATTCGACAGTATTAAGAGAAAAAAAAAACAGTCCGACAGACAGACATGCGAACGAACAACGATTCCCTCTGCAATGTTACGACTTGCTGTGTCATTGTGAACGGCTGGACGAGTCCATCAGGTGACGGGTCGCCTCTCGGCCCACCGCGTTCTCTCCGGCCTGCCTACTACATGTATGATAATGTAATTAACAGCAGCCATTGTTACAGGTTTATAATGTATTTTTCTAATCTCATTTTATATGTATATTAATCATTTTTCTGAGTGCTTTTTTAAAAAAAAAAAAAAAAATGATGATGATGATATTAACCCCCCCCCCTCCCCTCTGCGCCCACGCTCAGCCCCGCCCCTCCCCCCTCGCCCCCCCTTTTCTTTGAAAGCTGTCTTTCATGGGGAGTTGTTGCCTTTAATTTCACCCCCCCCCCCCCCCACCCCCTCCGCCTCTGTTGATACACTTTGTTTGGTTTCTCTCGCCGACTCCCGGCTCGTTTAACTCATTAGCGACTTTATGAGTTTCCCTGTCATTCAGTATTTTTACATGCTTGCATTTAGTTTTCATGGTGTTATGCTGTTATTTTTTTTTCTTATTAACCTCTTGGCATTTATTTTAATAAAACATTCTTAGTAAGAATTGTACTAACTTTGCTGATATTTTTGTCTTGTGTTTTTAACCAGTGTGAATGTATTTACCTCGGTCTGGTTCACGGACTAACACTAAAAAAAAAAAAAAAAAAAAAAAAAAAATGTGAAAAAGAAACTAAGAGAAAACAAACAATCAAACTGGTGTGTGGCCGCCACGCACACACTGACTGACCGACTGACGCACACAAACACGCGCACTCGCACTCACTGCAGTCACCCCGGTGCGTGCGCACACCCACCCGACACACGCCCTAACTGGAAACCTCTTGCACGACCTCCCGCTCACGTGCTCTCACCTCTGCGCTGGTGTTTGAAAGTCTCCACTGACACTCATGACTCTGCTGACTTTGTCTTCGCCCTCCTGGCCGAGCGCTGCTCTGTCCCGCCCGCCGTTCAGAGCCCCTCCCCTCTCCTTTGTCACTCATCCTGTCCTTGTGTGTTACTGACCGACTCCTCCCACCAAACGCCCCTCCCCGCCCCCGCCTTTGCGCTAGGCTCGGGTTTTAAAAATCCGAGCATCTTTGGTTTTCAATAAAGCACAAGCTGTGTGTGTGTGTGGTGTTGTGTGTGTGTGTGTGTCGTGTGTGTTGTGTGTTTGTGTGTGTGTGTGTGTGTGTGTGTGTGTGTGTGTGTGTGTGTGTGTGTGTGTGTGTGTGTGTGTGTGTGGGCAGGGGCGGGGGGGTTAAAAACAAAAACAAAAAAAAAACAAGGGGGTGGGGGGGATAGTATGTCTGTGTGTGCGCTCACTCAAACCCTAATCCCTGGAGATCAGAATCCATTTTCCTCTTTGTCTCACCATTAGTTAGTGGCGGATAATCTCTGCATATTAGTCATCTCCAAAGGATTATCGTCTCTTGTATTGTTTTTTTTTTTTTTTAAACTGTGAATTATGAAAAGCGGCAGATTTCATCTCGGCACACGTCCCGGGCCGGTTCCTTACAGCGGAAACTGGGACGGCGCTCGTCCCTGGCGCCTGAACACCAGAGTTAGCGCTTGCTATCCAGGTGAAATTTCAATTAAGTAGCCAGTGCCAGTTTTTTTGTTTTTTTTCCAGTTATAACACATACTGTTTGTGTACCAGCAGGTATTAGTTACAAATGTATAATTTCTACAATCAAATTTCTTCAGTTAAAAGCTGAAATGCTGCTCGTTCGACGCACGGCTTCGCGTCTTTTTCACAGTGTTGCCCCCAATTCACACCGGAAGCGTCTGTGGTGCGTGTGCGCAGCGGCGGGTTAACCGTTCTGTCTCACACCAAATGTGCGTCTGAGCGGTAGCGTCTAGCACGCCGGCTCGATCGGTTCGAGCGAGGGATTTGCAAGACCACGCGACAACCCAGGTAGTTTCGCGTGTATTTAAAGAAAACAACAATGAAACAAAACTCTTTTGCACGTCCCAACTGTGTCTCAAGTATCGCTGTGTGTAAAAAAAAGAATAAAATAAACCGAACTGCTAGTATCATACAAAATCAAATATTCAAAGTATACCTGCATTTTGCTCATAACAACTTCAGATTTCAAGTGAAATCTGTTTTATTATTTGACAGCCGATCTAAACAGCGTTGAGGCTGATGCATCATGTCAACGTTCCGCAGTAAAATCCAGCACATAGAAAAACAAATCCCAGCACATTGTACATCATGATGAAAATCAACCGGATCCACCGTGTTTTCACATACTTTCCATACAGACTTCCTGCCAGAACGATTCTACCCACGTCGAGTGACGCGGCCCCCACGCGTGAAACATGGAAAAATAGAACTGTATTTTTCAGCCGCAGTTTCACGTTTCTAAAACGCGCCCGCGCCGCACCTGGTGCGAACTCGCACACTGACGTCAGTGGCCGTGTTCTGCGAGGAGCCGCGAACGTGCCGCAGGCGCTTTTGGTATGAATCGCGGGTTAGCGGTGTAGCTAGCAGGCCGAGATGGCCGACGCTCCTGCCGTCATGTGACTGACTTGGCGTCAGGACTCGCCTAGCGCACTGACGAGGGACTTCAAAGTCCTTTGACTTTCACTCTCACGGTCGTCCTGCCTGGACGGCAGCGTTCCAGCCGTGTCGCCCGCTGCCGTCTGCTGAGCCAACACGTCCCTCCGCCCGCCCTCTCCATCCTATTGATAGCAAAGCTAAGGGCGGGACCGCTTGGGAGCTCCATCCCATAATACTCGGACACAGCGCTGCACACCGTGCCAGTATGAAGTGCTTTGGGATCAAAAAGAGCCTGGCTGTCCCTGTTCCAGTGTAAAATGCTGATACGGCTTTAAACTAGTTAGTATTTATTGTTTTGTGTTTGTGTTTTTTTCGTGAGGGAATCTCTTCTTTTTTTTTTGTCCCCCTTGTCTGGAACACTGTCGCTTTGTTGTGCGAGCGCACTCATCCCTGGGATCACACAGCAGCTCTCCTCTGTTTTCCCTTCTTCCACTAATTCAAAGTATCGACACAGACACACACACACACACACACACACACACACACGCGAAAGATTAACTGCATTAATCCTGATTACTTTAACCCACTGAGTGATGCTTTGACTTTCTTTCTGTCGCGGGCTTTTTTTTTTTTTCTTCCTTCTTTAATCGTAACAAAAGCGACTTGAATGTTGCTTTTTTTTTAACGTCTCGGCTCGTGGAGAAAAAAAAGGAAGAGGGATTAAAAGTGCGTAACATCAAACTTAGCACGTCTGTCCTCTCCGGAATGAACAGTTTGATCTGAGAAGCGGCTCTTTTCACCTACTTGTTCACCCGCGCTGAGACAGATTGAGTCGCTGGCAGTCGGCCCAAACTATTTTTCTCGTCTTTTTCCCTTTTTTTTTCCTTTCCTGCAAAAGCAGCCTCAAGCCATATATATATATATATATTTTTTTATTATTATTAATGCAGAATTATTTTGGCCTTCTCGTGTCACTGACTGGCTCCTTTCGCACTACTTCACACGGGCAACTTGAGATAAAAAATAAAAATCCGTCCACCAGCAGTGAACCCGGCCAACGCCAAAACGGCTTCGTCCAATAGGCCGATTCAAGCGGCGACAGCCTTTGAACAGATTTCTGTTCAAGTTCTAACGGTGCCTTTTTACCCTAAGATTGGAAAACTGTACATTTTGTACTTTCTTTCTTCCTTTTTATCTCAACTAAACCCCCCCCCCACACACACACACACACACTTTTGAGCACAATAAAAACTAAATGCCTGTGTTTTTTTTGTAATTTTAAGAGGAAAACAAGACAGAAAAGGTTTGCTGGATAATGGGCACAACCCGTTCCCAATCATGCATCCCGTTTTTGAAAGATGACTCACGCCTGGACCACAGCGTGCAGAAAAGTGAATGTTTGCCACACGGCTCCCGGTGCCTTCCACACCTGTCGCAGGGCATTTAGTGCGTTGAGCTACTAACTACCTTCTAAACCTGTCAAACCCTCCTGTTTAACAAACATTCCTCCAATGAGTTAAACGGCAGGTTAAACTAATCAGTGTTGATCTCAGCCATGTAGCACTCAGGTGGTTAAAGGGCAAAATGCTACCAAAATAACGGAATGAGAACAAAAAAAATTAGCCCCACTGGACATTTTTTGTTTTTGTTCTTTCTATATATATTTTTTTTATTTTTGACTGTGACAGTAAAAGGTCATTTATTTTTTTTCCTTTCCAAAAAATAAAAAAATAAAAATAAAACCTACTAGAATGTTATACTGTGTTGTGTGAGATCGTGATCCATAATCGTGGTGCACTAAAAATGTGTGGTTTTTTTGTTCCTTTTTTTTTTTTTGTTCCTTTTTATTGTGGAGTCGTAAGGTTTTATGTGAAGTAGCCTTTTCATTTTTTTTTTTTTGTGCTGCCTTGTTTTGATAGCAGGTTAGACTCGGGAGTTTTTGAATAGGGAATAAAACATGTAAGTGCCAGTTTTTGTTGCTCACACCAAAAGAGAGGAAAAAAAGAAAATAAACGAAAGGAAAAAAAAATGTCATGTGTGCAATAAAGAACCATATTCACAAGCTCGCCTCCTCCCCTCACCCCCACCTCTCTGAGTGGACTGCTGCTTTTTGGCTCGCCGCGGGCTCCTCTTCTTTATCGCTCCACCTCGTTTTTTTTTCCCTTTGCTCCGGATTGGCTGTGACTGCGGGAGGTAAGTGCGCCGCGTTTTGAACGGGGCATTAAAAAATGCGGAGCGTGTTGGTGAAGACGGCGACCTTCCCCAGTGCCCGGGGTCGCAGCACAGAGCTTCGCACAACGGACGAGCTGAAGTTTAAACCCTCAGTGTTTCCGTTGCTGCCGTCGGGACGCCAGAGGCGCTGGTCTGTTTTTAGACGCTCACAGAAACTGTGTGAATACTAAACATTGACAGTCCTAACAAACGCCGTGGTTTCAGTCATAGTGCTCCTTCTAGTCCAGGGGTGTGTAAGTCAAATACACAGTGGAGTCAACATTTCAACCAAGTCGTGGGCCAACATTGATATTCATTGGGAAAATCTTCCTCTGGATAGAACAGTGAGCCTTTTTAGATGGACCCACACAGGTTTTGCTTCAGCCACTACAAGCAAAAGATTATTATTATTATACTATACAATACATAACTTCATAATGCACACATGCAAAATTGATTTTCAAATTTAAAAAAACTCATCAAAATAAATAAAATGTAAATAAAAACCATATGCCTCTTTTTTTATTTGCAGCCTTCTGGTTTAAGTTTCAACAGCAACATTTTTTCCCACAGGCTAATAATACTTTAAGAAATAAAATGACATCAATAAACCAATTAAGTCGTTATAATAATGTCCTCCATTGAACACCCTGTCCTGACAGGCCAGTATACCAGCAGAGCATTCTGGGATTTAGCGGTACATGTGCTGTATAATACTGGTGGGCCAGCTCTAGTGGTGATTTTGTATTGCCCTGTGGGCCAAATAGAGTTCTGACCCCTATGTTCTAGGAGGCGACCCTTGACCCCAATGGGAATAAAGCAGTTTTATTGCAATGATGAATCTATCATGTTGCCGCTTCTGGCAGCAAATATGACTTGTATGAATAAAGCGTCTCGAGTCGGTGTTTGATTTCTTCTCAAATCTTTTCCTCTCTGCTCATCAATGTGTTGACAAGATGGAAGCCGCCAGGAAGTTTGTCAGACCAGCAACACGCAACAATCTGCCGAATCAACTAGTTACTCCTATTGATTAGCCCTCAATGTTTAAATGCACTCTTTAGGGGGGGAAAAAAATCCATTTCACCTGGAGCTCAGCAGAAAACGATATATTTAGCATAACTGACCTTTAGCCCAAAAGGTCAGGTTTGTAAAAAAGCAGAGAGACGAAGTGAATACAATGACCTATGAACTCATTTTTAAGGAACCGCAAGAGAAAAAAAGTTCAATTTTTTGACTAAATGGGACCTGAAAGACCAGAAAGACACATATTGTGCGATTTAAGTTACATTTGCTGGTAATGGATTTTAAAATAGCATGGAAAAAATCAGGTTCCCACACAAAAATATTTATATTTTTATATTCATGCTTCTATTCCATGTCATATTTCTGAGTGTCAAACCGAATCCATTTAAAGAAATGAGGTCCCCCCAATCCACTGACGTCTGACGCGTGAACTCTGGGTGAGTGCGAGGCCGACGGCGTGAACGTGAGCAGGGAGGCGGCAGAAATGCTTAATCCGCGCAGCTCTGAGCGACGACGACCCGCTGCAGCGGCTGGCTGATCGCGTTAATTCTGCGTCGAAGCGATGAGTCAGCGCTTCGCCAGACGGGGGAGCGAGCGAGGCCCGGTGCCGCCACGCTCCCCCTCTTTACTTTCCACCACAGAAAAAGTCGGAGGTCTTCCACTCTGTCTCGTCCCCCCTCCGGCAGGAGGACAAAGCCGACGATGCTTCTGCCCCTGGATGGGCCGGTGGTTGGGGGCGGGGGGTCGGGGGTGGAAGTGACTTTAATGCCAAGCAGGAAGTAGAAGTGGGGGGGTTGGGGAGGGGGAGCGACGGAGGGCTGCTGATGGAGGGTCCGGCCTCCGGGAAGATGCATCAAAGGAGCATTTGTTGCCAAGACCAGCTGGGGGACTAATCACAGAGCGGGAGAGGCTGTGTGTGTGTGTGTGCGTATTTTGAAGGGATAGAGTGGAAGGGTTGCATCAGTGGTGACAGATGAAGCAGCTTCCTGTGGAATGAATGTAGGGCATTCATCAGAGTGCAGCTGTTTCTGTGTCTGGCTGCATCTGTGTGTGTGTGTGTGTGTAGTGTGTGTGGTATGTGGTGTGTGTGTTTTTGCGGAGGGACTGCGCAGTCGCTGCAGGAGATGTGATGAACGAAGCTGCTTCTTTGGGGCACCTGGCTGCTGCTGCTGCTGCTGCTGCTGCTGCTGCTGTGGCTGGAGAAGTGTGTTAGCGACAACGCCCGCCAAACAGCAGCAGCAGCAGCAGCAGCAGCAGCAGCAGCAGCAGCAGCAGCAGCAGCAGCAGCTGGGTTCTGCAGACGGACGCAGGCGGGACAGGAAATAGACGTTTTATTTATCTGGTGCCCTGACCGACTCTGAAACTCATCTGGCTGCCTCTCAAGCCCAGGTGATGATATTTCCTCCATATATGTCTGGATGTTGTTCTACAGTCATCAGTTGCTGAAACTCCTGAGAACATCCTCAGGTTTTGTTTTAATTTTTTCTACTCTTCTTCTCATATTATCTAATGCCATGCAAGTCTATGGGGTCAAAAGTCAACTTTGTCCTAGAGACATGGGACCACTTGCAGGTTCATTGGGATCCCTCAAGACACAGCCACGTCAAATTTGGGGCTTCTAGCCCATGAGGAACCCCGAAACCCTAACCCTAATTCCAGCAGTAACCCTAACCCTAACCCTAATTCCAGCCTTATCGCTAACCCTAATGCCATGCAAGTCTATGGGGTCAAAAGTCAACTTTGTCCTAGAGACATGGGACCACTTGCAGGTTCATCTGGATCCCTCAAGACACAGCCACATCAAATTTGGGGCTTCTAGCATGAAAAACTTTCTTCCTCCAAGGTGGGGCGTGACAGATAAAGTTTGAGAACCACTGGCAGTGTTTCAGTTGTTTGTTTTTTTTTGTTGAACTGGCCATTAAAATACACATAAAGCCAATATGAAATATCTACAAAATCGTCATTATGCTCCATAAACCATCAGAACGTCACCATCACCAGGAGATTTGGGCCATTTTCTTCACATTGCAGCTCTTATTAAAGTTCAAAATGCATTTTCAAAAAAAACAACATTCTGCTCACAGCAGGCTTGCTGCTTATTGCCAAAATATTTTGACATGAAATTGTGTTTTAGAGACAAACAACAAATGTCATATCACAATTTTTGGCTTTTATTATATACTGCATCGCCATCAGTTTAACACTTTCAACACTCCGGTCAGAAGGTCACAGGTGTCGCTGCAAGAAGTCTGAACAGAAGCCTGAAGGTTCCTCGTCTGTCCAGCAGGGGGTCTGACTGCTTCTCTGTGGTTGTGCTGAGCCGTCCAGACAGGTGTGGACGCTGCAGTCCTGCCGCGTCACATCGTGCTGATGGCTGAACGTGTGTGTGTTGCTGTGTCAGCTCTGACTCCGTGGCTGCAAAACAGCCACAACTGAAAACAACAAAACATACAAAAAACTTATGTGAGGTGATAAAGTGAGAGGAAGGAGCCACACTTTTGTTGTTAACTGTACCAAAAAAATAAATAAAAGGAAGGTCTTAGGTCAGCCATGATGCATTATGGGAAGAATTAATGAGACTGAAATTCCAAGTTTGATCAGCAATCTGAGTTTTCTTGCAGTGTGTGAAAAAACACAAAGCAAATACAAAGAACACACCCTCACTCTAGTTGCACTGCCTGCCTTCTTGCACCAATACTCACTCACTCACTCACTCACTCACTCACTCACTCACTCGAGGTTTGAAAGCCCAGAATTGGCCGGGTGGCCTCAGCCTACAGGAAGTGACCCAACCGCATGCTTCCTGGATGGAAATGTCTTCAGATTGACACATATTTCTTATTTGGAAACGTTTACACGTAAAACCCCCAATGAGAAACCCGATAAAAAAGCCTGAGATGAGATGTTTTCAACGCGGCTGCTCCTGCTCAGGTGTTTCCAATCAGGTCCCTCAAGGTTCAGTGGGGCTCACTGAGAGTCTCTCCTGCAGGACTTACAACCACTTCCCTGAATGGAAGCTTCAGTTTAGCTGAAGCTTCTGGATCACACAAGTTCCGGAGTTCACCTGGAAGAATTCAACTTGAGGCGGGTTTTTAAATGGATGGATGGATGGATGGATGGATGGAAGCATTCGACTGGAAGCGACAGACAGGAACCACCCAGCTTTTGAGTCAACAACACAAAGGAGCTGCATCAATAGTGAGTCAATCATTTTGTTTTTTTAAATGGCAGGAAATTGAGCCAATTAAGTGTCATTATGAGTGACGATGATTACATGCACTTTGTGCCTGTGGTCTTTAATGCTGAGAGGCCCACTCAATGCGCTGTTAATGTGTGTTGGACTGTTAATTGGCTGCTGGTTTAAAGTAAATTGCATTTTTCTTCAGGGCGTCGTACTTGTTTTTTTTTGGTTTTTGCTGTTGAGGCCGTCGATTTGCAAGCAGGGAGTTTCAGTTTGGCGGCTCCCGAAAACATTGCAGACAAGGTTGCAGGAAGAGATCATTGCACGCCAGTCAGAGGCGTCGCAGGGTCGATGCACAGCTGCTTCCTTCCGGTGGACACGCTCGAGTCCTTGCAGCATCCGGGCTGGAGCTGCAAATGCTTTTCTTTCTCTTTTTTTTCTAATACATTTTTCATTGTGTCTCTTGAGCCCTTTTGTCAAGCTCTGCTTGACTGTTTGTTCCCGCTGCGCTCTGCCATTGTTGCCGTGTCGCCCCGCCATCCCGCCAACAGAAGCGGCTCTGTGGCGTCCGGACAGACTTCAGTGATGTGACGCTGAACTTCAGGAAAAGGTGGAGACGCCAAAGCAGGGAGGGCAAACCGAGAGCAAAGGATTTTGTTCCCTTTGAACACGACTCTTTTGAAGGGACGAGACCCCCCCGCCTGACCCGACCCCCCTGCGGTCCGAACCCTTCATGCTATTTTCAATGCACTTATGTACATAAACACGAGCACAATCACAGAATAGCAAAAAGAAAAAAAAATGATATAATAATCACTTCCCCCAATTTTCCTGTTGTCTGACTTTGCCAAAGGATCTGCTAATCCTGCTTATCTGGGAAACCTCAGTGTGAGCGTGATGCTTATGCACAGTGCAAGTGCGGGTGTGTTTGTTCACAGGGTTCACTGTGAAACAGCTGCGTGTGAGTGTGTTGCAATTTTTTTTTTTTTTTTTTTTTTTGTGAGTCTTCACCCTGGGAAATGAAAATGCTGACCCAATTTAATACACCTGTGTCTGGGTGCACCCTGGCCTAGCACTCAATCACACACACACACACACACACACACACACACATGCAATCACGCACAGGCATGCATGCATAAACACAAACAAACGCACACTCCTGTAAGACTCCGGCGAGTGCGTCTCGTCAGCAGCGCATAATCCTGCGCTGCCTTCGTTTCTCAGATAAATTCTGCAACTGTAACTAGATTCTCACTTTTTGTAGTTTTTTTTTTTACTTCAAAGTGAGTAAATATTGAGGTTTTACCAGAAAAACGGAGTTAAAACTTCATAGGTTTATTTATTTATCATGTTTAACCGCACGCAGATGGTTGTGATAAGAGGATTGTTTCAAAAACGTTCTTCCTTTTTTTTAAGGATTAAAAATGAGTCTGTTTGAATTTAATAATTTGACTCATTCTGGGATTATTTCTCTCGGATTAGAGCCTGAAGAATGTCCCTCCGGACTGAGTGCGTTTTTCCTCGGACTGCGTTCCCGCTCAGGTCCTGGCAGCCCAGAGCGTGCTGGCTGGTGTCACACGGCGCAGTGAGGCAGTAATGAACTTCCTGCTTTACACACACACACACACACACACATAATCACATCCTGCAGGCTTGAAGTGATGTCACATTAGCATGCTACCATCTTTCTGCGTGTGTGTCAGTTTGTGTGTGTGTGTGTGTGTGGAGACAAACGGCTAGATTGCCCCTGGATGTGTGTTTGTAATTAATCTGGACAGACTCCAGGTGTAAACATTAAAAAAGGGCATGTTTGCTTTGAGATAACCTTTAATTAATCTGTAGTGTCACATCTCAACACACACACACATGCACACACGCACACACACTAAACCTGATCCTGATAAAATGCTGCAAGCACGACATGAATATTCCTGATGTCGTTCATTCTTGTAATAATTGATAAAAACTCTGTAATGTTGGTGACAGAGAGCGACTTTCTTTGTGTGTTGGTGTTTTATTTACCGAGTACAAGCTGCTTGTCGCAGACTTGCGTTCATCTTGTCAAGCCTCAGCCAAGTTTAAAGCGCCAAACACTTTCTTCTGTAAATTTGCTTGTTTTTCAACATGGACTAACAGCTGAGCTGCCACACAAGATAAATCACACAAAAATATCACAATCTCTAAAATCCAGCGTAATTAGCCCTGTGTTTACAGCCTCTCTGCTAACACATGCAGCTTTAGCTTCCTGCTAACAGTACAATACTTTTGCCAGAGCTTTCACGTGTCTGAGAGGGGACTTGGCTGGTGAGAGGCAGTTACAGGTGGCTGGGGGTGTGATCATGAATCCGGGTGGGAGCGCTCTGAGCTCTTTGTGACATCACAAAGGGGTGGCACAAAGCACAAAGGGGGGTGAGGGATGAATCTTTCCCACAGACAGGACGCAGTGTATTGCCAGAAACCACTGCTGATACGGATTTTACAATAAGGAAAGTTATATTTTCACATATTATTATTGTCTGAACTCCTCCATGCAGCCCCACACTCACCCATCCTCACCGTCACGTGTGTAATTGCAGCTGACAGCCTCATTAATTTCCCCCTGCCGGCTGTGTTGTAGGATCAGACTGTCGGTGTTGCGCAACGGCGTGCGGCGCAGGTGAAGAAGCGTCGCACTGAGCGTGAGGAAAAGCCCGTTAATGTATATTAATTATTAAGGCGGCGCATCTGGGGTCTCCATCATCACGGCTGTAATCGTCACAGGAGGAGGAAATAATTGTGCAGCGATTAGTGGAATGAGGGAATAAGCAGTGTCTTACCTCTCACAGTTTGGTGCAGTGTGTGTGTGTGTGTGTGTGTGTGATTGTGTGTTTTTGTATGTTACCTGTCGAGGTGTGACTTTCCGTCGAAGGCCGCCGACGCCGTCGTCAGCCTTTTGCAAAGCTGCTGCGGAAGCAGGAGCCCGTAGATTGTGTTGTACGCGGAGCGACGAGTGCCGACGGACGGAAAGAGGAAGACGAGGATGAGGAGGAGGAGGTAGAGACTCGCCTCCCGGCAGTTCGCTCTCTCTGCGTGAGTCTTTTGGGCCCCACCGTCGTTGATGTGTGCAGCCGTGTTGTGGTGGGATGTTAATGAGCGGCGTCGCGGTTGAAAAGCGCAACGTGATGGATGGTGATAAACGCAGGGCACCAAAATATGTGTGCCCCCCCCCCCTTCACGTTGAACGAACACACACACACACACACACACTACCTCAACAGTGCAGAATATGTTGCATTTTGATTCCATCTAATGGTAGAATTTTTTTTCATGCTACTGGTTCGTCTTTGTCTATATGTGTGTGTGTGTGTGTGTGTGTGTGTGTGTACTTGTAAATATGCATTATAAGGACAATTGTTTTCCAACAACACACTGAGGACTTATTGGCCCGTCCTCCCAATTCGGTCTTGAAGGTGAGTTTAGAGGAAGGTGTGGACGCCAGTTAGAGCTGGTTTTAGAATGGAAGGTCTTCACAGTGGTATAGGGACAAATGTTCCAGCATGTGCC
This sequence comes from Thamnaconus septentrionalis, assembly GCA_009823395.1. Lineage (NCBI taxonomy): Eukaryota > Metazoa > Chordata > Actinopteri > Tetraodontiformes > Monacanthidae > Thamnaconus > Thamnaconus septentrionalis. The sequence goes on along the minus strand of CM020517.1, from coordinate 11,200,804 downwards.
TGTGTGAGTGTGTGATTGGGTTATTTTGATTTGCGTTGTTATGATGCTCATCTGTCCCTCAACATGCAGTTCCTCAGCTGTATGGACAGTTTATACCAACAATGTACAAGCATAATGCCTCTCTTTTTGGTGTTGGGTTTATACACAGCACTTCTTCCACGTGCCGTCACAGCCACATTCTGGCTTGTCGCTTACTTTTTGTTCCAGCCAATTGATGGAAATGCATGAATTCACTCTTCTTTTCTGTCTTCTCAGTGAAAAACTTTCAAAAGATTCACTTCATACTGAGAGGGAAACCAGGCTGCATTGTGCAAGCAACTCTTTTTATCCTTTTATGTACCCGTCTGCACATCTTGGGTCATTCTAACCTCAAGGTTGGAATATTTTGACAGAGATTAATTTGCTCTGTAACACAGCGACTGAATGTGCTTGTAAACTGCTCTGTACAGAACAGGCTTGAATTACTTTTTATTGCAATTTAAGATTTGAGATATAACACACCACGTGTCCGGCTCCGCAGACCTCCTGATATTCTGATAATCCTACAGCTTGCGACTTTTTAATGTGGAGAAAAGATCTGAACATAACAGCAATGAGTGGCTCCCTTTTTGTTGAACTGCACAGAGTTGCCCACTACATCCTATTGGATGAGTAAATTAGCTTTTGCCCGCGGGGACTCCCTCTGTAGCTTTATCTGACATTGCAATAAGGCTGCATTTTAATAACAAAAAGCTCCTGATGTGAGCGGAGCAACAAGGATTATTGGACCAGCAAATCAACAATGCACTTTAAACAAAAAGCCACGTTTTTCTGCAATACTTTTTATTTTTATTTATTTATTTATTTATTTTATCTGCTGAGCCACATCAAACGCATTGCCAAGGTCATTAGAAGCTTTATGAGATGCAGGCCGGCCTGTGAAGATAAAGCGGCAAATATGAAAGACTTTAATTAAATGTGCTATGCTATAGTCCTGCATTGAGCGTCTTTGAACAAAATAAAGATTGAATATCTGCATAAATAATCGCACTCCAGCAGCAGCAGCGTGCACGCATGGAATAAAGTGAGCGCCCCCAAACAAGCAGCTCGTAAACAAACGCACGCGCGCGCAAACAAACAAACGTGGCCGTTGCTGACAAATGCCAAAAATAAACCGCAACATATGGTCATGACTGCACAGCATGTCCAAAAAGTATTGAAAACAACAGGAGACAATAACATCCGCTCGCACAATGCTTGGGCGTTTTCCATGTGGTATGTTAAGCTCGGCTTATCGGCCAATCTGCCTCTCTCTCTCTCCCTCACGCACACACACTCGCATACACACACACATGCATATATGTGCACATACAAACACAGACACACAAAAAAAAACAACAACAATACAAACACAAATGTTTCCGGTTTGTTGGTCGTAAACTTTAGGCTGGATGTCAAGTACAAGTGTGACACAGCCACTCTCTCTCTCTCTCTCTCTCTCTCACGCACACACACACACACACACCCTAGCATGTCGGGCCCGAGGCTAGTTTTCATTAGTGTAGTGGTGTCTCTTCGAACCCATTAAAACAGGCCCCTCCTAATCTAAATCCAATAAATTGTACACTGCTCCCTCCCTCCACTGGCATCATGCTTTCCTCTATCTGACCAAATACTATAAGAGAAGATTCATTATCTCTTGTTTGGACAGGGATTATGCTGATCGCGCCGGCTTAAGGCGCAAGATATAAAGACTCTTAATAAAATTCCTCAGCCACCGTCTCATTTAAGGCGGCTGGGCTTCCCGCTAAACACTCACATGCACAGATACGCACGCGCACGTCACCTTTTGTCACCTTTTCCTTTAAATCCCAAAATGGCTTTTTTTTTTATTCTTTTTTACATCCACTTGTCCTTCCTTTTAAGATCCCATACGCTCGCTGGTCCTGGTTTTTCAAAACTAAAACGGATGGAGCGCACAGTTGTTGTTTGTTGTCAACCTTTCTATTTTAAACACATGCAACGTCTCACTGAGGAGTTTATTTCAACTACTCGCCCAAAGCGGAGCTCCCGGCAAAAACAATATTGTCGGTCCAATATGGAGCTTTGAAATGCTGCTAGCTGCAAGAATAGAGCGCGTGTGAAGGGATTTGCTGTAAGTGTGCCACATGGTTTTGACACTGCCCCTTCAGAAACTCGCTGCCTCCAGAGCCGCTGATGGCGTGAACTTTGCTCCAACTTTTCCAAAGAAGCAAACTTTCAACTTAAAACTGACGGGAGTCCCAGCTGCCAAGTGCGTGGCCAAGACCACTTGTGAAGGTGTACAGCAGGGGAGTGGAACTGGCGGGCGCTGCTGTGACTTGAACTGATGAAATCAAACGCGCAGAAACTTTTGTTTCCAAATGTTAAGGAGAGAGAAGAATCTGGAATCAAACAAAACAAGATATGAAGACTGCAGGACTCTGGCTAATATTCAGCTTCAGCTCTTTGACCTCATATTGAGTTATCAAAAGTTCAGCGGTTGCCTAATAATCATCAGTTGCCCCTTTTCTCCTGGTCTTTGCCATTTTAAGAAAAAGAACAAATGAATTTCATACTGTATAATTTCCACAAGATTACATCTCAGTTAACCTTGTTCCAGATTATCTTGGCCAAAGTAAAGAGGCACCGAGTGCCTTTGTTGCAAGGGGTCGAATCAAAACCAATTATTTTCTGAGGGAAAAAAAATTTCTTTTTCAGAGGAATTGTTCTTCACAGTAATGAGCCCTTCTTAAATCAGCGAGGGGCTCATGTTTAAAGGAAAAATCCAGCTTTTTTTTAAAATTCAAAACTTGCTGGTAGGCGCAGAGGATGGCCTTGCTGCATTCAAACGAAGTGCATTTACTCCTGAGAGAGAAGTCATTCGCCGAGCAGCCTGAGTTTACGGCAACATCTAGTAAACACGGCGGCGGAACAAGTCTGAGGAGTGTCAGCGTGCAGCGCGTCCATGCTTGTGGAGCGAGTGCAGAGGCAGAGTGGTGCCGCATCCGTCCGTCAGCCCTCCTCTTCCACCTCCTTCTCCTCCTCGATGCTAATGATCACAGGCCCTGCTGCGCTGCAGTCCTTTGAAATTCAGACTACACTTCATTTCCTGCCGCCGCCACCGCTTTCTGCAACACCGACGGCACTTTTTATGAAGGTATCCGTCTTCTTGATGTTGCCGCCATTTGAGACGTTTGGGCTCATCGTCAGCCGGGTCGTCTGGCAGAGCAATTGTTAGTCGCGCAAATGATAGCCGAGGCCTTTCATTCTCCCGTCCCCTCCGTTTTTGTTTGTTGTTTACTTGTGCGTTCTCACCAGCCGCCGCTGTCTCTGCGGCATCTGCCGCTGAGTTTAGATGTTTTCGCATGCAGGACTCGCAGCCACGGCGGGGAAATGAAGATGTGAGCGATCACAAAATCACGTCCGAATGTGACTCGCACGCACGCCAGTCATGATTAAGGCTAATTTACAAGAAATAAAGGCCTCCCCTCGTCCGGACCTGAGGAGGCACTGGAGCACAATATCAAAATCTTTAAAACAGATACATAAAATATGGCCTGCGCCGAGAAGCGAATCAATATTGCATGTTTGTCCGGCGGAAAGCCGCTGATGCATTTGCTGCGCTGACTTTTCCAATTTCTACATCTGAGATTACCATCGCTTTCGAGCATACTGCTCATTTTGAAAAACAGAATTTCATTCAGTGGCCGCTCCAGCCGCACGCCCCGGGGCTCTGTGTGTGAGGGAGGGAAAGTGTATTAATGAAATGAGAGACAGACAGTGTTATTTAAATCACCTCAACAGCACGACCTGAGGCACAACACGGCCCCTCAGACGCCTTCACGACCTGTTTTCATACCTCAGCCGGCGGAACCAAACTTAATCATATTCGCAGAAACTCCAGCGACGGCATCCAAACTGAAACACGGCGTCAATCTGAAATTAAATCACTGCATTGAGTCTTCAGATCCAATCAAAATGGTTCAAGGGAAACAAAACAACTGCACACCGTGCGATGAGGGGCAAAAAGAAAATATACCCACATCAAATCAGCAACTCAGGCCAAATGCAAGTTGCCTCCCAAAAACAGAAACAATAAAAAAAATAATTGCCTGAGCAACCACATGTGCTTGTAATTGAACTTGCTGTAATTATTTTAGGCATGAGGGTATAAAAAACAAGAGAAAGCACATTTCCAAATTGAAAAAATTAATTTTAGCCGAAAGAGGCTGTTTGTCCGCCCTGACAAACACACATCAACTCATTCATTTGTGATTGGTCAGCTGCTTACTGTTAGCACTAGCTAGCAGGGGAACATAGCCACCAGCTCTCAAAAAAGTCTTCAGAAGCATTACTAAGATGATCACTTTGACTTGTGACATAAAAAGCCCCAGTAATTGGTGCATTAGTTGGCATGCCAGCAACACAAAAAGACGAGAAAAATACAACTCCATTAAAATTGCACAACCTGAAGTTGTGAAGGGCAAACGTGTTTCGTGGGTGCACATCCATTTTAAAAAAAAACTCACAAAAAGTGCATTGCAAAAGTTGTTTGCATTCCACGGCAGTTTGCACTGCCGCATTTAAAGCACTTTTGCCGCATTAGAGGGTCACATGTCACAACATTGGCTGGGAAACTCTAATTTGAATGAAGCAAGTTCTGAAAATCCAGTTTGTCCGTGTTTGAATGTTGTTTGGCAGACGCGATTCAGGGAGCTGAGAGACTCCAGCCTCTATCCCTAGCCGGCGCCCTGTGATGGAAAACGGATGGATGCATTGTTCATTTATTTATTTATTTATGAGTAATAATTATGGCATGGAGTTGTTAAGTTTTATTTGCAAGTTTAATTGGAACGCGCCAAGTGACATGCTTGACTTGTGCCCCCATATTTAATAAACGCGGGGGTTGATTCTGAAATGAAATGATTAACTTTGCCTTTTTTAAGATGGCGCCGCACTTGATTAAGCATCTTGGTAAACAGTTTCCTCTCGGCTCAAATGGACCGAGACGTTCAAGCGGGAAATCCAAAAGAGCTCATTTGGCGGGAGCACACAGCGTGTGTGTGAGTGTGTGTCTGTGTGAGCCTGGTAGTATATTCACGCCACGACTTGAGAAGCTACCTGCTCTCCCAGAACAATTACCTCAAGCCTCTTTACAGTATCTGGGCTCCAATTAATTTTAATATTTAAACAGCCATGCAGAGACTTCTGAACCCACCAACACAAGATTAGAGTAAACCCAATTAAATATTGATGGCCATAAATAAACATTCTAATTTCAGGAGGTGCCATGGCGGCGCAGTAAATCAGTGGTCGGGGGGGTGAGGGTGGAGGGCGTTTTTGGCGGCAATCTTCTGCTTATTAGCTGAGCAAATGTTGAAGTGGGCGGGTCAGCAGCAGGGTGAAGGAGAGGACAGAGGAATCACGAGGAAGGAGTTCACTGCGGCACTTCTATCCAAAGCCACTACGTCATATGAAATGATGCAATGCACCGATGATTGTGAGGATTTAATGTTAGACTGTAGAATCCAGACTACAGAATTCCACAGTTGAATTAAACTCCACTAATACACAGAGAGAAACAGTTTGCAGTTACCAGCAAAATGTGTTGCATCATCGCATTTCATCGTCATTTTGCCAGACTGACTTACACTTGCTGGCCCAATGTTAAATATATTTGTGATACCCAAAGTTTTGCGATGGATGAGAGTATTTTAAACTACAGTTCCGCCCGTCTCCTTTCAAAACCCAACCTCATTCTTTCCCGTTAGAGTTGTTGCGTCATCTTATTTCCGGGGCGTGCAACAGAAGCCGAGTTGTGCGCAGGCACGTCTATTCCGGGTCGCCTCGGTTGATTGTTCGCCGGTCGTTAGCGAACGACCTCGTTAGCGCGAATAAAATTGACGTTTCTCGGCTGTCGCTGAAATGTTTCCGTTAAAAAGTTTTGGCTCACGGTCTGTGGGACCTCGTGGCGTCGCCTGACTTCGCTGTCTGCTTTTCTTGGTTTGCAGCCGTGTGCTTGCGAAGTCGTGATTCATCGGCTCACATCATCGCTGTCGCCTTCGATGAGAGTGATGAGAATTTTAGAAGAGCCAGTGAGAAATCATCATGACCCAAGGTTGAATAAAGGAAAGAAACACAAATTTCAGTAAGTTGTTAATAAATACCATATTGTTGGTACTGATATATTTTTTTTAATATATTATTGTAATTTATTTCTTATTTATTAGGCTTCATTATAAATGCCACTCTTCAAAGATTTGGTCATTTTTGTGAAAAACAAACACTTGGTTACTCTAGAAAAATAATATTTTTTCGTCTCCCAATAACTCGGCTTGAGTCTCCACAAACTTTCTGTCAGTAATGATTGTTGATATGAGTCCTAAATACTAATTTTGTTTTGTTAAATATATTAATAAATACTAATTTCTGTTGCCATGGAGACCAAATGACCTAAAGGTCCCCACATAGCCCACTGTGTTAGTTGTTAATTGCTGCATTAGAGATGCAACGTACTGCCAATAAACACACTCACTAGCAAAATGTCAGATTCAAACTTCTTCTTTATGCTGAAACACAAGTCCACACCAAGAAAAAAGTTATAGAAAATTCTTTTAATTTTACCTGGGGGCAATAATAGCAAGATTCAAAAGAAAACATTGAATCAGGTTGAGTTTGGTTTCAACTCAATTTTCAATAGGATACAAGGACTTAAAATGTGCTCGACCAAACAGTTGGGCAGAATGTTAAAGGGTTAAGTGAAGGAGAACTAACAGCTGGGCGTTTCAAAAATAGATAAAAAACTGGATTTTGCAGGGCTGCCACCAGGGTCAATAAGAGGAAAGGCTCCAACCCGTCTCCACGCGGCGCCGACAAAGTCGATGCTAACGGAGGGATTGCTGGGGACACGCAGTAATGATTTCTGTGTCTTTGAGAGCAGAAAATCTGACCTGATCTTTCCGAGGCTTTAACAGCAGAACTCTGGCCTCTTATTAAAGCTCCTCTGACCTGCGCAGCGCCGCTGCACTAAAGGTTTATATCGCAGGGAAAGGTCTTCCGTGACACTAAAGCCTTTCAGGGCCTTGGGGTAACTTTGTTTTATCTAAAGTGGCTGGAGCTTCTTCTGGAAGTTCAACGCAGGACGCAGCGAGGCCCTCAAGGAGCTCTGAGCTCTGACTGACAGCCCAGAAAAGATGGAGTCCAGAAACGTAATGAGGTTCTGATTAAGGAGCGTGAGAGTCGCGCTCCAAGTGTTAAAACAGTCGAAGCTGAAGATGATTAGACGGCAGTTTTATCAAGAAAAACTGGAGCAGAGAAACTGGAACCTTCGAGTGGCCAGTTGAAACCAGGTGGCAACCGCCTGAGGCTTCTTATTGGTGCAATGAGTGGCTTTAGCTGCCCATGACCGCCCCACACTGGCCGCTGTGTTGCCACGGCGCTAAGCTAAACTCTAAAGCCACTGGTGAAAAAGCAGAAACATCATTGTAACAGAGAGAAGCCCTCAGAGCTGCTGTTTGTTCTTCCTATTTACGCGAAGAGCGTCCAGTTCGGCTAAAACAGCCAGTCATGCAGCATCTACGCTAACGTCTTTGGCAGCGCTAGCTAGCCTTGCAGGCACTTCCTGTATTTCTTTTATATCTTCCTTTAAGCCTTTGGTTTAATAACAGCTACTTCCTGCTTCCATGACAACAATGCATGTTGTTATGTCATGTTGTTGTGACAAAGCCCGCTTGTGTATATGTGTACATAGGTATATATGTATGTATATACATTTTTTTTTCAAACCAGCTATATTTATTACGTCATCAAAGCTGTGGAAGGATATTTGAAGTCCTGCACAAGCGCACAGGAATAGAAACCCATGCAAACATTTACACAAATATACTTTTTTTTGCATCTTGAGGCTCATGAATTCATGAGGCGGTCGTGTGTATGCTGAGCATAGCAGCCCAACATGACAGCCTCCTGACAGCTCCCGTACACAGGCAGCCCGCTCCCCTGTTTTTCTTTCCTTTTCCTTTTTTTTTTCTCCTTCCTTAAGACGGTACAGTATAGTCTGAAAGTTATTCAAGAGCAAAGGGGTGGCGGGGAAGAAACATCACATGAATAAATAGAAATCAAACAGTCAGCGGCAGCGCTTTTGGCACTTTGAGTGGAGATATGGGGGGAGGTGTCAGCGGCTGTGGCAACAGGGTTTGACAAGAGGGCCACGACGCTGTCAGAGCGCCAGGTGGTGATGCATGAATCAGGGGGAAGGGAAAAACGGGGGAAGTGACGCGGCGGGTTCCTCCTCCGACGGTCGCCGCAGAGCAGCAGAGGCTGTGGCCGGGGTCCCTCACTGCAGCCACCGGCTTGTCAGAGCACCGGGATGCTCCGCAGTGGATGGAAAGTAACCTTCCCCACGTGGATGGAAGACGGAGAGAAGCCATGTGACGCGGTGCAATGTGGCTAAAACAATGTTCTCTTGGATCATAATCTCCTCCAAAAGTTAAAGAGGGAGTTTAAATGGTTGAAGAGGATGAAGGGAAAAAAGTTTTTATTTTATTTCTCCAAGTCTGGCCTGTGGGTTTTTTTACTTTGAACCAAACCGTCTAGACTTAATTAGCCAGATAACAAAAATAATATGCTTTTGTTTTATGATTGCTTTAAATATACACCCTGTTCTTTTCTTCCCCGCTGCAATTTATTCATTTATTTATGTATTCTACTTATCTCTATACTTGGTGGGAGGGAAAGGAAATAATAACATAAGAAGTAAGAAATTAAAAAACACAGTAGTTTCAGTCTAAAAATAGTGTGTCTGGCCGTTGCAAAGATGAATCTTAGTAAGAAGAAGGAGAAGGTGGTGGATGACTGAGCAGTGCGAGCGTCTACAGCAGCTCTGTGGAACAACAGACCCTGGTCTTCACGCCTGCAGGATGGGAGCAACCACATTAGCTGGTTGAAAAATGAAGACGTGATGTGCGAGAAGAAGGAAAGCAACTGGGCTTCAGTGAGCTTAAACTAAACATTGGAGTCACATGACACACTAGATAACATTTACACAACTGGGGTGAGGGGAATGTTCTCAGGGCAGCAGGTTAAGCTGCTGTTGCACTAATTGGCTACTTGCTTAATTGGTTAGTCTGGATCTTTTTTTTTTTATAGTGGATAAATAAACTTTTATAGTTTACTTTGTATTTTTTCTTGTTCCAGGATTTTGGCAGGGGAAACATGGTGTTAAAGGCCCAGTGTGGAACACTTAGTGACCACTGATGGTATGAAAGAGTATTGCAAACAAGCAATCACTTACACTGTAGATTTATTATGTGCATTATTATGCATGTGGCACTGCTGTCGCGTAAATCTTTGCAAACCCATTATTTGTGATCAACTCAAAATAACACTGTCATCTTATTGGCTAATTGACACTATCCTGGAAACACGAAGCCTTTATGACAGTGTTTCTCCTGGGGGGCGCAGAGTCACGTCTGGGGGAGGCGCGAAACACCGGGCGGGAGGGAGAAATTTTATTCCTCCAAGGTGGGACGTGACAGAGAAAGTTTGAGAACCACTGCCCTAATGCCATGCAAGTCTATGCGGTCAAAAGTCAACTTTGTCCTAGAGACATGGGGCCACTTGCAGGTTCATCGGGATCCCTCAAGACACAGCCACGTCAAATTTGGGGCTTCTAGCCCATGAGAAACCCCAAAACCCTAACCCTAATTCCAGCAGTAACCCTAACCCTAACCCTAATTCCAGCCTTATCGCTAACCCTAATGCCATGCAAGTCTATGGGGTCAAAAGTCAACTTTGTCCTAGAGACATGGGACCACTTGAAGGTTCATCGGGATCCCTCAAGACACAGCCACGTCAAATTTGGGGCTTCTAGCCGCAAATTTGGTGGAGGGGGGGTCTTCCTCCAGGGTGGGGCGTGACAGAGAAGTTTGAGAACCACTGCTTTATGCTGACAGAGCCCTGTCAATGTTGCAGACTGGGCCTTTAAACTGCCTTTAATCTCTAGTGAGGGCCTCAACTTGCAGACCCTGACTCGGCAACGTGTTTCTTTTCGTAAACCTGCGAAAAATATTATTGAGAAGCTCATTTTTACAAGATTCCTGTAGTTTCACTTCCATGAGCACGACCGGGACGTGGGCCCGGTTTCAAGAATAACTGCTGCGACCGGCTGTATTTGGATCTCAAAGCTAATTTTTCATGTTTAAAAGCCATTATTTACACACAAAAATCAACATGGCCCTGATCTTCTGAGTATAAGCTCCCTTCTCTTTCTCTCACTGTCTCCCTCTGTCCGTCTGTCTCTTTGCATTTCCTGAGGGGGAAGTTGGACGTTGGACAGAGTGTGTGTGTGTGTGTGTGTGTGTGTGTGTGTGTCTCTCTCTCTCTCTCTCTCTCTCTTCCTCTTCTTTCTTTGGTAGCAAAGGCAAAAGCCAAAGAGGAAGTGGAGGGATGCTGGCAGGGTGGCGGCAAAAGCCCCTTCCATTCAGCGCCTATAATACTCTATTCATGAAGCACCATTTGCTTTTATTATTTAAAACGTTCTCCCAGCGCGGGAGCTCCAGCCCGGCTCATTGTGAGGTCGTCATCTGAGGAGCCATTTCCACAGAAGCAAAAAATAGTCCTATTTGTGAAATTCTGATTATCTAAAATGGAACCGCGTGGCCTCGACTGAGTGGGAAGGAGGAGGGGGGAGGGGAGATACCGGATTCCTCGCTGGTGGATCAGAGTTTCCTGTCTTTGCCCCTCCCCCTTCCAAATCTCAACACTACTGGGTGTCATTGCGCAAGTGTGTTGCATTCATTTTCATGGGGGAAAAAACGTGCTGTAATGCATCACTTTTGAGTGTAAGAAATATATAATTAAACTCATCGAATGAGTTTTCCCCCAGACCAGCTCTGGTGTGAGACAATAATCTTGCGATGCATCAGTGTAATTGAAAAAAATAATTGCTGCGTTTGTGCTAATTTGTCATTTTGTCGGTTTTGTGTTGCGGTTGCGCGTGGGGGGGGGGCACCACAAGCAGCGACGATAACAGTAATTACCTTTGGTTGTTGGTCACATGGGTCAGCAGGGGTGGTGTGTGTGTGTGTGTGTGTGTGCGTGTGTGTGACTACAGTATGTGCCGCTGACCGCCTGTCGCTGCACATTCCTCCACGATCAGACCTTCCGTTCAAAAGCCACGGGGTCTCGGCTAATTGAGCATCTATCGACTGGAAATAGCTGTGTTTGAGTCCCGGCTGCCGACCCCCAGTCGCTTTCCATACGGTGTGCGCCAGTAACGGCGTGCACGTGCGGAAAGACGGCTAGAAACCATAACGAATGGGATGCCAGCAGAGAAGGAGCTGGAGGCTGGAAGCGGAGTCCTGTTTAGAAAGAAAGAAAGAAAGAGGCTGAATTAACAGCTACCTGTCACATCTGCAGTGTGCGTGTACGTGCGTGCGTTAGTGCGCGCAATCAGGACGATGCGGCTAAATACTGGCAATCATGACATTCATCAGAGGCTCCTTTCTCCCTGCAAGGCAGCGCTCTGTAATTACGTAGGCATCAGCCTCCGCGACAGCCGCCCACTCGCGTCGCAATTTTGCCCAATTTACCTCCGGAGCCTTCAAAGGGGCCTGTAATTTGAATCCTTTCAGGTTTATGCTAATGCGATAGCGTTGACTGCTGCGCCCTTTTGTGCTCACCTACCAAAGGGAGCGGTTCGCAGAGGCGTGATGGACGGCCAGATGTTGACTTTGAGGACGGGGGGAGGGGCTTGCGGGCGGAGTGACGGGTGGGCGGCTACCCGCTCGGGAGAGGGTCAATCCGCGGCTCTGGCGCCCGTGAGGTCAATCGCCAGGCGCTAGCTAGAAACGCATTAGCTGATGTTTCGAGATGTTTCAAAAGGGGGGTAACAGGTTCCTTTGATAAGTTTTGTCTGTATACTGTTGGTATATTTTTCTACATTTTGCATTTATATATATATATATATATATATATACATTTATATACAGCCGGCAACACTAAGTGCCTCTCTGTGAATGCTGCGCAAAGTGTTATGGATAAAGCAGACAAAGAAACAAGCTGCAGGGGTCAAAGGTTGCTCCACTCTGTATACAGGATTATTAACCAGGCTGGGAGTGTGTGGGGTTTCCCTCTTCCCTCCCCTGTGAGGGCTTCTCGATGGCTAACCTGTCAGGATTAGCATCTCTGCTCATTTCCTGCTGCGTGTCCCCCTTCGTACGCTAACGAACAACCCCGGCTCCAAGGACGGAGCGCCCCGAGGCAAGGACAGATTAAAAAAAAGAAAAGAAAAGAAAAAGCAAGAAAGGAACCTCAAAGCTCACACCTCCGACCCGGCATCGTGTTTCAGCCGCAAAAAAAACCCCACCTACTTCCCCAAAAGCCGACCCCCTGCTTCCAGTCTCGGCCTCTTTTAACGTCCTCTGCCGCTTGCCGCCTTCCGACGGTCAGGACAACTTAATTAATCACAGCGCAGCTCTAATGAATTGACCGGCCGGTGAGTATTGATCCCCGTGGCATCAGCGGCGCGCCTTTGTGAAGCCTAATACCCTCCTCTGAGCTCCGAGATCAAACATCTTCGGTGGGGGGAAAGTGGGAAGGAATATCACACAGGCGGAGCGCGAGGAGGTCAGCGCAAAAGACACTGGCTAAAGCCACTTCAGCAAATATGTGCATTAGACAGAAAGCAAATCCCCGTCTTCATCTCGCACGCACAAACACGCGTGCATGCTCCCCCTCTTTCCTGCTCTTGCCTCAGCTTGTGTTACATGTGTCACATTTATAGAAATAACACTCCTTTCATCAAGGGAATTAGTGTTATATTTCAGGTTGTCTTAAATCAGAAGAGCAGCTTACAGCTTATTAAAGTGTCGTCATGGCACCGCCACCGAGGATGCTGGGGGATTTGGCAGCCGTCTCCGGGGCGAGGATCGCTCAGATCTTCTCCGGGGCCGAGGTTAGATTAGGCATTGATCTGAAAGGCTAATTTGATGCCACATTACAGCTGTGAAATTGCAGCACTGTACGCCGCCTCACGTTTAGGAATTTGAGCCGGACAAGTCTCTCTCTCTCTCTCTCTCTCTCTCTCTCTCCCACCACCTTAAAATCACTTATGGAAATAGATGGAAACGCAGACATGAGCGGCAAATGAAGGAATAGTAAAAATTAATCGGTAATTACTTGCCGATTGTTTTAAAATGTGACAACATCCCACGACAATCGATTCATTAGTGCAACAACTTCAAAATACAAACTAATCAGCGGGTTTAGCCGGGTTTTCTTTGTGCTAAAGTTAGCTTTGCAGAATTTGCTCGGCTGGTTGAAATAGTGATGCAGGAGTTTTTGTTTTTTGAGGAGAAAAAAAACTACTCTAATCCACTATGCAGATGATGCGGTGAACTATTTCCAATTCATAACTGTTTGACAGATTGTTCAACCAGAAAATAAATTCAGAATGATATTTTACTGTGAGGCATTGCTTCTGTGTCATGCATTAGCAAAGAATTATGATTATTAATGTTTTTCACCTCCTAATGTAAGAATATCCCTCTCTCTTTTTTGTTAATGTATCATTATGTAAACAGCCATCCTTGACACAGAATAGTTCATAGATGATATAACCAAACTATTATCTGAAGCTGTGTGTCAACAGCATCATTACTTTTTATGTGTTGAAAATGTTGCTGATTAAAATCTCTGCAATAATAAATCTTTGTATACCGAGAGGCCTGGATGATCCGCACCACACAATCAGGATTAAATCTCCTTGTTCCACCAAAATCTCTTTATCCTTCAAACCAAGGATATGCTGCTTCCAAATTTTGGGGGGAAAATACTCGTAAATGTCACATATGAATTGTAAAGGTCTCATACTCTTCCCATTTATTCAGAAATGATCATTCAGCGATGAAAGAGCGTTCCAGGAAGATAAATTGTTGAGAAAAAAAAACTTGATACAGCCTCAGAAGATGCTCACTTTTGATTTCTGTTTAGAACAAAACGGGTGAAGTTTTGCTGCTTTGTTGGACCTTCGGCGTGTTTTGGATTGATGCCTTCTCAGACTGACGTAGGAGGCCTTATCACAAACCAGGAGAGAGGCACCGGTTCCCCCTTGTGACATCATGAAGGTCTCCAGAACTGCGGGTCTTGGCGCACGTTCAAAAGAAGAAAATGACGGCCTGTCGAGCTCTCTGACTGGACGGAGACGCTGAGCACTCTGCTAGCGGAGCAGATTTCGCATTAGGCAGACTGGATGTCCTGACGCGGGGAAAGGAGGCGCTGTATTTATCTACTGAAAGACTCTGGAGCGGCCGCACTGTCCGGCTGTAACCCTGTTTGCCTGAAAGTCTCTGCGAGCCTTATTGGCTGCCGGGTCGTTGATTCCCACCGGTGCTGACCGGGTGAGCGGCGGGCCGGAGATGCCAGCAGATTTAAGCGTGGTGGTCGGGGGGGGGGGATCGCTCTGAGCCACGCAGCACAGAGGAGCCGCACAATGGGGTTAGTCAGTGAAGAGTATCTGTCATAAACTAAATCCACCCCCATGACTCCCTCTCTGCTCCCCACTCCCACCCCCCCTTCCTCCCCCTTCCACGACTTTCTCCCTGCCTCTCACACACACACACACACACACACACAGACACACACAGGCTGACAATGAAATGCTCTTTAACTCTGCTGAATGCCCAACAAACCCCCTTCCTCCGTCTCACTCTCTCTCCCGTCCCTCTCTCGTGCTCTCATGCTGATGCGCGGGGCGGGATTATGCGGCGAGGCTGTGCAACGCCGAGCCTCTCTCCGCCGCGCCGGGGCCATGTGACGTGCCGCCGGGCCGTGTCTGCATGGCTGACTGTATTAAACATAAGCAGCTTTACTTGATAGGGCTCTATCCAGCTTTAATTACCACAAACTCACAAAGTCCGTGGACAGCACTCCTCGCCAACCCCCGCTCCCTCTCTCTCCCCACCTCTCTGCCACTCTGCAGAACAAACAGGGCGAAAGCCCACTTGTCTGCAAACTTGGCAAACGTCGCGAGGCGTTGTGGGGGCGGGGCCAGGGTGGCGACGCCGCGGAGCAGGTGGACGCTCGCAATGAGACATCAGCTGGGGGAAGGGACGGCGAGGATGAGGATAGGAAGAGACTCATTATTTCCTTCTTTCTACTCTCTCTCTCTCTCTCTCTCTCTCTCTTTCTCTCTCTCTCTCTCTCTCTATATATATATATATATATATATATATATATATATATATATATATATATATATATATATATATATATATATATATATATATTGCAGTGGTGCTGCCTGAAGGTAAAGGTGGCCTGGTTTTGTTCACCGGGTCCGCCAAAATATAACAGCTGAACTAACGGCTCCCTGCTGAGATGCAAGACGGGGATGTTGAAGTCTGCAAAAAGCGGTTTGAGTTTTTAAACACAAGGCACGCAGGAAGGGAACAACTGGAAAAAACAAAACAAAAAAAAAGTAGGCTGAGAAATTTAGTCCAGGTTTGGATGCAACTCGCAGCCAAGCTTTTGACGGCGTCGTGTCCCTCGTGCGCAGAAGCTCACGGAGAAACGGGCGAGTCAGCAGTCGCCTTATTTGAAAATGTGCAGACTTCCCAATGTGTTGTCACAGTGCTGCACTTGGCCACGAGTAACTCGTCACATGGCGGTTATATTGGATCTTTCTTCACAGTGGTTCCTCTTTTTTTTTTTTTTAGATTTTGTCATGCTGTTGATGTGCATGTTATGTATTACAGCCAACCAGCTGGAAGCATCAGCAAGCGGTTGTTGCAAACTTTTCCAGCCACAGAAGGGCTGCAAGGACATGCACACGCGAGCGCGAACCACTTTTAGTGTTTTCATTGGTGGAGATAACACCACAGCTGTTTTTAATGAACTGTCAGTTCTGCCAAGTCCCTCTCTGCAATATCTGTTTTTGCTGCTTTTGTTATTGTAGGTGGCGCTATAGAGCCTAATGGGTTTATCCTTCATGTCACCAGTCTGGACCTGTGCGGCAAATTTCCTGATTTTTGAGGCATGTTTAGTGGGTGAAATGTGGGCCGGCAGGATTCTCATTAACCACATGTGTAAGCAAATGATACAAATTGCTCCCTCCCTGGTTGTTTTTCGGCTGAAGGCTGTCAAGTGTGAATTGTAGGCCTTGATGAAACAAACCTGTGAGTATAACCTGGAGCAGCTGCTCAACATCTCCCCTCTGATGTTTGTCTCGCTGCTTCTCAGGAACCTGACTCAGCTTTTCAATACTTGCCAAATGACCGGCTCTTGCGCTTGTAAAAAGGGAGCACAAAAGCAGAGGGCGAAAACATAAAACAAGGCTTCGTATTGGCAAAACGAAGCTCGAACCCCAAATAAAAGTCAAACCAAATCTGGTTGGAAGCAGTTAATCAAGCTCGAATGAAAGCAGATCAGCCTCGGCACTGTTGGCCCAGGCTGGTGGGAAACATGGGGTAACAATCCATCTACAAGACCAATTAATATTTCACTGATGCGCCGCTGTCGTGCCGGCCTCCCCCCTGAGCGCCGCTCTCTGTCTGCGGCGCTGCCCTCTCATTGGCTGTCAATCACCTTTCGCAAAACGATGACAGTCCCGCAGGATTTACTGCGGCCGCGGGCGAGCGCGGGGGTTTATTGTCGTGGCGCTGAAAAGTGGGCAGATGTGTTCTGACAGTCTTGGCCGTCGCTTTGACCTGAAACACCGGGGGGGCGGGACCTAATCCAGTCAGGATGACAGGCCGTCCATCGCGCCGTGAGGCCACTTTTGAGAGGAGAATTAAAGTTTGGCCTCTGACAAGTAGAGCGACTTGACCAGGCTGTAATTGCTCAAAGAGGACTTTAGGACGCCACAGCGCCGTGCCATAAATTAATTACCCTGAAGTGCTTAGCGAAAGTCATTATGGGGGTGTGAGGCAGGGAGTGGGTGTGTGGGTGGGTGGGGGGTTAGCGCCGAGCCACGATGAGCAGCAACTTGACTGGGGTGACTGTAGTTGATGAGTTCTGACTGAGACTGAGGCTGCTCGACTGACTTACAGCCACAACTGATGATGATGATGATGATGATAATTACACAGTTTCTTTGAGACTCCAGAGATTTGAAACAAAAAAAAAAATGGCCGGAGAATTTTTGTGCAACAAAAATATCTTTTGGACGGCTGATTGGGCATCAGCGGGATCACTCGGTGAGAATATTGTGCTGAAAAATAGCTGCAATTTTGTTTTTCAGAATGAGGTTGATTTTCGAAGTCTCTAATTTCCACTCTTCGTTGCACTCCACCTCCACTCTGAGTTACACGTTCTGACTATTGGAGAGCCTGATTGAGGACGAGATCTTCATCATGATGAGCTGTCTGCTGTCAGTGCAAATCAACCATCTTTGCACATCCGAAACTCTCGTTTTCGTTCTTTGGTGCCTCCCACCCCCTTTCCGTCCACGCAGTTTTCCTCTAATCTAATTTTAGACCACCCAGTGGGCATGAAAGTAAAATCACCCCCCTGAACCGGACCTGTGGGGAACACATGCAGCGGAGTGTGTGTTAAATATGAAGCTCGTCGTGGAGGGTGGTCTGTTTTTCGGGAGTTTTGTCGCAGAAACGGAGTTGTCACGAGGATCAAAAGCGCCGCTCTGATCTCTTGACCACGCTGCTCCTCGGCTGTCACATCGCTGGTGTCTCCTCCTCCACGCGTGTCGCTCCAAGTCGTCCCTCCCTTCCTTTCAAGGCCGCCGCCTTAATTTGGCTCCGTGCGGAGGACCGCGGGGCCGCGAGAGCGTTTCCCAGCGTTTGATGTAACGGGCTGACCTAATTACCCGCTAACTAGCTAACGCGGAGGCGCAGCTGAGTACCAACATCCACGAGCGCCCTCCTGATAGGCTGTCGCTAGGCTACCTTTAATTGAAGGTAAATTATAATAACAGCTGGCGGAAACTTTCACTGCCCAAATCGGGGAGGATTTGCGGCCATGACGGTGAAGGACGGCTGGAACATTCTGCTGTCATTTAGAACATGCTGTGGTATATTGTGACTGACTGCATTTGGAAAAATATATATCTTAATGTAGTTAATATTGTAATTGTATTTTTCATTTCCTCTTTCAGTGCTTGGTATGAAATTATTAATGGTGCTATTTTATTTCCTGATGTTATATTTCCCTTCACTTTTACTATTTTGGTTTACACATGCTAGCTGCATGTTCGCGCTACCATCCCAATTTTTTTTTTAAAAAGAACAACGTCCATGATGAACTGTGTTCCTCACAACAGTTTGTCCTCCACATCAAGCAGTTCTAATTATATCAGTCACTTCTCGATTTTTGAAGAGTGCAGAAGAATGAAGCGGAACCTTGCTTTTTCTCTTTGCTTTGCCAGTGTCTCAATCCTTCTTTGCCTTTTAAAGATTCATCGGCATCAATAATGAGCCTCGTGTGTCAGGGGGACGTTCACCAGCAGATGTCCCAGGATATAAATGACGTCCACGTGACGGATGAATCCTCATGACAAATGTCAAATCCGCCGGGGCTCCCCGCCGTCGGACGGCGTGCAGGGGGAGGGGCTTCAGCCAAAAAAGGCGTGTAAGATCAGGGGGAGCGGAAATGATTTCCCATCAGGCATTAGTTATTGATGAGTCGGCGGAGAGTGAGGCATGTGAGCTCATGTGGAGGATTCAGACCCTCCCTCGCCGCCGCCGCCGCAGCCATTCATCCTCAACTTTGCTTCCGTCGCTGCCTCCTCTTCCGTCGCACGTTGACTTTTCTTTCTTTTGACGTTCGTCCCGGCTCAGATTGTCTCCTGCGGAGGGCCGAGGAGTGGCTCTCCGAGCAGATGCGCTCGTTCGCGTCGCGTCATCGTCAGGAAATATCAAACATTAATGAAACAAAGTTGCGGCAACAGATGCAGCCTGCACAATCGAATCTGAATAAATGAAAGACATTTTGAATATGAGCCAATTTCCCTTGAAGGGAATGGAGGGGCGGGGGGGCACATCAGGGAGCTCGTCTCACACGCTCCTCTGGTTCTGTCCATATCACAAAGCCGAGACTCTCTATTTCTACCTCCTTTTAATACAGAAAAATGCTCCTGTGTTATTACAGCCTATTTATGTCATTTCCTTTTTTCTGCAGCTGACCCGACCGCCGCCTATCCTGCTCGAGATTTTTATTATTTTTTCTTCCGTGACGAACTGCCATCTCACGACTGTTTGCATCCTGCCCTCAGACGCCTCGGCCTTATCACTTCCAGAGAATAGAGACGTTCGATATGAATTGCTGTAATTATTGCGAGGACGGGCGGCGGGAGAGGCAGAGAGGAATAGACGGCAGGCGGAGAGAAAAAGGAGGTGGGAGGTGGAAATGGATAAAATCTATATTCACTCCGTCCGACGTGGCCGCGATAACCACAGAGGCCAAGCTCCTCTTTACAAAGCTGTCTAAACGAGGGCACGACTAAAAGCCCAAAGAGCCTTTCAGCAGCGGCCGGGCTCGGCCGGCATGTCAATACAGGATGGCCACAGGCTCCCGGAGAGAATGAAAAAAAAAATACAACAAAGAAAGGTAGAGAGAGAGAAAGAGAGAGAGAGAGAGAGAAAGAGAGAGAGAGAACCGTCTCACCCTTGGATCAACCGTCTGGAACACACGCTCTGTATTCTCTGGCAGCATGCGAGTGTCCACCCGACAACTATCACGTCTGCATCCCTCATTGATCACTCGGCCACTGGACTTTGAATCAGAAGAATCTCAAAAGTGGATGCAGACACAAGGGAACTAGGATGAGGGAGACGGGCTGAATTAGAATCACTGCTAGTGACAAAAGTAAAATTTGATAGAAGGAGAAAATGCAGCTTCAGCAGAATTTATGGATTGCGATTTGATACTATTTCTGTATTTAAAAAAAATATTGCCGTTAATATCCTAAGATGGGGACTAAAACTTCCACGTGTTGCTTAAAATGCTATATGTTTGCAAATGTGACTCAAGTTGGGAAGTTTGAAAATTGCATTTGGCCACATGAGAGGCAGCCAGAGGCTAAACAGGAAGTAAAGCTCTCGTGTTGTGGGCTCCCTTAGCGAATGCGAAGCCGCCTGCAACATTAGCTCACTGTTTACCTTGGCGAAATCCAAAGGGACACGCGCGTTGCATGATGGGATGCGGCCGTACCTTTGTGTCACTACCGTCGGGCTGTGTTGCCGAGCTGACTTTGTTTCTCACCTGATTAAAAAAGATATTAGCCAGTGACTGCAGTTCCACACCGAGGGTTTCCTCAGGGTTTATCTTGCATGTCTGTCTATCTGAAGAGCTCACAGAGGGTGTGAGGCACAACCTGGAAGGTGAGATTGGTGAACCACCAGTGAGGACTTGTTATGCGGCACATTAGCCGTGCGTCGAGCCTCATGGCTCGGCCACTTTGCGCCGCCTGCGTTGAACGGAAGTCTCGCCAGAGCCGGTGAGGTGTAAAATTGAACATTGTTTTCTGCTGAGAAAAGCCTTTAGCGTCATTTCTCATTTTCCCCCAACGTGGAAATGCCATCAAGTTGTGATAAAGCGATACCTGTTGCGGCGTCAACGCCAGTCTTTGTTCACAATTCTTCTTCTGTAGATTTGCTTCTTGCTCTCATGCTTCCGGGCCCCTTCGTGCACCAGAGGACGATGAAATGCTATAGAATCTTCAGAGAGATTGAAAACAATGAATGCTTAATCCCATTTCAACCCTTGGCTCAGCTTTCCCTTTCTGTTTTTGCGCATTCACGTCTCAAATCCCAATTCATGTCGAGATAAAGGTTTCAGGTGAAGTGCCGCCGCTGAGTCGCCTTTGAAACCAAGATTCTGCACAGCAGTAAATGAAGGAGATATTTACTGCTATGTCTTCTGAATCTATGGCTACATCAAAGATATATTTCTTCATGTGTGATTGTCCTGTAATATTTTTATGTTATTCCACTAGCAAGCTGCTATTGAAATGGACATTGGAACAAATAGCCGTTGTGCTAATGACAGCTATTTAGCTAATACCATATATTAGCTGATGGTAATAATACTTTTTTAATGACTGACAGTCTTATGTTTTGGTTCTTAACTAGTGAAGATGTAACATTCTAGAGTGAGCGTCCCATTTTGCCCGGCAAGATTTCAATCCCTTGTGTTATTGTATGGGAGGTGTGGGTAAGAATGAGAAATGAGATTGGGCCAATACGAGGTTAACAACAGTTTCCGTGTCCACGCCGTTCTCCTCTTCCTGCTCCTTTTGCTAAGCACTCCGTGTATCAGCGTGACTTATTATTAGAGACGCACGTTCAATATTCCATATGTTGAAGCGGTAATGTTTTTAATTATTTCATCGACTGGTGGAGATGCCATCGTGTTGGAGAACGTCCAACGAGAGCGATTACGAGGGAGGCTCGGCTGATCAATAGCTAGCAAGTGATGAACCGCGGAGCCGCTTTTAGCTTCAGGATTATTGCGAGTTTGCAGCCGCCGTGGCGTCGAGGAGAGCTACTTCAAGCCCGACGGGCAATAAGGTGCAGATGGCTGGCTGAGGCGTACCTTTAAAAAAAAAAAAAAAACAATATTGTGACAGGGCAGCTGCAGTATGGGTCAGTGGTTCTGTGATACTGCTTCGATCTACAACAGATGGGCCCTGCAGCAGCACTGGAAATCCCCTGGTATCCCTGCAGACAAAAAAAAAAAACAATAAAAAAAATAAAATAAAACAGCACAGAGCTCACTGCCTGCACTTCACGTCCAGAAAGTGTTTATTTGAATAACTCATCCAAACCCATTATCTAATGACATGAGTCACTATCCCCCAGACACTGCCTGGTGGAGAAGCTCTTGGATTCTTTGGGCCGGAAGTGACTCAAAACGCCAGTGAGGAACATGAGAAAAATGAATTTCAGAGGAGGAGAATTTTTGGAATGATTACGGTTCGTCAAATCTGCATACCTACGGGGACTGTGTGATTCCGAAAGAATTACCTTGACACAATTACCAAGCACTGAAGGTTTTTTTCTTTTCCCTCCCTTGAAATATCTTTCTGCGGTAGCGTTAGGAAATAAACTCTGCGCTTCTCTGCTCATCTATGGCTTATCGACACATTCCTCACCCTCGCTGAGCCCTGACCACATCTGGCAGGAGTTTACCTTGAACTCACCGGGGAGAGTGGAGCTGTTCCGCCTCGCTCTCCGGGGGCCCGTGAACGAGCACATGTGGCCGACGGGAGGCTTAACGAGAAAACAAGAGCCGACAACGGACAGAGCGGCTCACATCCGTGTTCCCCTTGAGTCGACTTGACTCCTTGAGCGAGGCAAATACCAGCAGATGGTCAGAGTTCACAAACTTCCGTCTGCTTTTACTGCGTGTTTTCATGGTCTCCGCTAGTTCCCCCTTCGCATTCCACGTGGAATCTTTTTTTATTTTGAATCTGCGTTTACTTTTGCTGCGATGGTCATAAATAAAGCCATTTTTTTTAATGAAAAAACAAGCATCAGTAATCAGTCAGTTGCTGTAAACGTGCAGACCCACTCATGATCTGATGCAGGCGGCGTTAAAATCACTGCACTTGAGGGCTCAAACACCATTCAAATGCTCAACTGGATAAATTATGCATATAATGGATACAAATGTATGAACTGTTGACCAACTCCTGAGGCTTTCAGAACATCTCCATCGATACGAGGCATTTTATACATTTTAGCATTTCTTCAGACCTTCTTGCATCATCCACAGCCTCAGCACAACACCATTAAAACAATAACAACAAAATTGAAACACATTCAGACTATTTCCCCACTCCACTGGCTCTATTGGCACGGGTCAAACCCAGCAACCCGTCTGCACGGGCAGATACCGTAAACATTTAGCGAGCAGCTAACGGCACTGGCTGAATGTACGAGACAGAGCAGGAGATAAAAAGAAATGAGTTCTGCCGAGCCCCATTTGTAACACACCGCCACAACGAGCGGTCCGGCTCACAGTGTCTTCTGCCATCTGCTGAACATGGGGCATCGGATCGGGCACGGCCTGCTGTGTTCATGCAGCCATTAGGTCCATTGATTGCACCGCGGGTCACAAAACAGCAACGCAGTATGGGGCCATTTCACAGCGCCAGGCGCACCCTGCGGCGCCAACACTGATAGTTCATGATGTTCACCATATTCTGAGAAGATAATGGCTCTGGGGGAGGGGAAAAAAACATGGCTCAGCACGGGCAGTTTGACTGAAACACTAGAATGATATCAATGTGTCCGACACCCCAAGAATTGTCTCACGCTAATCCTGCGAGACACCTTTCATTTCACCCCTGGAATCTTTGCACATCCATCTTGCCAAGCTCCAATCTAATGTTTTTCAGACGGTCTCACTATTGTCTGTCTATTCAGCTTCTTTTTTTTTTATTCCTTTTGTGACAAAGGCAGGAAGTGACTTATTGTCAAGTGACCTTTAAAAAGCAACAATTTGGATAAAAGTGGAAACAAAAAAGGTGCTTAGCTGCTGTAGTAGAAGTAGTTGGTTTATCTGGGAATGATGTTTTTTTTTTTAGAATAGAAGGTTTTCTCAGAGGAAAATGGTTACTTGTTACTGGACTAGCTGTAAAATACATAAATAAATAAAATTAAAAAAATGTCTACTTGAAATGTGATTGTGGCTGTGAAATGTTTTTTTCAGTTGAGGCTGCCAACATATTTCTATCTTTCCCAGAGATGTGAAACAGATTTGTGGAACATTCAGTCTGGCATGTTTTCACATTAAAATATGTTGAAAAATGAAAAAAAAAGAAAAAGAAAAACTGACACCAGATTTAGGTCTGATAATTGATGATGACGACAGATATTTGTTCACAAAACCCAATGAGCCAGACATTTTTGTTGGATTTTACATGGAACCAACAAAGTGTTTCTGGACCAACCAAGTGGACCAAGTGGGAAAAACAACTCCTATTTATGGGCACTTGGAGCTCTGATATTCATGAGCTGTTGTGCACCTGAATAGCGAAGCCCAGCTGACAGTTCCCGCCATCTCCTCCTTCATCGGTGACATTTAACGCCACGCCACGTTTTGCATTTCCTTCCCATCTCATTGGCTGTTTGAGAAAAGAACAAGCAGATGACATTTGGGGAATATTTTCTTTCTCCCCATCCTTTTCTTTTCACTTTAGCTGGTTGGGGGTTTGGGGGGGGGGGTCTGAAAAATCCACGTCAAGGTAAAAACAGAGAATTCATCACGAGTTGACAGGGGAGCTTGACCCCCTTAGAACAAAACCACCACCGCAGGTCCCAAGATTAGTCACTTTCAGCAGGATCTGGGTGGTGGGGGGCAGCCGGGGGGTGCGGGGGGGCAGTACATGTTTCAATCGATGAAAATGTCATCGGGGACAAAGCTATTTTCCTCTGCTCTGTTGTAGATAAATATTGTCCAATCCGGCTCTGTCAATCCCCTTCTGCCGTCAAATTGAGACCCCACCAATCCCCTACCCTGTCTCTTCCCCACACATGGATGCACTGACGCACGCACAAACACACACACACACACACATCGCATCTTAGATTTCATCGCGGGGTGAAACACAAAAATCCCGGCAAAAAAGGTGTAGCTGCCGGTGATGGAGTTTGTGTCAGATATGGATTTGTCAAGTGATGATGAATTACATGTTTTGATGCGATAACCCCTATCAATCTTCTCTGTCGCGCATTTGGCGAACGCAACAGACCCGACGCACGCTGAAGGGCCCGAAATCGATAACACAAAACTCAGACAGGCGCACGCACACACACAGACACACACACCAAACACACCCCAGAATGATGGTGACAAAATGGATATAAAGAAGGAGGCAGATATGGCTTGTAATAGCTGCCTAACCCTGTACAGCAACTTATCTTGTAATAACTGTAATCGCTTGCAGTTTCTTCTCCGGCTTCAGCGCTGCCAAGCCACCTGCTGGGGGCGGGGAAAATACAGGCACTTATCTTCTCCTTTTTGGTTGTGCCGAGGAAGCACAATTTCCTCTTTGTGTTCGTAAATATTTGGTCCTTTAGTGGCGGCCGGCTGCAGGAGCACTTCTCCACGAGTCGCTGTCGCGACGGACGTCGGAAGCGAAAGGGGAAGAGAAAGAAGTGGAAAATAAAGACGCTTCCCCTTTAAGCGTTGCTGTGGAAACTGATAAATTTGAGGCATGTCAAATGAGCTTCAATCAACTGGGCTTTCATAGTTTCCACTGTCAGATTTATTGGAATAAGTTGGCCTGTGCGGGCTATTAACTCTGTGTGTGTTCCAGCGTGCATGTGTGTGTGTGTGTGTGTGTGTGTGTGTGTGATTGAGTTATTCTGATTTGGACGACATTGTGATGATGCTCATCTGTCCCTCCAGTGCCGTACAATGACATAAATGCGGGGTCTCAGCTGGAGATGCCCAGTGGTCCTTGTGTATCACTCAGGCTGGTGTGATAGCGCAGCGTGCAGTGTGTGTGTGTGTGTGTGTGTGTGTGTGTGTGTGTGTTTCGGTTGACACTCAATGCATTGGTGTTCTGTGTTTGTGAGTGAACTGGGCAGGTGGCCATCGCTTGGCAGAGCCTCTCTCCGAGGATGTGTCTGAATACAGAGGGCCGTTGTTAATAGAGGGTCTGTCTCTCTGTTTTCCACATCTGAGGGTCCATACAGACCTCCACAGGGCTCCCGCTTCACAGCACGCTGGCAAGACATCCAGTCCCACCACACTGGGACTCTCTTCCTGTCGAACACCGGGGTGTCGTCGCTTTTCTCGGCACAGATCAGAGTCCAAGCCAAGAGGAAGAATGGGAGAGGG
This sequence comes from Thamnaconus septentrionalis, assembly GCA_009823395.1. Taxonomy (NCBI): domain Eukaryota; kingdom Metazoa; phylum Chordata; class Actinopteri; order Tetraodontiformes; family Monacanthidae; genus Thamnaconus; species Thamnaconus septentrionalis. The sequence continues at coordinate 11,175,001 of CM020517.1, read as the reverse complement.
TCAGACGGATGTGTAGAGGGAGGAAATGGTATCAGGATAATAGGCCGCTTGTCTGAACAAAGAAGGAAAAAAATCAGCCAACAAAAAAAAAAAAAAAATGTTGCACAAAAAATAAAACTGGGTTTGGGAGCTGGAGTGTAATTCCAAGGGGGAAGCAAATTAGATGCTCGCACAATGACTGTGCTTTTGTGATGGCAAATGCATTGTCCATTGTTGGTGTAACGCGTTCATCTTTATCATTATGAGCTGCTGGTCATTGCTGCTTAGAATCACTGTGCATTGTAACCGGTGCAGGTTTTTTTCTGGCGCTTTAAAAATGATTCAAATTCGCTGACAGCCATTCAGCTTCGAGCAATCGTGTTAGACTTTCTGAGATGAATTTTCTTCTCTAAGGTTGCTACGAAGCACAACAATCACCAGAGGGCTCCAATCACTGCCGATTCTTGACAGAATGCTATTTTTGTCTTGGAATAATTTTATGTCCACCGTGTGTATTTTTCTTCACGACTGAGGCTGCTCTCTACCGAGTCTGGTTGGGATTAAGACGTAATGTTAGTTACTTGCTCACTTAGTTAATTACTTACTTTGACACTTGGAAGGATCTCCCCCTCTTTTTCAGAGGAACACGTGAAATAAATCCAGTTGTTTTTAGGGGGGTGGGTTTTCTTTAAGCATTACATCTATTTTATATGGCATTTTGGCAATGGGGTTGTTTGTTGATATTAACACACATCGCAGTAACACACTCAAAATGAGAAATGCAGGCACAATGTGTTAAATCGTTCAATCGACGAAAAGGAAAATAGACAAAAGGAGAACATGGAGCCAACTGGCCAGTGGACAATCACTAAATTCACACAGCTTCCTCCCTGCTGACACGCAGTGACTGGACTCGCTGAATCACTGTCGATGGGCAGCGATTGCTCAGGGTGAATCAAAACCGGCATTTTTCTGTATTACGATCACTCTGTGAGTCACCTGGACTTCACACCAGAATGTGCGAGAGCACAAAAACCCAGCCTTGCCAATGATCTCCGTACTCCATCCCTCCGCTTCAGTGGGTTCACTTCATAGGCTCGCATCGCTTCCTGTTGCTCTGCAGGCACAAGGCGTCGTGTTCTCTGCGATATTGGCACCGTATTTAACGATTTTGTTTCAAAAATTCATAGCAAGGACCTAAATGAACGCGAGAGAAGCTCTGTGAGTTCCATATTTTAAACATTCACAACAATTCATACAGTGCACAGCAGGCATTCTGGCCAGGGGGAGTAAAGAGAGAAGTATTTGAATATTAACAATGGTACCTTTAATTTGTAAGCTTGTAGTGAGCTTCCCAGACCACACAAGAAAAAAAAAGCTCTCTCAGGCCAGGTTTTTAATTAAGAAGCTAGCCAGAGGGGTTTTTGTTTCACCACGCTGCTGAAAACAAGTTGAAACTTTCCTGTGTTTTGCTCCAGTTATGTTATGCAGCTCTTTCAAACAAAAAGCAATGCTGTGATGACCCTCCTACCCCCAACCACCACCACCACCAAAAGTTGGGAGCGTCAAGTGGGGTCCACACCTAAGGATAATCAAGGTGTTTCTGTCCCGACTTTGCACCTTCCTGACCAAGGGCGGCAAACGCCAGATTACTTTAGGTTTTATAAGATTATCCTATAAGATTATCCTGAGGTCTGAGGTGTGTGAAGAGTCAATTCGTTCCAATAATCTGCTCAGAAACCAAAAATCTTTGCGACGACTCCCCAGTCATGACTCTGTGAATGTGGAATGTCACGTAGCCAATCGAGAAGCGAGCTGACCGGGGAGCAGGAAAGCAGGCGTAGATTAAAACATGCATGATGGATTTATTTAGCTAAATTAGGCTTGAGTCTGACTTGGCTACGAACGACAGCCATTGGCTTAGTTTGAGAACCAACATGTTTTTAGCTCGCTCAGCAGACTGTAAAGTCTGTGTTTACGCTGTCTGGGATTTTTTGCTAGCATTAGTCCCAGACCACCGTCTCTTCTTCTCTGTCCTCTGCCATGTCTCCAGTCCTGTTTAACAGTTGTTGAGGGTTGTTGCTACGTTTCTTCTCCTTAGTTTTTGCTAGATCGCACAATATTTCCTCCTTAGTTTATTTCCTCCTCGTGGTGTGCTGTCCTGAGAATATCAGAACACACCAAGCACAGCGTGATCGAAACTGAAACTTATATTTTCTTTTTTTTTTACCTTCATGTGTGCAGTCTCTAACAGATAGAAAAAGATTTATAAAATCCTTATGTGCGTGCCCTGTTTCAGGTTGAGCTCACGAATGTGCTGATAACCTATCAGCGGCATAATTAAAAATCAAATTATGGGCTGGGAGGATAATTGGGTCTGATTTGGTTATTCATCAGTGCTCTGAAGGACACTTTCAAACAAGTTCAAATCGAGCTCATAAAACTTAAAAATCATAATTATAAATGTGCCTCTGTATTTACTGGGGTTAAACTCAGCACAGTGATTTTTGAGAAGGCTTCTTTTTCACCGGCCGTAAAGGCTTCGCGACGCCGCCATCGTTCAGCGTCAGCTGTAATCTAAACTGTCCCTAATGCACAGAGAGCTGAGGTGCAGGGATTATTTGTCTCCGTGCTTTGACAGACCGGTTGCCACATCTGGCCCACAACGTGAAAGCTAATGCTAGCGGGGACTGTGTCCTTTGTGTCGGGAAATACGATGCGGGGCGCAGCGGTCGACGTCTGCAAAAATACAAAACAAACAACAAAGGAAGGAAAGCAGCTGTTTCCAGGGCGGCGCTGGCACGCGGGAGGGATTGTAATGCGTCGCTGGCAAAAGGGGCCAGAATATCATCGTATGAGTACAAAGTATCTTAATCCTTTATCATGTGAAATGCAGCTTCTTCCACTGAGGAGAACATTACTTGTTTATCAGAAAGTACAAGATTCTGGTACATTTTGCTTCAGTGCACAAAAAATAAATAAATAAAATAAAATGCACCAACAGCATGTTAGCCCATTGTTTACAGTCTCCAGCAACAACTCTGGTTTTTAGCTCCTTGCTACAGCTGTTGCTTTTTTTCTACCTGAGGAAGAGGACAGAAGCAAGGTAGCTTTAAGGAAATCTTAGATGGAAGGGACTGTTTTTCTGTGCACTTTGTGACATCACGGTGGGCTAGACATTCAGAACTGTTCAGAGTAGCGGTGCGACTTACTTTAGAACCAGTTTGTTACATTGTAACAAGTTCCCAACATGGAATAATGTGTTTTATTGCTCTTTAATCGAGCCCTTTCCAGTTAGTCTCGTGCCCTCTCATCACTGCCTCCTGTGCTTCTGAAGCGCTTTGGATAAATTGGCCTTACGTTCTGCTAACTGCTAGTTATGCAGCTCTCTGACTGATCCCGGCGGCGTTTTAATCAGGTTTATCAGTATTACGCAACACTCATCATGGAATTTAACTGGCACATTAATCAGAGGAGTTCAGCGAACTGTGATGTTAATGCTAATAAGGGTCTGATGTGGCAAATCCCCGAATCTGCTATTAGATCACAGACAGCGCATCATTATCGTTGCCTACCTGCTGCTGTTACCTGCACGTCTCAGAGCGGCGGAGCCTCCAAGAAAACCAAAGCTCGGTAGAATGTGTGTAGCCGAGGCTCAGAGGTGTAAAGGAGGTGGGTTGATCTGACGGACTGTGAAGCTGGAGGTAGTCGGAGGGTGGAAGAAAAGTGTGAGGGGTTTGTTCCGTTCTTTTTTTCTTTCCTCCGTCCGTCGGTCGGCGTCAGCAGGCCATTTGCGACATCATTAGCAAGAGTCCTGGACACTTTCCGACCTTTCCACGCCCTAACGATCACACCCTGCATCATTTCCTGCACACTAGCAAGTTTAGTCAGGTCCCTGTGGCATGCCGCAAGTTCATTAGTAAGGTGATGTGGTCGCGCTGCAAATGACTTCTTTTTCTCCCTATATGGCTGCAAGGAATTCCCACACAATTCAACAGGGAAGATGCGCTTTCCTCAAAGACACCATATCAAACCAATTTTCAGATCTATTTTTATTGGAGAGGAACAGCTTAGATATGTTCCACTCACGAGACTAGACGACCCGGGTTCACGAGACAAACAAAACTTCAAACATTAAATATATGAGTGAAAAAACAGACTTTTTTTGAATTAATTTATTTTTCTTGTTTTTGTATGATTTGATTTTTGCGTGACAGACAGACAACCAAAGATAGAGAATCTTATACCAGAACCGCTTGGGGGGCTTTTCCAATAGTGGGGCTATCACTCTACTCATTGGCAGAAAATCTATGAATAATCATTAATTATTAATCATTTTAAGCTGAAACACATTGTCTAAGTGATGTATTTGAATGCTCTGATCTGCAAAGGTGTCTTTGACTGGTTGAAATATGATCAGACCAATGAGCATCCAGGATAAAAAAAAACAAAAAAACACTGTGGCATTCTGCACAGTGGCAGCTGCTGAAGAGATTAGCCTGCCAACAAGGGCCTGCGAGTCTTTAACTAAGCAACTGCTGCCCCTGCTGTTCCTGTCTCGTACTGCAGGTCACTGTGTTGTCTTAAGGGTCCCTACCTTTCCAGAGTAAAAAAAAAAAAAAAAAAATGAAGGATGCGGCTATCACAAACACGACCGTTTTAGCCGAGCATCACTTCCCAACCTCACAAATAAATTTAAACCCTGTGAGATACAATTTTAGCCTCACAAGCACTAATAATGCTCAGGATATTAATGATAATACGCAGCTGACGGCATAGCAAACAATGCACCCGGCTATTACTGCCGTGTTTGGCGGTGTCACGGCGAGACGGGAGCTTTTAGCCACGGCGCAGCGAGCACAGCCGCGCCATGCCTCAGTCACACTGCATTAGAACGTGATTCATCCTTGTTTTCATGGCTCTCCGCAAGCGGCAGAATAATCCGTGCATATGTCACATCGCTGGCTCGCCCGTCACAAATTGACAGTCTTGCGGTCTCGTGTTTGCACTGATCATCTCGCCTCTCCAGAGGACTGGCGCCCTGCCTGCTGGTGAACTTCCGTGCCCAGCAGAAATGCCCGGATCAATTGATAGATTGTCGGCTTCTGCAGCTGCAGCGATGGCGACACAGGCGCAATTCAAACACACGTTCTAGCCCCACATTGGGGAAAGGGGGGGGGCATGAAAAATTTTCCAAAGAAGAAAACACAGTTCTCATGCCAGTAGCATCTGCTGACGGTGTATTTAATAGCACTTCCTTCGTCTGAGACAGCGAGCGAGACGCAGAGACTGTCAGCCAGTCTGGGAGGCAACATGTAAACAACATTCACAGCCACGACGGCTTCCACTGCTGGCCTGACTGTCTCATTCAGTTGTGATGGGGGAAAAAAGTGCACAGCTATGAAGTGGCGTGTACACTGGGACATAACTGTAGGTGCTTTAATTAAGAACTAAATAATGAAACGGAATGGCCAAGTGAGCCCGAAGCGGAGGGGAAGGACTGGTGGCCAGACTGAGGGCTGGAAGAATGTTTCTTAATCACAGCTTTGTGCCTTGGAGCATGGTAAGTTTTAATGAATGATTGAAAATCAATCATAAATGCTACTACATTAATACTGCAGGAATCCAGATGACCTTTCCCTCTGAACCATATGAAAAATGACATTCCAGCTGAAAACTTTTTTTTCCTCCTCCCTCTTACCTATAGCATGTTTCTCCCCTTCTGACTCAGCTGGCCAATCCCTTTAGAGATTTCAATTAAATTGTCCCGGCTGAGTTCTTCACTTAGTTTCCCTAATCTCTCTCTCTCTCTCTCTCCTCTCTCTCTCACTCTCTCTTTCTCTCGCTCTCTCTCGGCTTGTGGCAAAATGTGATTTTGTTTTTTACCCCGATGTCATTTCCAATTTAATAGAAGTGCATTTTTGTCCGCCTGTGTTATGAATTAAAATGGGCTGCTTTTATGGGCGGAGGTGCGCGGCGCCATGGTTGAGCACCCTTTCATTCAGGCTCTCTCTACCTTGAAGGTGAATAGTGTGGTGCCTGTGTGAACTCCATAAATTGACTTGTGAGAGTTCTCCTCCTGGTGCTGGTGAAGGTGAGGCTGCAGACTCGCCTTTGAGGCGGCGCTTTCGCCGGGTCAATTATCGAAGTAGCCGGTCAGGAGGAGCTGCTGGATGTTTTCTGAGGAGGCATCGGGCACTTTGTGATGAAGATTATTTCCATATGGGGGACGTTTATGTGATTCATTACTGTCCAAATGAACAAAACAGCAATTCGCTTGCAACAGCTCCATAAACAAAACAGCACAATTATTCATTTCGTGTCACTGATTCATGACTTGTGACAGCTGACGGATCAGAAGTCTTCTCAGCGAGGCAGTTCACAGTTCTGGGCACAAGATTGCACGGCCCCTAACGAGGACAGCCCCACAGAGCAGTTCTGAACCCATCGGCTCGTCTCTGAAAAACATGAAAAGACAGAGGAAGGCACCCCGGTAGAAATGATGAGGCTTTTTGTGCTCTCAAGGCGTCTTTGGAATGACCCAACGTTGGCAGATCAAAAGAAAAGGACTTTTTGTTCGTGATGCCTTTTAAAATTGCGCCGAGGTGGCTGAGACATTGGTTCCGTCTTTGGGAAATTTTGGCACTGGGGTTGACTAGAACTGTTGGAGGGAGAGGGGAAAAAAAGAGAAAAGCGAATGAGTGCATGGCATTGGACCGCTGGAGCCCTTGGGTGTTCTCAGCTCACTGTCTGAACGCGGGGATGCACGCGGGCATCATTAGTGTCCTGAATTAGAACATGCGTCTGTCAGTCTTTAGGCCCGTGCTGATGGCTTGTCATTCATGGCTGGTTGATCAGGGGCTGGTCATTCAGTTCTCACCGCTTGCAGCCACATCAGCCAATGGCCAACAAGTCGTCACCCTCAACAACGCTGCGGCCGTCACGAGATGGAGTCACGCAACCGCGGCGGATTAACGCACACATGCTAATTAATGCAAAGGCTAAGCCCCGCCCACCTGAGCCGGAGTCTCACGCGTCGTCTTTCCATTTTCAAGGGTGAGAAAACTCACAGTGAACACTTGGAGACTCAAAGTAATTTAAAAGTCGAGAGAAAGTCTCTGTTATAATTATTAATCAGTAACCATGGCAAAATCACCTGTAAATGCTAGATTAACTTTCTCGAAACTGGAAGCACTCTTCTCAAGAGAGAGTTTAGTCTGCGTGTGCGTGTGTGTGTGTGTCCCTACCTAATCCAAAGCATTTTAGAAGAAACAAACAAAGTCTGTATTTCCTCCTGTGTTGAAGTTGAGTCTGACAATTCCCCCATGAAGCTCCAAATAATGTCATTTCCCTTCGCCAACATTTATTTTGCAAGCATTTCCACTTTTACTTTTTTTTTTTTTTTTTTCCTGCCTCGCAAAGTTGCTTCCATTTGTCAGAAGAGATTTTAGCCTGTCTTGACCCAAGTATATATTTTGCGGAAAGATTAACATCCACTCTCGGGGGCCCTGAGTGCCGCTACCATTTTGCAAAGAGCTGTGTGTTTTATTCCTTTGCCTCGTCTCCTGCAGAATATTTCCGCCAAAATGGGTAGTTCTGGGTCGCAATGCTGCTTGAATTGTAGTTAAAAAACAGAAAGCTAAAACAGCCTGTATGTTTTTGGGGTTAGGTTTATCCACAGCAGTTTCCAAAGCACCTCCAAGACCGACTGTTTACACAATCTTAGCATTCCTCAAAATTAAAAACGCTGAAGCTAAAGGATGCATCTTTAATACCCGCGCACCAATTAGACGCTCACCTCTGGAATATTGGAATATTGCATTTCTGACTGTTTCTCCATACAGCTCTCACTCTGCGTGCACTTTCCCTATATGTCTCCCTGCAACCGGTGCTTTTATTAGATGAGCCTCGATCCCTGCGGAGCAAATTGCAATTTGAAACCTGTGCCAAAGTTACACAAACCTGCGGGTGATCATATCGCGCCACGGCAAAACACGGCGGATTAGATTCACAAAAGTATCAGCCGAAAGCAAATCTAGCGGGAGAGTTTGTGACACGCATACATCACAGATGGCGAGCCATGTCAGGTGATCCTTCCTCCTCTTCTGTTTTTTTTTTTTGTAAGGACTACAGATGGAGGCGTGAAATAAAGTGAATTTGCTCTGTGTGAATCGCAGGGAATAACAGTGGGGCCGGAGAGGAAGCAGGAGAGCGGAGGCGCGGCGGGAGAGATCGGGACGTTGCGTCGAAACTGCGGGAGATTAGCGTCATCGCGGGCAGGAGGCAGGTAGCGGGGTGGAAAAATCGTGTCGGGAGATATGGCGCGGTGCTGAAATTACATCGCCAAGCTCCCAGGTCACAGTGATCGGCCGACCTTCTGCCACATGGCCGCTGTTTGTTTTTTTTTTCCGCTCCCGCGCCGCCGCGGCTCTGACTTTTTCTCTGGGAAGCACGGCGGCGGTGGCTGCGGCGGTGTGAGGTGGCGAGGTCACGGCTTGTGACTGGAAGTGGTAGGAGAGGATTAGCGGCACCAGCGGAGGGAGAGCGCGGCCTCCCCGCAGTGGAGAAGCAGCTGGTCATCAGGCTCGGCCAGCCCCGGTTCCATCTGCCGGTCATCTGCTGCTCTCCCCGCTCGCAGCTCTGCTAAATCTCTCCATCTCCTGGATGCTCGTGGAGAGATTATGTCATTCGGTTTGGCCCGTCACTTCTCCCCCGGTCGCAGATCTGTTGTAGAGTTGTTTAAAAAAAACACATTGAAAATGCTGCAGCGTTTGGGCTGAAGACAGAGAAAATCTCATTATTTTAAAGTGTTCCCATGAACAACACCGATCTGACACAGCGGCACTGGCAGCTCGAGGTGACATCACACATCTAAATCGAGTTATTGTCAGATTAAAAGACACAGTGTCATTCACTTCCAGCGGAGGGTGAGTGATGGACGTGAGCTCGGCAGCCCGGCTCCTCCGCTGTGGCCGTGGAACCACGGAGAGTCCTGGCACCTGTCAAGACCCCAATTATTTCAGGGAGACAACAAACGCTGCGATCAATTCATAAATGCATGTACTTTATTGCTTGTGTGGGATTTAGGGTTCCACTGGTGCAACTGCAAATTCGCACCAAACAAATGTTCCTGGAGTCTAGTTACAGCTTCTCTAAATCATATCACGATTTGTCCTTCTGGGCTTTGGGGGCTTTGGCAGGAACAAAACTAGAGATTTGAAAATAATGTGGAAATGTTGAGAGAAAATGTTTTACCCAAGCAGGACGCAGCCGCTACGTGTGGCTGGTTAGTCGAGAATGAGCAGTCGAAAGACTGTGTTGCATTATGATGACCTCAACCCTGTATCATGTACAAACATAGAAGTGCAAGTCATGGAAGTAAAAAGCCCCCCAGTGTCTCTGGAATGGACAGTGAATGTTTGATGGCTGCTGTGAGATCACAACATGCGAGACAAACATGTAGTACATTTAGTAGTTTCTATTTTATTTTATTTTTTTGTTGTTTGTTGTTGTTTTGATTTTGGCTGTTGATGTATGGTGGCCCTTGACACGTCTTCTAATCCAGGTAACAGTTCTGGAGGTTCACAAAGGGAAACAATTCATGACATTACAAAGAACGTAACTCCACAGCTGACATCTCCATGCTGCCCCTGCTGTCCGAAGATTCAGAAGTCCAATTTGTCAGTCCAGAACTGGCAACCCAACATTTAACCTCCTAGACTAAGAGCAATGTCCATGTGGCTTCCATAAGCATGTTTTTGTCTGACATTTATGTTTGAACGCATGATTACTGTGGACCTGCATTGAATAGGAAGTGGGTTTAAAAAAAAAAATCCTTCCTTGAAACTCCAGAATGATTATGCAGATTAGAAAACGTCTCCATCAAAATGGTAATGAGCGATAAAATGTGTGAAATTTCACTTTAGGATGAAATAGTCCTTTGATCACCCACAAACAAGAAGGCATCCAACATAATTAATTTTGGGCTCCTTTGGTGAAAGTGCCTCGTGACGTGGACTAAGTGCACATAGACTTCAGCCCCGATCAGCAGCATGTCGCCGTCGTTTGGCATCCAGCCAGCAGCTTTTGTCAAAAGCCTGGAATGCGTGTTGGGTGTGTTCGGCAGAGAGCGCAGCTCTTCCCTCAAACTTTGAAGACTTCCCAAGAATTGTTATTTTCCCAAGCCTTCAATCACCCCAGTTCTGTCACCGCTACTGTTCCCTGCCTCATCTGTACCCAAGACAGGTACAGAGGGAGGGGAGAGAAACAAAAAAATGAAAAAAAAAAATTCCCTCTCCCTATTCAAAACAATAGTGCGTTTTGTTTTGAAAGCTGAATACCTCTGACAGCTGTGGGTTCCGGGCTGCGTTGTTTCATTTCCTCCTCAGTCGCTGTCACGCTAACCGGGTGAGAAAAGCAGGAGCGGGGAGAAGAAAAAAAGGGAAGAGCTGTGGAAAAGGCGTTGGCCCGAGAGAGCCGGCAGAGACTCTGCTGCTGGGGGAGGTTAAAATTTATGCCATGATCCTCTGCATTGTTTTCGCCTGCGTCTGATAGACGTGCAGGGAGATAATAAAAAAAAACAAAAAAAACAAAATTCCACGACGTGTTCGGAGTCGGAGCGTGGACTTCCAGTAACAACTTGGTTTTGCCTCTCTGAGCTGGCAACTCCAGCCAACACACACACCCAACAATTACACATGTCAAAATGGTGTTCTCCTAAAAGTTTATAACTGCGGCGTGCTTACCGCGGCCATCGTAGCAGAAAGCCAATTGTGTTTGATTGACTGTGACTGTGATTGGCAGAAACTTGGCTCCATTGTTTGGCCACTCGTGTTATCACGTCTGAGGAGCCTCTGCAAGCCAGCAGCAGGGAGAAAGAGGCGAGAGAATTAAAAAAAAAAAAAAAAAAGAGGCACGAGGAGGATATTGGCTCCTGAGTATTTGGCGTGGAGCCTCTTTCAGGCTGCAGACAGCCAATTCCACTGCAGCAATTGTCTGGTTTAATTGCTCCAAAAAAGAAAGGCAGAAAAGGCGGTGAAATTAACAAGCTGTCGACAGAATCAGTGATTTACAGGCGCTGCGTTGTTAAAAAAAAAAAAAAAAAAAAGCTAAACAAATTTTTGTTATGCGGCCCCTCCTCCCTCCCTCCCTCCCTGCCTCTTGTCTTTCAGCAATGCTGTATTTTGTAATATTCAAAGGCTGGATTATGGGTCGCATAGTTCTCACTTGTGATTTCCATGATAAAAAAAAATATATAGATGCAGGCTGATGCAGGCTCTGGGACTGACTTTACCTTGTGAGGACGTTTTAATGCAGCTGTGCGTCGGTGTTGAGTACATGCCAGAGCCACGTTTCTGCATGAGGTTGAAATAGTGTTAATGCATTTTGCGCCGTTTTATTTTGCCTGAATCAGCGACTAGGTTGCTCGTCCACGTTGTCGGCGATGGTTTGCTGAAAAGTCAAGAGTCAAACTAAAGTTACTGGTTTTTCTGATGGAGGCGTTTTGCGTTGTGATTATGCATTTTTGGGGCAAGACTTTTCATTTCAGCCTGTGACATATGCTAACGTACTGCTTTCGTTGCAACCCCATGGGATGCGTTCAGCACCAATTCAACCAGTGGTGGGTGGTAGTAGTGGGGTCTCCAGCTTCCTCCCACAGTCCCAAAGACACACACGGCGGGTTCACTGGTGACTTTAACTGTGGACGTCAGTGTTGATGGTCGCCTCTCTGTGTGGCTCTGCGATGAACTGCCGACTTGCCCAGAATGTAAGCCAGACACCCTGAGGGCAGGATAGGCATCGACCCGACGTGGATTGATGGATGGAATAGTGTGACTGTGAGCTTTCAGAATATTTGTGCAAATGTTCTCAGTTCTAGCAGGAGGTTTTTGAATGAGGAAAAAAAAACCCCGCTGCTCTGCTATATCCACAGTAGCAGCAGCAGCATAATATCCTAATCTATCCTAACATGCTATCCAAAACATCCCCTTCCTACATAAACGCTGTCATTTCGTGAGCCATTTCGCTTTGTGCTTTTATTATGAGGGAGCTAGAGGCTCTATTTTTGTGTATTTAATTTTTTTTTTTTTTTTTTTTGCAGTCCGAAAGGCAGCCGCTGCAGACTGACAGTCTGACATTTTGAGGTAATTTCGAGCAAAGCGCTACACGGATCTGAGCTGTACATAACCTACATTACGGAGGCAGACGGGGAGCAGGCACCGGGGTGTCAGCCAAATGAAACACGAGCCTTTGATCCCACCACAAATATGCCCTTCCCATCTATTGTAGTCAGAGAGAGAAAGAGAGAGAGAGCTTTGTTCCAACACGGCGCCATTGATTGTTTTACAGCGAATTAATGACCTATGAAAAATAGGATTCCGAGTCGCGGTGGCGGCGAGCGCCGAGAATACCGAAACAGGTTAAGAGCAAAACATGTAGAGTGCCGCTGGATCCCAGACACAAATGCATCGGGGGAAAAGAAAATATTGAGTAGTCGTGCCGGGGCACATTTATGCACACTTTTGAAGCCGAGCAGATGGAAATGGACATTAAGAGGCACCGACACATTCTCAGAAACAAAGTCGTGTGTGTGTGTGCGTGTGTGTAAACCATGGCCTATTCGTCTCCCCTCTGCAGCAGCCTCCATCCATATTCATAACCTCCTACAGCGATGGGGGTGGGAGGGAGGGAGGGGGGAGAAGGGAGGAAAGGGAAATTTCAGTGTGTACCAGTTAAAAGGAGAAAAATAAGGAGCAGTAGAGTGAGTGAGTGTGTGTGTGTGTGTGTGTGTGTGCGTGTGTGCGTGTGTGTGTGCATGCATGCGTGTGTGTGTGTGTGAGAGTTGGTCATCACGAGTATTATCTTCTTCCTCCTCTTCCTCCTCCTCCTTCATCCTGGACAGCAATGGTTCCAAAAGCAAAAATGAGTCTGTAAACCCGAAGCCATAAACAAGAGAAAGCCCGTTGCCGCAATTATTATCAATCTTTTAAACGCACCGTTTGCCGAGCGCTTTATGGACTCCGCAACACAATGCAGGGCGATTTAGCAGGGGGGAAAGAAACATTTAGTAGTTCACAACCATTAGCGACACAATTAAACGCAAATGGATGTAGAGGCTTATGTAGATATGCTAAGGAGGCTTTGTTTTTGGTCAATTGAACGCACAGTGTATTATATGAATGAGTGATTTGTATTGTTGTATTGCTTATGTCAAATTTTACAGGTCCCACATTATGAAAAATCCACTTTCCCAATGTTTTCTTACAATAAGTGTCCCCAGCCTTTAAACCAGCGGCTTTAAAATTAATTTTTCATGTGTGCTGAAACTCACTTTTCAAGCTAATTGTCCCCTTGTGACATTGCAAAGGTTCATGATACATCTCTGAGGTTAGTGCCGAGGTTAGCCTGGGCCAGGTGTCTCAATCTCCTAATAAGGCTGCATAGTTTTTCTTCTTCTACTGTTCTTGCAAGAAGCTAAAACCGTTTTTTTCTTTTTTTCTTTTAAGTTTCATGGAAAATCAATCCAGGGAGACTGCTCCACTGTAGTCTAGGAAAAATAAAGAAAGAAAAATGAAGATCTGAATATATACAGACACAATATGGGACCTTTCAAGTTCAGTGCGTTTGAGGTTCTGAAAATAAAGCATGCAAATATTAAATCTAGGCAAATTAAGAACAAAATCTTTATTTTATAGATCAAAGAGGCCTATACAGTTGCCAGTTGACTGTTTTTAGCTTACAAAAAAACACCTATTTCAACTGTTTCACTCTAAGAAAATTGTCCAACTTACTATTATGATGGCTGACTAACCTTTGAGTCTTAAATACCTTTTTTTTTTTAAACACTGCAAAAAGAAAACCAAAGGTCTGGTTTAATAAGTCCTGACAATGCTGCTTCATTTACCTTGCGCACGCCTAAGCTCCCTTAACCATTTTTTTATTTGCCTGAAGATTTCGCACAACACTTAAGCCCTGCATAATAAGGCTTGTCGTTAACTCTGTGTGAAGCCCTTCGGTTAAAACGGGAACCCAGGTTTCACGTTGGTTCGACATTGATTACTCCACGCCGAGTTCAACGATTCTTTTATGTTTGATTTTGACTGACTTGGACATAATGTGATTCATAGCACGGCGCGCAATTTGCACACACGCACTCGGACACGCGCGCACATGCGGACTTGAATGTATTATCCCACTGGACCACTTGTTGGGGTTTATAATGTGTTTTCACGTTCAAAGCATTGTACAGTCGACGTCCTGGGGGGTTTTCTGCAATTCCAGCCGGTTTGATCATCCACTCGAGACTTTGAGAAGCTTTAGTGAGTGCGACAAGCCTACACATCCTCTGTCTCGCCCTGACAGCTGAGGCCCGCCTGCTACGGAGGGACCAGGGTGCTGAAAAACATGGTTACTTTTGGAAAAAAGTGATGCTGTCTTGTTGTCAGACTTCCAGGGAGGTTCTGAAACGGTGGGGGATTGCACGAGACCTGCTAGTATACTGAAATATTAGAGCTGCTGCTGCTACAACTAAGAAGAATAATGTTAAAATGCACGGCTTGATTATTAAAGGAGCTGTATTCAAAATCATATTGCTGTTACATTCATGCAGTACCAAAACAAACCGGTGCAGGAACAAATCGTGTTTGGGATACAAAGGACAGAACATTGATGATTAAGTTTATATTTTCAGAGTGTTTGCTTTTTTATTTTTGGAGACAACACTGAATGCGAACCATGTGGCCTTTTTAAATATTTTTTTTTCTTACATGTACAACAAAACAAATCAGGTCCCTGCATATCCTCAGCAGCTACAGAGCAAACAAGAATATATATAGGGAAGAGGTGAAAGGCCAATAGTGTGCTGGCAGCGAAATAAATGCTCAGCCAGCCGAGCCAGAACACATGAGCAGCAGAACGACGTTACACGACTTGCATGATGATATACAACTGGAGAAAAAGATTTGACCACCACAGAAAATGACCCGCAAGGAGATTCAACCTCAGGACCCTATTGCTGCAAAGCAGTAACGGAAGTTCTGGGTTTTGGGGGTTTTTCTACTCTTTCTTCATTTTGGCTCTTTTGTTCATACTGTGGCTACACGACAGCTGTGCTCCATGCTGAGGTGCAACCAAAGTGTCATTCCCATTTCACTGCCAAATGAACCTGAGTAAAGCGAATAGAGACACTATCTAATTAGTGCATTTCTGCAGCTGACACTTGAAGTCAAATGCCTTCAATCACTTCAGGGTGGAAAGCAGTGTGTGTGTGTGTGTGTGTGTGTGTGTGTGTGTGTGTGTGTGTGTGTGCCCTCCACATGCTATTAGCCAACTCCGCTTGCCTAATTACTGCCATTCATTCTTTATCAATAAGAAGTGGTGGGAAGTGGCTTCTGCCAAGAGGCTGCATTCTCATATGCAGGCGAATACACACGCTCTCAATCACACATACACACACACTGATAAACATACACTTCATCAGTGTCATCAGTCAGCTAGCAAAACATTACTTTGGACAACTGGCGTCATGCACGACCACAGGCCTTCCAGGCAAGAAGTGTATATGTCACCGGCTGCAGTAACATGAAGTGGGAGGAGGTTATAGTTCCAGTTATAGCTATGGTTAATTTTGGCTCACACAGGCCTGTCATCACTAGAAGAAGGGAGAAAGTGGCAGTCACTGCTAGCAGTCAGGGAGAACAGAGTGGCAAAGCCCAGGAAATCTGTTCTGTTTGTGCATTTACATAAAATATCAAGCAAATTCAGAGCAAACTTACTCTCTTAATTGACTTTAAAAATCAGTGGAAAAAATACAAACACTATTTTACATAAAGACACGATTAAACAGTAAACACTCAATTCTGACAAAACATTGACCTTTTTCTTTAACACACTCTTTGTGTTAAAATTGCAGGCTAACTTTGACGCAAACAGCCGATCAAACTGAAGTTAAGCTGTTGTGTACATTTGTTGTCACCTCACTCGTGGTCGTCGTGACCTTGCAGTTCTCCCGTTGCTGGAAGGTCGCCGTTGCTCTGGAACCGTTCCACTGCGCAGAATTCCCGGGTACTGCCACTTGGCGGACAGACAGAAGTTTTTCATGATAATTGTTGACAGCACTTTCCTACGTCACTATTAATTTAATCTTAAATGTCATTGCAACTTTTGCACATTTTTGACATTGTGTCTTCAAGAAGGGGTGCGTGCGAGTTTGTGTGTGTGTGTGTGTGTGTGTGTGTGTGTGTGTGTGTGTGTGTGTGTGTGTGTGAGACACTGAGGTGGTGCCATGTGCTATTAGCTCATGCTAAGGGACCGACACAAATCTCACGTGAGAACTCAGCTGTGACACCGTGACTCCTGAGCCTCTCTGTTTCCACACACCTGCTCCCCCCCCAATATATCCACACCTCAATCCCCTGCTGTTGCTGCCCCCCCACCACCGCCACCACCATCCTACTCCGCCCCTCAACCTCTCGTGGTGTCGCCGGCAACGGTGGCCACGTTATCTTGCAAGACGTGCCCGCCACATTGTGCCTTCCTTTTTCACGAGTCCGCCCCCGTTCATGACAAGTGGCTAATTAGGTGTCACTGAAAGGCAAGCGGACGGCGGATTCGGCAAAGCCATAGAGCTGTCATCCTCCCCCTCCCTCTTCCCGACTTTTGGCAAGAGAGACGGGGAAGTTGGGGGGGCGGAGCGGCGGAAGGAGAGATGAGGCAGATTAGACGCAGGGGTCGGGAGAAGAGTGAAGGGCGACGGACGGGCGAAGGGATTGGGGGAGGAATTAGGGGGCTGTGAGGACTGAAAGTAGATAAACGCAGGTGAGAGGAAAAAGATGAGAAAGAAGTGAAGTGCTCTGAGAGTCCCAGGAGGAGAGAAGGCAAAGAAGGGACGCGAGAGGCAAAAGGCCACCGCTGCCTCACGGCTGCTGTTAAAACACCTTGGTCGGAACTCTTGAGCGGGTACAAAGGCACATGAAAGCGCGCGCACGCACAAGCGCAAGTACGTACGCAAACAAAGGGCAGGTGGACTTCCTGATCGATTGAGCCACGCTCCGCTCTGACGCCTCGGCGGGCCTCAAGATGAATGAGTTGACCTATGGAGGGAAGGAGGCAGACGGGGGAAGAAAGGAGGGAGCAGGTTTTTTTGGTCTCCCAGAGGTCGGTGTCGCATCGGTCGAAGGTTGGAGCAGGTGGCGCCCAAGTCGTCTTCGCCCCGTCGCGAGCGGGCAGGTGTGAAACGTTTTGACGAGAAGCGTTTTTGACCGGCGCGTCCGCTTGTTCGGCCGAGACTCACACCTGCGAGAAAAATGAGGGAAAAGGTCAGGGAACATGTTCCTGGCCGCATGTGGATGCACAAACAATAGAATTGTGAGCTTGTGAGAGTGTAATTTTAAAGGTCCTCCGTTGTATCCAATTTCAGATGTTTGTCTGCGCGCGCAGAGGTGTTGCACTTTCTTATTGTTCAAATAAAATCTCTGTAAAACTCTGAAAACAGTATATTTAGCCCTCTGTTTACAGCCTGTCACACAATATGCTCTTCTTTAGCTTGCCGCTGAAATTGACGGTGTACTGCAGCTCAGAGGCCAGAACAGACAAATCCCTGGCAAAAAAGCGATCGTTTCGGCGTCTGCTCTATTTTCTTTCTAATGCGTGAGCGAAAAGGCCAGAGGACAATGAACAGTTTTCCAGCGCTGATAGAACGTAATCAAACACCTTTGCAGCAGTACGTGATCTACGCCGCGACTGACGCGATATTATGACTTAGCGCACGCAACGCTCAACGTCATCCCGTGTGGCAGATAGAAAATGTGATATTGTCGCATGACTGATGTTGTTGATGTGGTCAATTTCATCAAAACAAGACCCCTGAAAGCGCAGCTATTCTCTGCACTTTGTGAGGAGATGGGAGCACAACATAAAGCTGTGTTGTTTCACAGGGAAGCCAGGATGGTGGATGTTACAAAAGTGGTTTGCCAAAAAAAGTCATGAAACATTTTCTTCCTCCAAGGTGGG
The DNA here is from genome assembly GCA_009823395.1 of Thamnaconus septentrionalis. Classification (NCBI taxonomy): domain Eukaryota; kingdom Metazoa; phylum Chordata; class Actinopteri; order Tetraodontiformes; family Monacanthidae; genus Thamnaconus; species Thamnaconus septentrionalis. Next base: position 11,157,013 of record CM020517.1, on the reverse strand, counting down.
GCGTGACAGAGAAAGTTTGAGAACCACTGGGATAATCTATCATTATGTGCTGCTGCTGATGGAGGGTCCACGTCTATGCAAGTTGCTGCTTGCAGGAAAAAATAAAACTTTCCATTGTAAGTCTTTGAATCAAACAAAATCAATGTTTCCATTTCAGTGTGTCTAATCTTGTCTGAAGAAAATCCTTGCACACAAAATGAAAAGAGGGGAGGCTGCTGTACTGAGAGTGACTCCACCTAGCGATGACCCAACCCGGGACAGGGTTGTGGACAAGTGGACCCACCGGTCTGACTCTGCACTCTCAGTTCGTCACTCTCATTCTGAGAAAGGCAACGGCGGAGGAAAATAAAAGACTTTGATTACAGTCGTCCTTCATCCCGTCATGTTGTTTAGCAAGAAACAAAATGCTACACTTGCACCGCCCCTCTGTTTGCGGCCCTGCTGTAAATCCTCTGATGCAACACATTTGAGCTGCTGCTGTTCCTCTCGGCGCCTTGGAGACATCCATCACCTCGGAGGTGTGATGGTCGGACGCTGGCCCAGCCTGTCGCTGCCACTCAGACGGGGCGACGCTCAGGCGAGGAGAGCTGGGAGAAAGAAAAAAGCTGCTGCTGCTGCTGCTGCTGCTGCTGCTGCTGTGCGCTGAAAAGGGCACATCGACTTATAATTGCAACGGTGCCAACGGTCAGCTCCAGGCTAATTAGCTGGCTAGCGCCAAAAAAGTGTGACCTCCATGCTAATAAAGGAAAACGTTGTTAGCGGCTCCCCCGTCCTCGGCAGGTAGCTGCTGGCTATTTGCATATCCTCCGACAGCGTCCCGAAGCGTTAGCACGTTATCGCTCTCGCAAATATCCAGCGACGGTATTAATTCTTCATTAAGGCAATTAGAAATGAGAGCGTCCAATCAATCAGTCTTATTAGCTTCTCTGTCAAGTATTCCGCCTGTCTTCCCCGCCCGGCGTACTGTATTTATGGCAGCGATGTTCATTAAAGCGTCAGCACTTATCGAAGCCGCTCACAGCTGGCTTCATATTTTGTTCCATATAGAGCGTATAAATGAGAATATTAGTCAGGGACATGATGACTACATTGTTTTTCTGTTTGTGTGTGTGTGTGTGTGTGTGGGTGTGCGGGTGCGTGCACTTGTGCATGACTGTAATTTACCTTGCGCTGTAACAGCGTCCCAATGTGATTTGTTGTGAGCAGCAAGTACTATGGCTGCAGCAGTGTTTATCTCTTCATTGCAAACAAACACGCACGCACGCACACACACACACGCACTCCATCAGCAGGAAGAGGTTCGAGAAATACAGCAACAAATATAAATACACAAATATAAATGTATAAATTTACGCCTAACAAAACACAGTCATGTTATTACTTTTCTTATACGCTGAATTAATGTGTCAGCTTTTGGCCCATAATCTTTGGGCTGGTTTGTTCGCATTTGTTTCGTATTTTCTGCCCTAAATGGTGCAATTAAAACATAATTATTTAAATCAACTGGCTAAGTGATGAGTGATCAATATTTTTCCCGACTTGTCCAACACAGAGAAATCAGCTGGATGATTGCAGAGTTAATAAAAATGAAAGCCCTTTCCATGGAACAATCATGAAAAGGCCACAAAGACACATGCCAGACAATTCATTTGCAAAATTGATGAGAAGCACCACAAAGTGTGCAGCCGTTGCTCTGAAATGCGGCCGTTTATCCCTTCATTGCTGCCAAAGACCACAGCCATCAGGCCAACCAGCTCCTCAGGTGGGAATACACCAGCTACACTGGTTACATGCTAATGCAGAGAACTTTGTGAATTAATTTGTTCATCCATGTAGCTGTCATAAGTTAGCATTCATTATATTGGGAATATATCAAATTCCTTCAAAAATTATGTTGTATTCTTTTCCAAAAACAAAAAAAAAGCTTCTTCCCCATCATGCAAAGAGCGGTAGTTCTATCTAGTTGGAAAAAAGGCTTTTCTTTTAGCTCTTTTCTGCAACGGGATCATTTCCAACTGCTCCTGAAGGTTGTGCCTTCACCACCAGGTTTCACCTACGCAAGCAGTGTTTGTTTCTTTAAGTTCGCTCAGTCTGTTAAACAGAGACTGAATGTCCCTTGGTAAGTGCTTTAGTCTTCCCAAGTAAAAAGAACACGATTATTCACTGTATTCACATTGAGGTCTCTCCAGCCTCAACAAATTACTACAAATGAGAATTGTATGGGTTCAGTTTCATCAGAAGTAACTCAGTCCTATTATCATATTTCTGATTGCAAAAAAAAAAGTGACACTAGTTGAGTTTTCCTAAAACTTGAGGGTTTTACTAGCTCTCAGGAAAAAAAAGGAAAATAAAATTTGACAGAACTTTTTCTATCCAACACTTTGTGAATAGACCAAAAAACACCTCAAGCAACTGTGCAGCAATATTATTTGTTACTGAGGAGAATGTTTTAGATTTTTTAATTTTGCAGTTTCCATAAAATTTCTACGTTGATTTTCATCGAAATGCCCATTAAAAGGCTTTATAATATAGGATAAGATTATACTTTCTTGATCCCCAAAGGGGAAATTTCAAGACGCACAGCAGTACAAGACTAGAGAATAGGTGGCAAAAAGACATTAAAAAGACAGAGACGATAAAATCAAAAAGTTGCTACATAAAAGAATAAGGGGCCAAAAGTTGCACATAAAGTGTCCAATAATAAAGTGACACAAAAGTGCCACATAGACCAGGTGCGAGATCCGAGGCTTCAAAACTCCAACTGTTTCCATAATAGAACTCAAGCACTTTCCACAACACCCGATCCAATAAGCTGGCAACGGAACGAATGATCGCAACCTCAATTTTCTTTTTCCTGGCTTCCGTCTTCATACGGTGCTGGTTGAGAAGATCTGACGGCAGGTTTTCGGTTCTGTCAGACCGCTGACGAGAAGCGAGGAAATATCATAACGCGTGCGAAACCTAACTCCAGGGGCGCTTGACAGATTTGTGATTCAAAGTTTACTTTTTCTTCGAGAGCCGCCACGGTGACGCCTAAAAAATATGAGGGGTGTCGGAGCGGCGCTCCAAGCGTGCACCGCTATCTCCTAATAAGGTTTATTACCGGGAGCACTCGGAGGCAGGCAGTCGCCACAGATTATCGGCACTCATCGGGCAGTTCTGGACAACTTTAAATTTACACCTGCCATTCCGAGGTTTGCGCTGATGGCCACACACACACACACACACACACACACACACACACACACACACACTTTTCGCAAGCTTAAGTTTCTCACACGCACAAGCTCCTACGTGCCCGTATCCTCAGGAGAACATCACTCAAACTGGGGGCGGGACGATTACCGTGCCGCGTTGGCCTCCTCGTGCCTCCCGTAATGGAGCCGACCGCCTCGGCTGTCTGTTGACTCGATGCTCTTAAGAGCTTTAATGGACTGGCGAGCGGGCGGCTAAGAGGCATTTCGCCAACCGCTAACACGACATGGGCCAACAACATAGCCGGCGAGAAGAGGGGTGGGATTCCTCGCAGATGGACGGCGGGGTTAGCGTGGCTCCCCGCCGGCCCCTCGTGTTTATGTATTTGAGTGTTGACGACTTGCTGAAGCACAAAACATTGAATTTAGGGGTTGTTTGAGTGTTTTTTTGTCAAGGTACCTTAAAAGTCCCCTAACAAGGAGCAGTGTTCAGAAAGAGTCTGTTAGTTTAGTCAGTTGTTTTTCTTTTAATCAAATGGTTACAAACTGTCAGTCATCTTTCAGGCCAAAGCAGCTAAGATTCACTGGGGCAGCGCGTTGTGCAGTTGTCGTACAGCCCATCCATGATGTGTTAGTTCGTCGATCAAGCTAATCAAGCTAAAGACGTCGGGTCAGCTTGTTGTGCAGTTAGCAGGACAGCACTGCCGTTTCCGGCCAGACAATGTGGAGTCATAAAGCTAAAATTTGAGCTTGTGTAGTGACCATTCCCCTGAATACGACCATACAAAACAAAAAATCAGACCCCAGAGCTGCCGGGGACAGAGCTACATGGCCATGAAGCCGCATAGCTCAGTTCCCACCTTGCAACCAGGGATCCGTGTCGGCAGCGAGCTGAGTTAATTAGCAACAGAGGCTACGTTCACCCTCCAGCTCCTCCCAGCTGCAGCTCTGCTGTTTGCTGTGTCATTAGAATTAGTGACTGAATACTGAATGGTGGAGGTGACTAGTTCACTTTCCTCCTTGCCTCCTCTGTATTTTCTCAACGCTTGCAGGTTTTCCGACTGTATTGTCCGATACAGCGGCTCCTCTGACGCAGGACAACAAAAAAAAAGAAATGTGATTACAAACAGATTCCTCAGTTCTTCCTTTTTACTTTTACGCTCACCATGTTTGACTTCCTGAAATGAATAGGAGTCATTTTCTTTGCCGCTTCTGCCTTCCTGCCTGCCTGCCTGCCTGCCGTGCCACGCTCCCGCCTTGTGTAGTCTAGCAGCTTCAATATTGATGGAGTGAATCGATGGGAGGATGCCGCCGCCGCCGCCGCCACCGCTGCAGCCCTCCCCTTCCCGTCGCAGTTGGTCCTGAATAATCCATGTCTCATCCAATATTCCGATACAAGCAATAAACGTCCACAGTTAGACATCCTTCCTTTCATCCGACCAAAGAATTCTGAAGGCGAAGGGATGCAGCCGTTCTATAGTCTTTGAGCCTCTACTTTGTTGTGTGTGGGTGTGTGTGTGTCTGGCAGAATGTTTGGGTGGTTCTCCACACAGAGGTTTGTTATACAGCTGACTCACAGGTGGAAGCGCTCACTGCTTACTGCAGTACTGTGACACAAACGTGATGTAACAGTTTGTGGAAGAATTGGAGAGACGTTAAAGGGTTAAGTGTGTAATATTTGGAGATTTTGAAGTAGCTGAGCTTGCCAGTGAGCTACAGTGGCCTGCGTACCCAAACCTGGATAGCTCATCTACCTTCTTCAGAGTTGGTTTACTGAAGGACGAGAGCAGTCACCCTAATTACTAAACGTGTTGTGAGGCCGGCTGGATTGTCCATTCCTGGCTTCCTTCAAAATATGGCAGTGCAAAATGGCAACAAACTGGGAGCAAGGTCTTGGTCTCTGTATCTGAGAACTGTTCTAAGGGTAGGAAAACCACATTACTTTCATTTTCATGTGATTATATGCTCTTACTAATGTATTCATGGGCACTATATTAAGCTTTTACCGATATGAAAATGATAAATCAGGCCAGATGTTACACACTGGACCTTCAAAGCAACAAATCTGGTTTGAATTCACATAAGTGAATTGAACGTTATGACCCTTAAATTTACCGCATGACTCAGCGTCGTTAGGGAACTGTTCAATAAAGAACTATTCTTCTTTTAAATGCCTTCCAACATCATTCCTGTCCACTTACTCTACTTTTGTGACGAGCACCTGATTCTCTTCTGAACTCTTATTAAATTCCAACCCTCCAAGACACTCTCCGCAGGCACAATCTTTTTCGCCGGAGCACTTTGAGTAATCGCAGAGGGACGACGTCGGGGCGACTGTTGCCCTAATATGGAGCAATATCAATGTCGTGCTTTGCAGAACATCTGTCTCGCCTCAAATCTAACTAGGTACACGATGCTCCGCCGATTGCTTTTTGCCTCCGAGACGCTAAACTCAGTTACGTTTTTAATCTCGAGGTCGACTCGCGTGCTCTCTGATTTACTGTAGCTTGATCAAATGACTCAGGAGGCTCCTGCAAAAAAAGAAAAAATGATCTGGCGGAGGAGTGATTGTGGGAAGCAAAGTGGTACTTGGTGTGCTGACTTTTTTCCTTTCTTGACTGGGTATTATGTAACGTAATTACAGCACAAACACGGCGGCGTCCTGAGAGCTGCGGGACTCTGGGGCGGCAACAAATTGGTGGCACAGCTCTCGAGCCACAACTGAAGATCACCGTCGGTTCCACCATCGCTGCTCCGGAGGGACAGAAGCCAAACTTGACCGTGGTGGTGCCTTCTTTGTTTTGCTTTAATTTTGTTTTCTCTATGCCAGAGGCTATCAGAGATAATTACGAAATTGAATATAATGCCTTAATTGCCAGGAAGGTTGTCTTGTTTATACTTGTTAATCTGGCTGTTTTTGTGTGGTAATCTTCTGACAACAAGCCAGCAACGATGGCGACAGCAATCAGCCTCAATATCTAATTTGAGGTGATTTTGACATTTGGCAGTAAAGAACTCTGTACTCTGCCACTCTGTGGTTTTCCTGCTTTAAGGCGATCGCTTTGAAGTTAGTTCTGTGATTCGTTGAGTACAGCACCACTGCTAGCACAGTTTTTTTCTTATACTGGGCAGTAGGTGGCGCTTTGTCACGGGCGGGGACTCATTTTGTCTCGTCAGTGAGCTGTGAAATTATCTGCAATCTGCGTTGTGTTGTTCTAAGTTTGATTGTTGTGTCCTGCAGCGGCAAACGGCCAAAGAAACGCTGCGCACCTTTAGCAAACTTTTGATTTTAAAAAAGGATTTCTGTACTTTATTTTTGCCCTTACTTTTACACTTTGACATGGTTTCACAGTCAGTACAGATCATCATTTTCTGATTATATGATCTACTTAGATATCGATCCACAACATCGTGTTTTTGGATTGAATGACGCAGGTCAGGACTCAGACTTTGACATCAGGTTTGCACGATTGAGGTTTTCCGTGGGCTGGAAGTGCAGCACACAGACAGAAGAATCCCACCCATGTCCTCTGGATCCACTTCCTGCGAGGGCGTTGAGTTGAGTGGCACAGGACTACACAGACCCAGTCGTGTCTGTCAGTCAATATTCATAAATAAATAGATAAATAAATAAAAATGGGAGGAGTTGAAATAGACGCATGCCACCGCTCGTCTTTGTCCTGATATTGCAATAATGGAAAACATGCGGAGGACTGATACCGGCGCGCACACACACACACACACACACACACTCTAACACGCAAACGCTCACTTGCTTAAACACACACTTGTGTTTCCAGCGCGGCCTGCAGAGGTCTCCCTGACAGCAGCGCGTGCGATGATGGATGTGCTCTATCTACTTCCCTCCAGACAGCTGCTCTGCAGTGTGGACAGAGGGAGAGACGAGGCCATCGGTCAACACACACTTTACCCCCCATCTCAGCTCAGTGTGCAACGCCCGCCCGCGCGTGCGTGTGTGTGTGCACGTGCGCTCGGATCAGCTTGTTGTCCCGCCTCCAACCGAGGTTGCACCGGCGGAAAAACTCCGGGCCACATCCTCCCTTCCCATCTGCCCCGGCGCCGCCTCGGCCTCCCCCGGCTTGGCCGTCCTGACAGGCGGAGTTGCCGCCGTGATGGATGACCGCGCGCTCGCTTTCTGTGTCAGAGTCCTGCACCTCTGTTACCTGCCGTGTGGGTCCCTGTCAAAGACTTCCTGTCGGGTCAGCTCAGCACCCCCCTCCCCCTTCTGCAAGCCACCCTTTCCATGCCCCATCTTTTTGTTTTTTTATTCCCAGCACCCCCCCCCCCACACACACACGTACACACACACACACGCACACACACACACACGCACACACACACACACACACACACACACACACACGTCCCCCATCTTCATCTCGCAGCTCCCTCGGCTTTCCCTTATTTAGCCGACCGCTGGGGCCTCCTTCCGAAGTCGGAGCCGAGTGGTAAATTTCCCAGAAATAGGTAGTCGGCCGCCGCCGCCGCGCGCCCTTTTCAGGAACAGCTGAACAAAGGCGCTGATTAAAAATAATCTCCGGCGTCGCACACAGCGGCGTTTTCATTTAAAGCTGTTCTCTTTAATCAGGGCGATTGATAGAGCCCAGATACAAAGCTTTTTTTTTTTTTTTTTTTAATGAAGGCCTTTTTTCCACTTAATGAGCTGCACAATGATTGAAAAATTTCTCTTTTCTTCGGCGGCTAACACGCACGTGTTCAGACGGTCGGCGTGCCACGGCGTGAGCGCACCTTGCTTCCGTGTGTTCATTAACGTCGAGCTTCCTCACAAGTTGACCCCTGCATTTTTTTACGGCCGGTGTTTTTAAGGAAAAAAGAAAGTGGTGGCTGGTTAATATGAGCTCCATGAGCGGCGGCGCTCGCCAGCTTTTTCTTTGAATATAATTAGCCAATTAGTCCGTTCTTTATTAGAGACCAGCCGCAGCCATGCGTCTCTCTGCTACCAGGGACTAGTTAGTGTGTTCTAATGAGCCTTTAGCTCCACAACCAGAGGCCCTGTCAAGCATTAATAATAAAGAGGCTATTTGCGCAGGCCTGCAGTTTAAACACTGTTGATACTAAAGAGCCATGCTTATTAAGATTTATCTACGAGCTTTCAGAGTGCAACCAGAGCGAAAGAAAGTTGAAAAAGACTAATTTAACCCAAATTGTAATATTCCCTGTTTCAAATCTTCCCCATGTGTTTTCTTCAACATCCGTGTCTATTTTCCTGCTGTGCCCACGCCTGCCACATCAATTGACTCATGCTATTCAACTGTCAGTGGTGACAACACAGAAAACAAAGACGGTCAAAAAAAAAAAAAACTTAATTTTTATGTGACAAAACGCAAGAACATATTTTAGGCTCAGTTGTACATTTCAGAGTTGCTCTGTGAAAAGAACAGACTCAATGTAATGACGGTTTAAAAAGAAATGACATGCTGGTTTTCAAGTAGCTCGCGCAGGATTTCTCTGAAGCGATCAAAGCAACATTGGATGAAAAGAGACACAGAAACCCGCCGTCAGAAGCCTGAAATGTTCAGCTTTGACCGACATGTGTAGCACCAGCGCGAAGTCACGTCTGGTAATTTCTCAGGACTGGATGCTTAAATGTCTTTGAAACCGAAACATCAACATTTTTCTGAAAAATCCTTTGATAAGCTCATCACAGGGGGTAGAAAAGCAAAACAAAACATCGCAGTTCCGCACGCCAACCCTTGAGAGGGACATCTAGAGGCATGTCGGAGTACTGCTGTTGATCTTGTTGAAATGTCATAACAGTGACACGATAGGCGGTAAATTTTAAATTTCATTGTACTTGATTGTACAATGACAATACAGAAATTCAATTCAATTCAAGCACCTTAGAAAGACAAAGACTGATAAATGCAGTTGGAGAAGCCAATTTGCACTTGCGGTATTAAAAAATGTAAAATACAAATCAACCGGCCTCAACGTGCCGAATCAGCCGAATTCCATCAGTCCAGTTTCGCCATTTTGCTCCTCCTGTTTGAAAGCACCAGTCCAGGGGCCATATACCGACATTCAGGTGCATTCCGGCTCCTGCCACTTTAAAGATAGTGCTTTTTCCTCCCGGTTCTAAATATTCTAGTGGGGTAATTGCTGCCACAATGACACGCTTCATCGCAGGCCTTGCAGTATGGATGAACCTGCCCTCGCCTCCCCACTGAATGTGAAACCACTCCAGCCGCGCATCACGGCAACTGTATGGAAATTGTGCCCGGCGGCGAGCCGAGACCCCTCGGCTTATCTCAGACTCACAACTGTGTAAACCCACCTG